>CM046967.1:25824456-26449456 GCA_025698475.1 Gossypium anomalum
TAGCTAGGGATGGATAAGAGGACTGATTGTGCCAAAGTGACAAGCCCAGCTAAAGAGAGCTTTTTAGCTTCCCAACTTTGAAGCTTACCACGAACTTTCTCCACCACGAACTGGAGAGTGCTGCTAGTAACCCTTTGGTGAAAAAGCGAAACTCCAAGGTAGTGACCCAAATTATGAACAGGTTGAAAACCAAATAAAGAGCTAATCGAATTCACCATAATATCATCCACTCCTTTAGAAAAGAAAATATTGGTCTTTCTAGCATTAATTTTATGACCCGACAACTTACAAAAATCATCCAGGATGTTTTTTAAGACCTCACCATGTCTTGAATCAGGTTTACTAAAGATAACCAAATCATCTGCAAAAAATAAGTGAGAGATAGCAGGCTCATTTCTAGAAAATCGAATAGGGTTCCATTTACCTTCCAAGATAGCAGACTGCATCAGGTGACCAAGCCACTACATACAAAGCACAAAAAGGTAGGAGAAAGGGGACACCCTTGACGAACTCCTCGGACAGGTCTGAACTTAGCCAACGGAACTCCATTCCACATAACCTGCATAGTAGAATTCGAGATAGAGGACATAATAACATTAATAAGAAAGTCAGGGATACCTGCCGCTCGAAGAGAAGCTTCAATGAACTCCTAACTAACTGCGTCATAAGCCTTTTCTAAGTCAATTTTGATAGACATCCATTTTCGTTTCTTCTGTCTTCGCATGGTGTGGATCACTTCTTGAGCTAGGATAATGTTATCATTGATGTTTCTCCCAGCAATAAAACCAGCCTATTCATGAGCAATAATTTTAGGGAAAATATGTAACATCCCGAAATAGGGCCTAAACGGAACAGTGGTTGCGAAACCACAAATCCGAGGTAGAAAAATTTATTTTATTATTATTTTGAGGTCTATGATATGTTTTCATGATTGTGTGAAAAGTTCGTGAAGAAATTCTATGCATAAAGTACTTAATTTGAAATTAGGGACTAAATTGAATAAATTACAAAACTTGTGTTCTAGAAGTATTTTGCATAAAATTGAATTAGAATATTAATTAGGAGGTCTTAAATAGCAATTTGACCAATTTTAAGTTCATGGACAAAATTAGGACATGGAAGGAATTTTTGAAAGTTTAGTAGTAAGGGCATTTTGGTCATTTAGGGGTAAAATGAATTAAAAACAAAATTAAAAGCCAATTTTTGTCCATCTTCTTCATTAGGACGAAATTTCAAGGGTTCTCCATAGCTAGGGCTTGTTTCAAGCTTTCAAGCTCCATGGTAAGTGATTCCAAGCCCCGTTTTTAATGTTCTTTACGTTTTCGGAGTCCCGGTAGCTCGATAAAACTTATGCTAGCAATAATTTAAGTTAGGGTTCATATTTGGAAAAATACCCATAGGTGAAATTTGTGTATTTTGGTGTTTTATGATAGAATATGAGGTTTTAAATTATGTTAGACAACTTGTACTACTCGGTTTTAAGCAAAAACGAGTAAAAGGACTTAATCTCCAAAAATACCTAATAGTCATAAGTGCTTGTTAGAGTATGAATTTGATGCTGCCATAGAAGGGAAAAATGACCAGCATGTCATGAAACATAAGAAAATAGGCTGAAGTTTAATTTACGAGCTTTGGGGCAAAAGTGTAAATATGCAAAAGTTTAGGGGCAAAATTGTAATTTTTCCAAAATATGATTTTGGGTCAATTTGAATAATTTGAGTTCTAATTAGACTATATTTTAAATGATAGAGCAAGGAAAATTGAAATTCGGGCTAAAATGGAGAAAATACCAAGTTGTGGACGAAATGGTAAAAGTAGCTATTTTTGCATACGAGGTAAGTTTACAGTAAATAAATGCAATATTCTTTTATTTTACATTATTATTGTAAATTTACAGCATTTATATACTTATTTTATGAGAATATTTGAAGTCGAATTAAAGGCGAAGTGACAGAGAAAAAGCATTAGGAAGCCCCGTTTGAACCTTAGGAATATTAGGATATTGGGGTTGACAGGACAGGACAGGACAGAAATGAGCCATGTAAGTCCATATCAGATATATGGCTTTGGAGACAGGAATGAGCCATGTAAGCCCATATTAGATATATATATATGGCATTGGAGACAGAATAATTCATGTAAGTCCATGTCGAAGACATGGCATTGGCGAGATATTGATAGACAGAACGACCCCAAAGATCCTTAGTATTCCGAGTGGTTCAATGGGTCATTGTACACGTTAAATTACAGTGAATTATCAGCAAAAGGGAAGGTAGATTATATTTATGAATAGTGAAAGGTCAAGTAAGAAAGAAGGTAAGTAAGTAAAGAAGAAGGTAGAAAATGAGAAGTAAAGAAAGTTTATGAGGCTAGGTGACATTATGTATAATCATTCATTATGCTGAATGTTGTAATTTATTTGCTTGTAAGCTTACTAAGCCTAGTGCTTACTCTCTTTATTTTCTTTTTCTTATAGTTTTTATCAAGCCACTCGGGGATCGAAGGAAACGTCGGAGACCCGATCACACTATTGAAGAAATCACATTGGTATAGTTAGACGTTTAGTTTTGTGTATGGCATGTATAGGAACTTGGTTTCTTTTGATATGATATGATCAATGAATGATGTGTAAATACTTGCTAGTGATTAACTAATAGAATGGCTGATGATATACATGTTTAATTGTATGTATGAATAAGTAGAAACTATCACATGAAAACTAAGAAAAATGTGAAAGTAACTTAAAAACAGATTCAAGTATTAGAAATAATGTGATTTTGAAAAATCACTAAAAATCGTAGAGACATGGTTTGATGGTGAATAATATATGAAATTAAAGCTTATTATGTCTATTTTCTTATGGAATAAGCAAAACAGGTAAAGGTATTATATTTTATGAGATAGCTGAGTTTTAGTGAAACAGGGTCAGAGAAAATTCTAGATCCCCTATTTCAACTTTGGAAATTCACCATAAATTGTAAAAAAGTAATTAGGTGGTGTAATTTATATGATTAGAATCCTTATTGAATCTAGTTTTAATAGAAACAAACGGTATAGTTATATTAATTTTGTATAGGGAGAAAAGTGGTTCGTAGTAAGTAGAGGTTAGTGCAGTCGAATTTTGAAACAGGGGTAACTTTAACTAATAAACTGTACTAATTGGCTAAGTCAAAAAATTCAAGAAAAAAATTAGTAGATAGATATATGAGTCTAGTTTCAGTAAAAATTTACGGATCTTAATTTCGAGTTTTGAAACTCGAGAAATGAATTTTTAAGCAGCTATGACGCAGAAAAATAGTTTATTCTGAAAATTAAAATAAGTGGTTTAGAGTTGTTTAAAAGGTAAGATAAGTTTAGTAACACCTCAAGCTTGACTCCGGTGACGGTTTTGGGCGTGGGGGCGTTACATTTATTGGTATCAGAGCAGGTTTAGTCGGTTCTCGGAACAGTTAGTGTGAGTAAATGTCTAGCTATACATGCCATACCTGTATTTTGGTAGTGTGACGACTCCTGACGATTTTTAAATATTTTGTTTTATTGTAATGGATCCCGAGCGAGCTGGTGATGATGATGTAGAAAGTAATGCGCCTGCTCCCGCGGAAGGGGTAGCGCCATCTGAGAATAGGCCAGTAACAGTTAATCAGGGAGGAGTGACTCGAGAAGCTCTCTTCCAAGCTTTGAATAATTGGTTTGCCGAGTTCGTTCGTTAAATGCGAATCCGGTAGTTAGACCTCTACCCCCATGACTCTCGGGCTACCCATATAGCTCAAGCTTCCCACCACAGTACAATGATAAGAGAAAAACACCAATGAGATAGAATCGGAAACAAGGGGCAGAAGAGTTCCGAGCAACAAAACATGATGATGCAGAAAGAGCAAAATTTTGGTTAGAAAATACCATCAAAGTCTTTGATGAATTATCTTGTACACCCGAGGAATGTATGAAATGTGTAATATCACTTCTTAGAGACTCAGCCTACTACTGGTGGAAGACACTTTTATCAGTTGTACCAAAGGAGAGGATCACTTGGGATTTCTTTCAGGAGGAATTTCGTAAAAAGTACATCAGTCAGGGGTTTATTGACCAGAAGAGAAAGGAATTCCTGGAATTGAAACAAGGTAATATGACAAATCGATGAGATTGTGCATAAATTATCAGCAACTTAACAAGGTAACAGTAAAGAACAAGTATCTATTGCTTAGAATTGATGATCTGTTTGATCAATTGAAGGGAGCTACTGTGTTCTCCAAGATAGATTTGAGATCCGGATACTATCAGTTGTGAGTTAAAGAGTTAGATGTCCCAAGACTCGCTTTCCTGGACTAGGTATGGTCATTATGAGTTCCTTGTGATGCCATTTGACTTGACTAATGCTCCTGCCATTTTCATGGACTTAATGAACCGAATTTTCAGACCGTACTTGGATAAGTTTGTAGTTGTGTTCATTGATGATATCTCGATTTATTCTCATGATGAGACTGAGCATGCAGAGCATTTGAGAAACGATTTACTGATTCTCGAGAGATAATTAGTTGTATGCCAAGTTTAGCAAAAGTGAGTTCTGTTACGAGAAGTTGGTTTTCTTGGACATATTGTTTCGTGAAGGTATTAAGGTTGATCCGAGCAAGATTTCAGCCATTGTTGATTGGAAGCCTCCTAGAAATGTATCAGAAGTTAGAAGTTTTCTTGGTCTTGCCGGATATTGTAGAGGGATTTTCCATGATAGCTACCCCGTTGACAAGATTTCTGCGAAAGGATATCAAGTTTGAATGGATTGAGAAGTGTCAACAGAGTTTTGACAAGTTAAAAGCATTATTGACTAAAGCTCCTGTTTTAGTACAACTAGAACCAGGTAAGGAGTTTGTGATTTATAGTGATGCGTCCATGAATGGACTTGGTTGTGTACTTATGCAGGAAGGGAAGGTAATTGCTTATGCCTCTGGATAGCTAAAGCCACATGAGAAGAACTATCCGATACATGATTTAGAGCTAGCTGCCATTATTTTTGCGTTGAAGATTTGGAGACATCATTTGTACGGTGAGAAGTGCCACATATTCACTGATCACAAAAGTTTGAAATTGAAGCAAAGAAGATGGCTAGAGTTGATTAAAGATTATGAGCTAGTGATTGATTATCACCCAGGTATGTGTGTAAAAGAAGAATGATGAGCTTATTCGAAAGATCTTACAGAAGCACATAGTAGTTTTTTTTTTTTGTCTATTCATCCAGTAGTACAAAGATGTGTAATGATTTGAAGAAAATATCTTGGTGGGTAGGAATAAAAAGGGACATTTCGAGTTTGTTTCTAGATATTTGATCTGCACGTGAGTAAAGGCCGAACATCGTGTACCTTCGTGTTTATTGCACTGTGCTAGTCCCCGAGTGGAAATGGAATCAAGTTATTATAGATTTTGTGACAGGATTGCCGTTTACACCGAGAAAGAAAGATGCAAGTATGGGTTGTGATTGATAAGTTAACGAAGTCGGCTCATTTTATCCCGATTCAGTATGGAATTTTCACTTGACAAGTTGGCGAGTTGTATATTTGAGATAGTCGACTACATGGGGTAGACGAGGCTACATGGGAACTCGAAGAGGCTATGCGAAAATAGTACCCAAATCTCTTCACAGGTAAGATTTTCGGGGACGAAAATCCCTAAAGGGGGGGAGAAATGTAACATCCCGAAATAGGGCCTAAACGAACAAAGGTTGCGAAACCACAAATCCGAGGTAGAAAAATTTATTTTATTATTATTTTGAGGTCTATGATATGTTTTCATGATTGTGTGAAAAGTTCGTGAAGAAATTCTATGCATAAAGTACTTAATTTGAAATTAGGGACTAAATTGAATAAATTACAAAACTTGTGTTCTAGAAGTATTTTGCATAAAATTGAATTAGAATATTAATTAGGAGGTCTTAAATAGCAATTTGACCAATTTTAAGTTCATGGACAAAATTAGGACATGGAAGGAATTTTTGAAAGTTTAGTAGTAAGGGCATTTTGGTCATTTAGGGTAAAATGAATTAAAAACAAAATTAAAAGCCAATTTTTGTCCATCTTCTTCATTAGGACGAAATTTCAAGGGTTCTCCATAGCTAGGGCTTGTTTCAAGCTTTCAAGCTCCATGGTAAGTGATTCCAAGCCCCGTTTTTAATGTTCTTTACGTTTTCGGAGTCCCTGAGCTCGATAAAGCTTATGCTAGCAATAATTTAAGTTAGGGTTCATATTTGGAAAAATACCCATAGGTGAAATTTGTGTATTTTGGTGTTTTATGATAGAATATGAGGTTTTAAATTATGTTAGACAACTTGTACTACTCGGTTTTAAGCAAAAACGAGTAAAAGGACTTAATCGGTAAAAATACCTAATAGTCATAAGTGCTTGTTAGAGTATGAATTTGATGCTGCCATAGAAGGGAAAAATGACCAGCATGTCATGAAACATAAGAAAATAGGCTGAAGTTTAATTTACTGAGCTTTGGGGCAAAAGTGTAAATATGCAAAAATTTAGGGGCAAAATTGTAATTTTTCCAAAATATGATTTTGGGTCAATTTGAATAATTTGAGTTCTAATTAGACTATATTTTAAATGATAGAGCAAGGAAAATTGAAATTCGGGCTAAAATGGAGAAAATACCAAGTTGTGGACGAAATGGTAAAAGTAGCTATTTTTGCATACGAGGTAAGTTTACAAAGAAATAAATGCAATATTCTTTTATTTTACATTATTATTGTAAATTTCAGCATTTATATACTTATTTTATGAGAATATTTGAAGTCGAATTAAAGTAAGTGACAGAGAAAAAGCATTAGGAAGCCCCGTTTGAACCTTAGGAATATTAGGATATTGGGGTTGACAGACAGACAGAGATGAGAAATGAGCCATGTAAGTCCATATCAGATATATGGCTTTGGAGACAGGAATGAGCCATGTAAGCCCATATTAGATATATATATATATGGCATTGGAGACAGGAATAATTCATGTAAGTCCATGTCGAAGACATGGCATTGGCAGGATATTGATAGACGAGAACGACCCGGTATCCTTAGTATTCCGAGTGGTTCAATGGGTCATTGTATACGTTAAATTACAGTGAATTATCAGCAAAAGGGAAGGTAGATTATATTTATGAATAGTGAAAGGTCAGGTAAGAAAGAAGGTAAGTAAGTAAAGAAGAAGGTAGAAAATGAGAAGTAAAGAAAGTTTATGAGGCTAGGTGACATTATGTATAATCATTCATTATGCTGAATGTTGTAATTTATTTGCTTGTAAGCTTACTAAGCCTAGTGCTTACTCTCTTTATTTTCTTTTTCTTATAGTTTTTATCAAGCCACTCGGGGATCGAAGGAAACATCGGAGACCCGATCACACTATCGAAGAAATCACATTGGTATAGTTAGACGTTTAGTTTTGTGTATGGCATGTATAGGAACTTGGTTTCTTTTGATATGATATGATCAATGAATGATGTGTAAATACTTGCTAGTGATTAACTAATAGAATGGCTGATGATATACATGTTTAATTGTATGTATGAATAAGTAGAAACTATCACATGAAAACTAAGAAAAATGTGAAAGTAACTTAAAAACAGATTCAAGTATTAGAAATAATGTGATTTTGAAAAATCACTAAAAATCGTAGAGACATGGTTTGATGGTGAATAATATATGAAATTAAAGCTTATTATGTCTATTTTCTTATGGAATAAGCAAAACAGGTAAAGGTATTATATTTTATGAGATAGCTGAGTTTTAGTGAAACAGGGTCAGAGAAAATTCTAGATCCCTGTTTCAACTTTGAAAATTCACCATAAATTGTAAAAAGTAATTAGGTGGTGTAATTTATATGATTAGAATCCTTATTGAATCTAGTTTTAATAGAAACAAACGGTATAGTTATATTAATTTTGTATAGGGAGAAAAGTGGTTCGTAGTAAGTAGAGGTCAGTCAGTCGAATTAAAAAACAGGTAACTTTAACTAATAAACTGTACTAATTGGCTAAGTCAAAAAATTCAAGAAAAAAATTAGTAGATATATGAGTCTAGTTTCAGGAAAAATTTACGGATCTTAATTTCGAGTTTTGAAACTCGAGAAATGAATTTTTAAGCAGCTATGACGCAGAAAAATAGTTTATTCTGAAAATTAAAATAAGTGGTTTAGAGTTGTTTAAAAGGTAAGATAAGTTTAGTAACACCTCAAGCTTGACTCCGGTGACGGTTTCGGGCGTGGAGGCGTTACAAAATATGTTTAAATCTATTCGCGATTACCTTCATCGTCAATTTGTAAAGAACCAAATAGAGGCTGATGGGCCGAAATTGATTGAAGGTTTTCAGATTCTGAGTCTTTAGGATAAGAACAATCAAAGTGTTATTCAAGTCAGAATCAATAGGATTTCCTTCAAAGACCTTACGAACCCAGTCACAAACCGCCTCCCCTAGAATGTCCCAATGCTTCTGAAAGAAGAGGGCGTGAAAGCCATCACTGCCTGGAGCTTTAAGAGGCGCCTTATCAAGCATTGCCTCCTTGATCTTTGTATCTGAAATCGATCTCCCTAAGAAACTAATATCCGCTGGATCGAGTTGTGGGAAGCCACTAGAAGGCAAATTTCCCAAAGTAACTGGAATTTCCCTATACAGTTTCTTAAAAAACTCATTTGGCTCATCTTCAATATCATCCGGATCATAAACCCAATTCCCTTAAGCATTGCGGATAACAGTAATGCGATTGTTTTTCCTTCTCTGCAAAGTACGATTATGAAAAAAATTGTATTCCGGTCCCCTAATTTTAACCAGTCACACCTTGCTTTTTGTTTCCAAAGAAGCTCTTTATGGTGAAGAACATCCTCAAGCTCTTAACGTAGAGACAAATCGACATGGTTGAGATGAATGGAACCAAATAAATCCCTTTCCCTTTGAATGTTAGCAATTCTTTTGAAGAGATCTCTCTTACGAGTGGTAATGTGTCCATAGACGTGTTTATTCCAATCCTTGAGTTCATGTGTGAATTTTCCAAGGGTCTCAGCCATATTTCCGGAAAAGTCCCATTTTTATTTAAAAAAGCCCTCAAAATCAGGATGTTCAACCCAACCAGCTAAAAATCTAAAAGGCCTCCCTCGAGGGAGCGACTGACTTGAATTTAGAACCAAAAGAAGAAGACGATGATCTGATTTAATCTTCGGGAGATGAGTAACCATGCAATCAGGAAAATTTCGTAACCAGTTTCATTATCCAAAGCACAATCTAACCTTTCAAACAGAGACCCCCTATGCCAAGTAAAGGAAGGTCCTCTAAACCTTAAGTCGTGGAGTTCAGCAGAAGTAATAAAGCCACCAAAATGCGGGCACCTTCTTCCCCTAGAAAGGCCTCCGGATTTCTCCGAAGAGGATAGGATTGCATTAAAATCACCAATAGCAATCCAATGGCTCTGACCACGAGGTATGGTATTCTTCAACTCACTCCAAAGAAGTTGGCGCCTCTGTCTATTAGGACTACTATAGACAAAAGTGATATAAATTAGAAGCGAAGCAAATAATTGCCAAACTCGAGACAAAATGAATTGCGGATGGCTACAAATTATTTCAAGATGAACAGAATCCCGCCATCCTAACCAAATACCCCCTGAGAAACCAATTGCCTCCATATGGTGGGAAAACTAGAGACCTAACTTAGCTATAATGTTGTCAGCCCTGTAACCACTAACTCTCGGTTCGAGCAAGCTAACAATGTCTGGTTTATACTCCATGTTATATTCTCAGAAAATTCTAGGAAATTTAACGTTTGCACAACCCTGACAATTCCACAAAAAGATAGTGATATTTATTTTTTAAAAAAAATTAAAAGAAAGGGTATTATACCTGATTTTTAGGATCAATGTTGCAATCTAAATTTGAGTTTGCACCATCAACCTCGACATTCGAAGTCACGCCTAGAACATGAGGAGATAAAAGCTCTGCCATTGCCACCATAGACTCATCTAGAGGAACGCGCATGTTTCTAGAAGATTTAAAACAATTCCCTCTACCTCGTAGGGCGAAATAAGTCTTTTTAGTATTTCGACTACCACTTTCTCTACCACAATTTCTTCTCTTTTTGGGACCATTAGGCTTTAAATTCGGACCCAATTCCAGAAATTCCATAGATTTTGTTTCCGAGTTATCCTGCTGCATAGAATTAATATTTTTATCAAAACTAACGGCAGAATGCTTACCTGATCGAGAGTGTTTTCTGATATAGGTACTATAAAACCTTCGGATTCATCAAAAACAGGGTTGTAATGTGATTTAATTTTTTTCAGAACTCCAACTTCATTGTTCTTCTGTATTTTAGTGTCCAACTTGGTCTGGTTAATAGCATCTCCCACAGAAACATTTTTAAATAAATTCTGCTGTTTTGAACCTGTAATTTCATAAATGCATAAATTAGAATTAGAGAAATTATCAAAAATTTCCCCATTTTTACCCACGTCACCTTCTGACCCCATAGGCATTTTTCCTAAACTTTTATCCAAAGAAACTTTGGATTTTTGGCCCATAATATTATTCACATTATTGCCCAATAATTCCTTCAAATCGGGCTCTTTAGAAAGACCCAAACCCTTACTTTTCCTTTGGCCTGTAGTCATAAAAGAATTGTTGACTCCTTTAATGCTCTTTGAAACTATATTCTTTGAATTTGTAGCCGAAGCACCATTTAAAGAAATCCTTAGAAAACCTTTAGCCGACTGTCTAGCTTTAATGCTTGAATCCTGTCTCGATTCCATGACCAAATCATGCCCAGATTTCGTGGTTGGGTCTTCTCCCACTGATAGCGCCGCGAATCTAGACCCAGATGGCTGTTTAGCTCGCCTTGCTGAGATCCCCGCCGTGGAATCTCTCTTTTCTCACCGTGAAGCCTTCTTCTCTACCAACATCCACGACCTAAATTCTGGCCCCTTCTCTTCGTTATCATAGTTTGATTTTTCCCCATCTATGTTATCCACCGGAGAATGGTCTGCCACAGTCGTTAGATCGACATGAGGCTTGTCTGTCTTGTTCGCTAGTCCCGTGTGATTTTGGCTTGACACAGTCGAATTACACATCTCCTTTACGTGACCATACTTGTCGCAATCGAAGCACACGGTCGGGAGGGCTTCATATTCAACACGTTGAGAAATTCCGTCAACAAGGACCTACGATATCAACGGTCTATCAAGATTAAGATACACAGCTAACCTAGCAAACCGACCTTTCCTCTGATTGTCAGTCTGCACATCCAATTTAACCACCTTCCCAATGAGTCCCCCGATGGCTTCAATGATCTTCCGTTTATAAAAATATCCCGAGAGATTAGGCAATCGTATCCACGCTAGCACAACACTCGGGTAAGGTTGCAAGGGGCTGAAATGTTTAGTCCATGGTTGAACGGTCAGATACTGACCATAGACTATCCATGGACCCTCAGATAAAACTCTGTTGTAGTCAGTGGGATCCTGAAATTTCACTAAGAAATATCCATTAGCAATATCCATTATCTTAATAGGATTTGCAGGCTTCCAAAGGAAGAGGATCTGATTATGAAGTGCATTATAACCGATATTTCGTCCTAGAAGCTTAACAATGACATTCAACTCCATTTCTTTGAACATGATTTCCTTTACACGATCCGAAAAATCGATAGCAGGAATCCCATCAACGATTGACATATTGACATCCCCTTCAAGTAGTTCGAATTCATTCTCATTATTAGCACAAGGCCCATCACGAGCAGAATTGGAATCAGCACCATGGCCCCCCAGCAGTTTTTCTTTCCATGTCGTACTTGGTTGTGGTTCGGGATCCACAACCATAGAAGTGTCTTCCTCAACACCGATCTCTTTAAACCTTACTTTTTTGGTATTTCGATCATCGACGGGGTGATCAACTCCCTCCCCACCGTTGTCGGAATTTTGCAAAGTTGAGAGCATTTTTTTTTCTTTTCTAAATTTTCTTCTATTCATTCAATCTACTAATAGACTCACTTTAAATTAACTCAACTAAGCAATTAACCTACATATAATTTATAATTTATATATGGTGAGAGTCAAATTTAAGGTTGAAAATTTCAAATTCATCTCGCAAATATTGCCAAGAACTGAGTGACCACTTATTGCTAGCCAATGACTAGCATTCCATGTGTTTCTTTCAAGCCTAAACCTCTTTTGCATTGGCCTGAAGAAAAGAAAAACATTCTTTCTAATTAAATGAATTAAAAAAACTTAATTTGTTTCGTACTATTATTATTATTTCTTAATTTGGTCAACTCTAGTGTAGAAAATTCCAAAATATTTAATGATGAATTAGGGTTTAATTAACAATTTTTATCATAGCTGCCCACCGCCCATAAAGCACAGAAAAGGAAAGAAAATATTTAAAAAAATAGAATTTGGGACAAATCAGCCCACAGGGAATATTCAGTGCTCAATTTAATGAAATTTTAAACATTTACAGCTAAACGGACTGTTATCTTTTATCTCCATAGAAATTATATGTTTTTTTAACCGTAAAATTAGAGAGTTAATTAGTACTTACATGATAGAGACATATTCACACTATGTTAAAATTGTTATGGACATTGTTGTTAATGCAGAAGGACGTGGGTTTGAGTGCGTTAAAGTTTATTATCCTCTTATTTTTGTGTTGGGGAGGGGTTATAAGTAGTTTTAAGTATTGTGTCAAAAAAACAGATATGATCAGAACCTATAACGAAATTGTTAAATAAAAGATAAAAAATTATCAATTATCACACTCATACACACTGCCTTTAAAGTAAGCTGTCCAAATATCACTTACTCTTTTAAAGGCTCGAACCCAAATAAGTCCTATAAGTAAACAATCCTTGGTCACTAAGCCAATTATCGGAGTACACAATTATATTGTTTTTTAATATATTTTTAATGGAAAATTGTCTCGTACATTGCTGTAGAGTTTTTTAAACTTCATAAGCAAATTTAGGGTGGGACAAGTATTTTATAGGTATAATAAAAAATATATATTTAAATGTCAACCCATTTGTAGAGTCTAAAAATACCATTGGCGGTGTATCAAATAATTACCCCTTTTTTAGCAAGGATAAATCTCAAAATTATACATAAACTTTGATTCAATGTGTAATTTGATACATGAACTTAGATTTGGTATAATTATACACATTAAACTTTAGTTATGGTTCAAATGTATTCAATCATATACATTTAAAGAAATAAATGCATCGTTTTATTTTTATATTTGATAAATATAATTATATATGTATGCAATATATAAATATAAAATGATGTTATACTGATAATTGTGTTAATAATTCGTGAAAATTGGATTAAATCAAAATTTCATATATAAAATTACACAAAATCAAAATTCACATATGAACCACATTTATCATTTCATAATCATGGTGTGAAATCAAAGAAGAGAAAATGAAACGTTTAAGCAAAGTCTTATACTCAACCAAGAAAGTTGATTTATTGTTTGACCTATTGGCATGTTTCATACAAAATTATTGGTTCTAATCACAGAAAACAAATGCCCAATTGTAAATTATTCATTACCCTATGTTGAAACTTGCAATTAAAAAACTATGTTAGTTCATGCATGGAACGTCCCAATTGGATACCTCTATAGCATCATGAATGGGTTATTAATCTTAAATTTAATCCCATAGACTTTGAATGAGTTCATAAATCACATCATCTTCATAATAAACTTTGTAAGTTGTTAGAAAATAATTTTTAATTTAATGAGGACTTAATTTGATATATAACATTTGGTCAGCTATATAGCTAGAATAATGCCTCTCTCTCTCCTCCTTCTTCTTCTTCTTCTTTTTTTTTTTTTTAATTTTGATTTAATCTTCCACAAGCCTCTATTAATTAAAACAATTTGAAATAATAATAGCTCTTTGTTAACTTCATAAAATTTAATTTAATGAGGACTTAGTTTGAATTGGAAACAACTTTTTTTAAAAATTTTAAAGTAAGGGTTAACTCCATAAAATGCCCTCAAACTTTTGTTAGATTTTAAATTAACCTCTAAATTTCAAAATATTCCAATTGAGTTTTTAAAATATTATGATTTTATCAATCAAGTCTTTTTTCTCAACTTGAATGTCACTCTTGGCATTAAATTTCAGTTCGAATATAATATTGAGCATACGCAAAATAGATCTAACTTGTTAAATAGATAGTGTCAATAAAGTTTAAGAAGACTGTTTCTTTAACACATCAAATTTATGCTGCCCACACAATAAATATAAATGTGTTTACAATTAATGTCTAAGCTAATAATTATGCTGATAGAAAGATTTGATTGATACAATATTAATATTTTAGGACTTAATTGAAATATTTTAAAATTTAATAATCAATTTAAAATATAAACCACAATTTGGAAGTCAAATTCCACCACCTCGAAGGCCCAAATGTCCTTTGTAAATTCCCTATAATGTCTGGTTTTGAGGGCATGCAGATGTGTGTGCCCGACAGAAAACATAGAAAAAAATAAAATTTTAATATCTATTATAGATTTAATTTTAATATTTTTCAAATTGGTAAATTTTAATTTCTATATTTGTTAAATTTTAATATTTTAGTCTTGACTAAAATGATATTAGTTAAATTATGCTATTAGTCTTATATTATGTATCTAAATTTAGTCAATATTTTTCAATTTATCTTACTTCCTTTTCACCTTTAATTTTGAAATTTACAATTCATGTGCAAGATTAATTGTTAGGTTAAAATATATCATAAGTCTATGTACTCTTTAAAATTTTGAAATTTAGTCCGTGTACTTTTATTTTTAGAACTTTAGTCTCTTTATTTTTCACATTTTAAAATTCAGGTTCAATTATTAATACCATTAATTTTTTATTAAATTTATTGGTGTAACATTTTAATTCAAAAAAAAAAACCTCAGTTATGACACTGCGATGAACCTAATTGTTTTAGGAAAAAAAAGAATTATTAGACTTAAATTTTAAAATTAAAAAATAAAAAGATTAAATTTCTGAAAATAAAAATATAAGAACTAATTTCCAAAATTTTAAAAATACATAAACTTATTATATATTTTAATCCAAACATTAAAACAAAATTCAAGTAGAAAGAATAGACAAACCCTAAAAAAACCCTTGGGATGAATGAAAGGAGTTACATATAACTAAACCCCAAAAACAGGGGGAGGGGTATTAATTGAACCCACCGTCCATTTACTGACTTCCATTCTTCACACTCCTCTCGACACCTCTTTCAATTCCCATCACCTACCTTTATTCATTAACTAACACCTACAAATATTTTTTGTTTTATATTAAATTTAAAATTATTTATAATTTTTTTAATTTTTAAATAAGAAGACAATACATTCTAAAACACTCAAATTTATATTCTCTTACACTAAGAACAATATTAATACCGAACGAGCTGAATCAAAACACAAACAATTCTTAAAATAATTTATAGAATTTATTACAAAATTGATGACCTAAAGTAGCATAAAATTTTTATTGGAATCCAAAATTTTATTTATGATTCGAATCACCGAAGCTTTTAAGTGTTGCACTTATGTCAAGGAATTAATTACCATTGACTCCGGATTTCGTGAATATGGTCCATACTGTAATTTTGACTTGCTTTCAATTCCTACCTATTCTCAATCTCGGCAACTATGAATATTGAAATTTTACCTTCATAATTATCCCATTTTCAAATGAAATCAAAAAGAAAATTCTAAAAAAAAAAAATTTAAAGCCACCATCTAAGACTAAATTGTTAAAAGAATATTTTTGGTATGCTTTAAATCCATGATGGCTTAGACTGATTTCCACATTTATAGTGCTCAATATTTCAAAAACTTAAAGCAGTCATGTCCCTACCAATGGACCTTGTCTTCACTTTGTTTTCATCTTTAACATTGAAAATATATATATAAATGGATAGAAAGAACAAAAAAAGGGGCATTTGCTCCTCCTCCTTTTTCCATTATGGTCCCAAACAAAAATACTAACAAATTAAAGCACTACAATTATGATCAACCTTTGTCATCATATTATCTTTTCTATAATCATCCCCATTTATCCACCAACCAAATATACATGGACCATTAATTAAGGGAGTGATAAAATATTCGTATTAATCAAGTCATCAATTTACAATTTTATCTCACTCTCAAATTAAAAGAAAACACTCATAAATTCACAAAACTAATACACTAATAATTAACAATCAAACCTATTTCATTTATGGTTAAGTTGGCCTAGTATTGTTTGGCACTTGCAAAACCATAAAAACCCTTTTTTCTTTCTTCGTTTGAGGTGTTAATAACAACTTTTTTTCTTCTTTTCATCAAACCCTAAAACACCCAACATGATGCTGATGGTGATGATGATGATGATGATGAAGTGACTTTTCACCATCAATCAACCCACGAACATTCCTAAACTCTTCTACATGACAAGGGATGGTAATCATACCCTTCTGCTCAAACCCATACTCTTCCTCAGCTTCTTTCAACAATTGCATGAACAAAGGATGATTAAAATACAAAACCGGCACCACAAACCTTTGTTGTTCTTCTTCTTTTGGTCCTACTTTGATAGCCAAACACCCTTTTGGCACACCCTTTGCTTGCTTCTTCCCTTGATGATGATGATGAAGGTGGGGTATGTGTAAATGAAAGTTCCTTGAATTTTTCTCACCATTACCCATTTCTTCAACAAAGGTGATGATCAAAAATGAAAACCCTAAGAGATTATAAAAGAAAAGGGTTGTATTATAAGGAAGAACAAGGGAATGGCCAAGGGTTCTTTGCTAAGGATTGTATGAAAATAGGGAGTGATGAGTAAAGAAGGAGTTTAGTCATGGTTGATAATCCATACCAAACATGTAAATTCATTACCTTTATTTATACACTATAGGCTTATGAAGAAGGGGAGTGGGGTTATATGCTACGGAAAGGACTAGGGTTTTTTCTTTGTTTTTTTTGGAGAAAGTTTATTGCTATACGTTTGATTTTAAAGGGAATCTTATGATGATAAGAAGGGGAAGATTAGTTACATTTTTTTCTAAATAATTACAAATATATTAAAAAAATTATAAAACAATATTAATTTTATCAAAATAAATTTCAAATTAAAAAATCAATCAAACTGGATTATGTTGAATGGTTTAAAATTTTTTTAAATAGTTCAATCAAATCAAACTAATATCACCTCTAATATCGAGTCAAAATTCGAATTTAAATATAATTTAGAGTTTAATATGATTACAAATATGGAAATTTATATATATATATATATAATATTTTGTAAAGGACAAAATATTGGGGTTGGAGACTTGGTAGGAATGGCATAATGTGTAATTAATAACGAATCGAAGGGGTAAGACACGTGGATGGAGGTGGAAGCGAATGTGGCATATTTTTTAAATAAAGAAAGAGATTGCCGACAGACGACAACATAGATGTCGTTTTACAGTTCTAATAATATATATATATATATATATATATATATATAATTTAATACATTTTGAGCTTTTCCTCAGTTATTTTTATTATTTTTAAAATTAAAAAATACGTAATAAATTTTTTAATTTCGTTTATACAATTAAAAATATATATATTTTAAATAGAATCTAGAAAGTAATTAAAATAGAAGTCAGGGAAGGGAAAGGCCCTGGTCTTGACTCTTGAGCTGTGTCCAAACAGACATGAAAATGGTGGTAAGGTCACGTCAGCTTTGTGATTAAATAAAAATATTATTAAAAAAATTACTAACATATAAACCAATGAAATAATTACTTTAATTTTCCTTATCTTTATATGATTAATAAAATGGTAAATTCTCAAAATAGTTACTTTTGTTTACCTCACTTATATTTAAAATGTTATGTTTTAGTCATTTATGTTAATGTATTGTAACATTTTAGTCACTAAGCTATTAATTACTGTTAACGGTGTAACGGTAAATTGAAATATAACTAAAATGTAATGGTGTAACATCAAATAATCATTTTAAACAAAAATTTTAGGTGGCTTAGTAACTAAAATGTTACAACACGTTAACGTAAGTAACTAAAAATAACATTTTAAATATAAACGATTAAAATATAAATTGAGGTAAACAAAAGTGACTATTTAATTGTTTACTCTTAAAGAAAATAGCTTAATTATTTTTAAATAGTCAATTTTTATTTGTTTATTTTATCATTCTATCAACACCGCACATGTCATCTAATCTTTTATAATTGTTTTTTATTTTAAAAAATACTGTGGAGCTGTATTCCTGCTACTACGTGTTAAATGGTTTCTCTCTTTTATATATATAATATTTGTTTGGTAAAAAAATATTTAATTATTATTTGATATATTGATAAAACAAAATTGGTTTCACAAAAGTTTATAAAGTAGACGATTGAATTTTGTTATTTTAGGTTTCGTTTGATAAATTGATTTTTTAATTGCTCTAAAATTAAGTATTAAATTTTTATTATTAAGTTTTATAAACGTTAAATTTATATTAAAAAATTGTTTGATGAATTAGTAAATATTGATTTTTAAAGAATTTTTATTTTTATTTTTATTAATATAATTTTTTATATTATTTTCGATAGTTTTGGATGAAAAACAAATATGTTAATTTGAATATCTCAATTTTTAAAAAGGATAATTTATTTTAATTTTTAATGAAATAAAATTAACTTAATATTTTATACATTAATTGATAAGTAGTTATCTACCCACTTATCTTACTCAACACTTTTTCCTTGAAAATTAAAATAATTATCAATCACAATTAAAATATTAAATGTTGAAAATTTTTATTTTTAATGAAATAAAAATTTTGAATAGTTCATCAAACACACCCTTACACTCAGTAATAGATAAATTATTTTATGAACCTTTCCCACCACATCATTCATGGTTCCTTTTCAACTATTTAATGACATTTCAATAAATTTTTTCATGCCATTGATACATAATTTTAGTAATTTTTTTATCCTAAACCTTGAACCCAATCTCAACCTCGAAGTTTGAGATTCAGGGTTTAGAATGAAAAATTACAAAAATAATGTATCAGTGACATGAAAAAATTACTGAAATATCATTAAATAATTGTAAAGTGACCATAAATAATATGATGGAAAGGATACATAAAATAATTTCTCAAAATAATAATTCATATATATATATATATATGTGTATGAGAAGGTGTATAAAAAAATGAAATATTAATTATGTCGAAGTCTATCCACATGAAAAACATACAAAAATTAAATTAATAAACAAAAGATACGTTGAGAATATGAACATGTTAAAGGAAAATAAAATTTCATTTTTAAATTTAATAAATTATTACTACTATATTATAGATACATGACATTATTTATGATAATTAATTTCTAATATTACATGCATTACATGTGATTTTACATGTTTATTATTTAATTAATTTTTTAATATTATATCTTTAATTGCATTGATTAATATAAAATAATATTTTTTTATTTAAATTATTAAATATAATTAAAATATATGTAATTAATACAAAGTAACATTGTTCAAAATTGTAGATAGGCCAATTTGCCCGGCCCCTTTGAAACTCAAAATAAATACCAAATTATTAAACCAAAAGTCCAAAGAAATAAACAAGACAGTCCAGTAATTAATGTCCTTTTACAACCCAATACCTGGACCCAAAACCAAATTAACCCCAATGACCCAAGACCCAAATACAAGCCCGATAGGCCCAGAAAATTACAACATCAGAACCCTAGGGTTCTCTCCCATGCGCCGCAACCAGACAACGCCTCCAACAGCCACGCCACGCCCCGTACCCGAGCACCAGCACACGGCCCTCGTACGCCACGCCCGTACCTCCGTACGATGTAAGTGGACTCCGTACCTGCAAACAAATACGAAAACACCAGCACAACAAAGAAAGAGAGGAAAAGAAACAAAACTCGTATTTTCTTTTTTTCATTTTTCGGCTATAAAAGCCGGGTAATAGCTGTTGTATTTTTTTTTAGGCAACAAAAACACGAAACACGCAATACAGAGACAATATATAGATATTGAAAATCAAAAAGCAATTTCTTGAGAAGGTGATCTCCTTTTTTCGACTCTTTTTTTTTATTTTTATTTCCTCTGATTTTCCCTTACTTATATTCAAAAAGAAAAAGAAAGAGGTAACACCTTACGTTTCGGCCATTGTATTCCCTTCACTTTGCTGAAATCGAAGTTGGTATGGGATTGTAAGGCTAAAAGCCACCCTTTTGGAACTCGAAAGCGCCGGTCGCCGTTCGCGGTGGCGCATCGGTGCCTAGGTTGGTATTTGGAGTTAGGCTGAGCAACAAAAAGGGGGGGGGGGCTAGGGTGTTTTAGGTTTCAGCTGAAGGAAGATGATATTTGGCTTTATAAGGGAGCAAAGGAGTGATGCCATTTTGACCAAGTTCGATGGTTCAAAAACGACCCCGCACGATAGCCTTCGACCAGATGACCCGACCCATGTTCGGACGGGATCTGCGCATTCAGCTTTGGAGGGTTAATTGCGCGTTAAGTCCTCTTCGTTTGCGTAGGCATTCAATCGCGCATTGCTGGCTTTGTTTCATTTTTTAGGATTTAGCCTTATGATTTGTGCTCATTTGCAATCTGCTCCGCGCTTAAGCACAGCATTTTGGGGGATGGATTATTTCCATCTTAAATCCCTACGCATCTGCGCGTGTTGCATATCAGCCCTTTATGGTTACTGCTTTATTTTCAAATCACCTCTCTTGTTTTAATTAAACTTTAATTTAGTCTCCTATTAGTATAGCCTATTATTTTGCAATATGTTCAATGTTTGAATGTGTGTGGACTTATTTTAATATCCTATACAATATTATGTATTTCTATATATATATTATTAAATCCATGTATTTTATACATATAGTTCTCCTTATATATAAGTGTATTTTTAAATCTATTATGTATATAATATATAATAAAACTAATTTAGCCGTATACATATTATCATACCTATGTTATTTTACATGTATTTGTTTTTAAATCTATATGAATATATATTAATACACTTGTTACTTTAATAGGTTTCTTGTTTTAAAATACTTTTTGCTTTATGATTTATTAAATATTTTGTTTATATATATGAAATAATTTTTTTGAAACTTCACGTTTTTTTTATAATTATAAAATTATTATTTTTGAGTGTATTTATATATATCATATTGCTTTTGTGTTTTACATATAGCTTATTATCTAAATATTTTGATACAAGGGCATGTGTATAATTTTTAGACTATTTTAAAAATTTATAAATATCTTATTATTAATCTCATGTTCTTTTTTATAATAAACTTGCATGTACATATGTTTCATAAATCTATTTTGTGTATTATGTCTTGTCATATATCTCCATTATCATTCTTTTATATTATATATTATTTAAATCATGATGTAGTTTGTTAACTCTTAAATGTATTTGTGTTTAAAATATTTTATATGCAATTAGATTCAAACTTTCATTCTATAATATCGGTTTCAAAAAAGTGGGTTATATATATATCCTTAGTTTTATATTAGTTGGTCAACCTATATTTTATATGTCCGTTTATTCGTCATTATTGTGAAATAATTTTATACCTTATCACTTCTTTGATTTGCATTTTGTTTTGTGCATCTAGTGGTAGTCATATCATATTATGTCATGCATATTGTCGTTGCATATTGTATCCATTGCTTTATATTGTCATGTTAATTATATTCCACGCATGATTGAAATCGAATTATATTTCCAAGCTAGTTATGCTTAGTTGTTTAAGTGTTTGTTAGTCGATTAAATAATTGAATTACCTTCATTTTTTTCATTACCGTATTTTTCATGCGCACACATATTACCCCATTCATCGTTTTACTTGATTTTTGAAATGTGGTTCTGTAAAATCCAAATTTTATGATTAATTTCGTCTTATTTCAAATCGAATTAATACGTTTTAAGCTAGCTTTATAACCATTCATTCAAAAATTCTTTAAAAACGAAGACGAGATTTGACATTTGGCAATTCGTGGAATCGTGTCCTAACGTGTTGGGTTGTAATTTCTCGTTTGCTCAAAGTAATCAAAGGTCCCTTCAAAATTCCACTCATGTCTTCTAAAAATCCTTTAAAACGAAGGCAATACTCGGTGTTTGACAATTCGGGAATCATGCCCTATTGTGCTGGGTTGTGATTTCTCGTTTGTTCAAAACAATCGAATATTCCTTTAGGTTTTCACTCATGATTCCTATAAACTCTTTGAAACGAAAGAAATGTTTGGTGTTTGGCAATTCGGGGAATAGTGCCCTATCGTGCTGGGTTGCAATCTACCGTTTGTTTAAAATAATCGAATATCTCTTCAGAATTTCACTCGTATTTTCTAAGGTGAGGCAATGGTCAATGTTTGGAAATTCGAAGAATTGTACCCTACTGTGCTGGGTTTCGGTTTTCCATTGGACTAAATAGTTGAGCATCCTTTTGTGATTTTCGAATTATAAATTTTCGAATGTCGAAACAAGAAGATTTTTGGCAACCAACTCAGGTTATTCAAATGTTATTAAAAAAGAACCACATTTCAAAAACATTTTTAATTTCAGACATGAGGACAATATTTAATCGATTTGGTACCAATTTTGGGCGTAGTGAGGGTGCTAATCCTTCCTCATACGTAACCGACTCCGAGCCCGTTTTCTCATATTTTCGTCGACCAGAATCGTTGTTTTAGTAAACCAAAAATGTTTTATAACCAAATTCTTAGGTGATCCGATCACACCAAAACAAAAATATCGGTGGCGACTCTATTTCCATTTTTCAAAAAGTCGATTCACCTATTTCTTTTAAACCTAAAATTTTTAAATAAAAAGGGTGGGTTCGACAAAAATAATAGCTAATTAACATAATTAATTATAATATTAATTAAGCGATAATAAATATGCTTGAAATTTTATTAGAATAATAACTCTATTTTAAAATTAGTATAATTTTTTATCTAATAATTGTAATTTAAATTATAATTATTTTCAAATGAGTAGTTATCACACCTTTTATTTTATTTCAATTTTTCAACTAATAGTTTTAAATTAAAATATTATGATGCTTTAATTTAATAACATGATAAAAAATAAAGAATATTCCTATCAGTTAAAAAAATAAAAAAAATTTATGTTTTACTATTATCACGTTGTGTATTTTTGGATGATATAATCATATTTAAAATATTATGTATTCAGCTAATAATATATTATTTAATTATATTTATATCATATTTTAATTAATTTTATTTTATATCATAATTAATGTATATCTTATAATAAGATCTCTAAATTAGCTTTTAGTAGTGGAATTATTTTATTCATGAAATTAAAAAAAAAGATAGCTAAAAGATGAAAGGACAATGGTGCCCACAATGAGTACGTGTACGTCCTTTGCCGTAACAACTAGAAAATACCCTAAACCAAAGGACTAACGAGACAAGAAAATTGAAATGACCATGACGTCCTCAACTTTTCTCAAGTCCCTCTAGTATAGGGATGTTTTTCAAATTAGTCCATATACTATTGTTATGGATCAATTTAGTCCTTGTATTAATAAAAAAAATCAAATAAGCCCAAATTCTAACAGATTTAATATTTACTATTTAGTAAAATTAATATTTTTAAAACTTTTGTGGTTTTGCAAATGTAACATTTTGTTTGGAGTTGAATTGCAAATGTTATCTCCAGCTTTTGATTCTTTGTAGTAATAGGAGTAAAATTGAGGACTGATTTGAATCGATCCTTATAATAGAGACCTAACAAATACGTTTTACCTTTTTATCAAGTGATGCCATTTAGCATAGCATATTAAATACGGAGAATAATATGCTATTGTTTGTACTTAAGCATATATAAATTTGGTGGAGAAACATCCTCCCCATATTCTCTTCCCTTTTTTTATTTTTGTAATTATTTCCTTTTAAAATATACTCCAATTTTCATTTTAGATTTAATTGGGTTTTTTGAGTTGAATAATTTTCAAATTGGCTCGTTTTGAATTTTGATTGACTTTCAATTAATTGTTCGTGTCATTTTTAGATTGAATATATGTTATATTTTTTGACTTCAAATTGTACGAGTTCAAACTTCTCTACAAATAATTTAAATTATATACATTCAAATTAATCAAATTAGATTTTGGATTTTGGATTAATCCCAAAATTCCATTGGTATTCTATAAATGGTGAAACGAGTCTCCATAGACGTCGATACCACAGCTGCAACGCATTAGGCACAGTGTAACACACTAGCAAAGGTCAACTACAAGTCCACACTCCACTTATAATGATGCATTCTTATTATAAAACACCTATCATTCTCAAAATTCCAACAATTTTCTTCTACTCTAAATAAATTTTCGAATTCAGATCAAATAAAAATATAATTGTAAAGCAATACCTTTAATATTTTTTTCATTTAATCGAACCCATCATTTTATCGATATATCAAATTAGTTCAATAATTTTTTAGTCCTTAAAAGCTACCGACATAGTCACAATTAAAGTAATAAAATTATGATTTTCTTGCACTGAAATTGTGGGAAGAATAAGTATTAAAAATGTTGTTGTGTTACTAACTATTTAAAAACCAAACATAAATTAAAAAGAAAAATAAGTCATTAAAGAGGAAGTAGGGCAAAATTAGGGTTAGTCCAATCTTAAAAAATTCAATTGATGTTGAGAACTCATCACTCGTATAAAGATGGAGAATAACAAATTGATAGGTTTTTTTTCCTAAGACTATGTTCATAGTACATTATAATAGTACATAGTGCTTTTTTGGACATCTTGAATCTTAAAAAAAAAAAAAAAAAAAAAAGTCTCCAATGGAATATTTCAAAGAGAATCTTTCAAAATCATTTTAGGGTTTTTAATCTTCTTAAATATGCTCATATATATATATATATGTACACATTAAACAATAGTACAAGAAATAACTAAAGGACAAGCTCTCCCAATTTTAAAAAGTTTTCATTAAATTTCTTTACGAAACTTGATTTCACATTCCATCACCGAAGATCTAATCTTAAATTCAATTCTTAAACATTTCCTACCCGAACTCGGATAAAAAATCACATTTAACACATTATTTTTACTACAAAACAAAGTGTTCTTTTCTTAGTGATGGGGAAAAAAATATGATAAGAGTGGTAGTAGAGTGACATTTGACTATAAAGCGGGGGTGAAAATGATTCAAAGTGAAAGAAGGAAGTGGTGGGCAAAGAAAACACCATCCAAAGTGGGGGAGGGGGAGAGTAGCTTTTTGAAGAAAGCAAAAGTTATTATTTAAAGATGTTAAAGGCCTACCTATTATTCTTCTTTCTTTCTTTCTTTTTTTTTTTTGGGATGCAAATAATAATATGTTTTTTTTTAATGAACATAGAGAAAAAAATTTAAAATAATGATTTGACTTAAACTCAATTATTTGAAACATAAACTTATCCAAATGTAGGGCTATGATCCAATGGTACAAATCACCACATACATGTACATATATGGAGTTCCACTAAAATGGAATTGTAGGCTAAAAATATTCAAAAGGGTTAATATAACTTTTAGTCCTTGAATTTGACAATTAAGTCTAGTTCAGTACTTGAATTTAGATTCTATCACGATTTGATGATGTAGGACTCTAATATTGTGCCAGATTTAAAATTTTAGGTGATGACATCGCAAGTTCTCATAATGGTACATCATCAAACTTTTACATTTGCCAAGTTCAAGTAGCAAAATGGATCCAAAAAAATACAAACATCAAATTGGGCCTAATTGTTAAGTTTAGAGGCTAAAAGTTATATTAACCCTATTAAAAAATATCGTTCGTCAAATTGTGTCCATCCCTTTATTCATACACCACATGCATCAAAAACAACTTTATAAACTTTTTTTTCTTTTTCTTTTTGTGATTATGATTGAGAATTTGTCCACAACTTTCACCTTATAATAGAGTTAGTAGTTCATAATATCTTGTCACTGCTTTCGTCAAAATTTGCTGGTTACTAGCGTAATTGGTACGGACATTGTTATCAATACAAGAGGACGTGAGTTTGAGTACATTGAAATGCATTATCCTTCTATTTATAGGTTAGGAAGCTATGGGTAATTCTAAAGTTTTTGTCAAAGAACTTATAATGAGATTATTCAAAAAAAAAAAATTAACAAATAACCATTTTTATCCAAAAAAAAAATAGATAATTATATTGATAATTAAATTAAAATTTATTAGTGTAATTACATATTTTATTCGAATTATTAATTTAGGTTGGGTGTAGCTAGATACTTAAAACATTAGTTCCGTAAAAAAGAAAGGGCTTAGACTTTAAAATATTGATCCAATGGGTAATGACAACTTGGACTTATTGATCTCAACATACATTCAGCTCTAGCCCAAATCTGGTCACTTCCCATTTTTATTTTTCATAATTTTTAGCTTCAAAAGAGTATAAATTACTTAAGGTATTTATGGGTCTGTGACGTGAATGATTTCATTACTTATCTAATCTATTAAGTCCTGCCCAATATATGGATATGAAATTGTACTCAAATTAATTTATATTTTTAAATGATTAATTTAAACTCATTTATTTAAAATTTTTATATAAATATAGATTTAAGTTTTAATTTAATATTTATTAACTTTATATGATTTTTTTATTAAAATTTAAGACATAACTATTAATGAGCTTATCATGAATAATACTAAGGGATAAATAATAAAACTACACATAAACTTTGGTTCTATGTGCAATGCTAATTATGCTATACATGAATTTTGATTTTCTTAAATGTATACAATTGAATCAAAGTTAAAGTTTAATGCGTATATTTGAATCACAATTAAAATTTTGCGAATATAATTGCACCAAATCAAAATTTATGCATCGAATTGCACATCGAAATAAAGCTCATGTGTAGTTTTTATGTTTATCCCTAATACTAATAATAACAACACATGTTCGCAATGGCCATGGTGTTGGAAAATATAGACATCACATATATAATAAGGGTAATTACATGTTATTATATACTATAATGATAGGTTAGCCCAAATTAAAAGTGATCTAATTTGGTTAAAATTTTATTGGGCTTTAATTATTAAATAAAGTATGGGTCAAATATGTGTATATACTCTAGTAATTGAGTTCTAATCAAATTCTAATTAATAATGGGCTAATTAAAATTTGATTAGAACTAATATGCCAAATTCATGAATTCAGGTTTCGCTTTCACATCTAATTTTATTCTTGATAATTTGACATGATAGATCCTAGTTTATTAAGTTTTATTTCAGATTTATTTTACAAATCTAACACATGGCACTCAACATAGGTTCAAGTCATGGGACCCTACGACTGATGGGAAAGTAGCTAAAACCTTAAAAGCATCCAACTAGTTAGCTAAGATCCATGATTGAAGCCAAGATATGTTAAGGGGTCAAGTTAAAATTAACTTTACTTAAAACTATGAACTCAAATAGGTTGATAATCAAAGTGCCTCAACAACATTGGGAAAACATTCGGCTATTCAAAGATTGGCAATGGCAACGCTAGCACCCGACATATAGTTTCAAATCATGGGTCCTTCAAAGCTGATGGGAAGTAGCTGGTGGACGATATTGAAACTTTTTATGAGATGAAATGAAATCAAGCCGAGCATAGGATCACAAGATATGTTTATATGCCGGTTCAAGTGGTGGCATGTGATTCCAAGTTTGATCTGATTAAAACCCTTTCTTCTTTCCTCTAAAAATGTAATGTAAGCTTAAAAAATTTCTTGGGTAATAAACATCTTTTGTGACAATAGAAAACAAAGGTAATAAAAAACTAAGCTAGTTTTTGATTGATTAAAACTGGTTAAAGTATCTTGTAGGTCTCTTATCAAATGGATCAATTTAATCTTTATTAAAAAGAATCAAATAAGTCCAAATGTAACAAAGTTATCATTTATTATATAAAAAATCTTATTTTTTACAAAAAAAATTTATTCACACGTTACTAACCAATGGTAATATAAAGATGTTATTTTTTTTTTTTAATAAATTACAAACACTCAACATATCTTGTTGATCAATTTTTAGATAAGATGTAACAATAACAAAGCCAAAGTAAGTAGTTTTCCTTTCATCATACCCACACTTCTATTGGCAAAGCTCTTTCATGCAAAAAGCCATCAGCAATTAATGGATGGAATAGTAAAATATATTTTACAAAATAGAAATTATGTTAACATTACTTTCTCAAAAATTAGTCTTATCAACAGTAAAAAGAGTTTAAATATTACATTCCTTATTCATTCCAAAGACACACAAGCTAGCTATATATATATATATATATATATATATATATAATCAAAACTATTACTGCATCATATTTAGTTTAATACCTAAAGCATTTTCTTATCCATGCAAATCTGGTAACATGTAGTGCAGATCTGTATATATGAGAATATATAAGTGAACATGTCTGTAAACATCATCTCCAAGTTGAAACCCTAGAGATAAAGTTTGACCAAACTTGAAAACCAGATCTTAATAACAGCATGAAACTGACAGATGAGATAAAAAGAAAAAAAAAAAGAAGCCATCATGGAAAAAGATCTGAGTAATGATGAACTAGAAAAGAGGGTTTACAACTTAGTACTGACAGAAAAAAAGAAAAGAAAAGAAAGTAACGATGAAACTTTAACAAATTGGTCAAAAACCCTTTCATCATTGCACTGCAAAGTAACAAACAACCTTAATTTCAGTAAATAAAACACCCCAACGATCCAAAAAAACAACCCAAACCTTTTTTACATGCTGCAGTCCATGGGAGTTACATATGGGAGCAATGATTGGGGGGAATGAAGCCTGGTCCGACGACACTAGTACAACCTTAATCCATTACAAAAATAAGCAATATAAAGATCCCCATGGTAACCAGAACAATATTGCAGGGAAAATGGATTAGAAACACAAGTGTCCCCGGTCCAGACAACATTCCCCTCAGAATGAATGCTCCCTTAAAAACTATATCTTCAAAAGAGGCTTTGGTGGCAGCTAAGGGTTTTGTGTATGTGTGTTGCTTGGATTCTCTCTTATCTCTTTATCCCCCCCAAGAGTTTAGCCTCTGTTCAAGGGAGGGGGGAGAGAGAGGTGGGGAGAGTGGTGGGGTTTCGGCCTTTTTGGGTGATAATGAAATAATGAAGAGGAAAATATGGGCGATGGGGGAGTAGTTAAGATGAGTAAAAAGAGTTGGAATTTGGAACCCAAAGTTTTAAAAAAATGAAAAATTTTACAAAAGGTCCTTGTATTATGTATTTTTGATGAATTTAGTCTTTCTATTATAAATTGATGATGTATAATTTCTCTAATTTTCAAAATGTGTATTTTTATTCTTGAAATTAAGGTTGGATTTGATTTCTTAAAATATTTTATATTTTCATTTTCAAAAAATAGTTTTTATTTTTTTAAAGATGAGAAACACATTTGATAAATAGAAATAAAAATGTGTTTTCAATAAAATAAACAAGTTTTATATTTATATGGATTTGAAGTGGGATACCAGATTATATAGGTTAGGTTATCATATATATGTATAAATTTTTTAAAAAAACTAGGCAGAAAAGTTAGATTTAATATTTAAAATAAAGTAATAATTAAAAATGATTAAATTATAGTATAAGAACTAATTTGTAAAAAAAACATAGTATAAGGACGTTCCATAAAATTAGACGTTTAAAAAAAGACAAAACATAGATGTAGACTCGACCCTAGTAGCTATTTATTTCCTCAGTTTCAGAAATGACCACGACCACCATGCACTCGAATTGATTTTTTTAATTAAAAAAATTATAATTATTATGTTCTACTTTGATTATTATTTTTTAAAAATTTCAAACAAAACCAAAATTAGATTTAATAAATCTAAATTTAAATAAAACCGATTATTGATTTTCTCCAATTTTTTGATCTGCACAATCAAGATATATGGGATGATGGTGGGATGCAGTCATCAAACATGATAATAGTAATAAATAAAAAAATAAAAACAGAACCTAAAAATAAAGAAAGTAAAATAAAATTACCACTTAGATTGTTGTGTCTAATCGTTTATGTAACCTAGAATTCCAGTTTAAAATTACTGTACTAATCATAACAAAATAATAGTATGATGACATAAATAATAGATTAGTCAAGTAAAAAAAAGTGAGTCACAGTTACCCATACGTAATTTTCTTTTCCAACTACAAATTCTTTATTAAAAAAGTTTTATTTAAATACCATTTCAAATATTAAGTTATTAATTTCAAATTATAAAATAAATAGAGAAGTAGCTCAAATGGTAACATTCTTACTGAATTATTGTTATAGGAAATTCGTTTAAATACCATCACGGTCTAAGACAACTCAACTAAGCGTGGGTTTAAATAGGCGGTAAGGTGCGATGCGCTTAACTTATTTTTTATCTCACGTTACAGTGTTTATTTTCACTACTATCGTTATTTTTACACTAACCGCAGATAAATGTACCGTCCATCTAAATCTACTCTATATGAAACTATCATTTTTTAGAAAACTCGAGCTTTTAAGAGAGTAAAAACATCATACGAACATGTTGAGAGTTATTGACACTTGATAAACATATTTCACAAACTTCTTCCTATAAAAATTATCAATTTCAAATTTAATTTCTTTGAATAAATATTACTTTTTTTTGTTCATTAAAGAACGGACCTTGTGTGGTGTGTCACTATCGGGAATGGGAGAGGAATTCGAGGCGATGACCGACAGATAAGGTCAGAGAGTTCACCCTCTCCTTTTTTTTTTTTTTTTTTACCTATCACTTCTATATTTAGCTAAACTTAGGTCAAAGTAACTACATTTTAACCTTCTCTCATGGCATTAATCACAATTGCATTTAAAGGATGCACAGTGTAATTGCATTGGTAGTAAAAATTAAATTAAATAGTAAATTAGTCTTTCCTTTAAAAATTTTATTTATTTTTGGTGTTAAAAATTAATTTTTATATATTAACATATCTGATTATTTTGTCAATAATGTCAATTTTTAATAAAAAAAATAAATAAAATTTTTAACAAAAAATTTAATTTATGTTTTTTTAATAAAGAGAACAAATATAATTTAAATCTTTACTATACTTTCTACATTAATCCAAATCTCTTAAACTCAAACCTAATACGTGTTAGTGATATATATAGTGGCTTCCACGAGATTATGGTGTGTTTGGATTGTGGGAAAATATACATTGCTTTGTAGGTGTCAGGATAGTGACATGGCGAAACTAGTATCATTCTAACAGTACAGGTAACTCCCGCAAATTAATGAAAACTCTTTTTTTTTTTTTTTGAAAATAAATGAAAACTTATATTAAAGCAAAAATGGAAAATATATAAATATCAATGCTGGCATGCTCTATAATCTATGTTGTTTACAGCAAAGGCTCCACCATTTTTTTCTTTTCTCTCTCACAACTGTACATCAGAGTGACAAACGGAGACGACGATACTAGCTCCACATTTCAACGCTTTTCTTTTACAGTCTCGAAAATGGTGTGTGTGTGAAAGCAAACAACACGTAAATGTCAAATCCTGCATCCCACCCTACCTTTGTCCACTCTTCAATTATTAAAGGTTGAGTGCGATTATATATTAAAGGTTAATCTATTCTTAATGTTATTAATTTGTTAGTAAGTATAAGATTTGTCTATTTAATTTTAAAAAAATATAAATAATTATTGACTTATTTGAAAATTTTTATTTATGTTATTAAGTTATATAGTATTTTTTGTTCGTACCGTTTGTAACAATACCACTTAAAAATTCTTTTTTTTTTCTTTTTCTCTTCTACAGTTTAATTTTATTTCATGAAATAGTTTTGAACGTCATAAATCTGTAAATCAAAATTCAAATAGCTTTTTTCTCCGACTTCTAACATTAACTGTCGGATCGACTTAAATCTAATGTATGTTGTTGTACTTGTCTATAAGTATTAATTCATTGTATTGATCGTTGAATCATTACTTGGAACTCGCTAGCTAGACTTTTTCTTTAAAGAAAAATAACAACTCAGTGATTTAAATAAAATTTTTTTAATAATTCAGTGACTATTTTGTAACTTTTTAAAATTAAGTGACTTTAAGTATAATTTATGTTATATTAAATTATAATAATGTATGAGTTTTTCTTTCAAATACAAACAAAATTTTATGATGTAATTTAAAAAAAAAATTCAAGGGTATACCCTTTTTTTCTTCCTCACTTGCCATAGCTTAGCTTAGCTTTGATTTTTCTAGTTTGTAGTTTCTAACAACACTTCAGCATCTTGCCTGGCTGACTTAAACATGTTCCTTTCACCTTCTCTACATGCTTTTGTTCCCTCTTATAAAATATATATATATATATATATATATATATATATATATATATATTTATTTAATTTTCAATTCCATTGAAAATTAAAAATTAATCCCTCTATTGTTCTTAAGACATTCCCACTGTTAACAAAGATGGAAGCTTTGAATCTTAAGTCATCATATATAATTAAGTGTGTGAATTTCCAGTTAATTAATTTATAGTATAAATTGTTTTAATTTATTTACATTATAATAGTCTAATTTTAGATTTGGTGATTACTCCAACATATATTTATATTTACATTTTGATTATACTGTATTTTTAAACTTTTTAAAAAATTATTCTAAAATCGCTTGCTTCCTATTAATGCCCCGTCCCTGCCCCTTTAATATAATTAAGCCACGTTTTATTTCTTTTAAGTTGTAAATATTTTTTGACGGATAATACAAGTTTTGGTCCCTTTAACTTTGGCATCTAACTCCACTTTGGTTTGTGTACTTTTTTATCCATTTTGGTATGTGAACTGAACAACTAGATTCATTTTGGTCCTCCATTTTGAAAAATATAAAAAGTTTGATTACATGCTACTTTGAGATTGTGTTACATCATCACTTGAAAATTAAAAAAATTATATAAATTTTCAGGTGATGATATTGTATAATCTTAAAGTGTTGCAGTATTTTAATAATTGAACTGGCCAAACTATTGGCTCCCGATTAAGTTAGTTTGATTGGTTCTACTACTAGACCAACAATAATTAAATAAATAATTAAAAATTCATATTTAAAAATTAATAAACCAGTTCAACCTATTCAACTACTAGTTTTTGCCCTAGTTTTCAATTTTTACCGGTTTCAAGAAATTTTTACTAGTCACATCGTAAAATCTTGACAGAATCCAAGTTGAGGAAATAAAATAGACCTAGTTGCAAAGTTTAAATACCAAAGTGAACAAAAACATACGTGTACCAAAGTGGGCCTAGTTGCCAAATTCAAGGTCCAAAAATTATATTATCTCTTTTTTATAATAAAAAAATGTTATTTATCCTAATTCATTTTCCTAATTACATATTTAATTGAAAAATAATTAAAATTTAAAAAATTTAAAAATTAAAAATAATAAGAAATTAAATTAATTTATTATTTTTATAAATATTTTATTATTAAACAGATGTCCATCAATATCAAGATAAATTTGATATACATTAAGACTTTAATGTTTATTAGAAATAAAGTTTTATACCATGTATACCTCTTATGTCTATAAATATATACTTTAGAAAAGCATTGTAAAATATCCCTATTGGTTAATAAAATTTATACTTCTCTCTATTCTCTTATTTCTCTAAGAGAAATATATTAATTAATTAACATAACCGGTTAGACAATCCCAAACAATAATGATACGAAAAGAGAATTTATATGGATATTCATTAATGAAATTGAAGGTCCTTTTTTTAAGTGTTGCTTGCTCTAAAAAAAGATTCATTAAACCTCACTAGCGAAAGTCAGGATTCTCTTGCATTTCTGAAAGAAACATGGGCCCATTTATCTAGAAAGTGGACTGTTTTGATATTATTTTAGTATATGCACCTACAAGATAATCAAATGTGAGTTATCAAATCGCAACATGTAGTTTGCGAGATTACTTGTTTAATGATTTGTTTAAGAACAAAACTTTCAGATTATGCAATCAAAGCAATTCATGCAAATATTGGTGAGTTCATTTCTCGGGTTTTAAATGATTACTGTATGCTAGATTGTCAATATGGATAACTATCACAAAACCTTATCTTTATGCGTATAAAATGGTTTAGCATAATTAATGATTCAATACCTCGAATTAGTAGTTAAACCATTTTTTTTAGAACAAAATTTTTTTGTATATATGTACAAGGATATGATATTTTATATGAATCGACACTTGTACGCATCATGCTGAAAAGTTTTGATAAATATTTCCCACTACAATTGACTTTTGGTTAGAAGATAAATACAACCCATTTTAGAATATTTGAATGTGCAACATATGTTCAAGTTGTTGGATCTGGTGCCCTAAGTGTAGTATTTTCGTTAATATACACTTGTATTTTTTTTCTAATAGATTGGTTAATAAAACAAATTTATTGATTATATTAATATACTTTGTATAATTATCCTCACATGGTTCTTACACGCAAAACATAATTAAAGCAAATGTTATTCATTGATTGTCTAATGTTTAACTAATACTGAGCGATATTACGTGGTTGGAACGTAATACGGAAATACAACTTGTATTAGTAAATGAACCTAAACATGTCCTTAGTCTAATCGGAAAAGAGCAAACTGATTAAAAGACTAATATGCTGTCTATCAAGTCCAATTGGGAAGTTGCCTTGTCTTAGGCATTGGAGCGAATGACTCCCAGAAGATAAAGACATCGATATGACTGATTAGACTGACAGTACATCGAACAGGATCTAAACAGAATAGATCTTGAACCCGTTTATAGATTTATTCACTTGTGATGTTCACAGTGTGGCGTACTTAAATCCTAAGTGGATGGCGGATTATGTATGCGTGACTCGTATACTTTGATGTAAGTAAAAGTTTGAGTTCAAATAGATAAGGAACCGAAAGCTAATGCGTTAGGTGTGCGACTTCTGTAGTAAGTAGCATCATTCACAACAATGGAATTTATAGCCCAAAACATGGGTAAATGACATCCTCTCATTGGCATTACATGGTTGATGAGAAGTAAACATGACCACGGGTCGTCTTTCTTTGTAATGGATGACTTGATTACTAATTGATAGTGATTGTCTTTCCATAAAAGAAGAACTAATATTATCCCAAATAGATCAAGGATATCCTATGAGTGTAATACATTAATGACAATGTCATTGGACGAGTACTAAGTAGGTGCTTTCGTAATGGTATGTCATTGGGGAGAGCCCAGTCACGATACTATAGTGGAATGACTTCGTGACCAAATGAGTTTATAATTAATAAGAGAAAAGCCAAAACCTAATTATAAATCATTTGGGCCTCAACTTCATATGTCCAATCGGTCCCTCCGCTAGCTCGTTGAAATAAAAAATGAATTGCGTGTTTGAATAAAAATGAATGGAATGATGATAAGCTATAAAAGTAACATGTTTTTAATCTCATTCTTGATGCGTTTTTGGATGATTTATTATGTAAATTAGTGAATTTGATTCTCCTAATCCTTTAAATTCATGTTTCTATACTTAGGTGAGCATAGGGGAGCGAAAAGAGTGAAAAACAAGCTAAAATCAGACAAAAAAGCTGTTTTGAGGATCCAAACGGCCTGGCATTTTCAAACGGGTTGGCCACATGCTCGTGTGAGCCACACGGGCTGGCCACACGCCCATGTGCCAACCCTTGTCGATATCGCTTCCCGTTTTCCAAACACGCGGAAACACTAAATTTTTTGGTTTTTTAAACATTCTAAAGTCTATAAATACATATTAGAAGAGGACCTAAGAGAGCACGCAAAGAAGAACGAAGAAAAGACTTAAAGAAAGCCACCGGGTTTCAACTCAGAAGTGAATCTCCTTCAAGATTTAATATCTCCATTCAATTTCCTTAGAAGTTTTATTGGGTTTCTTTATGTCTTGTTGTTATCCTAACTTTGAGATGGTTTTATTCCAAATTATGAACTAAATTCCCTAGATACTTAGGGAAGATGAAACTTATGACTAATCTTATTATTTGATTTTTGAATTACATGATAAATACTTGATTCTTGTTCTTAATTATGTATGCTTAATTCGTGTTTTAATATTTCAGGATATTGATTCATGTTAAATGTGCTTATTTCAGAGGAGCAAAAGTCCTTATTTAAGAGTAAATCTAGCATAATTGAGTGAAGTTGCATGCAATTCTAGAAATAGGACAACATAAATCTACCGGATTAGAGTCAAATCTACTAGCGGAATCTATAAATTGAGTTAATGCGACAATAGGAGTTTGAATTAGAAAGAGATTTCAATTAATCAACTTAGAGTTAGTTGTTCTTACTCTCGAAAAAGATATTAACATAATTTAGAGATTTCTACGGATCAAGGCATAAGTGAATAAATCATTTAATTCAGATTCAAAATAATAGGTGAAGTCTAGGTGGATTCTTTCCTAGGTATTGTCATCTCATTGGTTATATTCTTTTATTTTCCCAATTCATTCTCTGTTGTATTCTTAATTTAGTTAATTTTAGATTAAAATCAATCTCATTAATTTGTCGGCTAAATAATAGAAAAACAATAATTACTAGTACATTTAGTCCTTGTGGATACGATATTCCCTACTCACCATAACTATACTATTATTTGATAGGTGTGCTTCCCTTTGTCGTAATTATAGTTATTTTAGTGACTATCAAGTTTTTGGCGTCGTTACCGGGGACTAAAATATTAAGAACACTCGATTTTTATTAATTTAGCCATTTTTATTTTTATTGCATTTTATTTTTATTTTTGGTTTAATTTCTGTTTTCTAATTTTTCTTTTATTTGCTTCTGGCAGGTTCCTTTAGTTTATGACTAGAAGAAACCCGTTAGGACCTTTAGTATTTGATAGTGAGATTGAAAGCACAGGCCGCAGAAACCGTAGAGAAGTAAGGTAGAGTCGACATAGTATAGTGGAAGAGCAAGAGAATGTTATCATTATCACTGAAGATGTGGCTGATAATCAGAATAATCAGCTCCCTCATGTGGTTGCTACAAATCTGAATCTTGCTCCTCGTACCATGTACGATTATGCCAAACCCACTCTAACTGGGACTGAATTGAGTATTTTGAGACCCACTATTACTACGAATAACTTCAAACTGAAGCCGAACACTATTCAAAAAATTCAACAATTTGTTCAGTTCGATGGTTTGCAAGACGAAGATCCAAATACTTATTTTGCTAATTTTCTAGAAGTCTGTAATACTTTCAAGTTAAATGGCATTTTTGACAATGTCATTCGCCTACGGTTGTTTCCTTTCTCGTTGAGGAATAAAGCTAAATAGTGGTTGAACTCTTTACCACGAGATTCTATCACTACATGGGATCAAATGACCGAGAAATTCCTATTGAAGTACTTCCCACCGGCTAAGACAGCTAAGTTGAGGATTGATATCTTTTCCTTCGTACAGATGGATTTAGAGACTATATGATGCATGAGAGAGGAATAAAGATTTATTGAGAAGGTGCCCTTACCATGGGTTACCTCTATGGCTACAGGTTCAAACCTTCTACAACAGTTTGAATCCCTCAAATAGGCAATTGATCAATGCAGTCGCTGGTGGTACTTTGAATTATAAAACATCTAAAGAGGCTTATGAGTTTATAGAAGAGATGTCACTAAATAATTATCAGTGGCAAGTCATGAGGACGAAGTAGACAAAAGTAGCCGATGTTTTTAACTTAGATGTAGTTACCATGTTATCAAATCAGGTAGAATAATTAAATAAGAAAATTGATGGTTTTTGTGTTTTTACGCAGGTACATCTGGTGATGCAAGGAGGAATGAGCAATCCAAAATATTTACCTTACGGTCCTAGCACAGAGAACGAACAAATCAACTATTTGGATAATAATTCTAGACCTCAGAATAATCCTTACAGTAACACTTATAATGCAGGTTGGAGGAACCATCCCAATTTCTCTTGGGGTGGTCAAGGAAACCAAAGACTACAACCCCCTCCAGGCTTTCAACCACTTTACCAACAAGAGAAAAAGTCGAACCTTGAGGAGGTATTGAAAAGTTTATTTCGGTGTCAGAAACCTGCTTCCAAAACACCAAAACAGTACTTAAAAATCAATAAGCATCGATTCAAGGGCTTGATAACCATATTGGTCAACTTGCAAAGTTAATTTTAGAACGACCATAAGGTAGCTCGCCTAATAATACCGAAACTAACCCAAGGGAGCAACTTCATGTAATTACTGTACGAGTTGAAGATGAGTTTGTTGAACCTAAACCAGAACCTAGGGAAGATAGTGCTGTAAGTAAGGTAAGGTTGAGGTAAGCCAAAATGAACAAAAATCGGTCAGTAAAGAATATAAACCTCGTGTGCCATATCTCAACGCGACATAGAAAGACCACACAAATGAACAATTTGGTAAATTTGTTAAACTTTTAAAAAAGTTACATATTAACTTACCGTTTATTGAAGCTCTTTCCAATATGCCCAATTCCGCTAAATTTTTAAAAGAGCTTTTGGCAAACAAACGGAAGTTAGATGATTCGTCGCATGTAGAGCTAAATGCAGTTGCTCAGCCATTTTGCAAAATAAACTACCCAACAAATTGAGAGATCTAGGAAGTTCTACTATTCCTTGTTTAATTGGTAGTTTGAATGTTAATAATACTTTGGCTAATTTAGGGGCTAGTATTAATGTCATGCCCTATAAAATGTTTAAGCAATTAGGTCTTAGGAAACTCAAATAAATTAGGATGAGTATTCAATTAGCAGATAGAGCTATTAGATTTCCTAGGGGTATTATTGAAGAGGTACTTGTAAAAATTGATAAATTCATATTCACAGTTGATTTCATTGTTTTAGACATGGATGAGGATAGTGATGTACCTCTGATTCTAGGTCGGCCCTTTTTAGCAACTGCTAAAACTATTATTGATGTTGGTACATGTGAACTAATACTTCGTGTAGGTGATGACACGATTACACTCTAAGCTCGTAATTCTGTTAAGACATCTAGTTATCGAGAAGATTATATGAGTTCTGTTAATATGAGTAACCTTATGGCTTAAACTTCTTCGTATGAAACCCCTCAAAATGTGATGGAGCCACGTTCCAGTCCAGATGACAGAAACAGAACGACTCATGAAGAACGAATGTTACAGATCGATGAACTAGATGAATGGCGGACACATGTCAAAGAGAAACCGAGAATACACAATGCAGAACCAAAGCGACGCCATGACGAGCATAAGGATGAAATAAATCAATTTGAGGTTGAGGACCAGGTACTATTAGATAAAATAGGCCCTCGAATTGCCACTTCAGAGCTTAATGCAAACGGAGCAACTCCTTTTATGGTATGGAATGTCTTCCTATACAGTACAGTCAAGGTAACTCATTCTAAATTTGACACTTTTAAGGTAAATATTACTCGGCTTAAATCTTATTTTGATAATAGAATTAACAGCGAGAAAGAGGAGTTTCAACTCTGCGAACCATCGTGATCGTACGAATACGAGGTAAGTCGAGCTTAGACTTTAAATAAGCACTTCTCGTGAAGTAACCCGAGTGTTAACACTGCTAATTTTTTTAATTTCATCTCATAATTTTTTTTAAAATTAATTAATTAAAAAAATGTATTTGACCCACAAGGCCTGGACACACGGGTGTGTCCTAGGCCGTGTGCACTAAAAAGGGTCCAGCAGTGAGTTACATGACCTGGTGACATGGCCATATGACTACATGGTCATGTCCTTGGCTGTGTGGATCCTGAGACTTATTTTGTAACAGCCCGGTTTAGACCCTAGTCGAAACAGTGGTTCCGGGACCAGGAATCCGAATTAAAAAAATATTTTAATATTATATTCCATGCTTAAAGTATGTGAATTGATATGTGTGAAATTTTCGTATGAAAATTTTATCGTTTGTGTACTCAATTTTATAAAAAGGACTTAATCGCGTAAAGTGAAAATGTGGCCTTCTATTTGATAAAGTGTCGAATTGATGTGTCATTTTAAATATGAGGTCCTTAAAATGTAAATGGACCATTGGAATAATCGATGGACACAAATGCCTACTGTAGTGGAATTTTTAATGTTATGAAATAAGGGTAAAATAGTAATTAATATGTTAATATGTATTATAATAAAGAAAACAAAATAAAAGCATGCAAAATCATATTGTGCAACCGAATATTGAAGGCTAAAGAAAAACCATTTTAGATTTTAAGCATTTGTCACTTTGAAGATCAATTAGGTATGTGTTTGATCGGTTTTCGATAATTTTTGTGTTTTTGAGATCGTTGCTTCGTAAGTTAGCTATCCCATGCTTTAATTTTCAGAATTGATGAAGAAATTGTGATTTTCCATTGTTGATAGCTTGAGGTTTTTATGTTTGATGATGAAAAATAAATATGTGTTAATAGATTTTCATATTTAATTATGTGATTTTTTAGTAAAAATGCCTATTTGGGATTAAATTGTAAATTTTGTAAATTGAAGGGTCAAAATGTGAAATAAATGAAAGAAACGGGCTGCTAGGGACATTAGTGAAATTCGACCAAGCATAGGTGTGGTCAAATTTTGACTATTTTTTGTTTTGTGAAATAGGGACTAAATTGCGAAAAATGTCAAATATCAGGGGAAAAAGTGTAATTAGCCCATTTATGTGTTTTTGGATGAATTTGATTGAGTATATGATTAAATAAGTCGAATTGTATTGAATTAGATCAAGAAATGATGAAATCAGATTTGGATTGGGGAAAGTCAAAAATTATCGAATAGTCGTTTCGGTTCGTTCGTGTTAGTACGAGGTAATTTCATAAGTAAATAAATGTTGTTAAATTGAAAGTTATGTGCATTATATGTGCTAAATTGAGTTGTAAAGAAATATATATATATGTGATACCGAATTGAATCGAGCTTTGGATAATCTGTTCCGTTCATAGATTATTCGAATAGGTAAAATTGAGAAAGGTCTGATAATGTGACATTGTCTGAAAAGCCCCGTACGAACCATAGGAATAGTTAGGATACATATGTCGTGACATAGGATTCTGATATGTGTTATCGTGTAAGACCACGTCTGGGACGTTGGCATCGATTTGTGAACGTGTAAGACCATGTCTGGGACATCGACATCGTATTTGATTTTGTGTAAGACCCTATCTGGAACAGTGGAATCGATATTAGATTACATGTAAGACCACATTTGGGACGTTGGCATTGTACGAGCTTTCCGAGATATCCGAGTATCTTTATTGATTCCGAACGGTTCAACGGACATTCCGAGAAACGAATAACCATGTGAAATTGTATCCGATTCAGGTACGTGTGATTTGTTATGAAATTCATAAACAAAATATGAGTATGTATCATATGACCATATGTGAAATATATGACAACGAATGATATGAATGTATATAAATGAATGATGTGTTATATAAGCTCGTTATATGAAATTGTGGTTCTATGTTTCGGACATGAGATTTATGAAATATGAAACATGGCTTTGATGTATGATTTCTTAGTTCGAAAACTTGAATAATTAATGAAATTAAAATGGTTGAGTTGGCTATACGGTTCATATATGCAAATTTGGTTTATGTGAATAATGGAATTATGGATGTTCGAGTTTAGAAGTGTTTATGAAGAAGTTGATATAATCTTATATATGATTTGTAATAAACGAACATAGTTTGATTGGCGATGTAATGAATACGTGCGAGCTTGACTTATATGATTGAGTTAATGGTTTTTATTCTAATTTGAAAGCATGGTTATATGTTCATTGATAAATAAGATAAACGAAGTTATTTAATATGGTTATATGAATTTATGAGTACAATAAATGCATATGTGATTGAGATTTGATAATTTTGGTTTAATGATATTGGTTTATAGATATTATTGAAATGATTTATTTGCTTATGGCTTACTAAGCATTCAAAGCTTACTCTATGTGTTTTTCCTATGTCTATAAAGTTTCAGAGACTTGCTCAGGTTGGAAGTCGTAGGAGACATCATCACACTATCTGGTTATCACTTCGGTAAATAAAAGCTTTAAGTTTTGGTAATGTGGCATGTATAGGCTAGTTTTGAGATGGTTTATTTTGACTTGTGTATTTATATAGCCATGCGAAAATGGCTTATTCATGATGCTAATATGGTGTATATTTGGTTATGTGTTGAGCTCATTTTGGGAAGTATGATTCATGGTTTATATGTATGGTGTAATTGGTTATATGATTTGGCTTGAGCATTGAGGTAAATATTGGATGTATTTTCGACTTATGGTTCTTATTCCTATAGGTAAAATGATGAGTATAACATTGATGATGCGTTAGTTATTTGAATACGGTTTGAAAAGGCAAATAATGTGATATGTTTAGATATATATATATATATATATATATATATATATGTATACGGCTAAGTGAAATGATCATTTTGGTATGTTCATAGTTAGGAATTTGGTAATGTTTAGCATGTGATGTTAATATGTTTTGATATAGGGAATGAGCATGAAATTGGTTGATGATATTATGGATTGATTGATACATGTTTGGAGTTGAATTTAGCTGAAAATGTTGCATATATGATGCTTGATTTTAGAATTGTAGGGAGGACCCAAATGGGTGGCATATTAGCCTTGTAAATTTTCTATTTTTGCCTACACGGGCAGAGACACGGGATTGTGTCTCTACCGTGTTGCTCGAAGGTCGTTTCTAAATGAGCTTGGGCAGACCACACGATCGCGCACACACGGGCGTGTGCCAGGCCGTATGGCTAAGTCAGTTTCGACCACAGGTTAGACACACGGGCGTGTCTTGTGGCCGTGTGGATAATTCAGTATGTGTGCCCTGTTTCACCACGATTTAGACACACGGGTGTATTTAATGCCGTATGAGGCATACGGCCTGTTCACACGGGCGTGTGACCTTTGAAACTTAGAAAAATTGTTAAGTTTCGAAAAAAATTTGTAAGTGTTTGGTTTAGTCCCAAACTCTTCCTAATGCATGCTTATGGTCTTATTGATCTAAGAAAGGGACTTAATGTTGATGTTTGACTATGATATGACGATGCATGACTTTTGATTGTGAAATAATTGTGAAATGTTCTGATTTGTCCGGTAATGCCTCTTAACCCTAGTTCGATGATGGATACGGGTTAGGGGTGTTACATATTTTTCCAAAAATCGACAGAGACATGGCCTAAAATAGTCCACACAGGCGTGTGATAGGACGTGTGACCACACGACCTGGACATAAGGGCGTGTCTTAGGCCGTGTGAAACCTGGAGCTAATTTTTTCAATTTTAAATCAAGTCAGAGATTTACACGGGCAAGGCACACGACCGCGTGAGAGACACGGCCGAGCCACATTAACGTTTGGAAGGTAACACGGGCGTGGGAAAAGCGAAGGAGGTTGCACACGGCTGTGTGGCACACAGGTGTGTCTAAGGCCGTGTGAAGACAAGGTTAAAAATTTTAAAACGCACACGGGCAGGGGAGAGCCACACGGGTGTGTGACACGACCGTGTGCCCAACACGGGCCTCACACGACCGTGTCACCATTAAAAGCCCCAATTTTATTTTTCACTTTTGTCTTTCTTCCCCCACATTCCCAACAAACCCTAGCCGCCGCTCCTTCCAACCACTCCCTTTCTGGCCGTCGACCCAACCCCGACCAAGCAGCCACTCCCCCTCCTCCCACCCTTCTCCTTCGTCGTGCACCCACGCACACACGTTACCAGCCCTGAACCCCTTTTCCTTCAGCACCCTCTCCCTTTTCCTTTCACCGACCAGCCACCCAGGCCCTCTCTTTTCCCCCATTACACCCTTTCGCACGCCCTAGTCAACTCTAATGCCCCACTAGCCATGTTTCTTTCTGATCTTCCCCATTCTTTAATCGAACCCACTCCACCACCGTTTGGTCACCGTTTTTCCGTCGACCGCTACGCCTCGTTCCCATTACCGCCCACTGTTGGTTTCCTTTTTTGCCCTTCGCTTTTCATTACTTAATTAATTAATTACTTAATTAATAGTTAGTTCTGTTATTTTATTTCTTTATTATCATTATTATTATTAGTTTTTTTCTTTTTCTTTTCTAGTTATACATGTTTACTGATTTTCTTTTAATTTTTATTAAGTCAGTAATTATTTATTCTTTTAGTTATTGTTTTATTTTATTATGATAGTACTTGTTCTTTCTAATATTATTATTATGCTTAGTATCTGACGTCGGTATTTCAGCTTTCTATTCTTCTTGATATTATGTGAATTTATTACCGGAAATTCATTAGTTTATTGTCGTTTTAATTTTCCATTTCGTTTTGTTTTTTTTTATTTTTGCATAATTGATTTTAATAAATAGTGTTTTAGAAGTCGATTCTCTATTTTCAGTTGTTTAAATGATAACACGCGTCTTAGGATGATTCTTGGTGTCGTATTTTAATTTATACGACTATTTCTCAGCTTTTTTGTTTGTTTGGTGATGCTTTATTTAATTATCGATGAATTCTTTTACTTTTTCAAGCACACTATGATGAACACACTCGGCAAGTCTAAGGCAGTCGTCCCTGCTTCAAAAAAGCGAAAAACCCATGGTGCAACCTCCTCTTAGAGTGCTTCTGCCAAGGCCCGCCACCCCTATCTCTTATTTTCTACGGGCACTCAGGAGGATTCATTTCAGTTACTTTGAGAGTGCCCATTCGGTCTAGGCTGATGTATTATATGGGCCACGTTGGAGTAGGTCCACCTTACTGATCTTGTTCGAACCTTTTATTGCCACAACCCCATGGGGCAGATTCTTTTCCATCATCGAGCCCACATACATGGAGCTGACGTTGGAGTTTTGCTCGACATTTATTCTACAGTAGGTCATGACGACTCATGACAAGCCAGACACCATCACTTTTCGACTCGGTGGGTTAGTGCGTCATATGAGCGTCCCTGAGTTTGGTACTGCTATGGGACTCTACACTGAGGAGTTCATGAGCACCAAGAACTTTCTCTGCCTACATAGACGCATCCATAACACCCCATCTCGTTGTTAGGCAAAGCATACAGCGAGTTAGAACTGTATGATGCAAGTCGCTTGAACACGACTTCTCTCTCTCTGGCTTTACAGTATCTTCATGCACTTTTAGCTCACACTTTGACCTGTAGGAGAGAGAGTACCGGAGTTGTTAGTACTCATGATGCTTATTTTCTAAGGATCATGGCCACCGAACATATCTTTGATTTGTCGTACTTCATCGCATTAACATTCCTTCATCAGACTGACCGCCGCAAGAAGGGCCCCATCTGTTTAGGCCCTTATGTGACTCGCCTTGCTCGATATTTCAGTCTCCTCGACATACCGGAGCAGTCCTCTACACTTACACTCATCGGCCAGATGTCCCCAAAAGGAATCTCTAGCATGATTCATATAAGGATGATCAAGTGGTATCATGGAGTGGATCCTCCTCAATATCGATTATTTCATTCTGATGCTTAGAGTGAACCCAGAGACTTCACTGACAATTCTTTTCCATTATGAGGACGCACTACAGCCTCCACCTTCGAGTCACCACCCTGTTTTTTCTACTACTACTTTAGCGAAACTCCCCGAGCAGTTCACTCGCTTCGAGCAGTACTGCATTAAGAGGATTGACAGTATTGACGCGACATTGCAGTAGATCTGTCAACATCTCAATAGCTCCCTCTCAGCGCCAACGACTCACGACACCAACGCGTCTGATGATGAGTACAATTGCAGGAGATTTTTATGTTTGTTGTTATTTTCTGTCTTATTTCATTTTTATCTTTTGAACTATATTTTTTATTTTTTATGGTTGTTTCTAATCGAGTATAATCCATTCATCTTCTTCACTATTTTTGTTTATTTTCTTATTAGTTTGCTCGAATCGTGCTCTAAATTTAGATTTGCCTGCAATTTCATTTTTCACTATTCTGGGGATTTCATCCACTATTCAGGGCAGTTTCAGTTTTCTCTCTCTCTTATGATATTCTGATTATACTATGATTATATATGTCTGTACATTGAGGACAATGAACATCTTAAGTGTGGGGAGGCAATTTATAGAATTATTAGAAAATCCCTGAATTATGTCTTGTGTTTAAGTAATTTTCTCATACTTCTATTAGAATAAATTTTTATCAATTTGTGATTTTTATTGACGTGTTTTGGATTAAATTAATAGGTGCACTGATTGTTTAAACTTTAAGACATGAGAGAATCAAGCATGATAAGTTTATTTTCAGTATTAAAAAAATTTTAGGTTGTTTTCCTGAATTGAGGTATTACCTTGAAGTTTGAGATTTTGTGAGATTTTGAGCCTTTAGAGCATATATTTTTCTTGCTCATTTTTATTATTGGTTATGAGTGTGTCAATATTGATTTGATTTTCTAGAACTTGCTTCGATTATGCATGTCGAGACCACACCTTTGATTTGATATACTGAGATGATAAAGGCACTTAGGTTTTAACCCACTTATCCCATAAAAGCCTACTTACATAATTAACCCTTAGTGAACCCCTTTGAGCCTAACACACCGTTTCTTGATTCACCCATTAATTTTAACCCATAACTCAATTTTTACTCATTGAGAATTTTTCCTGTTTTATTGACTCCATTTTTATTTAGATTTGATTTCATTAATTGTCTAATTAAGCCTTTTGTTTAAATTGCTGAATTATTTCTTATTATTTAAAAAAAAGAAAAAAAACATATATATATTGATTATTACTTAGTTCTATGTTAATTGAGCTTGAACAGTTAAATTCATATTTTGAGAAGAAGCTCGTGTTATTCTTGAATAGTTTCGATTGATGTAATTGTTTTTAATTTAGCATTTGTTTATTTTTCTAATTTGGTAACTTATCAATTCGATCTCGATTCTAACCATATTTTTCAGCCTTTCTCCACACATTTAACCTAAGCCCCATTACAGCTTCTTAAAGACCTTTTCATTTGTGTATCATCTCATTGTGGTGGAGATTTAATTTTCATACAAGCCTATGGTAATGACTTTCATGTTTGACTATTCAGTGCTTATTTTTGAACCTTAAACACTTTAAGTAATTTGAGTGAATCTTTAGCGAGAATGTTGATTCTTGTCGATTTTTGAATTAAAAGTAATTATTTAGATAAGGGGAAATACATATGTTTTCATGCTTTAAAAATGTTCGACTTGGATTGTTTGAATCTTTACTGCTCTTTCAGTTGAATTATCAATGTATGATTATTTGTGAATTATGACAAAACATTGTTGTTGAGAATTATAAGTTAAGAAAGATTAATTTTTAATTGTGAGTTGAGGATTTTGCTTGATGAAAAGAAAACGCTCAAGTGTGGGGATATTTGATAAGCTATAAAAGTAACATGTTTTAATCCTATTCTTGATTCATTTTCGGATGATTTATTACGTAAATTAGTGAATTTGATTCTCTCAATCCTTTAAATTCATGTTTCTATACTTAGGTGAGTATAGGGGAGAAAAAGGAGTGAAAAACGAGCCAAAATCGAACAAAAAGAGTTGTTTCCAGGATTCATACGGCCTAGGCATTTCCACACGGGCTGGCCACATGCCCGTGTGAGCCACATGGGCTGGCCACACGCCCATGTGCCAGCCTATGTCGATATCCTTCCCTGTTTCCCAAACACGCAGAAAAACCCAATTTTTAGGCTTTCTGAGCATTCTAAAGTCTATAAATACATATTAGAAGAGGACCTAAGAGAGCACACAGAGAAGAATGAAGAAAAGACTCGAAGAAAGCCACCAAATTCAACTAAGAAGCGAATCTCCTTCAAGATTGAAGATCTCTATTCAATTTCCTTAGAAGTTTCATTGGGTTTCTTTATGTCTTGTTGTTATCCAAACTTTGAAATGGTTTTATTTCAGATTATGAACTAAATTCCCTAGATACCTAAGGAAGATGAAACTTCTGACAAATCTTATTATTTGATTTCTGAATTACATGGTAAATACTTGATTCTTGTTCTCAATTATTTATGCTTAATTTTGTTTTAATATTTTCAGGATATTAATTCATGTTAAATGTGTTTATTTCAGTAGAGCAAAAGTCCCTGTTTAAGAGTAGATCTAGCATAATTTAGTAGAGTTGCATGCAATCTTAGAAATAGAACGATAAATCTACCAGATTAGAATCAAATCTAATAGGGAAAACCATAAATCGAGTTAATGCGACAATAGGGGTTTTAATTAGAAAGAGATTTCAATTAATCAACTTAGAGTCAGTTGCTCTTACTCTCGAAAGAGATATTAACATGATTTAGGGATTTCTACGAATCAAGGCACAAGTGAATAAATCGTTTAATTCAGATTCAATATAATAGGTGAAGTCTAGGTGGATTCTTTCCTGAGTATTGTCATCTCATTGGTTATATTCGTTTATTTTCCCAATTCATTCTCTGTTGCGTTATTAATTTAATTAATTTTAGATTAAAATCAATCTCATTAATTTGTCGGCTAAATAATAAAAAAAAGTAATTACTAGTACTTTTAGTCCTCGTGGATACGATATTCCCTACTTACCATAACTATACTGTTGTTCAATAGGTGCGCTTACCTTTGTCGTAATTATAGTTAGTTTAGTGACCATCAAATGAATAAGAAAAGAGAAATGGGAAACATTCAGGAATGATTATGGTTTTCTCCGAAACTTAGATATAAAACCATTTGGAAATAAATGTAGGTTTTCAAAAATGGAAATGAAAATGAAAATTTTCAATTATATATAGGATTACTTAAAAAATGATAGAAGAATAAGTTTATGTTTTTGGACTGTTTTGAAGCCCAAAAATAAAAATGAATCATTTGATCATAGTGAACATGTTGAGTTGTGACATAGTGAATGAATTTTCTCGAAATTTTACCGGTGGGTAAAATCGTCAAAATTTTATTGAAGTAAAATTGAGATGAGAAAATTATTTAATATGTAAATATTGATGTTTATTTTGGGAAATAGAAAAACTAAATCGAGTTGGATCACGTGACAGAATATTGGTTCAAAAAGCCCAAAAAGTACTCTTAATTGGACTCGATATAAAAGTGGCTCAAAAGCCCTCATATAACATGAAAAGGGTGACAACCTTAGTAGAAATACAAGGGTGAGTCATTCACTCCTCTCCTATTCTAAGTAGGATATTGTTTTTCTATTTAAAACAAACTTCTACAACTCTAAAAGTGTTATACCTTTTCTTCCTATAAATAGATGGCACCGATAGAGCTATTAATAAAACTTTTGAGAGATTATTATTCTGTTGAAAGTTAGAGAGAATTTATTCTCAACTTATAAATATATTTTTCAAAATAACAAATTTACCGATTTCTATTAAAGAAGAGAATTTTCGTTTTCTCTCCGAAATGAAAACTTTTTTTAGTTCTGTGTTTTGATTCAATTGGTTTGAACCCGCACTCGAAGCAGTTTGAGGTACGAGAATAGTAGAGAAGATCATTTGGTTAAAAGCCGGGAAACATCAAGGATCCGATTATCTAAAAATGCAGATATGAATTTGGTTAAAGTTTACTGCTATAAATATTACAAGCAGCCACATAAGCTGGTTTTTGGTGCTAACAACAACAACAAAAGTTGGTTTAGGGTTTAAAAAACAACAACAATATTACAAATACAAGCACCAAAACCCATGTTTTTCTCTCCCTCCTCCTTGCTCCAATGTCCTCACTTTTTTCAAAAGACCGAAAAACACAATTTGTGAATGGGGCATTAATGGTGGATCAAACTAGGTGAAAAAGCGACATGGTTTTCGAAACCCACTCCCAAACTTCTTACACCCAAAAAACCTCCTATCTGGGTTGTCATTGGGCCAAAACGTGTTTAATTTGGCTGGGTTTCCAAAATTGTACACCGGAATCACAGCCAACATCTCTATTTTTTCTATTCTTCTTCTTCTTCTTTTTCTTCTTCTTCTATTGCCTAAACCCTAAATTAGTGCTAAAAAGGGCTGTTTAAATTGGTGCTAACAGACCAGTTGGATGGTTAATGACACCAAGCAATCCGTCATCTGCCATGTCACTTTGCAATTACGTCTGTAACGAAAAATGATTAAAAGGACTGTATTTTTTTCTAAAGTTGAATGACTATTGATATAATTTACCCAAAATAAAAATGGTTGAAGATTGCCGTGCATTAATTTTTTAATTGAGTTTTGACAAGCTGATTTTACAAATAAATTTGAAATATTAAACCAAACAGTTATTTCTTTTATTTGACTAAGTTTTTATATTTATTTATATATATAAATTTCATAATAAATATAATATAATAGTTAAAAGAAGAGTTAATTTTAAATAGACCTATTCAATGTTCGACTATCGGAAGGTCAACCTGAAATTTGAAAAGATTTGAGAAAAAAATATTAAAACCTAAATATAGACTTGGGCAAAAAAATTGGACTTATTTAAAATAAGAACCGAGCTTAGACTTCAATTTTCAAAATTTAAGCCCAACACAACCCGATTTGTTCTCAAGTTTATAATATATGAGGCAACCTTTAACTAATTCTCTTTTATATTGTATAAATTAAAAATAGGGTTAATATGCAAATTTACCACTATATTTTAGGTTAAAGATAAAATTTGTCACTATACTTTATCTTGAATTTTGTCGCTTTATTTTTGTTTGATTGAATTTTGTCACTAAAATTATATTTTTTGATTGAATTTACTATTAAATTTTAATTTAAAATAAATTCTAGAAAAATTTAATAATAAATTAATATTTTAATTTAATAATAATAAATTAATATTTTAATTTAATAATAAATTAATATTAATAATTAATCAAAATTATCAATAAAATTAGTAAACTTATTCTTTTTTATTTTTTAATTTTGAACTCTTTCTTTTATTTAATGAAAATTCCATGTTAAGTTATTATTAAATCTTTGAAATAATATTTTTCTTATTAAATTTTATTTCCAAATCATCAAAATAAATATTTAGTAATAAATTTTAATTAGAAATCAAAATTAGTAGTAAAATTCAAATTCAAGTGGTAAATTTTAATAACATGTATGTCAAATTTAATCATATTAAAGTATAATGACAAATACTAGTCAAAATAAATTACAGTGGCAAAATTTAATATTCACGAATAGTATAGTGATAAATTTACATTTTAACCCTTAAAATATTATGATAAATTAAATTTTTTTAATTTTTTAATGCAATTTTTTTATTTTAATTCTTTTACAATTAATATAGAATCTGAAAAATGAGTTAGAAAAGTTATTTTTCTGTTACAAAGAGGAAAAATATAACTAAAAAAACGTGGCGCTATTATATTAAAGTACAAGAATAGGGGCATTAATTTGGGGCAGGGATTTCCATCTATTAATATAATACTGTATGTGACACTTGTAGAGCCCAAATTTTGCTCGGGCCCAACAAGCAGAGCCTAAAACACCAACCATCCAATTAGCAACCCACTAACTCCATCACCCCACTAACTCCATTACCCCACTTGCCTGCAAAAAGAAAGAGGCAGTTAGTTGTAAAATTTAGCTATAAAATCCATTCAAAACTATTGTAAAAAGGGCGGTTTTTTTGGAGAAAAAGGGAGGAGATACTAAATACGAACACAAAAACAGTGATTGAATATCGGTTTTTATTTCGAAAGATCTGCGCATCGTTTCAATTTGCTCCTCATTTAAATACTGCCTTTTGTGAGTTGGAATATTTGCATTTTAAATCCCTATTTCATTTGGGCGCATTTCATTCTAGTCCTTGTCTATGCTTTAAGAATTCTATTTGTTTACAAATTATCCCCTTAATTTTGTTTTTATTTCCATTGAGTTCTTTTAAAACTCATGTTTTTATATTCTTTATAATTCATTCATTCTTTTTTCCCCCTTTTCATATTATTTTAACATTTTATTAATTGATTCCACCTTATTTTAATTTTTCTTGTCGTTATTTTCTTTTGTATATTTTCATTCTGTTTTAAAATTCTCTTTTATGAACATTCTTCACTTCAAATATTATTTTCACTTTTGTATATCTTATTTATATTAAACTATCCATATTTTAAGCATATTATTTATACATTTATATATATAATATTGTTTTGCATATCATTTATATTGTTTTTATAGACATATATATACATTCTTTTCACTTACGCATACGTAAATATTACCTTAATCATCAATTCTGAATTGTTGTACATATGTTTTTTGTATATAATGATGATTTGTATTATTTTATGTATTTTCCTTCGAATTTATTTATGATTGAACATTTCCTTTTAAATCTCTACATATAGTTTTGGTCTTTTAAAATTATTTTATGATGAATTATTGTTTAATTCAAACGTCTTTTATATTATTATTTCCATATAAACATTTGTAATAGGTATTTTATCATGTATATATTATTTACCTAGATGTATTTACATTTTGTATATTATGTATTTTGTTTTTTAGTAATTCTTTTAAAACTCCTTCATATATTATTCGTTTTTATTCTTACACGAAATTTGTTGTTCGCATATCGATGATTTCACATTTTTTCATCTCTCACGTTATTAATTCTTCTAATTTTAAAACTTGCTACATTTCATTTGTGTTGATTCGCTTGGTACTTTTTTTAAAAAAATTGTCTTGTAATTCATTGGCTTTTGAGTGTTAATATTATCTTTGCATGAGGAATATTGTCATTGCTTATACTTTATTTTCATGTGATTATGATTCATTTGTTTAGAACGCTTGCCATGTAATATTATGCTATGCTCGTGATCGTGCTTTTATTGCCTGCCATCATTGAGGTTTAAACTCCAATCTATGTGGCCGACATTAGTGGTTTCATTTCTTTTCCAAACAAACCAAACGAGTATGTTTTCGCTTGATTTTTATAATTGTTAATTTGAGTCCCTTCAGTATAAGGAAATATTTTGTGTTTAGGAGCTTGAGAGATCGTGCCCAATTGTGATGGGTTGCGATTTTTAATTCGAATAAAATACGAAATGTCTTTTTCGAAATTTCATCCATGTTTTCTTAAACAAAAAAACGAGGCAATATTTCGTGTTTGGAAGTTTGAGGGATTGTGCCCAATCGTGCTGGGTTTCAATTTTTCATTCGACTAAGATACGGGATATCCTTTTGACATTTCATCATTTTTTTCCTTAAATTAAAATGAGGCAATGTTTCGTATTTAGAAATTCGATAAATCGTGTCCAATCGTGCTAGGTTGCAATTTACCGTTTGGCCAAATAATGGAATATCCTTTTGAAATTTCAATTGCATGAGTTTTGGAAATTACGAAATGATCTTGTATTGAGGGTTTGAAATATTGTATCCAATCGTGCTAGACATGATATTTTATTCTTTCTGAACGAGAGAATCTCGACATCCAATTCAAGTTATCCAAACGTTTTTGAAAGATTCTATTTTAAAATCTTTTCAAGTTTTCAACATTAGGACGTTAATTGATCAATACGGTACCAATTTTGGGTGTTGCGAGGGTGCTAATCCTTGCTCGCGCGTAACCGACTCTCGAATCCGTCTTCTAATTTTTCGTAGACCAAAAACGTTGTTTTAATAAACCAAAATGCTTTATTAAAATGATCGACCATAGGGTGACCCGATCACACCTAAACAAAAAGGATTGGTGGCGACTCCATACCTCGTTTAAAAGTCGATCCCCATTTTTCAAAATAAAAATAGTTTCGACAACACTTTAATATTGTACTACATTATCACCTGAGAACTTATATAGTTTTTTATTTTTATTTTTAAGTGATGATGTAGCACAATCATAGAGTGTCACATCTTCAAACTTTTATATTTTTCAAGTTTAAGGACTAAATAAATCTAATTGCCAAGATTAAATACTAAAGTGGATAAAAAAAGTACATAAATTAAAAGAAACAAAATTGAATTCTAAATTTTTAAAGGAGTAAAAATATTTATTATTATTATATTAATTTATAATTTTATAATTTTCGAAGGAACCAAATTATAATTTTACCATTTTAAGGGGAGAAGTTCCACCCCTTTACTATATGCAACAAAAATTAGGTGCTGAAGTTCATATAATTAGCATTTCCGCTTTCATAAAATACTAGGACGGAATTAAAATAAAATTTGTAATTTCTTAATTTTTAAAAATAAAATTAAAAATTATACCTTACCCAAAAACAAAGTCGTTTTCTTTATTCATTTTCTAGTCCGTTGAATCGATGAATTCCAGCCACACATTTTTTTTCTGGTGGCCCAAAAACAAACAAATGATGAAATATGGGCCACTTTGTAGTCATTCAAGAAGGTTAAAAACTCCCATGCAACTTGCCACTCAAAGCAAAGAGTAGACTCATTTTAGCCTTAAATAGTAGGGAGACATTAATCATTTCTATATGTTAGAAGTTTGAAAATTACTTTTAAGGGATGGAAGATGGATTATAAATTTTTTCAAAGATTGAAAATTACTAATTTATCATTTTATAAAATTTAAAATGATTAAAAAGTATATTTAATATTTTTAGGAGGGTCAAGGCCATTACTAGCCTCTTATCTACGTCCTTGCATAAATATGAGGATGGTTTGTAATTGTTGAGGGGTTTTTTACTCATTTAGACAAGTCTACAAAGTGTTGTTCGTACGAAGTTGATAAGTTTCTTAGCACGTTTGGTATTGTCTTTGTTGAGGGATTTTGTTTTTTGACTCTACCTAGAATCACCCAACAATGCAATATAATGGTTTAGGTTCAAACCCCACTAATTTCAAATACTGAGATTTTCTTGGTTGGTGGTCGTGCACACATGTATTGTCTGCTTTACCAAGCACCTACCGAAACACTCCTACCTCGTGAACCGTTTGGGACAGCATTAGAAGTGTTTAAGGGTTTGCTGACTCCAGACGAATGTCACTTCAAAAAATTTTCTCAAAGCAGTCGAAAATCCCTCAACAATAGCTTTAACTATACAAAAATTATAAGTGAGAATTTTATTATGGAATGATCTTTATCTTTTTCGATTTCCGATCACACTAGTTTTCAATAAAATAAGCCAACACATGTACGACATTACACAACAAGCCATATGCAAATTAAGTTGCACTTGAAGTTGCATATGAACGATATAACTCACTCTAAATTATTTGTTATATTTCTTCTCTTGACTTATGCTATTGATGTTCTTAATTATATTATTTATACTTATATTTTATTTATTATTGATTTAGGGAATAATTAGACAAAAGGAGCCTAAAGTTTATTTTTGGCAAGTTTTTGTGGTTTGGACTATAAACACAGTGCAAGTATTTTGGCTATAACTTGAGCTACATATCTCCATTTTGGGCCCATAATGTACCGCTCCGAAGAAAATTGAAAGATCTAGCTAAATTATTTCATGTCTAAAGCCCAAAACTTCAAGAAGGCACCCAAAAATGGCTTGAAAGTTTAACAAGAAAATTACCGAAAAAACTAGAAAATTTCTACTTTATGTATTCGAAGGAACTTTTATATTTTCACTATTATATTATTTTTTCCCTTGAAATAGACATTATTAGGTTGGGATATGAAGACATAGTCGTTCTTAGTTTTATTTTGATTTTGTGTTTTATTTTCTTTATGATTTGCTAAACTTTTTTTTAATCAAAGTGATATTCAAAGCTTGATTCTATAAAGTTTGTAAGATTGAATGGTTTTTAATCTTTTCTTTTACATGTCTTCTGGTTTAATTACAATTTTTCAGGTTTGTTAAATATGTGGCTAGTATTTGATAGCTTAGAATGACTTCTAATATTTGTGACGAACTACATCATTGTTTGTGTAGTGTGGGCATGAGATCTAACTTAAATAAACCCTCATTGCATTTTTTTTGTTAGAACTGGGTCTATTTTGTTTTTAATGCTATTGATAGATTAAATCCCAAGTAATCGTTATAGGGTTGTTTGTCAATAAGGGGAGTAACTAATAGAGATTGTCTTGATTATCAAGAAGGTAAGAAGAGATTAGGTTGCTAAGTGATCATCAGTAAATATAACTAATTTATTAAAGAACATTGAAAATCATCTTTGCATAAAAAATCAAACCCTTAATCAAATGAACAATTTGCTTTGACAAGAGTTTCATCTCATCGATTTTCTCAATTTTAATTATTATTTTCTTTGCTTTTCTTTAAATTTAAATTTAAATTTTTAAGTTTTTATTTAGAAACAAAACCCCAATTTATTTATTTATTTTATTTGTTTTAGTTGAAGGAAAAAAATTACTACCGATCTCTATGTATCCAACTCTGCTCACTATTAACTATAAAGTTTCATTTATTTAAGTAGGTTTTATTTTTGTAGGTCTCGATAACCTAACAAATTTTGGATCCGTTATCGGGAATCGGTGTTGAATTTTATTTCTTATTTAGTTTTCTTTAATGCTCGTTTTAGTTTTTATTTTAATCTATTTTTTATTTCTTTTTATGCCTCTATCTTGCCGTACAGGTGAACTTGTGTACGATTCAGAGACTGAAAGGAAGAAAAAAAGGTTGAGAAAGAAGATTAAAATCAATTGAAACCTATTATTTTTTGAAACTAAAACAAACACTAATAGCAAGTCATTTTTTCGTCTAGCGAAACTGAGATCAGTGAAGGAGAATAAGTCATGGTTGAAAATAGGACTTTGAGAGAATTGGTTGCACCAACCCTAAATCAAAAACCACTTTGCATTCAGTAGCCCAAAGTTGAGGTACTTTTTGAACTAGAATTTAGTTTAATTCACTTACTACTGACTTCCTATGAGTTTTTAGAATGTAGATTCTCACAAATACTTGAAGGAGTTTCATGTAGTTTTTCCATCATGAGGCCTCAAGGCATGACCCAAGAGTAAGTCAAACTGAAAACTTTTCCCTTTTCATTAGCGGATAAAGCAACTCAAATTGGATGGCTTCTAATAATTTCTCTAACATATTGGACGTGGAGAACATAGTAGTTCGGCACGCAGACATGCTCTCCTCCAACAATCTAACCCGTGTAGCAAGGAATGGGTCTTTTATGTACTTGTCAATCTCTATATTACTTTCCGGATAGTAATATGAATAATATAAATCTTGCTTCGGATAAGAAGCCGACCACTCAGGATTGTAGCTATTCGCACCATCCGCATACCTATATGATCCATAAGGATGCTCGTATGAATATTTGTACCTTTTATGATCACCATAATAACTCCAATGGCTCATCGAAACTCTATTCGCCGAACTCAACTTCTTGTCATAGCCATATTGGTCACCTGAGCACCTATATTCATTGTTGTTAAACATGATTAAGCTAAATCTTCAATAAGGCAAATTAAAATAAAAACAAAAAATAAAATAAAACACTATACAATGAAATAATAAAAACTATCTAATTCTCTTGTCTTTTGACTAATATTGTCTTAAAAATAACTAACTTGACTACACATTTACACCGGTACAATCCCCAACAACGCCAATGACTGCTTCCGAACGTACTAACGTCCAAAGTGTGAATACTGCAGCAAAATATATATAAATGAGGCGGTATCCACAAGTATACGGGTCAGGTTGTAATATACTTACAATGAAGTAGATGCGTACTCCAAGGATAAAGCCCAAAGGAGGCTAGGACTAGGTCAATTATAACCTAAACACCACAAGATTTAATTAGTACTTAAAATAAGTTATATTACAAACATATAAATAAAAGGAATTTTTGGGGTTTTTATAATAAGAAAAATAATATGATAAGGAAATAAATATTGAGAAATTGAGAAGTAGAATTGATCAAATATGATTATGGGTGATTAGCTCACTTCGGCAATCCTTATTAATTATCGCTTCAGGTTCCTCGTCAATCAACTAGTCGATATCCTAGCAGGATCTTTCGATACATCTACTAGAATAACGAGTCAACAATGACTACTTATCTTTCGACCTCACAGTTCAGACCGGCTTGGGGTGAAAGTGTTCATGGATAGGCCATACCAATTTTGGGTTAATTCCTACCTTGGTGAGTTCCTAGGATTGTCAAGCCTAGGGTTTAAGTTCTTCCTTTTCTAAATAGTTGATCCGTTGAATAACCTTGCAAAACAGTTAATGGATCATACCTTCACTCGTTAATCCCACATAGAATGATTAGTTACTCATGGTTTTCATAAACAGTATAGAGTCAATATAAAGTGTAAACATGATAAATGAATCGAAAGTATAGAGTTTAAAAAAAAAAAGAATGATTTGTATCATCAATAAAAGCAAATCCACAAGAGTTGATTTTTCTCCTAAAATAGAACAAAGAACAAATTGAAAATAAATCTAAAACCTAAGGAAAGAGAAAAGCTAAACTGGAATTAAAAGAAATTTAAGGTGGTCGTCGTCCTTAACCCTAGGTTAGCTGACATTCCCGAGCTTTAAATTTGATTGCGCAAACCAAAACGCCCCATGGCTCGTATTAATTCCTGTCTAGATTCTATGTCATGACACATCAGGACCTATGTCGCGGCATAGAAGTTAGTATACTGTTCTAGGGATGTTTTCAAAGGTATGTCGTGACATCGAAGGCAGTCTCAGAATTTCTCCCTTCTGCTCCCTATGTTATGACACTGAGCCCTCTGTGTTGCGACATAGTGACCAGTATCGGTTTAACACGCCTTCTAATGGTCTCCTGCACATTTACAAACTTCATTAGCTCAACCTTAGGCCTCATTTGGTCCCTAAAGTCAATAAAATTCTCATTTTGCACATTTTATTGACTTTAATTAAACTTACTAAAACCTAATTAAAACCTAATTATAATGCTTATTTTCAAGCTCCTAAAGTGCGAACATTAGTTTAATCTGCTACACCAAATTTCAACAGATCAAACTCCCCCACACTTAAGTCATTGTTTGTCCTCAAGCAATACAAACAAAAACAAGAAATAGAAAAAAATGACCCTTGAGCAAATAGGATACAAGAATTGACTTTGGAGCACATGACTAGGCATTTCATCTTTACGAATAATTTTGACATAATCAATAATTGATTTACCACTTTTGACCTTAGACATCTAAGGTCAGTGCATTACAAAATATACAAGCATTAAGGGTCTCACATGTAGGAATCCATTAACAAATCATACAAGTAGTTTGATTATCCTAGTAGAATGCAAATAGTAGCTTATGCGATTGTTTAGTATAATGTCCATTTATGCATAAAAATACCTAGGTCACATAGGAATTTTTGACTTGTAACGTTCTGAGGCTTAGGACAGTATGGAATTTAAAAACAGTAAGCATCAAAATGGTTACAAACACGAAAATAATTTGGCATATCATATTGATCACTATTCTTCCCCCTTAGTAACCCTTACCCACTCACCGCCTTATTTCGCCTTTTCTCACCTTCATTATTTCTCCACATAGGAAATCATAACATAACATAGTAACTACGACTCACCTTCATTATTCTCATTACTTTCTCTGTAACGACCCGAATTTTAAGATTAACAGAAAAGTGTATTTTCGAGTCTCCGTTACTGAAAAACGGATTCGTAAATATTTATCAAAAATATTTAAAAAAGTTAATTGAGTGGTTAATTAGAGTTTAATTAAGTGAATTTAGCTTAATTAAGGATAATTGGATAAAAGGATTAAATTGAATGAAGTGTGAAAGTTTAATTATAGAATAAAGAAAATTGAGGGGATTAAATAAGTAAATAAGCCAAAGTGAGTGCCAAGTGTGTGATAAAAATAAAATACATGTGTGATAAATAATGTACATACATTTGTAATACATGTATGTATTTACTTATTTTTTAAGTAAATAATTAATGTATTTATTATTATTAAATTAATATTATATGATGAATAGAATAAATAAAGACAAGTGTATGGTAATGATTTGGTACAAATGTATTAATAAAAAATACATACATTTGTAATATATGTATTTGATATTAAATAGATATTTATTAATTAAGTAATTATATTATAATATATATATATATATATGATAAATAAATGAAAAATGACAAGTGTATGGTGAGGATGAAATACAAATGTAATAATATATGTGTGCCCAAATGTAAAATAAATATTTGATAATAAGTAGATATTTAATAAAGTTATTATTATTATTGTTATTATATATTATATATATATAAAGTAAAACAAAAGAAAAAGAAAGAGAAACAAAAGGAAACAAAGAAAAAGAAACAGAATATGAGACGAAACAGGGGAAAGGAAGGAAGGAAAGAAAAATAAAAGGAAAATTGGGGTTTTTGAAGCTTGAAGTTTTAATAGGTAAGTCAATTTAGCCATTTTTACTTAATTTTGATGTTTTGGAAGCTTTGGGACAAGGTTTTGATGAAATTAAGTGAATATTTTGAAAGTTATTAGATTTCTAAATATTGTTCATGTTGAATAAAAAGATGAATTAGGGGTTAGATTGTTAGGAATTCAAGTTAGAAATGAAATAAGGATTGAATTGTAAAGTAATTCATAAGTTTTATGTTGTAGGGACTAAATTGATGAAATTTCGAAATCAGGAAAATATGCTGGAAATTTAATAGTTAAGTATGAGTTTGGACAAAATTTGAATAGAAATGAAGTATGAATTGAGATAGAAAAAGTAAGTGAATTTAGTTAAGATTAAATTGAAATTAAAGTAGAAATTGAATAGAAATTGTATTAATTAGATATAAATTAGTAGTGAATTAACGAATATGAATTGTTTTACTTCCTGTAGCTAATGTTGTCTCAGGAAATCTCGGCTAAGCAAGGAAAAAGACAAAGACAACGGGAGTTAGCTCGGAAATTACGGTTTGTATTTCTATAATTCGAATTTAATACTTAAATTGTTGGATTTATTATTTAATATATATGTAGTAGGTGTTTTGAGATGATTATTTGAATTAGATTGAATATTGATTTTATTGAATTGATTTATGAATATATGTGAATGTTTGAATTGAAATGAATAGTGATGTGGAAATTGAATAATAAATATTTGCTATATTGGAAAATATATGTAGTTGGAAGTGTGATGAAATTGATAGAAAAATGTGACTATTGTGAAATTGAATATTTATTAGTGAAAAATGAATGGAATTATATTGAATTGAAAATATATAGTTAATTAATTAAAATATGAATTAATTGAAAATTTAAAAGTGAATTAAATACCCTATTAACTAGTCGGGCTAGTCGGATATAGTTGGCATGCCATAGGATATGGAAGAGCACAGGTTTTGCCACCATCGACCGAGGCACTTATGTGCCGACTCACTCATCTTATTCTGAATTCTTTCATATCGTTTTTGCACTTTGTGTGTCGGATATTATTCTTATTCTGTTCATTATTCTTGTTTGAATTTGTTCCGATGAGGTACTTTGTGTACCGTCTTATCAAGCATCGCTTTTGATTTGTTCCAGATGAGGTACTCGTGTATCGTCTTCGTTCTTTGTTACTATTTGGATTGTTCCGATGAGGTACTCTATGTACCGCATCGCTTTCTCTTTATTCGTTCCGCCCCGGTAGATAAGGCACTATATGCCGTACTGGTGTGTTGGTTGGATCCGTGTATCTCCGTCTTCAGGTCCGAGTCATGTTAATAGGGGTAAATAAAGGAACCGGAAAGATCGACTATTACTTGAATAATTTAATTGTTCTTTGTATATCTAATTTTCTTGAATAATTGATCATTCTTGGATAACCGGTCAATTGATTGATCTTGAATAATCGACTATTATTGAATAATTGATTGTTACCGATCATTCTTTGAATAAATAATTGTTCGATTGGTGATTGTTAATGAATATTACTTGATGATTAATTGCTATTGGAAAATAATAAATGATTTTGAATTTAAAGTAGACCAAAACATTGGTTGGAAAGTGAATGTTTGAATACTCATTGAGTTTGAATAGTTCAATATATATAAATTAATATGTTTTATAACTGTTTAAGTGTTCGGATTATAGAAACACCACTGAGTGTATACTCAGCGTACGGTTTGTTTTCGTGCGCAGGTTAAGGCTAAACCATTGAATCAACATCCCAAGCCGATCCCGAATTCAATGAGGTAAAGTATGTTGAGTATTGGTAATGGCATGTACCTAGGATGTCTTATGAGAGTCATTTAGGTTGTGAAAGTATTGATAAAATAAATAAATTATGGTTTAGCAATGGTATATAGTATGAATTTGAAATTAGAAAGAAAAATTCATAGTAATTCTAAATTAGTCCCGAATTGATTTTACTGTTCATATTGGACCGTGAGGGCCCATTAAAGGGACGACATCTTAAAATTATAATGAGCCTAAACGTTTATATTTAATTAATATCTGTATTGTACTGTACTGACTGGTAATGTCTCATAACCCTGTTCTGGCGAGGTATGGGGTTAGGGACATTACATTCTCACTTTCTTTTTCAGTACAGCTCACTCACAAATGCTTTTGCTTTTCAAGTACTTTTTTATTCGTATTGATTTTATTTTTGAAATTTTCTTTTGTTCTGCACTTTAGGCTAACTTATAGTTCCCTTATCACACTAATATTTCTTATTTCACTCTATTTTTATAAATTCTTCGTGATGTATCTATTTACCCCTCAATACGTATGGCTAAACGCCTATAGTCATGCAATGCAAGACCAAAGAAAGAGGGTAAATACAAATTAATGTTTTAGGTTTGAGTTTTGTAATAATGTTCATCAAGAAGTGTTTACAGGCTCAAAATAGGTACTGAGGGTGAATAAATAAGTCAGCTTTTTGGCTCTGGATGTGTTCCAAACAATGCCTTAAGTCATCCCTTAGATATCTCAATATGCACAAATTTAATCAACCAAACAAACTCAAATTAAACCATTTATCATTCATACTAGCATACTCGTTTCTTTGTAATTTCTATATCATTTGGTATAGTTGATTGCATAATGCATATTTATAGTTTAACGTAAAACTTAGTAATCTAATAATAAAAATTTTAAATTCTGTACATTAAGACATTTTGTTTATGTACGTCGTAAAGGATTATAGGATTTTGGATCTGAATGTTATTCGTTTGCGCACGTGTGAATTTTTTTTAGGTTTAGTTGTGTTTTAATTGAGGTCTAGTTAGAAATATACCAAAATGTTATGATTATTTTTTATGTATTATAACTTTTAATGATTATGTTGGCCATGATAGAATTGAGTTAGCTTTGCATGTTCCCACGTGTTAAACATGAGTGAGGAAGTTGTGAGAGATTAATATCGGTGAAAACCTTTGTAGCGAGGGTTTTTCCTTCACTTTTCCTTTCCTTTCTTATACTTTGAATCTTGTTAAAAGTTCGTTGTTGGAGAAAAAGAAAAAATTGATCGATTTGATATCATCAATGAGTATCCAGCCCTTGTGATTCTTCTATGTGTTGTGTTATTTTTTGTGTATAACATTAAAGTATGGATGTCGTAGTAGAGTACAAGTGAGAACATGAACTTCGAGCTTTGGAAATTTGTTATGTGTAATTGTTTGTGTGTTCGTATGTGCGCATGATCATGGCATGAAACAGAATGACTTCCTTGGGAATATGAACTCGGTATCCAGATAAGATGAATCACTGATAAGGTATGTAACAGCCCTTTTTGGGTAAAATCAGAATAGTGGTTTCGGGACCACAAATCCGATTTCGGAAGAAAAATTTATTTTAATATTATTTTATGATCTACAGTATGATAATAATATTGTATGAAAATTTTGTAAAGAAATTTTACTGGTTACATGATTAATTTGATAAATGACCAAATTGCACAAAGTGCAAAAAGTTGAGTTCTAATAGCTTAAAGGGATTAAATAACTATGGAATTCAAAATTTGAGGTCCTTATATGGAAAATAGACCATTAAAAATGCTTAGTGGTTAAGGATGATGATTCATCCATGGAAAATAAAATAAAGAAAAGGATGAAATTGGAAAGTGAAAATAATAAAACATGATAAATGATAAAAAAAATAAAAATATCATCATTTATATCATCTTTCCCAAATTAAAATCATGGAAACCCTAGCGATGGAAACCTAAGCTCAAGCCAACTTATTTTGCTTGATTAGGTAAGTATTCTTGCCTGTTTTTAATGATTTTTATATTTCCGAGATCGTAATAGCTTAATCTAGCTATGTTGGAGATTAATTTGCAAAACTATCAAGGTACTAGGGTTTTTCCATGGATGAACATAGATGAATTATGAAGTTTTATGGTAGAAAATGAAAGGTTGTTGATAGATAAACAACTTTTGTAAAGGGAATTTTTGAAATTATGATTTAGGGACTAAATTGAATAGATGTAAAATTCATGGAAAAATTCCAAATTTTATGAAATACATGGGCTGTAAATTTTACATATAAAAATCCGCTAGGCTTGGAATAAGGATTAAATTGCATGAATTTTATTTTTCGAGCCTAGGGGCAAAATCGTCATTAATTAAAAGTTTAGGAGAAAAATGGTAATTTTGCCTAAGATGTGAATTGAATTGAAATGAACATGAATTAATGTTAAATTCATTCATATAGATTCGGATAGACCAAATTCAGAGTTAGAACGAGGAAAAGATAAAGTGTCAGATTAGTAGATTTTACGTACACGAACATTTGTCGAGGTAAGTTCGTGTAACTAAATTGTATATTTATATGTTTGAATTGAATGTTGTGTATATGAATTGTGTAATTGACATGTATGAAAATCAGTCACATATCCGACAATGTTCGATAAATGTTAAGTCCCGTTTGAATAGATGAATTTTGATGGATATAGGGTTCCCAAATTGGTTGTAGTTTTGCATATGTTGTGCACACACCAAAGCTCTTATGAGTGTCCCGTTATAAGCCTTCTCAAGCTTCTCGTTACATGGTTCCTACAAGCATCTTGATCGGTAGTGATCTTGCATGTGTTGCGGACTACCACAACTCTTTGTGAGCGTTCTGTTATATGATCGGTTGTGATCCTGCATATATTGCGGACACAAACGCAGCTCTTTGTGAGCTTCCTGATATGGCTCGCTTGAACTTCCCGTTATATGGCTTGAGAGAGGATTTCCCGATTATGTGTTTTAAAGAGCACTCATGAATTTGAATTGACAGATTTCTGATTTGTACACTTCGAGTGTACTACCTGTGTATCCATCGATGTTTTCAATTATTCAACGAGCAAAATCCTGACATGAGATAATATGAACATGAAATGAATTAATACATGTATCTGCCTGAAATACATGAAAATGATGATACATGATATATGGAAATACGAGATGATAATAAATGAACATGGAATTTGTTTGATGAATATGTTCATCCATGATTATAGATTTGTACACCTTGAGTGTATTACTTATGTGACACAGTCATTTCAAATGATTTAATGGGCAAAGTTCGTACATGAAATAATTTGAACTCGAAACGAATTATTATGAAAATGTATTTGAAATACAAGGATATGATTTGTACATGTTATATGAATACATGATGTGGAAAGTATATGTGCATGGAAATCTAATTATTGTTGAGCCCATACATGTTTCTTGATATTTATATGAAATATATGACTAACAAGGGTGATAAGGATATGTGTTAGGGCTCGTGATCAAGTTGATTGAATGTGCCTTATATGTTTATATTGAATTTAAATAAGTGGTAAGTTAATTACCATGTTATATAAACTTACTAAGCATTTCTTGCTTACTCTGTTTTATTTTCTCCTGTTCCATAGTAATTCGGAAGCTCGTTGGATTGGAAGCTTGGCGGAGATCACTCACACTATCCATCAGCCTATTTCGGTATATATATATATGGTAAATTAATTATGGTTATAATGGCATGTATAGGTTATTTAGCTAATAATGGCATGTAAATGTTTTGAATGAAACTAGCTATTGGAATGGCTTGTGTTTAACACATTTTAATATGTTTATAAGTGGACCTATCATGTTTGAAGAATGAATGTGATCATGCATATATGCATTTGGTAACTAGATAAGTTAACATGATAATAAATTGTCATCTGAGGTACCTAAGGGTACATTGGTTGTATGTGATATTATGTCATGTTTAAGACATGATTTGGACTTGTTTTGAATGCTTTGATATGTTTTGTGAATGTGTTTAAGTGTTGGTGTAGGTGAAATACAAGATGGGTGCGAAATGTGGCTTGGAAAATAGCCTATTTCCGTCCACACAGGCAGAGACACGGGTGTGTGTCTCAGCCATGTGTCAGCACATAGGCTTGTGGCTTGGCCGTGTGTCCCCTGCATCTTTAAAATGTCAAAACAGAATGCCCAAAATTGATCACACGGCCTGGCACACGGGCGTGTGACTTGGCCGTGTGACCCCTGCACCTATACCTGACCTAGCACATGGGCATGTAGCTTGGCCATGAAACCTAAGTCAGAGAGTTACATGGCCTGAGACATGGGCGTGTCCCTTCACATGGCCTGACCATACAGGCATGTGACACTTACACCTTGGAAAAATTTTGAGATTTCGTGAAAAATTCTCTAAATACCCAATTTAGTCCTAACTCGTTTCAAATGCATGTTTTGGACTTCGAGGATTCATATAAGGGACTTTATGATTGATTTCTGATATGAATACTGTATGATGTGGAATATTTGTTATTAAATCTATAAATTTTGGTAATGCTTCGTAACCCTGTTCCAGCGACGGATTCGGGTTAGGGGTGATACATGGCATGTTAATTGCAAACCAAAATGGTTGATTTGTGTGACCACTGTTAAGGTATGCTAGTTGCTAACTAGATGGGGATATATGATAGGCCACTGGCATGACATGTTAGTTGTTAACCAGCTTGGTGGCCACTAGTAAGGTATGTTAGTTATGAACTAGTCGGCGTGAGTGTTAGGTTTGGTAGGGCATGCTAGTTGCTAACCAACCTAACGTTATGCGTGTTGCCTATGGTAGGATATGCTAATTGTTAACCATGACAAAGAGCCCTTTACTCACAGGAACATGAAGGTGTTCGAAATGATATGATACAAAATATTTGTTCTAATATGTGAAATCTAAGGTTCAACCCAAGGAAAGTTATGAAAGAGTAAGTTAAAATGTCTCTGAATGTGAAATATGATATGATATGTATTGAAGGGAATAAACAAATATGATATTGTGTCTGTTTGTGTAATACATATATCGATTCAAATGAAAGGAAATATTAATGATTAAGAAAGTATGTTCTGATTCCTGTTGATAAGTCGAGATCGTAGTCAATTCAACAAAAGATAATATTTAGTCTATTGAATCTACCTAGTAAGTCTTGAAAGCAAGTTTGAGTTCGCATGAAGAGAGGTTGTGATACAAAAAGTACATATGAGAAAAGACCGTGTTAATGAAGAAGCATCAGATCTATTGAAGTTATAGCGCTATGTAGAGGAAAAGATATAAGTGTAGGCCCAGTACTATGAAAGATGGTATGCGCCAAATATATGAGTACGCCTGGAAGGTTATACGCCAAGGTTAAGTGTTCGTAAACGAGATAAAAGTGCACTCCCGTATGTCTCGACATATGGAGTCTAATTTATTAGTCTGTGTTATGAACTTACAATGTATTTGATCTTATTTAAGTACTGAATTTTCCTTCTTATAACTCACTAAGTTCTTTTAAACTTACCCTTTACTCACTAAGTTCTTTTAAACTTACCCTTTTTCTTTCTTTCCTTCCAAGTGATCTTCATTATAAGCTTGTTGAAGGGACTAAGCCAGAAGAAGCATTCTCTACAGTAAGCTTCGTCTATTTTTGTTTGTAACGTGCATATGTTTTGGGGATGGTGTGTAACTCTATTCTAAAAATGAATCTGTAATAAATAGTTTTATTATTCAGTTACTGCTTATTAAGAGTGTTACCCCTTGAGAGATTTGTTAAAGTTTGTTAAGTTTTGATATGTGAAATGATTCGTACTCGTATATGCCAAACTATTTATAAGTAATCGTTACTGCTAGTATTGTAATTTAAAGAAGAGTTCCAACTAAAAGATTTTAAATCTACTTACTTTTATTATATGGTGTATATTGTTAAATAAATTTGTGTTTTGAATAAGTTTTATAAGGCTCCGCCTGGTTAAGTAAATACGTATCATAGTTGAACTGCAACCGAATTATGCATACGTCTCTTTTCTATCTATGTAACACTTCAATCATTCTTCGAGAATTGGGGTGTTTCAAAAAGTACCAAAAACAAAACACAACCTAATACAGGAATAATACCTATTGTTTAAATGTTGAAATTCTCTATCACCAAGTTTTTAGTGATGTATTTGTTTAACACTATTGGATAGGACTTAAATGAGATTTAAATAAGTGGTTATATTGGAAAATTGTTTAGTTGATCCCTTCTTTGAACAAGACTCCATAAAAATAAGATTGTTTAGTGAATTCATTTTCTCCCAAAAGTAATATTATTAATCTAAACTAAGTAAACAATCTTTGTTCTCATGTAAGTAAACAATCTTTGATCTTATGTTACTCTTTACTTTCTTTCTTTTTTATTTTTTTATTTTACAACATCACATTTAACATAGACAACAACAAATAAAATATTTTTTTTACCAATTTTCCTAAAAGAATTTTTTGAACAATCTCACTATAGATTTTGATTGTATTTGTTCTTTTTTACATAATATCTAGAATTACCTATAACCCCTCTCAATCCATAAATAGGAGGATAATGCACATAAACGCATTCGAATCCACAGCTTTTTACATTGACAGTAATACCTATGTAAATTGAGTTAAGAGTAATTCATTACTTAGGTACAAAGCATTTTTTTTTCATCGTTACATAGTGTCGCAACTAAAACATGTCAAACTTGAAAACTTAGTCGGCTAAATCTCTAGAAGATATGAACACGTTTAACATCCTCTTCTATGTTGACATAAAGCTTAAGTTGGCCACTCTAAGGCCACACATTGGTTCATTGCCTTAATCTTGCCCAAACGGAACAAAATGCTATACTGTTCATGAATGATGGTCTCGCCTAATACAAATAAAACTTGAGGTCACTATCACATAAGTACTGTTTCATCACTATATCACCCATTCTCTTTTTAGCATCTTAATTTATATTATCTAGTCGTACAATACTTTATTAATATAAGTTGATCAAAGGGTTTATGCTTTCAATAAAGAATGTTAAGCGTGATGACCTACGTAAAGCATATAATAATAAAAGAGGAATGCAGGGCCTCAAGCACCCAATCCCAACCATCCAATTGTCCATTGATTCAACAACTTGAGAGAGAGTTTTAAAACTGTTATACCTATACTTGACCAATTTATTTTACTTGCTTGTAATTTTATAAGTCATTTTTTTATCAAGAAAAATCATCTTGCTAGCTAGAATACCCGCAAGCTCAAAATCTCATAAGATTAAGATATCTATTAGGATCATGTATTTTACGTGAATAAGATATCTATCATTCACATTTACATATTTTTATCTTCTAAATACGGTAATCTGTGTATTAAAATCTTCAATTTTTTTCTACTTTGATCTTAATTCTAATCTTCTAGTGGTACCCACACTATGATCTTAACCCACTTAAATTTAGCAAAGTAAACCAATCAAATTTTACATTTTAGTTACTTATAATTCTATTCTATTCTATCTCTTTTAGAAAAAAAATCTAAAGAGTTTAGACTAAGTTTGAAGCAAAATAAATATAAAAACAAAGTTGTAACTTCCTCTTAATCATGTACCTAAATCCAATGGATTTAGAGGGCTTGTTGATCACACCAACCCCACAAACAATCCAAGATCACAACACAACCTACAAACCCTAGCAAAGACACTAAATTTTAGAAGCATACTTAAGACGTATCTTTCAATTTCAAAAGTCAACTTGTGTTAACATATAAAAAACTATAGATGGGAAAATATAATTCTATCATTAGAACGAAGTTGCCCAAACATTTGACTAATTATATCACCAAGTTTCAAACAAAAGGTGATACATAATACATTAGTAGGTTGTGTCCATTCTAACATAAATAACTCGTTTTAAAACCATTCAACATTACATCTTTACCTAATCTAGGGATGACAATAGAGAGTGACGGTTTTCTACTCGTACCGATCTTGATTTGATTTTTATTTATATAAACTCTGAATCTATTTAGTGTTTTTGCTCGACTCTGACCTCAAAAAATATTTTTTTTCAGTGATACTTGATTTGCTTGAAATTTTAAATAATATTTTATAGTGTATTAATTTTTAAAAAGTAAACCAAGTATATAAAAAATATATGTTATAAATTCTTATAAAATAAAATAAAAATCATAATGAGAAAAAAATGAAGATAGTTATAAAATTAGAGTCATTTTAATAACATATCAAGAATAGGGAAGGCAGATTTTTTCCTACAGTCAACTTCTACTAGATAATAATAATAACTGACCCTCAAACCCTTTCTTTACAAAAACAATCCCTAATCGAGACCGATCAAAATCCGACACATTCTAAATTTTTTTGTCACCCTCAGAAGCGAATACGAGGGTGGTAGACAAGGGCCGAGGCCCTCCCAAATTTATTTATTTTTAATCCAGTCTTTTTTTTTATAAATAGAAAACTTATAAATTAATATATAATAAAATTATACTTTGCCTCAAATGAAAAATTTTCAATTCAATCCTCTTATAATAAAGAAATTATAAATTAATATATAATAAAATTATACTTTAACCCCCTAAAAAAGAAAAGAAAAATTATGTTTAGTCCCTTCAAAAATGATGAAATTATAAATTAATATATAATAAACTTATATTTTAATCTATAAAAAAATTATAATTAAATTCCAGCCTCTAAAAAAACTTCTAAATTCCCCCTAACCACCTTTAACTAGAGGTGTTCATGGGCCTGGCTAAGTTCGAGCCAAGCCCAACCAAAATTTTATGCCCATTTGCTAGGTCGGGCTTGGCCCAAAAAATAGGCCTAAAATTTTGTTTAAGCCCAGTCCATATTAATTTTTTATATATTTTTTAAAAAAATACTAAAAACATTAAAATAAATATTTATCAACATACTAAAAATAAAGTAAATATATATACTTAAATAACACTAAGATAAGTGTAACTTAACAAGTAAATGTCTCTAAAATAGTATCAAAATTAACAATAAAATAAGAGTTATACAATATTCAAACAATAACAACAAAATAGTAGTAACATAATAGTAAAATGGTAACAAAATAGTGAGAAAACAATAATAAAATAGTAAAAAAATAACTAGATTTTTTTTTTACATATTCGGGCCAAGCCCAGGTCAAAGAAGCCCTATCTTAGGCCCAGCCTATTTTCTAAATGAGCCTTATTTTTTGCCCAAACTTTTTTTTTTAAACTTATATTTTTACATAAACACTCTCACTTTTCGATAGATCTTTAGACCGGACCAGATGGCCCGACTCATGTACAGTTCTACCATTAACCTAATCTCTCTATGAGGTTTTCTTTAACACCTTCAAAGGCTTTTTTTTTTTTTTTTTTACCCTTTTCAAGAACTCAGATCATACACTAAAATTACATAAACATAGAACATATATGATCTCTATCCTACGTTTATGGATAACTTTCAAAATCAATGTGTCATAGATTCTCAATTAATGATGTCAACTAAAAATTTATTCAAATCCAACATTGATTATACGTAGTTTTAAATAAATAAATAAATAAATAAAAACCCTATATTCTTCCACCTTGTTGTTGGTACATCCATTTCTTATTGAATCTTGACATTACAAATCATAAGATTAAGACCCAAATAATGTCTTAAAATTTGAAAAAAAAAATTGTTTTTGCCCACCACGTGGCCTGCAGACAGTGACGTAGGAAAAAGCCAAGTGAGACAGACACCTGTACATTGTCCCCACAAGCAGACTTTCAATAAGATACGATATTGGACCAAAAGTTGGACACGTGTCCGATTTATTATAAGCCAATCTTTTTGAACCACAAGATTTTAGACACGTCACCTCAACCTTAAACACCACGTAAGGTGATACCAAGTTTTTTGACTGATGAACTTCCGCGTGTTAAGTCACTATTGGTCTATGACCCATGTGTGGAAGATATTTGTCCCAAGGCAACTTGTTTTATTGCTAAAGAATATTACGAATCGAATTTTCATTAATTGCATTTTATTTGTTTAAGAAAATAGTGATTAATTTAGTATAAATTATGTAAACTTTAATATAAAAATAAGAAATATGTTCATCAAAAATTTATATAAAAATTAAAAATTAGATAAAAAATGATCAAATTCTATTATACTATACATTTTTATGAATTTATTTTTTTATTATAAATTTGTTATTCGTATAAGTTTAAAATTCTATTTGAAACTTAAGAAGATTTTAATAAAAATATTAGATTTAAGAAGTGGAATTGAGCAAAAAATTTAAGTCTATTTAAAATATGGGTCAAACTTAATCTATAACATTCAAAACAGTAACTTAATTCGATTTAACCCAATTTCTAATTATTCAATTTGTTTTTTATATATTATCATTTATATCACATAAAAATTAAATATATAATAATATAAAATACAATATTGTAAACATTAAAAAAATATATTAAATTATTTATGTTCAACATTTTACTAAAAGTAAAAACATATTCCCTTGATCTCAATAAACTTGTCCCATCTTAATATTTACTGGTCAATTTTTTTTTACTTTGACTTGTTATTATTTTAAATTTATTATTGATAAAATTTAAAATATATATTTCAAAAACTTCGAACTTAGTAATTTTAATATATTTAACATATAATTTAATTAATTAATAAAAATTAAAATTAAAAAAATTAACTCCAAATAGGACATGAGTAATAAATTATTAAATACTAATTTAAAAATGATAAAAATAATAATATAGACGACCTTAAAATAAGTTTAGATTAGATATTTGTAGATATAAACGAATTTAAATAAAATTCAAACTTCATATTTCATAAAAAAAGGGTTTAGGCAAGCGGTGATGTGTGCTAATGTCGTACATAAATAGTAATTAAAAAACCATCATTTGTCCTTAAATAGTAATTAAAAATTAAAAAATGAGACTTATGGTAGTTTCTTAACTCATTTGTAGAGTGAAAAAAATGTGATCGGTTTATAAAAAAAATAAAATTATTTAAGAGAATAAATAAAGAAATTATAAAATATTTTTTGAGCCTTATTTTCTAACTTAAATGTTCAGACACCTCGAGACTTTCACTTACCCATAGATTAAGCAAAGAAAAAAAAACCAAAAGGAAAATTGGTAATCATTTGTAAGAAAAGGCAAAAAAGGAAAAGCACTATACCTCATCACTTAAACTCCCATATATGCATATACATACATACATACATACACATATATAAACAAGGGTAGCTAGCAAGAACAAGAAATCCAATCTCAAACCCCAAGACCAAGACCAAGACCAAGATATAGATATGCTTTGGTTTATGGGGTTCTAAAAATGCGATCATATCATATTCAACCACATAAAGAAGATCAAATCCTTGTAGGAGAATATACACAAAGGATCATGGAAGATCCATTTTCCGGCATGCCTGAAATTACTACGACCAAGAAGAAGAAGAACAACAAGAACAAGAGAAGGTTCAGCGACGAACAAATCCGGTCCTTAGAATCGATGTTCGAATCAGAGTCGAGGCTCGAGCCAAGGAAGAAGTTGCAGGTAGCTAAAGACTTGGGGTTACAACCAAGGCAAGTAGCTATATGGTTCCAGAACAAACGAGCAAGACGGAAATCGAAGCAACTCGAACGTGACTACACCATGTTACAATCCAATTATGATAATTTAGCTTCCAAGTACGAGAGCTTAAAGAAAGAAAAACAAGCTTTAGCCTTTCAGGTACTACTTTTTATACACAATTAGTACATCAAATATTAAACCTTTTTATATGCACTAACATGAATATCCCTTTTTTAACAGTTGCAGAAGCTGAAGGATTTGGTAAAGAAGCAAAAAGAGGAAAATGATGGTCAATGTTGTGGAGACCAACAAGTTATAACAATGGAGGGAGAAGCTATCAAGTCCGATTCAGAGGAGCAGCACAGTTTTTCAATGGAAAGATCAGAGCATGGACTTGGGGTATTATCAGATGATGATAGTACTATAATGACAAGCTATTTTGAACTAGAACAAGAGCCTACTAGTTTTATAACCATGGTGGAACTAGGACCAGGTGGTGAAGATTGGCATAGTTTTGAGACTGATGGTCTTTTTGATCAGTCTAGTAATGGGTATCAGTGGTGGGATTTTTGGTCGTGAAACAAATCATAAAGTATGGAGGAAAAATGGATGTAAATAATTTTTTCTTTCGTGTAAGCAGCCCAATAGGGTGATGAGGGCAAAGTAGCTTGTAGGGGAGATAGGAGAGAGGGGTACAATTTGATTATGTTATCACTTGAATTTTAGATGAAAACTAGAGATATATGAATTCATTATCACTTTGGTCATTGCTGTTGAACTTTCTTTTACACTGAAATTAATGGCAGCTATGACAATGTAGCTTAGATTTATGTTAATCTTCAAATGCAGTTCTTTATAGCAGATAAAGCTTCCCCTGTTTCTTTAGGAAACTATTTCAGGGCATAAACATATATATTAATACAATGTTTAAAACTGCTCATAATTCCTTCCAATCTTTAAATAAAAGGATGAACGCATTTCACCACACTTAAATTTCTGTTTTCTTATACTAACAACAATATCAGTGCTAAATTAAAGATTTAGTTGGCATAAACATATAGCTTATATAAACAGCAATATAAATACAATTATAATAATATTGGATTTTAGAAATAAAAGGATAAAATTTAAGAAAAATTTGGGCAAACAATACTCACCCAATTAACAATAAATTTTTGTTTTGGTCATCTAACTATATAAACTTATAAAATGGTAACTTTAGTTATTTTTATTTTTCTTTTTTAGTAGCTCAATTATTCGAATTTTTCTTTTTCTTTTTTTATCATCAACCATTAAATTACTAATAGAAAAGATAACTTGGTAGCTTTTAAAATTGACATAATAGCAACTTTAACTTTGACGTTTATATATCTTATCAACTTAGTCTTGATTCCAAAAAAATTAACTTTAAACATTTATACATGGTGTAATTTGGTCTCCTTTTTTTTAAAGTTTTACTTTTATTTATGAAATTGAGGGTTAATTTTAAAAGAATGAAAAAAGATAAAAATGAATATATTAGATTTTTGGGTATTTTCATTTTTGGTATATTTTCGATTCAATTTAGTTGATAAATTTCTTTTTTTAGCTTTTTATGTGAAAGGGTCGCAACAAAAAGCAAAATTGAAAAAAAATGATTAAATTACACAATTTGTAAGCTTTGAGGGTTATTTTTTTAGAACCAAAACTAAATTTACACAATGTACTGAGGATTAAAGTTGCTATTATGTCAATTTTAAAAGCTACCAAATCATCTTTCCACCAACCATTTAACAATTGGTAACCAAAAAAGAAAAAAAATTGAATAGTTGAGTGACCATTTTATAACTTTTCATGAATGAGTGACAAAAAAAAAAACTACCAATAATTGGATGACTACAAGCGTAGTTTACCCAAGAATCTTTCATGTATGTTTTCACGGTTTATAAAAACTAATCTTGAATTCGTGATTACCTATTTCAACAATATCACAGGAATTAATGTACAAGCTGCTATTTATTTTTATTATTGTAAAAATCACAGCCAAAATGCAACAATTAATGTGAAAGTAAGAGCTTGGTAAGGATGAAATTGAATTGACAAAAACAAAAGGGGAAAAAGTCTGATTACATGAAAATCAAGATATTATTTTTCTCCCATGATGACTTTGTCAGAGTATTATGTAATTTTGGTTATAGATTTTATCCCTACAAGGATTCTCTAGGAATTATCCAGACAAATGTAGGGCTTATACTACATTAACAAACAACCAACCAGTATTCTAAAGAACATTCAGCTTTCAACATTCCAGACAAAGGGATCAAATTGAAACCAAACCACCATGGGATACCTAATGTTACCTGAATGTAAGCCTAACACCTTAAATACAAGCAAACAACTTCACAAATTATGGCATTAATAATTCCTGTATTGAGTGATAAAGAAGATGATGAAGCTACCATAAAACCCCTTTCACTATACTCTAGATTGCATTTTAATCCTCTACTAAAAAAATAGTAAATTAGTCTTTGTAAGTTAGATGAGAAAGCAAAATAGCCTCTCCATTAAAATTTCACTATTAAATGTTTGTTTTAGTGTTTATATATAAGGTATAGTAACAAATTTAACCCTCGATATTTACACATTTATTCAATTTGACCCCTACTCTTTTATTGGAAATAAATTAAAAAATTTTAAAACTAATAAGAATAAAGGGTCAAGAAGGCTTTAGTAACAAATTAGAAAAAAAATCAATTAAGCCCTTTTAAAATTATTAAAAAATCATAAAAATTGTAAACATAATTTATTAAAAATAATTTATAAAATTTTTATTAAAAAATTAATAATACCAACCGAATAAAAGAATAGAGATCAAAATTTTTAAAAAAAATCTTATAACCATTAAATTTAATAGGTCAATATTGTTATTTTTTAATAACATTTTAAAATTTTTATAACATTTTTTTATAAATTTTATGATTTTTAAAAATAATTTTCAAATTTTAAAAGGGCTTAATTGAATTTTTTTTTAATTTGTTACTAAGGCCCTTTTGACCCTTTAGCCTTACTAGTTTCAAAAATTGAATAAATATGTAAGGTTAAGGGCTAAATTTTAATAGAGGGGTTGTTTTGCTCAGTCATCTAACGTGCAATGACTAATTTGCCCTTTTTTCAGTCGAGGGGCTAAAATGCAATTCGAGGTATAGTACAATGTTTTTGTGGTACTTTTACCATAAGAAGATTGATACCTAAAGTTTTGAGTTTTAAGTGGTAAAATTACTGTATTAGAAGTCAAATTGCATTTTACCCACTTTACTTAATTGGGTAAATTAGTTTTTGTACGTTAGATCAAATGGCAAATTGGTCATTTTGTTATAAATTCCATCCATTTCAACTATTAAAAATTGGTCTTTGTATGTTAGAATGAGGTACATGTGGTACACCATTGTAATTGTCTAACTATTATGTTAGCCACGTCAGTTTTTAATAGTAGAAATAAATGAAATTTTGTATCAAAAAGTATCAATTTTTCTTTGATCTAATAAAAAAAACAATTTACTTTTTTTTAGAGTAAATGGGGCAAAATACAATCTAACTACTAGTACAATAACCTCGATGGTACTTTTACTGTTTTAATCTTATGAAGTGATAAGCACTGACAAAGTTGGTGTAAAAGTACCATGAAGGTTTCTGTACTAAGAGTCAGATTACATTTTGCCCCATTTACTCAAAAAAGAGCAAACTAATCCTTATATGTTAGATTAAAGAGAAAATTGATCCTTTCTAGTAAAAAATTTCATCAAATTCTACTATTAAAAATTGGCATTGTTAACAGAATAACCAAGTAATTTCGCATGGCGTGCCATGTGTACCTCGTTCTAACATACATGGTACAATTTTTAGCAATAAAAATAGATAAAATTTTTAACTGAAGAATTAATTTACTCTTTGATCTAATGTATAGAGATTGATTTGCCCATCTTTGAGTGGAGAGGATAAAAGTACAAAGGGTTCCAATGGTACTTATTCCCAAAATTGGACTCCATTGTTTCATATGGGCTGTGTACCTTAATCTTTCTTAAGAGTCCTAAAGACAAATAGCCCAACTTTGACTCAATGAAGAAAAAGATCTACAGTTTTTTTGGCCGGATCTCTCATTATCCAAAAGGCAAAACCTTTCTCTCACAAAACAAGTTCCCATTTTAAAGTTTCAAACTTTTTTTTCTCAGTTCACTCACTTCTCTTTGTTTTTTCAGTGATGAACGACCTGTCCAATGCATCCCTAACAGAGCACCAAACTAGTTTCAGTTGCAAACCTATACCAAGTTTAGCCTTTTACACTCTTTTACCCCTTTTCTTTATTGGTCTCTTTGTCTCCATTTTCATCCTTGTTGTGGTCCATAATGCTGCTTTCTTCCTCTCTTTCCTTTTACTATCTGCTTTAGTTGCTTCTTTTTTAGCTTGGAATGCTATTAATTGGAGACACCATAACAGATCTGCTTTCATGTTCTTTCTTAACTCTTTCCCTGATTCTGATCTTCGACTTGCACGTGAAGGACAGCTTGTGAAGGTCACTGGGGTACATCTCCACTTCAAAGTTCCTTCCTCTCTCTTTTTTTAACTGCATTTCGTATATTTTGTGGGGTTTTTGTGATTTTTCTTGGGGTTTTCATTTGGTTTCTGAAAATTTCTTGTTTGCGTGTTATAAAGTTGACATTATTTGGTAAATTTAATCTTTTTTTTTGTTGCTCATTTTGTAGGCAGCATCATGTGGAAATCTATCTTTAGAAACTTCATATGAAAGGGTTGGCAGATGCATATATGCATCTACTCTTCTCTATGAATATGGACAATTTGGTCTCAAACCTGTTAATGTTAAAAGATCTTGCTTTCAATGGAACCTAGCTTATTGTGAGGTATGTGTGTGTGTATGTTCTTATTGAATTAAATTGATGCCATTTGGTTGCATTGATAGATTGTGATAGATTATAATGACAATGCTCTTAACACAATTCTTGCCAACCTCCGTTGTTCCATTTTGGCATTAGATTATAATGGCAATGATATCTTCTGTTAGATTACTTGTGTAACTATATCCATCACTGCTTATCTGGTATTCGGTTTAGTTCTCTTCGTATTACCGGATTTAGTTTTGATTGCCATTAATGACACTTCATTGTTCTCGTTTTGTTTTTTCATAGCCAAGAGAAATAATTTATTGCAATGCACTTGAGTTCCATGCTACAGTCTGATTTCTTGCTCCGATTGTCCTGATTTCATGCTGATTTCTTCTGTTTACAGTCTGAATCGTGAACTTTGCAACTTAATGACTTATAGCATGCTTTAAGATCAACTAGTATGTTGTATGTGGTCCTTAAGTATGTTGTCCAAATCTATAGCAATTATCTATGAGAGGGAGTCAGTAGTCTGAAGGATCAAAGGCCAGATGGTTAATAATTTGGACCGTAATGGTTTCTCTATCGAGCTTGTCTCTAAATATCTCGAAGAATAACTAGGTGGGAAAACTGGATGAATATAATCTGTTGTTTCTGAATGTTGTTCTACTGTTCTTGATCTGATACTTAGTATAAAGCAGGTTGCTTCTTCACATTCAATATGTTTATCGTCTCGATTGTTCTTTCAAACATATCCGTGTTCTCTTAAATGTGGTGTCTGTAAGAAATAGAAATGTTTATGTAGAGTTTCTTTATTTTGCTTGACTTTGTTTTGCATGACAGAGGTTTTCTACAGATTTCTATATAACTGATCGCAAATCTGGTATCAGAGCCATGGTAAAAGCCGGTTCGGGTTGTAAAGTTATCCCCTTGATCACCGACAGCAAACTCGTCACTACTACGAAACAATGTAGAGTCCTATCTCCTCACCTCACCAATTGGTTACGAGAAAGAAACCTTTCCGCAGATGCCCGTCTACTACGTCTGGAAGAAGGGTAACCCTGCATATACCAACATGAATCTCGAATTCCTGGCTGCCTTTTGCCTATGCTTACTCAAACACCAACAACTTGCAGGTACATACAGGAAGGCAACATCGTGACCGTAACCGGAATGTTACATAAAAATGATGACGTTGTAACAATCGTTCAACCACCCGAGCTCTTCTCTACAGGATGCTTATGGCAAAAGTTACTTCTTCCTATCGATGTTGATGGTCTGATATTGGCCCCGGGGTGTTCTTAATACATAATAACCCTACCATTGACCTCAATGAACTCCGTTTGACACCCAAGACAGTAATGTCTGACATATTAACAGAAATATATCTAAGTGAAGAAGATTTTGGATGGTAACTAATAAAAAGGCAAATTTTATTCAAGGAATGTTACCTTTTTATAGTAAAATTTTGGTTCTTTTCACCCCTTTCAATTGTAAGATAAAAAGTAAAACTATGTTATGGTGAAAAGTTCTTAAATATTATTACTCTTTGGATAGATCAAAAACTTTCTGATTCGGTTTAGGGTTTAGAGTTTAGATTGAATGAGAATTTATGTTATTTTCAATTTATTTTCTTAGAGTTAGAAAAGAGAAGGTTTTCTTCCACCATGAAATTAAAAAGTATTATTTACCTATTAAAAAATTAGCAATTGTTCTCAAAAGTACATTCCCAAGCATGCTCAATGATCTTGAATCTCTCTCTATATAAGTTTTGTTGTTAAAAATATTACATCCCAATCCAAGCATCCAAGAAACATCAACCTTCATACACATACAGATGCACATACATAATACTTAGTTCTGTTTAGCATCCTCTTCAGCATATTGCTTACACTTAGTGCCCAATGATTTCAGTTTAGTATTACTAATACCAAAAGGTGAAGGCTTAGCATTCTCTGCAAAAACATGATCACATTCCTCATAAGCCTTCATCACTACCAACACGATGGCTTCGAGTTCTTTGAAACCTTGGGGGGATTTAATACCACGTTGAAGCATACCCAATGCCTTTTTCAAGTTTCCTATGGACATTCCATAAGCATTATCACAATACTTAACCATCTCGCTGTTACCAAGTACCGGTACCTTATCCTTTGTACGCTCTGTTTCTTCAAGCATGTCTATTAGTTTGGCTTCGAGGATAGGGTCCGTTACTCCGCGACCTTTGACTTCTATGATTTCACGTCTGGCCGTGACTTGACCGGCAAGGAGAATCAAGGCCGCTGCAACAAAGGCCAATGTGAACGATGGTTGTTGCTTGTTAGCCATGTTTCTTTAACCTGATTTTTTTTTTAATTGTGGGATGCCTTCTTTTTGTCGTTAAAATGGAGGGGTTGATTGGGATTTTATACAGAAAGGTCCCACATTTGAAAGGAAGACAAAAACAGCAAATATATAAAGTAGAGGCTGACAAAAATTTGCCTTCTATTGGCTAATGAGTAATGATTATCATTGCTGTGTTTTTTTCTTTTTTTCCTTCTAATTTTCTAATATTGAAAGAGGATTAAATTGAAATGTTTGGTTCTCAATCATGCGTTTAATTTCAATTGCAGGTTACGAACGGTTCTTATGCGTCACGTGTATTCCGGTGTCAATCTAAAACTGCTATATTTGCATAATTTCTTGGGTAATTTACACTCGATGTCATTAAACTCTTAGCAAATTTACATTTTAACCACTCAACTTTAACAAATTACAAAATAGTCATTGAACTATTCGAAAGTTTTCATTTATATTGTTGGAATGTTAAAATCACTGTTATATGGTCTTCTTTGTTTGCACAACCTACATTCTCTTTCTCTTTTATAGTTCAGTTTTTTTTTTCATGAAACAACTTTAAATATCATAAATCTACAAACCAAATCCAAATAGCTTTCTTCCCCCAATCTCCGACACTAACTCTCAAATCAACTTTGATCTAAAATATGTTCTTCTAGTCGTCGATGGTACTAAAATTTTAAAAATGATAAGATTTAAAAAAAAAAATCTAAAGAATATATAAAGAGTTAAAATTTTAAAAAATATCTAAAATAATAATTTTGGGGGCCTAAATAAGTTAATTAATGATTCAAGTTTATCATACTAAAGTATCTTTTTATTTTATTTTGCTTTGAAAAAGTTTTCAAACATATATGGTTTCAAATTTATGTGCTCTGTTATGGAATTAGTTATACTATAATAAGATTTTAATTTGACATGTTTAATTTTTATAATTTAACTTGAATAAATTCACTTGATTTGACTCGACTAGAATTTCATTTCATTCGACTCATTCGATAAAAATTCAAATTGAGTTAAGATGATAAAATAGGACTCGCCAATTCGATTAACTCGAAATTTTTTCACTCGATTTAATTCAACCAAACGCTTACCCCTAGTTAAATGGCTAAATCATAAATTTACGATTTAATTTCTTAATTTTGTATTTAGTAACTTAGATCTCAATATTTTTTTAGATCGAATACGTGGAACCTTTATTAGATAAAAAAAAAACCAGGCCCAAAAGACAAACATAATAAAATTTAAGGAAATCCGAAATAAAAATACAAACGGGCCAATAATAAAAGAAGAAAAAGTCTGGATCCAGTTTGGTAAACGGGGTTTCTCTAGAACCTTCCTCTAACCTAGCTGTTATCAAATTTTGGATTTGTGTATACATGATAAATAAATCAGTTAGGTTTTGACGTAATATATATTTTGAAAGTATAAAAACGCATTAATTTGTTAAATTAAAAGGCGAAAATAGAAAATTATTGTTTTAGCCATTTAGAAAAGTTTACAATTTTAATTAGTAAAGATAAAATTATACTTTGGCCCCTTAGAATTATAAAAATTTAATTTAATCCTTTAAAAATTATAAAGATATAGGCTATTAAAAATTAAAATTTTATTTCGGCCCCCCTAAAAATTTTTTCTAGCTTTGCCCTTGGTTAAATCTATACATTTGTAAAAATATGTAAATATTTTTAAATATATATTATAATTAAAGTATACATTTGAAGTTTATGTTAGGCTGCCTTCAATGTTTACATATTTTATCAAATTTGTTCGTTTTTTAGCTAAGTTTGACTATTATCTTTTCAAAAAGAATCAAATCGCTTTATTTAATGAAAATGTTAGCTAAAATATTAATTTTCTAACGATGTTAGTATGGCAACCTGCGTAGTAATTCACGTGTGCTTCATGCTAGCATGACATTATTTGTTTTATATTTTAACATTTATAAAAAAAATTCAAAAAATTTATTATAGAAAGTTCATAAAAATTCAAAAAATTAGCATAAAATACACTTGGATTGCCATGCAAGCTATCATGTTAAAAAAATGTTTTAATCAGTATTTTTGTTAAACAAACAACAATTTAACTCTTTTTGAAAGGTTGATGATTAAATTACTTTATTTTTAAAAATTGATGGTTAAATTTAGTTAAAAAATAATGGCCAAATTGACAAAAAAAATGCAAATTTTAAGGGCTAAAATTATAATTATGCCATTATGCTATTTATTTTAGGCATATCGACTTAAATGGCCCTCTAACTTTACAACAACAAAAAAAAAGTAGTCATTTTAGTCCTCCATTTAATTTTCTCCTTTTTAACTCTTAAACTTATATTGTTTGTCAAATCACCTCAAAATGGATGGAAAAGTTAACTTTTGTTAACTTTGTTGACATGGCGTGGCATCCACATGTATGCCACATTAGCAATTAATTACTTTTTTAAAAATAAAAAATATTTTTTATAATTTTTAATTTTAAAAAATAATTTTTTGAAATTTTTTAAAATTTTGAAATTTTGAAATAATTAATTAATTGCTTACATGACATTTGCGTGGAAATTCACATGTATGCCGCATTAGCAAATTTAACAAACGTTAAATTTTCTATTCATTTTAGGTTGATTTGACAAATAACGTAAGTTTAAGGACTAAAAGAGACGGCAAATTAAATAAACGGCTAAAATAATTTATTTTTTTTGTAAATTTGGAGGGTCAAATAAGTCATCATGTCATTACTTTATACTGGAACCAACCATATATATTAAACAGAATTTTATAGGTGAATTTGAATAGAGAATTTGAGTTACTTAAAACTTCTTTTAAATTTCTTTATAAATTTTGAAATTTTGTATTTTTATAAAATTAAGTAAACATATTTTGCGAGTTTTAAAAACATTGATAGAAGTGAAATTTCTCCTCCAAATTCCCCACCCAAACACACAATACACTACAAAATAATACATCATTTCTTAGTTATTAAAAAAGGGTAAACTATATTCTTTAAATAGGGGTTATTTCTATTTTGGTCATCTTAATTTTTTTTTTGTTAATTTGGTCACTCAAAAAAGAAATTGATCAAATCTGTCGCTCCATTGTTAGATGGTAATGGAAGTCTAACGATGTATTTGTATAAAAAAATTTTGGGGTGACAAAAAAAGGAATGACCCATAGTGATTGATAGATAGTTTACCCTAATTTTAGAGTGGCTAATGTTGAAATGCACTGTTAGTATTCTATCACTATTTAACAATAGGATGACTAATTTAATCAATTTCTATTTTGGGAAACCAAATTAACAAAAAAATTTGGATAATCAGAATAGGAACGAAGTTAAATTTAAATGAAGTTAATTGTTTGTAACAAAAAAAAAGTTTGAACATGCTTTTTCTCTTATTTACAGTTATGAAAATTATGTATACTCAGAATCCAAATATTTAATCTAAATATAGATATTACCTAACTTACATTTATTTGGTCTAATAGGTAAAATGGCAAGTGATAACTTATTTGAAAAAAATAAATAAAGTTATTATTAGGGTAAACTATTAAAATAGTTATTTTTGTTTATCTCAGGTTATATTTTAGTCACTTATATTATCGTGTTGTAATATTTTAGTCATTGAGCCATTAATTGTTGTTAATGATGTAACAGTAAGTTGACATGGCACGTTAAATCATTTCAAACAAAAAATTTAGGTTAAATTATACAATTGGTCCCTATATTTTTTTCATTTTGAGCAATTTAATCTTTTTCTTATATGTTTTTTTTAACTTTCCTTTTTTTTTTTTCTTTTTTTTACATTCCCTTTTCCCTTCTCCATATTCTAATGGTGGTTTCAAGAGCTGCCTCAAATGATTTTCGTGCAACTAGGCCCTTAAATCCATCATATGGTTAAATGCTAGACATTAACAACCTTTAGTTGATTGTTTGACGTAATTTACAGATGTCTCATTTTTGAAATCTCAATTCTTTGAATTAATTATTAGATCATTGAAGCAAAACAACTTTGTAGATGCCTCATGTTTGAAATCTCATTTCTTTGAATTAATTACGTAGAAAACAGGGATGAAGAAGGGAGAAAAACAAAGGGAGAAACAGAAGAGAATGGAAAATAAAGAAAAAAAAAGAAAATTAAAAGAATATAAAAGAAAAAAATTAAATTGCTCAAAACGAAAAAATATGGGGACGAATTATACAATTTAACCTGAAATTTTTGTTTGAAATGATAATTTAATGATGTTACAACATGTTAACGTAAGTGACTAAAATGTAACATTTCAAATATAAGTGAATAAAATGTAATTTGAGACAAACAAAAGTGACTATTATTGTAGTTTAATCAAATAAAAATTTGGCAAAAATGGTAAAATTAAAGATGTATAAATTATGATGCTTTTAACTTTAAATTGTCTGAATTTATAGATTTTATATAAAAATAAAAAATAAGCTCTAAAAATAATATTTTTTCTTTGTAAAAAAATATTATATTTAATACTAACTCCATTGAAAATTCAAATAATAGTAATTTATTAGTATCAAAGTCCAAACAGCAAGCAAAGCTGGTTGGATATCATTTTCTTGTAAGGGAAAATTGCTGGCCCTTTTTATTATTTATTAGCATTTTATTGACCCTTTTGCTTGGATAAAAGCAGGAGCAAATTCAGATTTTTTTTATTTTGGAGGTCCGAATTTGTAAACACATAAAATATATTTTAACCCGAAAACAAATTGTGAAAGTAGAAGGTTTGGTCAGAGTTAAAATGTAAATTTACAATTTTACTAGAAGGTATCTTTATAATTTTTAAAAGATTAAAATAATTTTTTTATCATTTTTAGAGGGCCCAAAGGAAATTTAATTTTCGATTAAATTTAAATTTTATAAAATTTAAAGGGTCAAACGTGAAATTGTACATTTTATGACTCACCACTGCCATCCCCTCTAGACCAAAGCCTCCATTCCAGACTATTAAAAATTGTGGATGAGAAACTCTGACCAAACCTTCTACTTTCACAATTTGTTTTCGGGTTAAAATATATTTTATGTGTTTACAAATTTGGAATTTAATTATATAATTTAGTTTTTATATTTTTTAGATTTAAAATTCAGATCCAATTATTAATACTGTTAATACTTTCTATTAATTTTTTGGCGTAATTAAAAAAATGATGTTGTAATTAACATGAATTTAACAAAATAATTTTAATACTATTAATAACTGGACTTGAATTTTAAAATCTGAAAATAAAAGGACTAAAATCCTATAGTTGAAAAATTAAGATCTAAATTTTAAATTTATGAAACGTATAAAAACTTATGGCATATTTCGATCTTTATTTTCGAGTTTAAATAATTAAAGATATATTTAAAAAATCATTGATAATAAAAAATAATATAATTATTTAATAATTGCACTTTCTTATAATTACTCTATATTATTACTTTTTCATTTTCCTTCTCTTTACCTTTTTCTGCATAAATATTTTACTTTGAACAAATTGATTTTCTATAAACAAACACTAAAAACTGAATCAAATAATATTTTACAAGAAACAAACATTCCCTTAGTGTTTTTTTTTTTCATAAAAATTAATTTAACCCCTAATGTTTACTCATTTTATTATTTTGATCTTTATTCTTTTTTAGGGATCATTTTGGCCTCAACCTTTAGAATTTAATTAAATTGCTTGCTTTTTTATGGAAAAATTGACACGACAGGTCAAATGGCCTTTTTCATATACTTCACCACTAATATGGATAAATATTCTAAAAGTTTTTATGAACCTTTTTAAAATTTGTTGATTTTTTAAATATTTTTTAATTTTTTATGATTTATACATGGACTACCACGTTAGCGGCCACATCAATGTCATTAAAATTTTAATAGTTCAGTCAGTTTTTTCATGCAAAAGGAAACAACCTTACTAAATTTTAAAGGTTGAGGGTCAAAATGACCCCAAAACATAAGGGCCAAAGTAACAAAATAAATAAATATTAAGACTTAAATTTATCTTTATATTTATTTTTTTTAACTAAAAAAATAATCGATGAGCCAAACTAACGTAATAAAAGAATTTTTGCTATCCACTTTATTAAAAATGCTTTTTTCCATCTAAACCAGTTAGTTGATTATTTTTAAATGAGTTGATATTATCATCAATTGAGTTTTAACTTAATCGTGAAATGACTAAAAATCATAATTTTTATAAAGGAAATTATTTTATTACGAGAATATTTATGCTTCTTCTTTTTTTTACATTTTTATATTAATTCAATGAAAACCCACATATGATAAAATTTGAACTTAAACCCATCATGTATAAAAATCCACATGTAATAAGACTTGAACATGGCATAATTTAGATATAAGTACACAATCAATTAAACATGTTTAATAAATTAGAATTACTTGTTTAATTACAAGAGATTCTAATAACTATCCTAATAATTATACTTTTTCGCAATTACTTTAATGTTTAAACGCGCAAATCTTCTATTAACATTAAAATCGAATATAATTATTCGACAATCTTTGCACCTTCCACTTTTATTGGAAAAAATATACTTAACATTTTTTGTGGAGACAACATAAAAAGAAGTGCGAATCATGTACCAATAAGTGTTGAATATAATGACAAATTATATTTTATTCCCGATGAAAAAAATTTATAGTTCAAATTTTGAAGATGATATTACTGAAAAGGGATAATATAATTTTTAGCCTTTGAATTTGACAAGGAGGTCTACTTTGATCCATAAACTTGAAAAATATAAAAAATTTCAAGTGATAATATGGTACAATATTAGAGTGTCACATACAATGTTTTAATATTCGAACCAATGGTTGAACCGATCAGAGTATTGATTTTCAATTCAATCGATTTGATTAGTTCAATTGCTAAATCAACAATAATTACATAAATAATTAAAAATTCATAAAAATATATAATAAAAAAAAACTATTAAACTGTTCAACTACTGTTTTTTGTTACAGTTTTCGATTTTTACCGATTTCGAGTAGTTTTTGATTCAATCGGTTCAACCCTTTGCTCGGATTAGTATATCGTTCGATTTTTGATCCAATCAATCCAGCCATATTCTAAAAATACCGATAATAGCATCATATTTTAACGGAATCTAAATTTAAAAATCTAAACGAATCTAATTGTGAAATTCAAATGTTAATATAATGAAAAATTACAATATTAAAATAAACTTAATTATCAAAATTAAAAACAAAAATTATATCATCTGATCGAAAACATAATTACAAACTTCAAAAGAATTAATCTTCCTAAGTGGAATATGAAGAATACGTATATCACACCGGAGTATGAAGCACGTGTCCACTTGACTGGTCAGAAATTGGCAACATTTTTAAGGCAAAGATAATATTAACTGCCCCATTCAAACTTAGACACTAGTTCTTCACCTTTTCCCCTCGATTTCCATTCCTTTGACTTCCTTTCATCATGTTAGAACAAATCCTTCTCTATTTTACTCTTTTCTTATAAAACTTGTCAATTTCTGCACTTCACTTTGCTTTTTCTGTTGAATTTATCTCTTTTTTTTTTCTTTTCATTTTGTAGTTCAAGAAATGGGTTCAGGAGAAAAGGTATTTGTTTATGAAGATCTGGTGAAGCACAAAGACAGAAATGATTGTTGGCTTTTGATCTCTGGAAAGGTTTGGTTTTCATTTCATTTTTGGATGAATCTGATTTGGGTTTTCCCCCTTTTTGTAGTTTTTTTTTTTTTTTTTACTTATTTAAGTAGTTGGAACTATGTGGAATATGCAAAGCTAGGTTTTTTTAATTTGTTTTTGGATTGAACTGTGAAGAAATGGAAATTCATAGGTATAAAAAGTATGCAAAATTAGATCTTTTTTTTCTGCAGAAGAGGTGCATCTTTCATGAAATTATGGGAAAATTGTTGATCTCCCCCAAAAAAAAAATCTCTGGTTGGGGATTTTAAAGTAATTAGTATAATAATGGAAGCAATTTAATTTAATGATTAGCTTACCCTTGCATGTTCTTTAAGGTGTATAATGTAACCCAATTCTTGGAGGACCATCCTGGTGGAGATGAAGTTTTGCTTGCTGCTAGTGGTAAGATGTTTGTTCAATGCTCTTGTTCGACAATTACGAGCTTAATGTTCATATAGTTAGCCGTATTCGTATCTGTATATATATTGATGTTGTAACATATCAATATCTAATTATATAGGAAAAGATGCGACCGATGATTTCGAAGACGTAGGTCACAGTGATGATGCAAGAGAGCAGATGCAGAAGTATTACATTGGTGAGGTCGATGCCACCACCATTCCCGCACGAAGGACGTACAAAGCACAGACGTCAACCGCGGCAACTCAACAAGAGGAGCCTGGCTTTCTGTTTAAGATTATACAGTTCCTGGTACCTCTCTTGATCTTAGGCTTCGCATTCGGTTTACAGTTCTTGGGGAAGAAGGAAAAAACCGAAACTTAGATAACTTTCCCATTATGGAACCTGCTTGTTCGTATGTAGGCTTGTTAAAGCTGCTGTTGTTGTTGTTGTTGTAATGTTCGTGACAGGCTATAACTGATTGCTATTAATAATGTCTTAGAATGTTGTTTTCGATCTATTTTCTATTGTTTGAGATACTTGCATTGCAATTTGCATAGCCTTAGACTCGGCAATTCATGTGTTTGTTTCGTATTTGTGTATTTTCATGTGTCATAGTCGCGTTAATAATTCGTATTATATACATTTTTGCATCTTTTTTTATTTTTATCGGGTTGGTGTTTGTTTTTTTAATCATATCGAGTCTAAACTTGTTAGGTCTATATAGCTTCACAGCCTTATGATTATCAAATATCTAGGCATCCCTTAAAGCATATTTGTCGAGTGTATGGAAGTATCTGTAAGATCATCGTTTTCTCTCCCATTTTCCTTGTGCCTTTGCATTGGGCGAATCTCGGTTTTTGTTTAGCAGGATAGGGTAATGATGAATGTTGTGCCTGTAACCATCCTGCTAAGTTTCTCTTACCCATTTTTGTATCTGTTGTTATTTGATGAGACTATGTATCCCGGGAGGCCTCCGGCATCCTGACATAGCACCTTTTCTTGGGTTACTGAAAATGCCTTGCTATATTGATCTTCTGCTCCTGAAACTCCGTATACCTTGGAGGATAGTATTCTTCATTGCAACCCAAATATCTTAAACTCGGATTGACATATGAGGCTTTCGATGTATAAGCCTCGGATTAGGGGGTTTCAACATGGTGAACTGTGCTCACTAACTCAAGCTGAACTTGGCTTGGCTGCTCATCTTGCAGTCAATGATGTATGACCTTTGACATGGGCTACAATTTTGCCACATTTTTATGAGCTTCTGTTGCTTAAAATCTCCAATATTGGCCCGATGGATCATCTCGGATTTGGTACTCAAGATACAAGAATAGACTCTTGGGTGTTTAGTAGTTATATTGGCTCCAATCAGGGATGAAATTAGGAAATTGTTTTGGAGGACCGAAGTTAATTTGTATGTTTTTATAAGAGCTAAAATGTAAATTTATCATTTTAATAGCTTATATCTTTTTAATATTTTAAAGGATTAAATCAAAATTTTATTAATTTTGTGAGTTAAAAGTGTAATTTTATCATATATTAGCTTACAAGTTTTCATAAAATTTTAAAAGATTAAAATTCTCTTTTATATTTTATTTTTTATTTTAGGGGGAGTTGAGGCCCTGTCAGCCCCCTAGCATTGCCCTCGGGCTAACCTTAATAAAGTTTATGTTATCAAACTTAAAAATATTTTCTCTCTAAGGACCAGTAAGTTAATAAAGTGTATTTTGATAGTAATTTTGAAAATGGTTAATATGTAATTTGTCCTTTAAATTGTACAAAAAATTTACTTAGTACCTGAACTTGTATTTTGTCACATTGGTTGGTGGTACCTCTTCACTAACCTTGTTAGTTTGTGTTGGTGTGACACTAATATTCAATCTAGTGGTAACATGAGGTAGCTTTACAGCAAAAAAATCTTTAAAAATAAATAAATCAATAAAAAAGTATAAATTTTTCTTTAGTTTCAATTTTTGATGTGAAAAAAAGAGATCAACATTTGATTTGGAGCAATTATAAATCAATTTGGGCCGAACAATTTATAGTTTGGATTAATTTTGGATTTGGCTCATTTTAAGTTTGAGTAGTTTGGGGTTCGAGTTTGAGGTTTAGTTTTTTTAAGTTGGGTTATTACAAACTTACATCATTTTTAGTTTCGATCACTTTAGGTTGGTATCATTCTTGCTTACGTGTCCAAAGGATCAGATAATTTTAGAGGTGACTATGGGTCAGGCTGGGCCCAAGTAAAAATTTAGACCCGTTTACTAGGTCTGGACTTGGACTGAAAAATGGGCTTAAAAATTTTCTCAAGTTCAGCTCAGATAAAAATACTAAAACTGGGCCCATTCGGCCTGCCCATATTAATTTTTTATATTATATTATTTTTTACATAAATTTTAAATATATAATACATAAAAATACAAAAAAATAAAATAAAATAAATATTTCCAAACAAATTGAAAATTCATTTTAAAAAATATGTATTCTTAAATAATACTAAGTTAGATGCAACTTAACAAGAAAATGTCTCTAAAATAATAACAAAATTAACCATAAAACAAGTGTTATACAAAATCCAAACAATAACAACAAAATAGTAGTAATATAATAGTGAAATAGTAGCAAAATAGGGAGAAAACAATAAGAAAATATCATTAAAATAACCAAAAAAATAACTTTTTTTTTTTTGTATTTAGTGAATTCGGGCCGGGCTAGGGCAAAAATGTCTTACCCTAGGCCCGGCCCATTTTTTAAAACTAGCCTTATTTTTTTGTCTAAACTCATTTTTTGGGCCTGTATTTTTATCAAAACCTTCACACTTTTCAAGCGGGCCTTCAAGTCGGGCCAGGTGGCTCAGCCCATGAGCAGGTCTAGATAATTTCAGGTTCAAGTTATTTTAAATTTGAGGTATTTGGAATTTAAATCATTTTGAGTTTGAATCAATTTAGATTTAGATGAATTTGAGGTTAGACGTGTCTGAATTGTTAACTGAATTTGAGTTTATAACGATTTCACCGGGTTTTCTAATTCGAGTATAAATTCCACTGGCAAAAAATAGCTAAATTATGAAAACAGTAAACCCCAATTATTTTTTGTTGTAAGAAAAAAAAAACAAAAATAATTAGGACAAGTGACATGGCTTATAAATAATGTTAATTGCAATAGTCTGCATTAAAGGTTTTTAAAATATGGAAATTGTTAGTTAAAACAGTGGGGTTTATGACTAAAACTTTTAATAAAATTCTAATAAAAGCATGAACTCATCTGTTGTAATGACATTTTTAGTTAATTACAGAAGAAAGAAAAAAACAAACAAACATGTACTTAGGGTTTCTGTTAGTACATTGGTAGAACATGTTCTTAGGTTTTGATTGGTCTAAGATTGTCCTTTTTCTTCTTACCAATTCATAGTTTAATTATTCTAAGTGTAACACCCGTTAATCGATTTGATTACAGATATGGATAAAAGATATTACATTAAAAATTTCACACTAAAATTATGTTTATTTGCAGCAAATTGTAAATAATTTTAGTTAATGAGGAAATTCTATCGATAATCACTCAAGTATTAACCTGTTTCTATTTTGATTACTTGGCTTCAAAAATTTTAGTTCCGTCACCAACGCTATTGACAATGAATTATTTGGCTACTCTATAGTAAATCATTAACGGGAGGATGATATGACTTTTTGTTAATTCGCATAATAACATATTTAGCTCTTAATGTTTACACGCTTTATTCATTTCTTTTATTATAAGAAAATATAAAAAATTATGAATAAGTATAAAATCACATACCTCATCATATGTTGTAGTTTACTTTCACCTCTTCTTTTTTCATTCTCATATTCAAAACATATAAACATTCAAAATTAAATGTTTTAAAATCAAAACCAAATTAATAAAATATGTAAAAATTAAGGTTGAATTTGTCATTATATCGATTAAATAATGTCACGTCATCTTTCCATTGATGATTTAACGATAGAATGACAATGCCTAGAACTACCTATAGTCCCTCGAACCCGCAGCCTTCTGCATTGACAACAATGCCCATGCCAATCGAGTTAAGACTCAATCGGCTTTTCTTATATTATTAATTCATAGTTTGATTAGTTAAGGATTAAGTGATAGGTGAAGGATTGCTTAGCTATTATTATTTTTAATTTAGTCCTTTATTTTATTGAATTCAAGAGCAATTTATTAATTATATCACTAATTAATAACCTAACCCATAATGTCTAGATTAGTGTGTTCGATTACGTTAATGACGTGCAACAAATTTGTTTAATTAGGTTTTTTTCTTTTCAAAACAGATTACTTTTGATAATAAATTATATTCCTCAAATCTCTATCTGTCTTCTTTGTTGCCAGCCAGGATTGATTGGTTTAATTGGTGACATAAAATAATCTTTTAATTAATAAGATTTTTAAGCTCTAGTAAACAACAAAAGAAGTTGACTAATCAACTATAATGAAACAAAAAAAAATTAATTTTGACTTTCATCCCTCTATTTTATGAAAATTAGAAGTTAGTCCTTTTACTTTAATTTGTCAAAATTTGATACTTTTAAAAAATCATTAGTTCAATAATTTATTAGCAGTTCAACTTCATTTTTTTCCCAACAATTTTCATAAATTATGAGAAATAAATTTTGACAAATTAAATAGAATGAGTAATTTCTTGATTTTTATCCGTGTTTTTAAAACTAAACTGACCAGATCGTTGGTTCTTGATTCAAACATTCAACCTTCGGTTTAATAATATTTAAATAAAAATTAGCAAATTATTAATTTTTTTTATAAAACCAGTTCAACTGTCATCTTTTTATCTCGATTTTTAATTTTTTACTGGTTTCAAGCGATTCACTCATAGATCAGTTCAACCTCTTCGTTTGAATCAACATATAGTAACACTGTAAAGAAAAAAATTATGAAAATCATAGGTAAATTATTGTGGTTAGTTCTCACAACTCGTTTTCAACACTTTTAAATAGTCGTTGAAATAAAGAATCTAATTATTAGATCAATCCCTTTAACTTATCAACCAAGAAAAAAAAAGGTACATTTTCATTGATAAACAAGAGCTCAATTCAAAATTAATTAATGGGATTTGAAGTGGACATAAATTCCCATCTTTCCTCAAGAAGCCGAATTGCTCCTTATCCAGACAAAGAGAAGTCATTTGGTGTTTTATTTTTTAGTCCCTGGATTTCTTTTGCTGGTCACCATCCACGTCCAAAGGTACAGTACAAGGGATAGGGATGGCAATGGAGTGCAAGTAGTTAGGAGATCAAGATAAAAATATATAAAATTTTGAATTAAAGTCGAGAATTTGTATTAAAAATGGACTAAATTGAATTATTATTTTTTTAGAAGAGATCAAAATTTATTTTGTCAATTTTAAACAAAGAGGTCAATATAAGGGATAAATAGTTATTTTGAAACACGACTGAGGCAGAGCAGAGCAAGTATTTATCACAATTGCCCAGTTCGATTGCGTGTATCCCCTTGTAAATAATAATAAAATAAACCCATCCCCATTTGAGATCAATCGGTACATAATTCGAGTTCAAGTAGGATTGATGTATGATATCAATATCATATATAGTTACCTAAATCCAACTTGGCTGAAACTATGGGTTTCGAAACATGGGTTCAGGTAAAGTCAGTGCATGATATTAATACCATATATATTTGTTTACGTTTTTAGGAGTCCTTCTAGAGGTTTATAGAGAGTTCGGCCAATTATTAGCGTTTCTAATTGTAGGTTGATTAAGGGTTCCATGGGACAAATCTATCTTTTTTTCTGGTTCATCATTATCATCATCATCACTAGAAATTCTATTACACATATGTGTATGGAAACCACAAATTTAGAATATGGGTGTATATTTAAAAATAACATAATAAAAAAATGTAATGTTTAAATTAATAATCTTGCGATGCTTGAAAAACAAGCATCAAGATTTATCACACTTCATGAGTCTCTTTTGAGTAGAGTTTTTAAAGCTAAATATTATCTAAATAGTGGTTTTCTTGATGCGGATGAAGATAATAATCCTTCTTTTATGTGGAGGAGTATTCACGCTACTAAGCGTCTTTTGGAGAATAGTTTTTGTTGGCGCTTGGGAGATGATGGATCTATAAATGTTTTTCGGATTCATGGGTTAGAAAGATACTAAGAATAGTGGAGTTGATGAATGGATCAAGTGATGCGGGGGATAAGGTTGTAATAAACGGTGTCCTTGCACCAAGTGATGCTACTCAGGTGCTGAAGATTCCTATTAGCATTTTTAAGGGAGATGATAAGTTAATATGGCATTGGAATCCAAATGGTGTGTATACTGTTAAGTTAATATGTAATATGTACAAAATTAAAATTAAAAAATAGTTAAAATTGTGAGGAAAAGAAAATTTAAATAAGTAAATATATTAGATTAAGAATATTGCGCACTTCAATTATTTATTATGGTATTTTTTTTAAAGTTAAGATTGAGTTAACTTATGACATCAACTCAATCAACGGCATTACCAATATATACAAATAATGTGGCTCTAAATTGAGTGCATCAAGAGAGAGAAACAACTTTGGCCAATTTGCAATCCAAGGCCTGTAACTCCTTTTTTCATTTCTTTTAATCTCTTTGATTCTTTTTACAAGTTATTTAAAGATCTCAACTTTTTTCCATAATTTGATCTTGATTTTTCATATCATTTAACATATGAATTAAATGGAAAAAATAATAGGTTGGGTCGAGCTTGAACTTTAAACATAGAATTCGAGCTCGGCTCGTATTTTAAACAGATCAATTTTTATGTTAATCCCAAACTTGGAAACATTTTTTGAATTCACAAAGTATCAATATCATATTAATCAGGTCCTTCTATCAATTTAGACATTAAATATTAACTCGGGTTTGACAATTTAATTAAAACATTTTAAAATTGAATGATGAAATTAAAATTTCAATACCAAATTTACTAAAAGGTCATTCTTAAGCAAGACTAAATATTGAAATAAACAAAAAGGTTGGATGCAATTGGAACACGTAATTGGTTTGTTTAGGAAGAAGATTGTTTTTTAGAAGCAAAGGTGAGTAGGATGATGTGATTGCAAGGTGAGGTATGTGCTATAATTAAATATTTTGAGGTAATTTTTGTTGGCAAAATTCTATTTGCAAGGGACCAAAATTGAAAACAACTAATTCCATTGTTTATTTTTAGGCACTAATTAGTAATTAATCAACCCATTAAATAATAATCACTGATTCATATAATACCAAATCTAATAAATAGCCATTTTGTTAGAAGCAAATTTTAATCATGTTTTTAATTGGACAATTTGTCATTTTAATCATGTTTTTATTATAATTAAAGGTCAACATTACCAATATAATTAAACATTCTTTGATTTGACATCCGCCCCTCTATCTATTACTATTTTATACTTTTTTTTTTCCTTAACCGTCATTAAAAGAGATGAATTTTGAAGTTATACATGAACTACGGTTATTAACACAATATAAAAATTTATGGAGTTAAGTGACTAAAATAAAAACACACTAATAATTAAGCGACTATTATTAAAGCCTACCCTAAATTTTAATATAAATCAGTTATAAGTGGCATTAATCGACTTTACTTGTTATATCATAGAAGTAAAGAAAATTAAAAGTAGAGGGATTAAATTTTAAAAATTCAAAGAGTACAAAAACTAAAAATGTAATTAGACAAAAGAAATATGTTTGATATTTTAAAATTTAAATATATTTAAGTGATAGAGGAATTAAGGGAGGTTGGACCTAAAATATAATCTAGCATAAATTGACTTCAAATTTCTTTTTGAATAATATTAAAATTATGATGAAATTCATTTAAAAGATTTTCAATATCAATAGTAATCTAATAAATATTAATGTATTATTAGCACGTGCTTTCAAGTAATTATTAAATGGCTTTAACATTGTTGATGATTACTTGTCAAACTATACATGTACACATCGATTTTATTTGTATAAAATGTACAATTGATCATCAGTCTTAAATTACCATAATTTTACTTTGGTGCATTCACGCATGCATCTTTTTTTTTTACCACGTTAGTGAAAATGGTTAAAACCATGCAAAACAAACTGTCCAAAAATTTGGGAAGATGTTAGATTTTATGTAATAAAAAAGAAAAAGAAAAAGGAAGAGAGTAATAATTAATACATGGGGACTTTGTATTATAGACTTCCATCACTTGTATTTACAGTACAACGGTTAAGCAGAGATAAATTTTGTTTATATCATTCTTCTCCGACAGTGTACTGATCATTTCTTTATTGTGATAGGCTTAGGTTAACTTACGCCTGGGCCGAATTTTAACCTTCAAAGGATTTGCCATTTCACAAGATAGTTTTAGAACCTCTGATAAGTCAACGGAATTCTGATCGGACGGTAGCCATTCAAACTCATGCAAAAGGGTCGCCACCCAAAAGCTGACGGTGGTCAACCCCAAGTTCTTTCCGGGGCATGTTCGCCTACCCGACCCGAATGGAGCCAACCTAAGATCCGAACCCAGTACGGAAAACTCCACCTCACCCGTTTTAGCCACGAATCTATCGGGCACAAACTCAGTCGGGTCTGCCCACTCTTGTGGGTCCCTTGCTATAGCCCACATGTTCACCATTGCCATGGTCCCTTTTGGCACATGATACCCATCAACGGTTGTATCAGTAATAGCTAAGCGAGCCCATGATAGTAACGGACCAGGTGGATGGAACCTTAGAACCTCCTTGATCACAGCCATTAGATAAATCAAGTTCATCACATCAGACTCGTCAACGGCTCTTGATTTACCAACAACTTTATCAAGCTCATCATGAACCCTTGATTGTACATCAGGGTGAACCACAATCCTAGCCAATATCCACTCAATCAACACTGCCACTGTATCAGTTCCCCTGAATATCATTTCCTACAAAAAAAAAAAAAAATTTAAGTATTAGAAGGGACTAAAATTGAAGTGATCCCATTAACTTGCACTATTCGATAGCTTACCCACAGAACGGCGATCATGTCGGAATCGGATAATTTATCGGCACCTTGAAGAGACAGCAACACGTCGACCAAGTCACGAGCTTCCTCGTTAGTTCGAGCTCGGTGTTGGGCTATGATTCCACCGACAAAGCCATTAACTTTAGGTACAAGGTTCGAGCATCGAACCCTGATATTTTGAGGATCAAATTGTGCTAACCATGGCAAATGATCAGACCAATTCAATGTCCCCAACAAATCATACCCTTCATCAACCAAACCTCTAAGTTCATCAACTTCATTGTTATCACAATCCAACTTATATTTCCGACCAAATATCGACACCATCATGTTATTCAACGAAGCACGTTTCACCACTTCCCGTACGATGAAGCTTCGTTCACGGCCGTGACTACCGAATAAGTTCACCATTTCATCAGCAATGAACCGTCTCTGTTCTTCGGAATTCTTTATTTGTTTAGGACAAAACAGGTGAGTAGCCGCAATTCTCCTCAGTGTTCGCCAATAGACACCATAAGGAGCAAACCCAATTGCTCTGTTAAACATCAAACTATAAGCCGATTCTTTCACCGGCCGATCAGCAAACACAGAGCTATTAAGAATCTCTTTAGCCACCTCCGGGTTACACGTAACGATAACACGGGTATCACCGAGGCTAAAAGCCATAAGTCTCTTGGCTTTACATGTTTCGGCTATGGTAGCAATCCGATGATGAGCTAAAGAGCTAGCCATCATGTTCATGCTACCGATTAAAGGCAACCCTCTTGGTCCTGGTATTGGCTTATTAATGGTAGTGATAGCACACTTTTTGAAGCTATATTTGCCCCAAGCTGGACCACCAGGGTGAACCCAATACACTATGGTCATAACCAGCCAAGCTAAAGCTATGACCAAAATTGGCCATGCACTGTTCTGTTGAGAAAAAGCTTTGCATTTAGATGCGAGGGCAAAGAGCCAAACACTCTCTATGTCACTTCCCATGGTGGTGTTGGGTGGCTTAGCTTATAAAAGTACTGCAATTATTCAAACAAAGTGGAAGAGACTAGAAGAGCACACTGAAAGAGAACTGGGGGTTTTTGATTTTGGGGCGTAAAATGAAAGTGTTTGTATGCTATTTATATAGGCGCCGTAGTGACTAGAAAGTAGAGTTAATTGCAATATAAGTACCCAAAGTATCGGTATTGTAATAATTAGGTCTTTTTTGCCTACATAGCTTTTAGTTTATGAGTTAAATGATAATTTGGATATCATACAAAGTGGTAAAAGTAACATGAAGGCTCTGTACTAGGATTTAGATTGCATTTTGTCCTATTTTACTTTAAAAAATGAGTAAACTAGTCTATTTATGTTAAATCAAAGAGAAAACAAGTCATTTTTGTTAAAAATTTCATCAATTTTTACTATTAAAAATTGGCGTAGCAAACGGAATAAACAGACGGTTACATGTGGCATGCCTCGTGTAACTCATTCTAATGTACAGTGACCAGTTTTTTACAATAGAAATAGATGAAATTTTTAACAGAAGGATCAGTTCGATCTTTGATCTAATTACAAGGACTAATTTGAATAGAGGGAGCAAAATGTAATTTGACTTCGTATAAGTGCCTCCATGGTGTTTTTACTTATATAAAGCATATTTTAAACATGTGATTCAAATGATATATGTGTATATCTATCGTATAAACAATTGGGATTTAATTAAAAAAACAATGCCATATACGTTTAGATGCCTATTTTTTTTATAACATATTAGATCCAAATCGGTCATGTTGCAATTGCACGTATTTATAATTTGACATACGTATTTAAATATATTTCTTTTCAAATTTGAGTTGGGGTTTAACGCACAAGTTAACGGCTACAAAATAGAATGATTTAATTTATACTTTTGAAAAATTAATTAGAATGTTTAAGTTTAGAGATTAATTTAAATTTTAGGGCATAATTTAAAGATATGTAATGCAATAAACCCTTCAAAATACCTGTTTAAATAATGATTTAGAAAAATGATTTTACAACAAAGACACGAAAAACTCGAATATAATTCAATTCAAATAAGTTGGATTTGATAATGACCAATTTTTAAATTAAACTCGAATAATTTAGAGAGTATGTTGCAAGCATGGGTGACGTTTGATTGTGGGGGGACACACAATGTAGGTCTAAGTCAGTCCTTGAAAGTTGGATTTAACTTAACTCTTTGTTTATGCACATATTAGCCCTCCTTGAAAGTCAGTCCTTGAAAGCTTAATTAAATCTTAATTTCGAGTGTGAACGGACACTATTTTCTAATCATGATGATGACACATCAATATAATTAGCAAAAATTAATTAGGGAAGAGCGTGAAGTTTAGCGCGTCGTCAACACAATTTCCTCGTACAAATTAATAGCAGCTTTATTTTAATATTTTAAAAGAAATTATTTTAATAAATATCGAGAAGTATTTTAATATTAATTTTTTCAAAAAAGCTTTTTCTTTTCATTTTGGGAAGTAGGTAAATTTTTTAGTTTACATTACATGTATTCATAAAGTGTATATACATTAGCAAATTCTTGAAATAATTATTATTTTATTTAAAATTTAAAGAAAAATATATATAAAGAATGACACGAGGTGCACGCGTGGACGTATGTTGTCGGGTGGTAGCACATGAAACCCATGCAACCTGGCCGTATAAAAAGGACACCGGTATATAACTTGAATACGCCATATTTTCAATCCCTACGTATATACAGACCCGACATACCTACTGACGCGTGTCCGTTTTCATGCAATGTTTTAGTACACCGATGGCTGTTTTGAAAACCTGAGCCATAACACGTGCCCTTGACCTGGGGTTTGGAAAGAATAAAATGAAAAGCGATACTCGTTTCGTTTTCCGTTTATGCCCATGCTTTTTTGCAATTATGACCTCTATGTGGCTAAAATGCATGGGTATAATTGTCAAGTAAATTTTAGACCGTCTCACTTGGAAATATATGATGTGGCCTCGGGATAGCGTTAAAGCAAAGCTAAATTAAACAGGGACAATCCCTGACCGTTGACCTTGTTCGACCGGAAGCAGCCTGGTAATCAAAATTTTGTTTTGTAGTTATAAATAGAGATTCGAGTTAAATTTTAAGTAAAAAATAAAGTTTTTTTTTTCTGTATTATATTTATTTTAAGGGTTAATGCATTTTGGGTTTTAACTTTGGCAAGTGTTATCGTATTGGAGCTCAATTTTCTTAATTTTTATCTTTTGCAGTTGATTTCATATTCAGATTTGACTTTTTTAGTTCTTTTTTAGTTCATCAATTCATGATTTCCTTGAAAAATAAAAAAATTTAAGTTTCAATACGAGAATAATTACAAATTTGAAGGATAACTTAAACAAAAAAAAGTTCATGCGCCACTATAGGAATAATTGCTTAGTTTAATGATTAATTTAGAAAAAAAAAATACTTCGGACCCCAAAATGGAAACTATTGTCAAGTTCAAACTCCAAAAAATGAATTAACTCATTTTTTAATCAGAACACTCAAACTCGAAGCTATAAAGAATATTAAATTTTTTATCACTCAGACAAAAAAACCAACAAATGAAGGTCAAACATTGGACAATTTTAATTTGGTCTAGATCTAGTTCAAATCAAAATTTGTATACTCTTCAAAAATTTCATTGTTAGAATTACAATTACATCGACAGTTCAAATCAAAATTTAGTGATGAATTTAATCCCATTCTACAATTATTATAATTTAAGTGTTTCTTATTTTCTTAGAAAATAAAAATAAAAAAAATCTTTATTTCCTGAGATTAAATGTAACCTTAGTTTAAAATTTTGTATTACATTATTTTTAAATCAATTTTTTTACTACATTTAAAAATTTTATAACCAAACATATAAAAAATTAAATAAAAAAAAATAAAAACTTGGAAAGTTGAATGAGTAAACAAACCATTAGCTGAATTAAACGTATTTTCTATTATATTGCGTGCATCTGTTAGTTAAATGTTTTGAGAGAAGTTGATTTGGATTGTTTTGGGTTAAAAAATTGGATAAGTTTTTATAGTTTTGTATTTTTTTTTAATTTTTTTAAAAGATTTAACTGTTACTATTATTAAAATTATTTTGTTAAATTTAAATTCATTACAACATTATTTTTTTAGTTAGATGACTTCCAAGTGAGTATTTTTTTATTTTAAAATTTCACGTCAATAAAATTAACAAAAAATAAAGTTAATATGGTTAACATCTGAATTTAAATTTTAAAATCTGAAAAGTAAAAGAATTAAATTCTTAAAAATAAAATATAATAATTAAATTCTAATAAATTTTTTTATAAAACATAGATTTGTTGAGAAAATTTAAAATTTTAATTTATTGATTATTTCTTATTATTTGTTGTCAATTCAACACATTGGAAATTTGAATGTTATTGTTATGTGACTAATTTTGAATTTAAAATTAATTTCTCAAGGAAACGTGGGTTACTAGTGAGTTGGATTATGTTGGGTCAAACTGGATCTAGTCTCTATATCTTCTTGTCATTGTTTATATTTATATGAGAAAATAGTTTATTTTTGTGAGTTGATTTCTCGGGTTTTAGTTAGAGAGCTAAATCATTATTTTATGTTTCTCCTCAAAATCGTAGTTGTTAAATTAAGTGACCACTTGTTTTACTCATAAAAATCAATGCTCTCTCTCACGTGCTTTTTTAACTAATGAGCTGAAAATATGTAAGAATTTTGAGCTTGCTAAGTTACAGACTGTTATGATATTATCCTCAATAAAGGCTAAGATAAATGTTGAGATTTTAAAGATATTTTTTAGTTAGTCCAATCCAATCTCTATAAAATAGAGAATACAATTTGCTTGATATGGTTGAAGTCCGATCCTTTGTGATTTGTTTTTGCATTAGATCAACATCAAAGTTGAGCCACAAACACTTCTAGAAACACACAAGTCGAGAGTCCAAATAAATTTAGCTCAAAGAATCAAAAGATTGTCAATCGCAAATATCGCAAGTTATGATTTTCAGATCAATTACCGCTCGAGTTGCAACTGTTGTTGTAGCTAGAACCATAATTGTTCCAAAACTATGTCTATAATATACTTAAAATGTTTTATTAAGTTGGTATAACGAGTTAACTAGTTATCAATTCTATTAGAAAATGATTAAAAACTTATTATTTTTACAAAGTAATAAAAATTATTATAAGGGTATTTTTATATTTTTTTTTATAAATATATTTTTTTACATAAATTTTTTTATCCACATTGTAGATATGCAAAAGTCTACTCATTACATATAACCATATGACAAATAACAAGATAAAAATCGAATTAAAAATAGGAGTGAAAGACATAATAGGACTTAAATGTATGAAAAGTAGGGGGTCTAAAATTCAAATCCTCAAATCGCGTAGTAAAAAATAATTATTATTTGCTTAAACTGGATAAATATTAATGGGTGGATTGAATTTCAATTTAGTTGGCATCGTTAATATTTTAAAGGATGTACACAATATTCTGGACTCTTTTAAGAATGAGAGGGATTATGAGTAATTTAAAAATAATTATTTATAAATTGGCTCCTAAATTAAATTAAATTTTCAGATTGATCCTTAGATATTTTTTTTTGTCAAAAGCTCTTCTTAAACTATCAATTCTTTCCCATTCTATCCAAAAGATGTATGTGACTAACAAGAATATGCCATATGTCAATTTTTTGCTTGATACTGGTTACTAGAGTAAATTGGGATGAAATTGATCGTTTGAGACCACTCTTGTCAAAAAGAAAATTAATAATCAATTTGAAAATTGGGGAATTTAGGGGGCCACTTGACTAATAAAACCTTTATGAATTGTATAAAAAATACAAGTTCCCGGTAACGAATTGATGCTAAGCTTGTTGTTTTTCTATTTTTTATAACATCCGAATAATTATAATCATAATGTATAATTAAATTAAAAATCGAAATATATCCATATTTAGAGTAAAACGAATTTGGATATGACCCACGTAGTGTAAGACTTAAAACCCATGCATGATTTGCACAAGATAAAACATGCTCGGATCTCAAAATTTTTTTATTTATTCTCTAATTATGAATTATAATCAAATCATGATAATATCTCGATGGGATAACACATGTTGAATTAAAATTGTTTTATGAATCAAAAAGTGATAACAAGTTAATTTGCATGATATTTTGTGTTTAATTCGGTTTATTTCTGAATTGATCTTTGCTAAATTAGTGCTTTTATATTTTAATCTTGTCAGGGATACAATTAGGAGCTAAGAGACAAAAACGAGTAGAAAAGGACCAAATTGAAACACAATTAATAAAATTAGGTCAAATAAAAAATGTGAAGAAAGCCAAAGACTCATCAAATTTTTTTTTTGACTTTATAAAAGCCAAAAATAGAAAAAAAATCTTATTTTATTTTATTTGTTTATTTGATTTTACGTTAAAGTGGTTAAGGCCAAAATTAGTAAATTTCATGTATATAAATAGGGGCTTTAGTGCACTTAGAAAAGATACTTAATTCTACATCCTGACTTCAATTTGGAATTGAATAGAATTATTTTCTTTTTCTTTCAATTTGGCATGAGCATACTGCTACTTTCATTTACATTTCCTTGTTTTAAAAAAATTGGTCTAATTGCTTTCCAAGTACCATTCTTTCTCATTCTTCACCATCATCATAAAATCACCTTTCAAAGTCTACAAAGTATGAATAATTTCATGCTTCACTAAATTCTATCTTGGCTTTAGGCCAGTGTTCTTTCAAGTCGGGAATCGTGAGATATGTATTCGTGCTAAAAATCCTTCCAATCGGTATTCCCATTTTTCCTAAGTATCAAGATTGACAACTCATCCCTTAAAGCTGACTCGATTTCAAGTCAAAAAGTGCAAGTTGGGTTGGAGTCATGTTTGCTGACAATTGGAGAGACAAGTCGGCTGTGCTGTATTCGATTCTCCGAGAACAAATCAAGGAAGAAGTGACAGGGTTTAAACGACCTATGCGGTTAAGGTCGTTAATTTGAGTTGGGTTCTTCAGAGCGCAAGGCTGCTGGAATCTTGAATCAAGAACACGTGTATCTCGGTTAGATAATCGGTAAGGGTTGGTTTGCGCGTGCGTCGCATCGACCAAATCTGAGAGGAAGAATTGGTGGTTAAGACGTTCTTAACTGCTATAACCAGTTTATCGTTTGGAGGAGAAGATTAATTTTCGAGGATCGATTCTTAATCCGAAATCTACCGAGTTTAGGGCTAAGGCTTTATTATCTCTGTTTAAAAAAATCTGAATTTATTTTCCGATTTAAATTTATTTCTAATATTAATTAATTGTTTATTTATGCTGATTCGACTATTTACTTTCTAAACATTTTCAAAACCCTCTGATTTATTTGTTTATTTTTTTGCAGGTCTGTTTGGAGTCATGGGCATGATTTTCGTCACGACTTTCGACACGAGAAACGTTCTGTTCACAAGTTAAACGCAGAAGTTGATTGTAACATCCAATCCCCATGGACTCGACTCTACTACCACTCTTTACTACTATTTAGAGTTATTTTTATAAGAATTATTTTTGGTGGTTTCGATGCCCATCAAATTTTAGCACCGTTGCTGGGGATTAGAGATATTTTTTCTAATTTTTGTTTGTTTACCTTATGACAAGATCAGAACCGAGAACTCTAGAGTTTGAACCAGAAATTGAAAAATTGGCCCGACAACTGTGGAAAGAAGCCTTTCGAGGCGGTAAACGGCCAAATCCCGGATTCGAAACCGTATCATACACCGAAGAAATTTTCCAGTTTAACGAACCAGACGTGATGGCTGAACAAACTATACGTCAGCTCGCAACGGTACTAGATGAACAACAACCCTTATGTATAACCTATCCGGCAGGAGGAACGCCGTTCGAGTTGAAATCGGGTTTGATTCATTTACTACCCACTTTTCGTGGATTACAGAACGAAAATATGTACACCCACCTTAAAGAGTTCTATATGGTGTGCACAAGCATGAAGCCTCAGGGAGTAACCGAAGATCAAATCAAACTTCGTATTTTTCCTTTCTCATTAATCGACTCTGCTAGAGAGTGGCTATTTTATTTACCCCGGGATCTGTCAACACATGGTCTGGCATGTCTCGTTTATTTTTTGACAGGTTCTTCCCTATAGATCGAGTAGCCGAACTAAGGAGAGACATCGTGGGAATCCGTCAGAAAGAGACTGAATCGCTTTACAATTATTGGAAGCGATAAAAAAAGTTGTGTGCAAGTTGCCCACAACATGAACTGACTGAACAGTCACTCTTGTAATATTTCTATGAAGGGTTACTCCCAATGGAAATGGAAATGAAAATGATAGATGCTGCAAGTCGAGTGATACTAGTCAATATGACTCTTTAGAGAGCACGGGAGTTGATTTCAACAATGGCTGCTAATTCTCAACAATTCTGACTGGCCATAGAACCCACAAGACAGGTTCATGGGTTAAGTTATCTATCTCTAGAAGATAAAATTGATAAGCTAACTAACATTGTTCAAACTTTGCTTACAGATAAAACGAGCCTAGCACGGTTGTGCAAAATTTGCGCTAAGCCAGACCATTCAACAGACTCATGTTCGATTTTATATGAGGATTCTACAGAATAAGCAAATGTTGTCGGGAACTTTCCAGGACCGCCCTAAAGGCGATATGACCCCTACTCGAACTCATATAATGTGGGATGGAAAGATCACTCAAATCTAAGTTATGGGTCGAATCATCAGTTAAATCAATCTTACCAACAACGATCGCCTCCGAATCAATAATTACCACCCCAAAGTCATCTTTGGAAGCCATAGTGGAAAGGTTGACCAATAGGATTGAGAAGTTTCAGCAAAAAATTGAAATACATTTGCAGGAGTTAGATAAGCAAGTGAGCAAGCATGCGCTCACGGTTAGTCGTTTGGAGTCCCAAGGTAAGCTGCCGTCCCAAACTGAGCCTAATCCTCGACATAATGTAAGTGCTATGACGTTGATGAGTAGGAAGGTTTTGGAGCCCGTACTTGGCACGAGTCGTGCCCACAACGTTGGTTGAAATAAGAAGAAACTTGACACAGAGGCTCCAATAGAGTCAACACTACAAAAATCATTTGCAGTACCACCTCCGTTTCCTAGAAGACTAGTTCAATACAAGAAGGAGTGAAAAAAGAAAGAGATCCTCGACACCTTTTAAAAGGTAAAAATCAACATACCTCTTCTTGATGTGATTAAACAAATTTCACGGTATGCAAAATTCTTAAAAGAATTATACACAAATAAGAGGAAGCTCCTCGGTAATGAAAAGGTGAGTTTTAGAGAAAATATCTCTGCCATTTTACAAAGGAAAATACCACCTAAATGTAAGAACCAATGTATGTTTTCCATATCTTGCAAAATAGGTAGTGTCGGTATTAAAAAAACCATGTGTGACTTAGGCACATCAATTAATGTTATGCATTTGTCAATTTATAAATTACTTAATACGAGTCCTTTGAAGGAAACATGTGTAATTATTCAACTTGCAAATAGATCTGTAGTGCATCCGGAAGAAGTGCTGGAGGACGTTCTTGTTAAGGTAAATGAACTAATATTTCCTGCAGACTTCTACATCATCAACATAGAGGATGACAACTCAACCAATTCCATTGATATACTTCTTGAGTACCACGCGAACGAAAATTGATGTTTGGAATGGAACACTCACTATGAAATTTGACTGAGAAGTGGTTAAGTTTAATGTTTATAAGGATATGGGACATCCCACTGATAAGTTTCAAATCGTGCATTGTAGGAATGTAGATTTCGATATTAAGCAAGAGGAATTATCGATAATTAAAAAACCAATACGTGAAGCTATCATGAAAGCCTCGAAATTAGAGCTGAAACCGTTTCCAAAACGTACAAGGATTCCGACAGAGAAAAATGCAAACTTGAACGGAAAAGCTCAAAGACGCCTCAGTCCACTAGTGATAGGGGAATCCGAGAAGGGCTTCAAGGTTAGTGGGCAAAGGTCGAAACTTTTCTGCAAGAATATCCAAGTGCACGAAATGGAAAAATTAATTCTCAATGAGCCAAACGGATAACGTTTAAGGTCGTTAAGCTAACGACGTTAAACAAAAGCGCTTTTTGGGAGGCAACCCAAATTTATTTTTAATTTATTGATTTTTTTAATTTCAGTTTAATTTGGATTAAAAATAAAATGAATAATAACCAGATTATTATTTAATCAGGTTAATGTGCTATTTTCAATTACGTAATAGAGTTTGTCAATTTTTCCAAAATTAGATACTAATGGTGGTGCGGGCACGCCGTGCTAAATGCTGACAATTATTTCCTAACGCCGACAACATCATTAGAAACATATGGGAAGTATTCTTAACCTTTCTCTTTGCTTGTTGTTTGAGTTACTAAACTTTATTGCATATAAAACATGTTTGAGGACAAGTATAGATTAAGTGGGGGGATGAAAATAGTAAGTATGCATGGATGATTGATTGATTTTTGCTACTTTTTTTTTTGCATATGTTCAATCTTATGCTAGATTTATTCGATAGTTTATTTAACATTGAGCCTCTAATCTCATTACTTAGACAATTTGGACAATTGGGCAATTTTTGAATTAAAATGTTCAAGTATCTAAATTAATCGACATGTGTGTTTTAAAGTTGATATATGTAACTTGATTTTTCATATAAATTGATTGTTTGGAAAAAAATATTTGCTTGTACATAAGTAAATAAATAAAATAAAAAATAAATAAATTAAAAAAGGCTCAAGTTATGAGTGAAAGTTTCGAAAATGTGATCAAATTTAGTAACCAGGTTGAGGTGCCTGGGTTGTCATCTTATCTCACGTAAAAAGGTTCAAGTAACAAATCGAAAACCTACAAACATTCCGCTAACCAAGCCTAAAAAAAAAAAAACAGACTATTTGAACTGAGTAATTGGGATAGGGTGCTTGGGTTGTCACCCTAGTTTGCGTAAAAAGGTTTGATCGTGTTTAAATTTTTTTATGAATGCATGATTAACTAATAATACCTTGCAAATTTTGGATTCAAACTCAATTTAGTGAAATGATTTAGTTAACATATTTCAGTTTTATGAAACTTGTTAATCAAACTATATATTCTGAGCATTTATTTATTTTTGCCTATAATTTTTGCATTGATTATGGATGCGAAAAAGAGGCTCGATTTTTAATAAATTGTAGAATAATTTCTAATATTTGAAAGAACAATATGCTTGAGGACAAGTAGGGGGATTTGATAACATGTTAATTTGCATGACATTTTGTGTTTAATTCGGTTTATTTCTGAATTCATCCCTGCTAAATCAGTGCTTTTATGTTTTAATCTTATCAGGGGTGCAATTGGGATGCTAAGGGACAAAAACAAGCAGGAAAAGACCAAATTGAAACACAATCAATAAAATGGGGCCGAATAAAAAATGTAGAGAAAGCCAAGGATTTATCAGATTTTTTTGACTTTGTAAAATCCAAAAATAGAAAAAAAAATCTTATTTTATTTTATTTATTTATTTTTTATTTGATTTTATGTTAAAGTGGTTAAGGCCAAAATTAGTAAATTCCATATATATAAATAGGGCATGTATATAAATAGGGCCTTAATGCATTTAGGAAAGACACTTAATTCTACATTCTGACTTCAATTTGGAATTGAATAGAATTATTTTCTTTTTCTTTCAATTTGAGGTGAGCATACTGCTACTTTCATTTACATTTCCTTGTTTTTACAAAATTTGTCTAATTGCTTTCCAAGTACCTTTCTTTCTCATTCTTCACCATCATCATTAAATCACCTTTCAAAGTCTACAAAGCATGAATAATTTCATGCTTCACTAAATTCCATCTTGGTTTTAGGCCGGTGTTCTTTCCAGTCGGGAATCGTGAGATATGTATTCGTGCTAAAAATCCTTCCAATTGGTATTCCTATTTTTCCTACGTATCGGGATTAACAACTCACCCCTTAAAGCTGACTCAATTTCAAGTCACAAAGTGCACATTGGGTTGGAATCGTGTTTGCTAACAGTTGGAGAGACGAGTCAGTTGTGCTGTATTTGGTTCTTCGAGAACAAATCAAGGAAGAAGTGATCAGGTTTAAATGACCCACGCAGTTGAGGTTGTTAATTCGAGTTGGGTTCTTCAGAGCGCAAGGCTGCTGGAATCTTGAATCAGGCACACGTGTATCTCAGTTAGATAATCAGTAAGGGTTGGTTTGCAGGTCGTACCGGGACCAGCTACGAGAGGAAGTATTGGTGGTTAAGACGTTCTTAACTGCTATAACCAGCTTATCGTTTGGAGGAGAAGATTAATTTTTAAGGATCGATTCTTAATTCGGAATCTACCAAGTTTAGGGCTAAGGCTTAATTATCTCTGTTTAAAAAAATCTGAATTTATTTCTAGATTTAAATTTATTTCTAATATTAATTAATTGTTTATTTATGCTGATTTGACTATTTACTTTCTAAACATTTTCAAAACCCCTTGATTTATTTTTTTTATTTTTTTTACAGGTCCGTTTGGAGTTGTGGGCACGACTTTCGTCACGACTTTCGACACGAGAAACGTTCTGTTCACAAGTTAAATGCAGAAGTTGATTATAACATCCAATCCCTGTGGACTCGACCCTACTATCACTCTTTACTATTATTTAGAGTTATTTTTATAGGAATTATTTTTTGTGGTTTCGACGCCCATCAAAAAGTTATCTCTTAATTTTGTAGCACACTTTGAAACGCATCATTTTAAGTACAAGAGCTCAAGTTATGGTTGTTTTAGTGAAGGATGCACTAGTAGAAAATTCGGATGAGTTCAATATATATTTTAACTATTTGAATAAAACACATAACATCTGAATCAAATATTACATGAAAAGAAAAAGAAACAAAAACATAACTTGAAGCTTGACATACGATTTTTAAGAATCCCTTATTTTAACACTTTTGAAAAAGTTTCACCCTTACATAAATTATCTCTAAAAAGTTAAACTCTGATTTAAGCATTTAGCGTTATTCATACGACAATTATTATTGTTGATTAATATGTTGAAGCAAGTAATAGTATACTTAGTAGCTTCCAAAAACAGAACCTTAAACATGGGAATATATAAAGCAATTCATAGAGTAGTTTTTAAGCATGATTATGGGGGAATAACAATTCAAAGATCTGAAAAAGGAAGCTTCATATCACCCACCAAACCTCCTTTGAATATAATAAAGTGAAGACCAAAACCCAAATCATATATACCTATTCTTCTTGTTGCCCTTATAGGTGATCAAAAGGGAAAAGAAGAAAAGCAATAACATGTTTTTTTGGGTTTGTTTGAGATTATCAGTGTTGATTAATTATATTAGATTCTATTTAAATCTGAAATCGAGTCGAATCAGACCTTTAAATGAAAGGCAACTTAACTTATTATTATTTTTTCTATCCATAAGGTTCGAACCCATAATTTTACTTAAACACTCGATTGTTACAACCTATAAGTTTTATTTTATGTAAATAAATTATTTGGTGCATTTGCGAATCAACTTATGATCAATCTCTTTAATTAGTAAGACGTTTTGAGGGAATCAAAAGTATGGGCATAACTAGCATTGATGTCATGTAATGTCAAGATATGTTTCTAGATCAAAGGCATTTTAATTATTCCTTTTCTTTTGTCTTTGTTTTTTAGTGGGTCTAATTATGCTCTCAATTTTTGTACTCTTTCAATACTTTAAATTTAGTCCTTTAAATTTAATTTCAAAGATTTAATTTTTCTACTTCTATGATTAAAATATTAGTAATTAATTTCCATTAAATTTGAATATGAATTTTTAAATCAAACAAATAAAAGTACTTTAATTTTTAAAGTCTGCTATTCAAATTCAATGAAAGTTATGTTGTCATTTTAACAGTAGCAACTAATGTTGTTATCATTTTTTACCTACTCAAAACATTATGTGGAAAATTAAATTATGCCAAATTAAATAGAAAGATTAAATTTTATTTTGACTTATATGGAACAATGGTTAAAGCTCTTTTTAGATATCCATTTGACACGGGTTCAAACCGCATAACCTCCTTCCCTAGAAAATAGGCAAAGTTGAATATGGGGGTTCAACACTAAATCCCCAAAAAAATATTTTAGTTCCTCCAAAAAAATAATTATATAATCTAAGCTATTTTAAAATAATTTCTTAATTTTAACCTCTCAAAATTTTAAAAATTTATCTCGCTAAACAAAGTTTCTTTGAATTCTTTTTAGAATTAAAAAAAAATAAATTAATATAACTTTTTTTTCTAAAAAAACTTATAATTTAAATTTAACCCCTTAAAGTGAATTTTTAAATGTGCTTTATTCGTAGAGAATTGAAAGTGGTACATATAAATCACCGATCAAATAATATTAAAGGGTGCTAATGAGTATTCAACCAAACGAAACACTCAAAAAGTGTTTCAACTTCCATAGTTTTCTTTTCTTCCATAGTTTTCTCTTTTTTGTGCTTTCGTCCTTTAGTGTGGAAAAAACTTGCTCAGTTGTTTAAAATTAGACTAAAAAATTTGTTTAATCAAATAATTATCTGCATTCTTGGTTTTAATGTTGTGGTCAAACATGAGATTATGTTTGCAATTACATCATATTTGCAATATAGATTTTGTACCATCTCGGTCCAAATTAGTCAGCATTAAAACTATGTCTTCATTTTTACATCATCTTTTTGACAAAAAAAAAAAAAGAAAAGCATAAACTCTTTGGGAATTGGGTTTACCAACTTGGGTTTGATCCTACATGAAATCAACACTAAACCTTTTTAGTTGAAATGAAAGTACCCATACCTTAGAATTTTAAAAATTAAACGCGTTTGTGTTTTAATGATTGATATTCACTTGTAGAATTCATCTAAGTTCGAGTTTTAAAAGGAGTAAGTAATTTGAATAGCTCCCTTTAAACGCATAATATGTATGATATGAGAATGTATATTCTTACTGTATATGTAAGTATTAACCCTTTAATTTAGAAGAAAAAAGAATTAACAATTTGCATTAAAAAATATTCATATATTAGTGGGATAGTTAAGGCCTAACCCACTTTGGGGAAGGTGTAAAGATTCTTGACTTTGATATATTTATATATATAAATATTTTTCAATTTTGAATCTTTGAATGATGGAAGAATATGTTCAGCTTTGAATCCATGGTACTTTTAAGAGCCACATACATGAAATTATTTAGGCTTTATGGATCATATTACATTTTCCATTGCCATTTGCTCTTAGCTTTTGACTTAGAAAAGTTGAACAACTTGGATTTGCTTCCATATGAAATATCTATTAAAAAACTCCCAACTCACACTATCTATTGTTATTTGTATCTAACAATCAATATTTTCATATTTGTTAATATGTGAAACTTTTTATTATGTCCTGTCAAGTTTTCTCTCCAAAATATAAAATATAAGCAAAAACTTACATTTTCTTTTTTTATCTTTAAGATTTTAATTATCTCAACTTAAAAAAATATAGAAAGTGAAATCTATAATTGTTGAAGAGTGATTGCACATAAATAATAATTTAGAATCCCTTTGAATACAAATAGACTTATATTTCATTGTCCATTTAAAGGTAACCTTCAACTCAATACGTGACACGTCATGCATCCAAGGTATCACTTGGACTAGCTAATCAAGTGCTTTCTCGAAGTGTTACCTTGCTCATGGATCTTCTATATGCTAGAAAACATAGGTTCCAACCATCACATGTACAAAGCTTTTTAGCAATGTGGCACTTGCTCTTCAACCGACGTCCCTAAACTTTCTTCAAAACTGAGTTTAATTAAAACTTTGAAGGTGTATTGGTTCTTGAATGATACTTAAAAAACACTTTTATATTAAAGGTATAATGACAAATTCAACCCTTAATTTGTTTTGTCAATTTAGCCTTTATTATTATTTTAGCTAATTTTGGTCCTCAACTTTTTTAAAAAGAGTCAAATTTGACCATCATCTTTTCAGAAAAAGTCAAATTTCTGTGTTTTCAACAAAAATATTGACTAAAATGTTAAATTTTAAACATGACAGTGCGCATGGCAATCCATGTGCATTTCATACTATTTTTATGTGTTTTTATATATTTATTAATTTTTTAAATTATTTTATAAATTTTAAATTATTTGTTAACATGTCATATAAGACAAATGTGTCATGTTAGCATAAAGTACAGATGAGCTACCACGCCAACATCATTAACAAAAACAATGTTTTAGACAGTATTTCCATAAAAAAAATGATTTAATTTTATTGAAAGAGTAATTTCTAAATTTAGCTACAAATAATAATAAACAAATTGACAAAAATATACACATTGAGGATTAAAATTTTCTATTATACATATATTAAAATAGCATTATATATATATATATATATATATATATATATATATATATGAATTTGACCACTAAGTTGATGACAAAAGGCTTGTAAATTGGTCCCATTTGGATATTGGACCAACATTTTGACATAAAAAATCTATATCTATCTAAAAGATCACACATGAACTTGTCAACATAAAAATAAAGAGGAAACAAAAATGGGGATATATTAAAATAGCATAAACAAATAAAGCTTTCTTCACTTTTAACACCCATAGCTAGATTTGTATCTTTGAATATTTTATTTTTTTTAAAAAAAAAACCCCAAATTTAGGTAAGAAATTTTGTGTTCATATTCCTTCTTAATCTGAAGATTTGATTCCAGACAGAAATTTTCTTCTTCTTTTCTTTTTATAATATAATTTCATACACCTGAAGCAATTTGCATGCTTTGTATTGGTAGCCCATGCACATCATACATATAGAGATCTCTTTTTAGCAATATATAATATTATTAAGTAGATGAAGAATATGTACCGTCTTTTGTGTGTATATATATAATCTTAAATATGTGTTTTTATTAATAAATTATTAAAATTGGTTGGTGCTGAACAACTCAGTTGCAGTTCCATAAATCTTACACCAGACATAGCATATGCTTTGAATTCTTGCTTCTTTGAGTCACCATTTTTAAAAATTCAAATAATATAATTGGTATATAATCATTATTTTATTTAAAGAGTTTTAGGTGAAAAAGGATAGAGATTATCCATATTATCATCATTTCAAACTCTGATCTAGGTTGGATTAACAAATTTTATCTATTAAAATACATAATGATTCGATTTATACAATGTTCGCAACAAATAAAAGTAGAAGATTTTAGTTTTTGTTCAAAAGCACTTTTGAGAAACAATGATAAACTAAGCCTTGAAACGCATGGATTAAATTTTAATCATATCTATAATTATTGCATGGATAGCTTAACAAAATAACCCTTTGCTTCTTCTTCTTTTTTTTTTTTTAACATGTTAGATCCATGTTGTTGATGTTATAAGTATACGCATATTTAAATTTTAATATGTTTATTCCAAACCCGAGCTTGCATTTAACACCAATACTGACAATAAACTGATAGGACTTGGTTGATACAATATTCATGTAGCGACGTAAAAATTTTGGTTTCAGGTCGCTAATTGTGGCGACCTATTGAAAACTTGAAAACTTAAATTTTGATTTTTAAAATAAACAGGGAGTCGCCACCGATCTTTTTTACAATGTGATCGGACACCTAATAAATTTATTTTTAAAACAAAAGAAGGCCGAGTTTAGGTCTACGTTAAAATCAGAGTAAAGTAGGGCCCGGGAGTCGGTTACGTGCGAGGAAGATATTAGCACCCTCGCGACGCCCAAAATTGGTATCTTCTTAAACACGTGTTGTCTTAATTTTCAAAAATACGAGTTCAATTTGACATTTAACCGTGATCGGATTGAATAAAACAAAATTTTTTAATTTTGGTTTTTTTAGAAGGGGGTTCCGTCTTTAACGCGAATCGACAAATCCCATCCAACATAGCGATGAAATTCGATGATTTAATGTTAAATCGGTACATTGCCTTGATTATTGAAATTAACTAGAAAACACGACCGAGATTTTCGAAATAATGTAGAACGAATTGAGGTGAAATAAATGAAAGATTAGAAATATATTGAAGCAAGTAACAAATATGGCAATAATATTAAAAACACTAACAAATGCATGCAAGATCATATTATCAAATACGAGGACACAACGAATATACATATGTAAAAAAAATGACGTTAGGAGTATGTACATAAAATATGTATATATATATATAAATAGTAATAGTGTTATAACTAGTAATGTTAAAATATATACATAATATATACATATATATTTATAAAATAAATATTGAAAAATGTATGTACATGACATATATGAAAAAAATATACATTATAATATTAAAATAAAATAATAAGAGATAATAGTGAAAATAATAGATATAATAATAAATATAATGATATATGAAAATAATACTATATGTAAAAGTGTATATATACTCATTTAATAAAATGTATGTACTAGTATTAACAATAAATATGATAGGGATAAAAATAGTAATAATACGTACATAATATGGTATTAAAAATTTATATTGTATATATATATAACATAGTATTTGAAAATATATATATAAGATGATATAAAAATATATTCACGGATTAGCATAAGACACCTATGTAACTAATAACATTAAATACATACATAACATATGAAATATATAATATACATTAGAAATGATAAATACATAAAAAACTATTCATATAATATGTAAATACATACATATATATAATGATGGTGTTAGAAATGTACCATATAGAAACATACATACAATAGTATAAAAGGTATATAACTAATAATATTAAAATATATACATAATGGTATATAAAAACATAATACAAAAAAACATATACACATAATATATACAAAAAGCAATACATACAATATAGCATTAAAAAATATACATAATATATGCATGTTAGAAATAAGACAACTAATAGTAATTCTACCTAAATATATACATACATAAAACACATACTAATATTAAGAATAAGAATAATAATAATAATAATAATAATAATAATAATAATAATAATATTGGACTTCAAAAATAAATAATATTTAATAAAGAAACAAAAACAAATAAGAAAGGACTAAAATTGAACTAATAGCAAAGTTTTGGGCGAATTTAAAATAAAAGATAGACAAGAGGATCTATTTGAATGCGCGTGCAAATGCAGGGGGTCAAAAGTGCAATAACCCCGCTTTCCCAGAAATGCGCAGCATCAAGGAGACTAAATTAGAAACCGAAGTAAACTGTTGGGCCAAATCAAAAATAACAGCAAACCTGATTGTAAAATAATAAAAATGCGGAAGGGCCAACAGCGCAATTTGCCCTTCCGCTCAAAAACACGCAGATCCTGACCTGGAGCGGGTCGGGTCGACTCGACCCGGGGCCAAAACGGCATCGTTTTTAGTTTAAACGGAGGGGACCAAAACGGTGCGTTTTGGTCCCCTATAAAAGATAAAAAATTTTGAAAAATTTCATTTGGAAGGGGAGAAAGAAAAAAAAGAGAAGAGAAGAGAGAAAAGGAGAGAGGGGGGAGAGGGAAGCCCGGAGCGATTTCCGGCCAGGGGGCCGGTCACCGGCCGATGGCCGGACCATCGTCGTCAGCCGTTAGCGCACACACATGTGATGGCGAAAAAGGTAAAAGTTTTTTTTTTTGTATTATATTTTATGTTTATATTAAAAAAAATAATAAAGAAATATGTATATATATATGTATGCAAAAATCGAAAGAAATAAAGAAAAAAAATGCAACCTTTTTGTTTACTCCTTGCTTTTGAACAATCACTATTGTCTGTTTTGAAATCTACAAATTCCTCTTGATGTTTACAAAGAAAAAAAGGAAAGGGAAAAGCCCCCCTTTTTTCAGTGTTCTATTCGGCTTTTATAGCCTGCTTTGTTACATTGTCTTGCTGCTGTCTATTCTCCTTTAATGTTTGCAGGTGCAAGTTGCTGATGGAGACAGTGGCGGTGGCCGGTGCAACAGTGGCTGCGTCAGATGGCAGGTGGGGGTGGTTGCGGCGCTGAGTAGGCTAGGGTTTCAGTTTCTGAAACCCTAAGTCTAGAGTTGGGCTTCTGGGCTTGGGTTAAGTGTTTGGGTTATGGGTAAATTTGGGTTAAGGTGGGTTAAGGGCTTAGATAGTGGGTTTATATTGTATTGGTTTAATTGGTTGTGGGTATTTTGATGGGTTAAGGGCTTGGTGTGATGTAAGTGGGCCAAATTGGCCTATAACAATTCATACATTGAAGATTCAGTAAGAGTTGTTCATAGGTCAAGTCTAGGCACAATGTTAACGCACTTTATGTTTGCCTAAGCTCCACCCAACCCTGTCCCAAATATGGGCCTAAAATTTGCTCATGTCCGTCCATATTTGTATATAGTTAAACCAAACCCATTTTAGGTCTGCCCATATTAATTTTTTTATATTTTAATTTTATTTTAATTATTGAATTTTTATATATAGTCATCTTAACATGTTTTTTTTTGTTTGTTTTGTTTATGTTATAGTAGTATAACTATAAATTTAATTTTTATGTATTATAAATTACATAATATTTAAAAATAATAAAATATAAAGTAATTCAAACTAAAAAAAAAAAAGGGTGAGGCAAGCCTTACTATAACTTATGAATTTAATCTGATTAATTAACTGTTTGTTTATGGTTTAATCCACCAAAGACCTGTTACCTATGTAGGCCTGAACCCAGTTAATTAAGGAAGTCTAAAATACACACCATAGCTGAAAAGGCCTATCAACCACTTTCAGTCAAATTCCAGGTCAAATCATAAACAAATACGAGAATTAGGTAAAATGACAAAAGTCATTCTTAAGGATTTAATCCTCTTCCTGGATTACAAAAAATTAATCATCAAATTCGCTTCAATGGATCCTTTTAAGTAACAAAAGAAAAAGGAAAATCACATGGTTACAAAATTTCACAAATTACATGAAAAATAGCTTGGATTGAATTAACATCGTCCCTTCGTCCATAATGAAAACACTGAAGCATAAAATTATTTAAAGCACAACACGAGAAAACAATTAATTTCCAGCTGCACAAGGTCATCATCATCATCAACTCGTAGCTCAAGCCGTAGCAGCAGCACCTGCAACAACAATGGTGAAATAGTTAATATCAAATTCACTTATGTGTATATATATTGGTACTAATTTAGTTACTTAGTGAAGAATGTGATATTCATTAATGGTGATTAAAGGATAGTGAGAATTTCGTCCCTACCAATAACGAATGGCAGCAGACATAGTAGCCATGTGAGGGGCATTATTATAGGGCCTTGTGATAGGATTTAACTCGGTGTTATTATTAACTTTTTTTCTGAAGGAGTTAAATCACTCTCTAGTGTCCGAATTTGGCAAGTATTTTTATATTAACGTTTGAATTTTTTTTTCAAGTTAGTCCTTGATATTTTTTTGAAAACTCTAAAATTCAAGCTTTAATATGGGAACAATTACTAAGTTCAAGAACTAACTTTAACAAAAAAAAAGGTCTCAATTGTCAAATTCAAGTCCCAAATAGTGATTTAACCCCTTTAAAGGTTGCAATAAAAACTTGATCTAACCATGGAGGCATGGAGGATGTACAAACAAGAGCTAGTTGCAAACCCTTCACACATAATACAACAAGAAGAAAATGGTAGCTATACGTCACAGAATGTAAGGTTGGAGATTGAAGATGGTTCACACGATGTGCTGAGAGCCACTAGTGATGGTTTTTGAGAATTTGGAGAGCATAAAAAGGAATGAAAGGTTTCCGAGAGAGTATTGACAAAGTATTAAAATAACAGTGGTGCCTTAACCCTCTTTTGAGAATTCTCCTAAATAGATTGGTGGTAGCATCATGGAGAGCTCTTAGTAAAGGTTTTGCTAACAGGGGGCTAAAATGTTAGTAAAATTATATATACCTTGAGATTGAAGCAAAGAAACGAATTCACAAGCTTCATGTTTCTTGCAACATTGCCCTTTTTTGCCTTCAACCTCTGGATGGATCTTCCTTTTCAACATTCTCCTCATCATCTAATAAACCAAAATATAAAAAGAAAAAAAAAACCCAATTTGCTTAATCAACTTACTAATTAAAGCTTTGTTTATGGTTTCATGGCCACTCACTTTGTGTAACATTTTGATAGGACCTGAACCTTCTCCTACTTGAGGAACCAGTTTTGTAGCCAAAGAATTTCCCTGCTTTGTTCCAAAAATGGCTTTTTTGCCACAATTCAGTTCCATTTCAAGACCGCTCGGCGAGTCTGCGGAGAAGACCTCTGCCAATGTGGTACTTCTCCGATTCCCAGACTGGCCCTTAATTTCACAAACCGGCATTGCCTCGTCCTTAAAACCGTGGTCCAAAGCAACGAACATTAGCCGATTCACTTCTTCATTACCATCATCAAAATGAACATCACCATCATCGTTATCGCTGACACTATCGTCGAAACATCCTTGTTCTTCCCCATGCTCGTCATCGTTTTCGTAATCTTTTTGTCCACCCGATTCCAAAGGGTCAAAACCGAGGGTGCCAATTGTTAGAATGCCATCAAGCACATCAACCAGAGCTCCTTGCTCGATTACAATGGCATCATCGGTATTCTTAACATTTGGAGCCAACCCATCTGCACAAAATACCAAAGTTCTCTCATGATCATCCAATGTGATAATGTAGAATTATTATGAAAATAAACAAGCATTAATATATAAATACTTGGACCGTTATTATATATATATATAGGAATTGAACCTTTGAGGATGGTATGATTGAATCTCCTATGCACCCAGTTGAAGATCTATTATGTAAAATTTAACATTAAAAACACAAAAATTCAGAGGAAATATACTCATTAGAAAGGAAATAATTTATGGATATGTTGTAATTACCTTCATTTATTTTCAGACAAGCTTTTGTTTGGTGAGAAAAGTCAATGCAATGGGCAAAGTGTCAAAAGAAAATGTAGTGAGTGAAGCGGGGGAGGGGACTGGCTGGGAATGTTTTGTAGAGGAAACTATAGTAAAAAAGCAAAGGGTCTAGTTCTTGTTCTTGTTGCTGCCTTGAAACCTATAAGGGTTCAATCTTTCATCTCCCACCATGGCTGATGCTTTGGATTCCTTTTAAACCATATCTGATTTCAAAAGGACATACATATGATATGCCTCTATCTAGCTACCTTGGTGGGTCACCTAAGGTCCCTCCGGTAAGGGTTTATCAGCAAAAAAGAGTACTTCCATTCACTTCATCTGAAAAAAGAATATAAATTAATTTGTTCTCGTTTTCAGCGGGAAAAGACTAATAATTTGAGCACTTTTTAATCTGTCTATGAATACATATATTCTCTCATTATTGTAGAGCAAACAGCACAATCGTTTGCTTTATAATTATAGGTGGCCACAATACAGGTTCGAAGAAATAAGGACCATAAGTTCCTTAGAGCTTCTACTTTAAACACGTTACATATCTGTTATCTTTAGAGCACATGCATTCAAATCTTGAAGAAATAACCAATAACCATATCCCTTTTGGCTCATATTTGCTTAGGGCTTTTAGTAGGTTCCACTAATTCCACTAATTGGGCACATTGTGATGTGTTTTTTTTTTTTTTCCTTTTTTTTTTGTCTATTTGGGTGTTGAGGGGAGATTGGACTCGTTTGAAGAGAAGTCTATAAAGTGTCGATCCCAATACTAGATTTGAAGTGTTTGTATTCGATTGGATTTTGTATCGCAACTCCATCAAGAGCCTCGAAGGGTCCATAAACCCTTCTTACCCAAAAATGACATGGGTATATGTAACGATTAGATGGGTGTCGAAAAATGCATTCCCGAGACTCCGTTTCAGTAAATCCGACTGGTAAATATTTTTAATAAATATTTACGAAGCTAGTTGTACAGTTAATTAGGTTTTGGTTAAGTGAAATTGTATGAATTAAGAGTAATTAGGTGTAACGACTAAACTGCATATAGGGTAAAAATTGAATTATAGATTAAAGAAAAATTAAAGGGACTAAAGAAGCAATTATGTTATTATTCTTTAATGAGTCGGCATAAGGTAAGATATTTATAAATTTAATATATATTATAATAAAATAAGTTTACTTAATATTTAAGTATATATATTATAATAATAATAATAAATTTAATGTATAATAAAATAAAATAAGTAAATGAATAGAAAGCCAAAGCCAAACGAAAATAGAAAGGAAAGAAAGAAAGACGCAAGGTTTAGGGATTTTTAGGGTTTAAAACTCAATTGGTTAGTTAATTTAGTCCTTTTTTTTTGTAATTTTTATATTTTTGAGATTTCGGTGTCAAGTACTACCCAACACATGTCGAAATTTTAGTAATTATTGAGTTTTTAAATGTTGTTAATGTTGAATAATTTTAGTATTAGGGATTAAATTGATAGATTTTTAAACTAGAAATGAAAAGGGATTAAATTGTAGAATAAATTGTAAAAATTTTGAAATTTAGGGATTTAAGTGAAAATAGGGGAGTTAAATTTAGTTTAAAGTGAAATTTGTATAAAAATATAGAATTAATTGTAAAGAAATAAAGTTAGTCTCGGTTTAGGGACTAAATAAAAAATTAGGCAAATATTAAGTCAAAATTGAAATATCCAATATGAAATTGAATTGTGTTGTATTAATGAATTTTAATTGTTTTAATTTCGTAGCTAACGTCGTACCAGAATCATCAACTAAAAAGGAGAAATATGAAGTTGACGTGAAATAGCTCAAAATTCTTAGTTTGTATTTTTATAATCCGAACTTAGTTATTAATTGTTGTAATTCAATTTAATGCATATGGTAAGTGTTGATGTAAGTAATTGATATTTGATAATTGATTGAAATGAATTGAATTGGTAGATGCATATTGAATATATTGATTATTGAATTGAAATATATATATATGTGTTAATGTGAAATTTGGATATTGGATATTGTTGTATTTGGAAAGAGAACTGGAACCCTATTAACTGTATCAGGCGGAGTCGGATATAGATGGCATGCTATAGGATTGGAAGAGTTTAGGGATTTCTTCGACTTCGAGTCAATGAGGCACTGGGTGCCAATTTACTTCGGTTTTATCTAATGAGGCACTGGGTGCCAAACTGGTGTGTTGGTTGGATCTATGTATCCGTCCGAGTCTGAGTCGTGTTAATAGGGGTAATTAAATAAAATGGTACTATGATTGATAATCGATGATGTTGTACATGAATTATGTATTCATGAATTGGATATTATTATTGTTTCAAATGATATGTGGATCAAATTGTGAAAAGCTATTATATAGCAAATGATGAAAATTGAATAAGAATATGGTATAAAATGATGTATTTATGTTTTGAGTAAATGGTTAATGTTATTGTATAAATAAATATGGTTTTAAATATTCAATTGTGTCTATTATATTGCTTTGTCTTTAATTATTTGGATTATAGAAATACTATTGAGTTTTACTTAGCATACGGTTTTGTTTTTCGTGCGCAGGTTAGGTACTTAACTTTTCATCGCCGATTCAGCATCCAACAACGATCCTGAACTCAAATGTGATGATGTCTATCTTTTGTGTCGGCATGTACCTAGGGTGTCTAAATAATAATTATTTTGTGGATTGAATGTAAATGAGATTATAAGTTTAATATTGGTTGGTTTTATACGTATAAATATATGTTTGTTTTTGAAGCCATATTATGGCATGGTAAATTGAACTTGTAACGCCCCTAACCCGAATCTGTCACTTGAATAGAGTTACGGAACATTACCGGAGTTACTGATTTATTTATCAGATATTTCATTTCATCTAACGTTCATATTTGGAACCAATTAAAAACAAACATATTGTCCCTTAACGTACTTATTTTTCTCGATATATTTTACTTGAATTTATTACTCGTCTCAATTTAATTAATTTCCTTGTATCAACGTATCAAAAATAATCACCTATTTACATGTCATGATAAATATCATTCTCTTGCCATTTCTTCATAAACATAAATCAAGTACTTCATTATATCGATATTTCATGCATTTAAAAATACAATTCAAGTTACACTAACTTACTTCGTTGCTTGTATATGTTTATAATTTCATTAATCCGATATTTTTTCTTTTCCACGTTCAAGTCTCGTATTCGAGTTATCCGGATCTTTATAAAGAAATTTGATCGTCGTTTTCATTTATTTCATGTTGTAATACATTCAATTAATGCTCTAAATAAAATTATCATTTTACCCCTAAACTTTTAATTAATGACGATTTCATCCTTAGGTTAAAATAAAATAAAATTCTTGCAATTTAATCCTTATTTCCAGCCATTATTCTCAAACAAATTAATAACAACCCATGAATTTTATAAAATATCAGAATTTTCCATAATTTCAACACTTTTCAATTTGATCCTTAAAACATGTTTTTCCTTGATCTTGAGCTAAATTAATAATTTCATTGAATTTTGTAATTTTAAATAATAAAATAATCCATTTCATACAAATTGGTCATTTCTAACATTTTTACAAAATTGCCCATAAAATTTTACTTTTATTCAATTTAGTCCATGAGCCTAAAACATGCAAATTAGTCATGCTAGCTGAATACTCATACATATTTTCCTCCTCCTCCTCTCCATTCCACATCCTTAATTTATATAACATGCAACAAGTAACATTATCAATAATTTCACTATTTACTTATATGTATACTCAAAACTGTCCATTTGCATCATAGTCACTAAATTATTTATATATTAAGCTACAGAACTCGAAATCAAGATCCACTAATTTTCCCTGAAACTAGACTTGTATATATTATTACCATAAAATTTTCAGAATTTTTGGTTTAGCCAATAAGTACAGTTTATTCTTTAAAGTTACCCCTGTTCTGCTGTCTGACAGTTCCGACCCTTCTTCACTAAAAATTAATTATCTCATTGTACGAGATTCGGATAATATTCCCACTTATTTATATTGAAAATAGACTCATTAAGGATTTTAAAAATATAAATTTAAGCCCTTAATTATTTTTCTCCAATTTTTTATGATTTTCCAAAGTCAAAACAGGGGAACCCGAAATCATCCTGACCTTGTCTCACTAAATTTATTATATCTCACAATTCACAATTTCATTTCCTACACCGTTTCTTTTATAAGAAACTAGACTCAATAAGCTTTAATTTTATATTTTTTTCATTTTCTAATTCGATTTATAAAATTTATGGTGATTTTTCAAAGTTAGTCTACTGCTGCTGTCCAACATTGTTTTAGTGCAAGCTGTTTATTATCATTTTTCCCTAAAGCTTTAATAAATAACAATTTCGTCCCTACTCAATTAGCCTCTCAATTAAGCTGATTTTTCTCAATTAACACTTTATTATATCACTTTAAACTACTTTAAAACTTTTGGAAATCATAATTTCGGCACTAGATTTTAATTCCAAACATTTTCACAATTAGGTCCTAAAATCAATTTCCATCAATTTTACTTAAATAAATTATCATATATCAAAATTAAAGCTTCAATTCTATGTTTATTCATCATATGCTTCCAGCACTTATGCATAATAACTTTAAGAATTAGCCCTTCAACATAAAACTTATGAATTTCTTTACAATTCAATCCTTATTTCATTTCTAACTTGAATTTCTATCAATTAAACCCTTATTTCATCATTTTACTCAACATGAATATTATCTAGAAGTCTAATAACTTTCAAAATATCAACTTAATTTCATCAAAATCTTGTTCCAAAGCTTCTAAAATATCAAAATTAAGTAAAAAGGGCTAAATTGACTTACCTATCAAACTTTCAAGCTTCACACCTTAAATTTTCCCTTTTCTTCTTTCTTTTCTCTTTTTTTTTCTTTCTCCTGTTCTTTGTTTCGTTTACTTTGTTTCTTCATTTCTATTCTTTTCCTTTTCTTTTCTTTTTTTTCTTATATATACACACATGTATTTATCTTTAAATAATAAGTATTATTTATTTATTTATGTGTATATTATTAGTACATTTGTATCCATTTATAACCATACATTTGTCATTATTTAATATATTTATCATATAAAATCTTATAATATAATTATTTAATTAATAAATATCTTTTATAAAATAATAAATATCTATTTAATAATTAAATACTTATATTACAAATGTATGTATTTTTTTCCATACACTTGTATATTTTATTTTCTATATATTTGTCTTTATACTAATTTTATTTATCATATAAATATCTTATAATATAATTATAATAAATTAATTTAATATAATTTATTACTAATACATATATATTTTATAATTAAAATCTAAGTAAAAATCTTAGATTTTTACTTTATATGCCGCCTCACTTATACTAAATGGCATAATTGTCATTTTGGTCCTTTTTATTTTCTTTTAATTTATAATTAAGCTTTCACACTTTATCTAATTTAATCCTTTTATCCAATTATCCTTAATTAAGCTAAATTCACTTAATTAAACTTTAATTAACCACTTAATTAACTTTTTAAATATTTTTGTTAATTATCTACGGATCCATTTTTCAGTAACGGAGACTCGAAAATACACTTTTTCTGATAACCGTAAAATTTGGGTTATTACAGAACTAAATCTAGATAGGTGCATGTGAATTTAGTTCTATGTTTAAGTGCTCATGAACTAGGCAAATTGATTTAAATTTGGTATGTTTATAATTTGGATTAAAATGATGCTTTGATGACTTGTTTTGGTGATATGAAATGTTTGAGAATCCTGCCTATTTGATCGATAAACTTCGGTAATGCTTCGAAACCCTATTCCGACAACGGATATGGATTAGGGGTGTTACAGTATAAATCTCACCAAGAGCAAATTGTGAATTTCTTTGGTGGGTGAAGGCGCTCCTACTCTGTGGACCCCTCAAGGCTCTCCACGAATTCGCGAAATAAAACTCGAGAATAAAATCAAGTATAGACACCTTTAACATAATATCGAACCAATTAGGGGATTTTCAAACATTCAACAAACAATATTTTGAAGACTTATCATTGAGTGAGTCCAACCTTCGGCTATTAGTAGTCTCCCAAAACCTTAAAAAAACTATTGCATTGGGATAATTCAAATGCAATTTCAACATATGAATCGAAGAAACCAAAATCCTTACTTGCCTGTCTTAAAGTTTGCCTAAACATCTCAAATATGAATGATGATCAGTCTGCCTCTTTAAATTTATCTTGCAAATGTCGAATATAGATAGTTTATTATATAGTTATGGGTGATGAGCCAATGTACACTATCAAAAATTCTGCCTCTTTTTAATTTAATGATTGGTTCATGAACTACGTACTATTGATTTCTTCTTAACATCCTCTTCGAGTTCAACCCCTTCCTCCTTTTAACAATATTTCTGCTAAGGTTCAAATATGTGTTTTTTTCTTCTGTGTTTTATTACAACACTCAATACTGGTTAGTATAAATAATTATTATTATTTAGGATTTTTTGAATTTTGCTTTCAAATTTTCCTCGAAATTATATTTAAAAAAGAGATTAGTGAATTTTTTTCCAAAATAATAAAGAAAAAGGCAGGCCATGAACTGATGGATTAAGATGAAGAAAGCTTACGTTTTCAAATTTCAACCACAAAAAGAACATTCATAATATCTTATCATCCCCATCTCTTTCTCCAACAAACGTCACAAACCCTAATTCTCTCTCTATCCATGGACCCTCTATCAAGCTCTGTTTCTTCACGCCTCAAACCCACCAACTTCAGCTCAACACCTCGCCAATTGCACCCCTTAAAACCACTCAACGGACCGCGTCACTTCCCTCCACCGTCGCCCCAACGTCCCCTTCTCTTCTCCACCACCAAACCAACCACCATCTCCACCTCTTTCACCCACAAAAACCTCACCGCTCCTCCTATCTTCCCCCACCCCACCTCACTTCTCCCTTCATCATCCCTTCATGTCCATCGAACCCCCGCCACCGGCTACGCCGCAGCTCTATTAGACACAGCTCAATCCACCGGTTCACTTCACGAAGTCCGACGAGACGTACGAAAGCTCTCGAGACTACTCCAAAACAGTCAAATTCAAGCTTTGTTGAATGACCCGTTTTTGGGTGATCAAGAGAAGGGAAAAGCAATGAAGGAATTGGCTAAAAAAGGGAAGTTTAACAAGCATCTTTTTAACTTGTTAAAGATGATGGTTGAGAAGAACAAGTTGGGGATTGTAAGTGAAGTGTTGGAAGAGTTCGAGAGGGTTTACGATGAGTTGATTGGGACTAAAAAGGTTTGGGTTTCGTCGGAGAAGATGATTGGGGAAGACATGTTGTTTAAAATTTCTATAAAGGTTCAAAAGCTTAGTGGTGCTGTTAAGGTTAAGGTCAAGAACTTGGTTATTGATAAGCTACCCAAAATACCAGACTTTGGCTTGCTCTATACTTAATATGCAATGATTGGTATCTTTGTTTCAACACTCTTTTTTCTTTTTTAGCTTACTTGTATTATAATAAATGTGCAATCAGAAATGAAATCAAGATTATATTACGTGACATGATTTGACAGAAAACATGTAGTTTTTCTTTCACCATTTAAATGCTTATAGACAGCATGTATGAGGATGGACTTGAATCCTAGAGAAATTAATGTATTTTCTAAGCGTATGTCTGGTTTTCTCAGCTAGTATTTCTTTTTTTGGTATCAACATAAAAAGTCAGTATAAAGGAGATGAGCCCAAGGCTTATCCCACAACACTTCCCAAAACCTTGCAGTTAAAGAAGGGGAGAGAGAATTAAGGTCTAGAGAAGCAACCCTTGCAGCTAGCCTGAGAAATAGTGCCTCCACAAAAACTTGTTGGAGTCATAACGACACCTAGAAGATCTCCAAACAGTAGAGGAGCAAAGGCTGACGCACAACTTTGACAGACCAACTACGAATGCCATCAGGCAAGGCCTAGTGCAATTACACCAGTCGCTATCAAACACCATCACCGGCAGAACTCCAAAGACAACACCGACGTCCCAACAATAAAAGCAGGGTCTTTGAAAAACGAGGGGAAAAGAGAAGAAAAGAAAAACCATAACAACAAACGGTTGATCTAAGGCAGCTCGACAAAAGAAAAGAAATACCATCTTGTGCTTGTTACTCGATTTTCTTTATTACATTTGATACATTACTTATCAAATTGAAGTTTGTGAAATTATGATTTTAGTCTTTGTATTGTATTTTTTTTATACATACATGATTTTTAATTTGATATCTAAATTATAAATAATTGCGAAGATTATTGAAATTTATTTTATATACATTTTTTTATTTATTATTTTACATCTGTTGTTTTTATAAGTATACATGTGTGTTAAAGATTTTTAATTCTTATTATAATACACTTACGATGGAAGTGTAGTATACATTAACCTAAACAAATTATTGCCACTAAACAATAGCTTGTTTAACTGAAAGGATATTCTTTTCGATCAACAAAACAACTACATGTATAACAAAGAATGCATGATGAAACAATTTTTATGAAATCACCCAGCTGAAATATGTCATGAACCAGCTGAAACAATCCCTAGCTTCCACTCTTAAAAATGGCCTGCAACAACACCAAACTCAGCTTCTCATCATTCAATTCCTCCGATTCCTAAACATTCCATATGCCCACAACCTCTTCGATCTCCTTCCAAATAAAACTGTCTTCCTTTACAACAAGCTCATCCAAGCTTACTCCTCAGTTAACCAATCCCATCAATGCCTCACTCTCTACTCCCAGATGTGCTTCAACAACTGTTCCCCCAACCAGCATTCTTTCATCTTCCTTTTCCCTGCCTGTGCTTCACTTTCCTCTCTTTCCCATGGCCAAATCCTTCATACCCATCTTCTCAAATCTGGGTTTGGTCTTGATTGTTATGCTTTAACCGCTTTGCTCGATATGTATGCAAAACTTCGTGTGTTAAAGTTTGCTCGGCAAGTGTTTGATGAAATGCTTGTTAGAAATGTGCCTACTTGGAACGCTTTGATTTCTGGGTATTCTAGGTGTGGGGATATGAAGGAAGCTTTGGAATTGTTTAAATCAATGCCTGAGAAGAATGTAGTTTCTTGGACATCGATGATATCGGGTTACTCGCAGAACGGGCAGTTTTCGAGTGCGTTAGATATGTTTTTAAGGATGGAGAAAGAGAGTGGACTTAAACCGAATCGAGTGACCATTGCTAGTGTGCTTCCTGCTTGTGCAAGTCTCGGAGCATTGGAGATTGGAGAAAGGATTGAAGCTTATGCAAGAGAGAATGGTTTGTTTGAGGATTTGTATGTTAGCAATACTATCCTCGAAATGCATGCGAGGTGCGGTAAAATCGAAGTAGCGAAAAGGGTGTTTGATGAGATCGGGAAGAGGAGAAATTCGTGCTCTTGGAATTCAATGATCATGGCTTTAGCCCTTCATGGAAAATCCATCGAAGCTCTCGAGCATTACGAACAAATGCTGGTTAGCATGTCGTTGTACTCCGGATACATTTGCATTCCTATTTCAGTTTCATCTTTTTATGTTTATTTCATTGATTGTAACAGCATGAAGGAACTGCACCGGACAATGTCACATTCGTGGGAGTTCTCTTAGCATGCACGCATGGAGGATTGGTTACAAAAGGACGAGAACTTTTCGAATCAATGGCGAAAAACTACAACATCAATCCTAAATTGGAGCATTTTGGATGCATGGTAGACCTCCTAGGTCGAACCGGAGCATTGCAAGAAGCTTACGATCTTATAAAAACCATGCCTATGAAGCCCGATGCTGTGGTTTGGGGAGCTCTTTTAGGAGCTTGCAGCTTCCATAAAAATGTCGAACTCGCAGAAAAAGCGGCTCAGCCTCTCTTTCGGCTTGAACCATGGAATGCAGGAAACTGCGTTATTCTTTCTAATATATATGCATCGAGGGGGCAGTGGGACGGTGTTGCAAAGCTAAGGAAGATGATGAAAGGTGGCCAAATTACAAAGGCAGCTGGATATAGCTTCATTGAAGAGGGAGGTGAAATGCATAAGTTTCTCGTGGAGGATAAATCGCATCCGAGATGTGATGAAATATACGAAACCTTACATCGGATCTCGATAGTGATGAAGCTACAAAACAAATTAATTGACTTTGAGTCCGAGCTTACAGTTTGAACTATACAGTAAAAGGCCACAAAGGGATATTCCATCAATCGAACAATAAAGATGCGTCCGCAATTACAAAGTCATGTAGGCTGGCTGGGTAATATAAGCCAAACCGAACCTCGTTTATGCTATCTATTTGCCGATCTAGGTACAAAAACAAAGTCCAAATAATCAAAGTATCGAGCAAAAGAACGGGCCTCGGAAATTAAATAGCACCCTTGTCGCTCGACCGCCCATCACCATGCCGTCTGCATCTCGAGCCATGACTCCCAAGCCTGCGACTTGCTCATCAACATCCATAGCAGCACCGGCATTTACCATAAATTAGCGCTCCGAAGGTGGGTACCATCTTACCTTCCACAATTGCCTAGGTGGAATTGAGTAGGTTGGGTTGATTTCAATCCAGATCAATATGTGTTAGGTAAATTTAGATTCTAAATTTTTTTTGTATAATTTCGGGTTTGAATCATTTAATGTTTAATTTGGTTCATGTCATTCAGGTTAGTTGGTCGGGTTATTTTGGCCCAATCATTTCAAGTTGCTTAATTCTGGTTTGGAACTTGAGTTCTGATTAATTGTTCAAAATATTTTGGATTTTGCTCATTCTGAATTTGGGTTATTTTGGAGTCGAATCATTTTCAAGTTTAAGTTGTTTACTTTTTATAATTAAATTAAATTGATTAGTTTGAATTCGGGTTAACCAAATTATATTTTCAAACAAGTGAATTGTACTCAATATTATCATTAAAACATTATGAAATAATACAAAAGCAACATATAAAAGAGAATAATTAATTACTATATTATTTTTCAATAATTTATCAAATTAATATATTAAATGTCAAATAATAATTAAATAATCTTTTGTTTAGGGTAGTTTCTTAAACATTTAAATGGGCCAAGTAATTTTCCTATAGCCCAATAGGTTCTTTATCTGTTGGCCTGAAAACCAGCCTACTTTTTAGGCCTTCCATAGGCCCATTGAAACTCAATTAAGTTACGCCCTTAATCCTCTAGCGGATAATATTGCATCACGCTTGATGGAGTTTTAATCCAACGGTTAAAAATGACCATGGCAACGTCAACCCTAAATTAACCTTTTTTTAGGGCTTAGTTAAAATATGCTTAAAGTCCCTATATTTTCTTACATTTAAAATTTAGTCTATCTATTTTAATTATTAGAAATTTAATCCTTTAATTTTTGTATTTCAAAATTCCAATTACAATTGTTAACAGATTAAAATTTCTCTCTTAAATTTACTAGTGTGATATTTTAAAATAAAAGAAGTAAGACATATTGTGATAAAAGTATCGTGGAACCTCTATATTAGGAGTTATTTTGCATTTTGCCCCTCTTTACTCAAGAAATGAACAAATTAATCTTTATACATTGGATCAAAGAGCAAACCGATCTTTTTTATTAAAAATCTCATCCATTTCTTATGTTAAAAATTGGCTTAACTGATGAAATAACTAAATAGTTATACATAGCGTGTCACGTGTACACCATACAGACGTACATGGAGTAGTTTTTAATAGTAAAAGTAGATGTATTTTTGAATAGAAGGACCCAATTTGCTCATTGAACTAACATACAAGGAATGATTTGTTAATTTTTTTTAGTAGTGGGGTAAAATACAATCTGACTCCTATTACAAGAGTCCCCATGGTAGAGGTGTAGTCAAGGGGTTGGCAAGGCCTCGACCCCCTAAAATGGAAAATTTTTTTATTTAAACTTTTTAAAATTTTAAATTAGTAAAGGTAAAATTACACTTTGGTCTCCCTAAAAATGATAAAAATTTAATTTAATCCTTTAAAAATTATAAAGATATAGCTATTCAAATGACGAAATTGCATATCGTAAAAATTAAAATTTAAAAGAAACAATAGATTAGATTCCAGATGTACTTACCTGTAAAACATTTTAACCTTAGGGCATATGTGTAATTTACACTATTAATTTCCTTTGTCCCTTTCATTATCCACAAATTCCAAACACGCTTTCTCTCTATTTAGGGTTTTCAGTTAGGGCTTAATGACATTTATCGCTTCATCACAAGGTACTCTCCATACCCTCTTTTCCCCTTCCCGTTATCTTGTCTTGTCTGTTTGGTTCCTGAGAAAACGAAAGAAAACGCAACGGTCTGTTTTTAAAGGCAAAACAGTAGTGGTAATTTGATTTCCTCCCCTTAATTCTTGCTTTAGGTATCTGTTTAAGGATAAAGGTGCGATTCTTTTGGTGAAAAAAACAATGAGGCCTGTGTTTGTGGGGAACTTCGAGTACGAGACTCGGCAATCAGAGCTGGAGCGTTTGTTTTCAAAATACGGGAGTATCGAACGGGTTGATATGAAATCTGGTAATATATATGAAAACAATAAATGTTACCCTGTTTTTGGGATTATGGTTTTAATATTATTAGCTAAATGAATATAATATTTCTTTTATTTTAGATTGTGGGTTAACTGGGTTTAAGCCTTTCTGAATCTAAAATGCTTTCTTTTTTTTGGTTTGGTTCATCGTCGCCTTTTTATATTTTGTTGATAGTTGGCTGATCATAACACATTTATTACATTGCTTCTTATGTTAACCATGTATATACATGTACATGTATGCTTGTATATATATAACCGTTCTGTATTATTTGGAAATGATGGAGTTGCTCCAGTGGAGTTTCTCTTATAATGAAACCCGGTGGAGCGATTTGTCGAGTAAGAATCCGGCATATATCCTTACACAAGGATGCATTACATTGATGTTTGAATGAGCAAAAATAGTTGAATGGGCACTTACCTTGCTTTGGGATTGAATGTCATGTCAGCATCTAGAGGGGGTCTGTAAATGTGATCACAGCAGGTTTTCAATTTTATTGGAGCAAACCTCCGGTTTAAGTCTTTGTTTTGACGCAGGAACTTATACTAAGGGAAAACGAGCTTCTATCGGGGCTCGCCATCTTTCTGCAAAAAAAACTTCTATTGCAATGGAAATATTCATGCCTTCCTGTTCTCCTGCCACTCACACAGATGGCATCATCCTGCATTTTCTTCACTCGATCATGTTACTTCTCACACTTCCTCACTGGCTGGTGGGGGGACCTTATCAAATTATCATGCCATGCTCTTCCATTTCTGAACTTCCTGCTGTCTGAATGGCCAACCATGCTTTGCAAATGATGTCTCAGACCTGAATAACTTGGAATTTTAACCTTTAATATGTCACCATCTTGATTTAAGTTCATCATGCAACGCTTCTACATCCTTATGTGCATCAGCCCCTTCCTTCACATGTATGCAGGTTTCGTATATTTTTCTTAGTTCTTGAAGGGATAAAGAAATTCTGTGATTTAGTTAATGTGCCACTAATGTGCAGGTATAGGATGATTATACAACCTGTCACTTTTGCCACTAATTATAAGTTTATGTTGCAGGATTTGCCTTTGTTTATTACGAGGATGAACGTGATGCTGAAGATGCTATTCGTGAACTTGATAATATTCCTTTTGGTTATGACCGACGGCGACTGTCTGTGGAGTGGGCTAAGGTGTGTTATTGTTCTTTCTACTGTTGCTTGTTTGGAGTTTCAATGGGAATGATATCGGTAATTTCTGATTTTTAATATTTGTCAGGGTGAACGTGGTCGACGTGGTGATGGTTCTAGATCAGTGACAAATCAGAGACCCACCAAAACCTTGTTTGTTATCAACTTTGATCCAATCCGTACTAGGGAACGAGATATTCTAAGGCACTTTGAACCATATGGGAAGGTTCTTCATGTTCGCATTAGGCGAAACTTTGCGTTTGTTCAGTTTGCAACACAAGACGATGCTACCAAAGCTCTCGAGGCAACACAAAGGAGGTAGAAATAATTAAATATACCTTTTCTTTTTTATTCGTCTTTGCGGTCATTGTTATTGCTCCTAAAGTACTATATGTGCCTTTACAGCAAGTTACTAGACAGAGTCGTGTCTGTTGAATATGCTTTAAGGGATGATGATGAGAGGGATAACAGATACGATAGTCCTAAAAGAGGAGGTTACGATAGACGTAGAGATAGTCCATATGGGAGGTCCCCAAGTCCTGTATACCATAGGCGACAAAGTCCTGATTATGGTAGAGCTCGTAGTCCTGTTTATGAACGCTATAATGGTCCTGCTTATGACAGACGCAAAAGTCCTGATTACGGGAGGCATAGGAGTCCTGAATATGGCAGATACCGCAGGTAATGATTAAGGCCGTTTATTTTTCATTTCTTGTTCATTTACATAATGTTTTGAAAGATCGTTTTTGTTCGTTGAATCTACAGCCGATCACCTGTTCGAAGGTCCCGAACATAGAAGGGCATCAGATTAACGGTGAAAAGTATTTCGTAGCTCTATGCCTAGCTTTCTATGTATTTTGGTATGTACTATAAGAACCTATTGTTCATGTTAATATATGTACTTGGCTTGGATTAAAATGATGCTTTGTCCATTAATTAACAAATCAACTTGCAGTACAATAACATAAACTAAATCATACAAACACTCACCATTAAAACACCAAAAGAAGGAGAAGATCAAGCTGAGGTTTTTTTCCTTAACTCTTGATCAATTGCTTTCTTGAGCCACGTCTCGGCATCTTCCATCATTCCGGGGCTAAGCCTAACCATAAGGATACAAAACTCGGTCTGGTTCAATGCGCCATCTCCATCAAGATCACCTTCTTTAACCATATCCCAAGCTTCTTCTTCGCTCATCCCCTCCATGCCTAAAAGTGCAGAGTTCTTCTTCAAACTCTCGGCTGTTATCAACCCTCGATCTTCATCTGCTAGTAGACGAAACCCACCGCATAACTCGGAAACAAAAGCTTCCACGTCAAGCTTTTCAGCCATCACAGGTAACAAATCTTCATATTCGTTCTTCGTCGTTGTTCTTCCCTTGTTTTCCATTTATTGCTGAAATGGTTACACCAACATGAATGGGAGGGGGGGGGGTGTTATATAAGGGTTTCACCATTGATAATGATGATGTGACACTGGACCTCACTTTGTCCTCAAACGATTTCAATAATAAAAAAAAGAAAAGCCTCTTTAAGATCCATTTCATGATGGGTAAAACATGTTTTCCGCCTTTATATTTAGCCCTAAATTAATGGGATTTTATTTATTTATTTGATTTCACCATCAAAAATCAAGAGATGAGTTTCTAGGAAGGTGCGTGTGTGGGGATAATGGTGCGATGTAATCCATTTTGACGTAAGGAATTTGTCCTATGTTAGGCTTTCTACGAAGCTCCTATCAATGATATTTCCATACAAAAACCAACCTACAAAGTCAACTTTGCAAGACGACCGTAATCCTTTAAATGGACTTCAACTGGGAATACTCAAACTTACCTTCACCTTGTAACAATTAGAGGTCCCATTTCATCGTTACATGTTTCACATGCATCATTTTGTCCTTCCAATCCAACATTGCTTTATATTTATGGTGTTAGGTGAGAAATAATATTTTGTGGAAATAATTGTCCTCCGACATCACATTCAATATATATTTATTACTTATTGAAAACTTTTTCCAAGATCGAAAACTCACGTTTGAGTAAAAATGTTTAAGCTTCTAATTGTGTAATATATTATTATATCATGTTATATTTATAGGATATAAAACCTAAATTTATAATAATATATGATATTATAGTGTAAGTCTATATATAAAATTTGAAATATGAAATAATATGAATATTTTTAAAAAAAATATGAGCGGACTTAAAATGGTACGACCAACTATAAATATAAATATATATTCGACTGGCTATAATATAAAAATCCATAATAAATAAATAAAAACCGACAAAATCCACACAAAATACATTTACATGGTACGAGAGAAACCCAGTCATTACAAATATAGATAAAAAGACTAAAATCCGATCCTCCAAAACACAAGTCCCCGTTGTAATTTGTTTTCTGGGGGTCTCTCCACAAAGCCTAGTCTTGTTGGTCTCTCAAGGTCAGTTAGGCATCTACCTGCATTGGATTATTAATTTGGTAAGGTTTAGCCACTATAATATTTATTCATAACATGCAATGGATATAATTTTTTTTTTTGAATTTATGAAAATTCATTTTTTTTAAAGTTTTATCCCTTCTAATAATAATTTTAAAGAATTCAAATCTTAAATTTCTTTTTTTAGAGTACAACAATATGTTTCGATTACACTTAACGATAAACACTTATTGATACACTATTTCCATAATTTTCAAGATTGGATTGAATAAAAAATCAGCCTGATAGATTTCAAATAATTAGTTGAGCCGCTGATAGATGAGAATTCGTTTTGGACTGTGAGTTAGAGATTGGATGAAACGATAAAAAATCGATTAAATTGATTTTTGTTATGAATATCTTATTAAGTGGATATCCATCAAGATCAAGATAAGTGTTGATGTACTTTAAATTCTAATAGTTATTAAAAGTAGATGACTTTGGAGATGTTTTGTAAATATTACAATTGATCAATAAAATATGCTCTTTTGCTCTCCTATTTTCTTTGTGTAATAGCCCAATTTTTTGTGGTGTCGGAAACAATGACTTGGGATCACTAAATCCAGCAAGTAAGTTTGAAAATTTAATAAATTAATAATTATGGGTCAAGTGTGAATTTAGAAGAATTTTTGAATTAGTGAATTTTGTGATTTTAAAAAAAGAAGAAGAAGAAGAATTTAATAAGTAAATTGGGTCTAAAACGAGGTATTGAGACCTCAAAATTCATAAGGCGAGCCATAAATATTTTTATAAATATTTATGGAGTGTTATTGATTTAGTAGTAAAGTTTTGTTAGAAAATTTTAACGTTTGGATAGTCAATTAATTAAAAAGGACTAAATTGAAAATAATACAAAATTTGTTAAATTGTGAGTAAATAGCTTAAGAATTTAAAAAGAGGGATTTAAAGAGCAATTATACCCAAAGGATAATGACTGGACGGTTTGGATATGAAATAAGCAAGAAAACAATGTGAACAAGGGGTAAAATTGGAAATAGCATAAAAGTTAGTAGTATAAAATAAAGACAAAATCAAAAACCCTAGAGATACCATCATTTTTCTTCAGCAAAAACGTCATGGGAGGTCTGGAAGTTGCTGGTTTTTCATATTTTAACATATGTGAGTTCAATTTTTATTTTTTCTTAGTAATTTTGATGTTTTTGTGACTTTTACAATTAGATCCAATTATCTAATTCATTAGTTTTTGATTTTATGGGTGACTTTAAAAGTTACCATGAATAAGTGTTGTATGATTATGGTGAATTATTATGGAATTGAAGTTCTTATTTTATTATATGATGATCTTATTAAGTGATTTTGATAGAAATTAATTTTAGGACCTAATTGTGAAAAAGTTGTGAATTAAGGTTTGGTGCTGAAATTCTGATTTTCAAAGGTTTTGTAGTAGCTTAGAATGAATAAATAAAGTATTGATTGAGAAAAAATAGCTCAATTGATGGGTTAATTGAGTATGGACTAAATTGTAAAAATTATAAAATTTAGGGAAAAAGTGTAATTTCGGGAATTAAAGGGTATAAACTGTGAAGTAGAGTGAAATTGAAATGAATGCTAATAAATGAATGATTTTACAGTTATAGATCAAGAACTCGAAGTGAATCGTGAAAAAGAGAAAATAGCCGATTAGTCCCTGAACTTGTATGACTTTTGCGAATTTGCCCAGGTAAGTTCATATGGCTAAATTTAATATTTTGATATCAAAATTTCATGAATGACATAGTATATTATTGCATATGAATGTCATTAAACTGTGATAGTTGTAAAATGATATTTGAATAAAAGTACAAATTAAGTGGAACAACGGATTTGAGTGCTTTCGTTCAGTGGCTAAGACGAATTGACGGAAAAGACCATGGTTGGACCATGGCAACATGTGATATGTGATTTTCGTATAAGACCATAGCTGGGCTATGCCATCGGTGTGATGTGATCATGTGATTTCTGTATAAGACCATAGCTGGGCTATGGCATCAGAGAGATGTGATTATGTGCTTCCGTATAAGACCATATCTGGGATATGACATCGGTGTGATATGTGCTACTGTATAAAACCATATCTGGGGTATGGCATCAGTGTGATATGTGATCCGTGTAAGACCATGGCTGAGCTATGGCTTCGGTGTGTGATATGTGACTATGTGCAAGACCGTAGTTTTACTATGGCATTGTGATAACAAAGTACTCAATTCCGTAACCGTTCCCTAAATTGATTAAAAAAAGTAAATGAGAAATGGGCCCAAAAGATTAAGAATTGGTGAATAGTGATATTGAAATCAATTAAATGAGTTTATTAATGATTTTGTGATTTATAGGAGGATTTAGTGAAATTAAATGTTATATGATTATGTGCAATGTTCGATAAGATTTATTTTTCTATGCCTATGAGCTTACTAAGCTTTCATAAGTTTACTCTTGTGTGTTAAATGTTCTTTGTAGATTGACGTGAAATCGGTGGATCGGATCAATACATCAGGGCACACTATCCAGATTACTTCGGTAAATTTTATTGTGCATTTTAAGGTTTATAAGGCATTTATAGGGTTTAATTGAAAGGAAGTGAAGGTGTTATAAACTTAGTTATCAACATTTTTCACTAAAACAGTTTTGGACAGCAGCAGTAGTCCCACTTTGAAAAATCACCAAAAATTTTGGAAATTGACTTAGAAGTTGAATAAATATGAAATTAAAGCCTATTGAGTCTAGTTTTACATGGAAAAAATGGTCTAATCAAAAGAATTTCATATTATGAGATATTTGAATTTTTGTGAGACAAGATCAGAATGATTTTGGGTTCCCCTGTTCTGACTTTGGAAAATCATAATAAATTGAATAAAAATAATTAGGGGCTAAAATTTATATTCTTAAAATCCTTAATGAGTATATTTTTAAAATAAACAAACGGGAACATTATCCGAATTCCGTATGAGGAAATAATTAATCTTTAGTGAACAGGGGTCGAAACTGTTTGACAGAGAAACAGGGGTGACTTTGAAGAATAAACTGTACTTACTGGCTAAACCAAAAATTCTGAAAATTTTATGGTAAGGAGATATGTGAGTCTAGTTTTAGAGAAAATTAGCGAAACTTAATTTGGAGTTCTATAGCTCAAGATATAAATAATTTAGTGACTATGACTCAAGTGGACAGTTTCACTATGAACAGTAAATATCATGAATTATCTGAAAATATTCTGAAATTTTCGATAATGCTCCGTAACTCTATTTCAGTGTTGGATACGGATTAGGAGTGTTACACTTTGTTCTTTACTTTATGTCTATTTATTTTATAACAATTTTTATATTTTAAGCTAAATTTTGTACCAAAAATAAAAAAAAATTTAAAACCCAATTTATTTATTTTCTTTATAAACTAGTCCACTTTTTTTTAAAACCTAAACCCATGTTATGGTGATGCCCTAGCCCAAAATAATAAACAAAATGAATTAAGGAAGAAATTAAATCTAAATTTTTAAATTTTAATGTTACAATAATGAATATCTAACTTTAGATAATGTAATTATTGATTGAATTTTAGTTTGATTGGTATAAATATTGTTCCTAATACAAAAGAACATGGTTCGAATATACTGAAGCGTATTATCCTTCTATTTATGAGTTGGGGAAGAGTCTTTATAATTTCTTTTAAAACAAAATTCTTGATTTTTCTTTTATTTTTTAAATAGTGAATCGATTAGTTCGGTGATTAAATCGGTTGAATTGATAATTAGTGATCTAATCAATTCGACCGCCAATCTAATTATAATTTTCTTTTGAAAGAGAAATTTATTAATTTATTCAATGAATGGGACTCATACAATTCGGGGGAAAAAAATAACAAACACATAACGCGTTGAAGGAAAAGCTCTATCAACACAACAAAAACTTTAGCTTCAACATCAATAAAACATTATGACACGTTGACAATTAAAAACCTTGATTAGTTTTTTTCAGTATAATTTCCTTTTGATAATCAAGTGTTTTTTTTAATCCAAATTCCCTTCTTTAATAATCTTAAACCCTAAACCATTATCAAATAACAATATCATTAAGTTGATATGTTTTTTCCTAATAAAATTACATAAAAAATATACTTCTATGTAGGATTTTTCGCAAATTTCTTTTATTTATAAGAATCTAGGTAGGCGTTGATATAGAGAGAAGGGTTAAACCGATTAACTCATGAATTACTTGAAACCAATTTTCTTTATTTTGAAATTAGTTTGTTTAATTAAAGCATTGGTCCGGTTTGATGATTTGTCTGGTTCTAAACACTTTGGTTTAATACCTTTTAAAAAATGCTTTGTTTTTAAATATATAAGAATGTTACATTGTGCCATAAGGTGGTGTTGTGGTGTAGTTGGTTATCATGTTAGTCTAACACATTGAAGGTTTTCGGTTCGAGTCTGGGCGACGCTATATTCTTATCTTTTTTTTTATTTGACAGGAAAGGTAAGGAGGAGCATGGTGGATCCGAAAACCACATGATCGTTAACCCAACATCCAACATCCAACATCCTTCATATCATCTTCTTCATCTCCTTTATCTCCCCTTAATCGCTTCTTAATCCCTTTAATTTAAACCCTAAATTCTCAAAAAAATGGATCCTATCCCACAAACAGTATTACCCAGAACCAAACGGAAACCCGACATAACCACCGTCCTTCGTAAATCATGGTACCAGTTAAGGTTGTCAGTGCGTCACCCATCTCGGGTTCCAACATGGGATGCCATCGTTTTAACAGCTGCCAGTCCCGAACAAGCTCAACTCTATAATTGGCAACTTAGACGGGCTAAACGAATGGGTCGGATTGCCCCTTCTACTATTACCCTCGCCGTACCCGACCCAGAAGGTCAACGGATCGGATCCGGTGCTGCCACACTCAATGCCATTCACGCCCTCACTAAATATACAGGGCTAGTCGTTAACGGAGGAGATGATGTTGTTGGTTTAATGGGTAAAAAGCATATTTTATTACTTCATGCTGGTGGGGATTCTAAAAGGGTTCCATGGGCTAATCCGATGGGTAAAGTCTTTTTACCACTCCCTTTTTTAGCTGCCGATAACCCTGACGGTCCGGTACTGTTGTTATTCGATCATATTCTTGCAATTGCTTCTTGTGCTCGACAAGCTTTTAAAAATGAAGGTAAAATGAATTTAGTTCATTGTGAAACGATGAAAAATTCTTACTGTTAAGTGTTAACCTCTATTTTTAGTTAATATGACACATGGATATGCGAATATAAACTCGAATCTTGGAAAAAAAGTCAAAAATCTGATGATATTTGGACCTACACTCGTATCTGACACTTACAAGTAGGTTACTGGGTTTAAGTCGACACATGGATATGTAGATATGGCTTTGAAACATGAAAAAATGTAGAAATGTAGAAAAAATGATGATATTCGGACCCATATTCATATCTGACAGTTACAAGTAGGTTACTAGGTTTAATATAACATGGATATGCGGATATGACCTCGAAACATGAAAAATGTAGAAAATCCGACTACATTCAGACACATATTTGTATCGGACACTTACAAGTAGGTTAATTTTGTGTAGGTGGAATATTTACTATGACTGGTGATGTACTTCCATGTTTTGATGCCTCTACTTTAATTCTTCCACCCGATTCGTCGACCATTATTACCGTGCCTATAACGTTCGATATAGCTGCTAACCATGGTGTCATTGTGGCGTCAAAATCTGAGATTTTTGATGAAAGTTACACGGTTAGTTTAGTCGATAATTTACTTCAGAAACCTAGTGTAGATGAGCTTGTTAAGAATCAGGCGATCCTGGATGACGGTAGAGCATTGCTAGATACTGGGATTATAGCAGTTAGAGGCAATGCATGGGTGGAGCTTGTTAAGCTTGCTTGTTCTTGTCAACCGTTGATTTCTGAGCTCTTGAAAAGCAAAAAAGAGGCAAGTAACTGAACCCAAACTTTCAGCTGTGTCTCAGTATTGTAATTCTAACTGTTTTGAGTTTTTGATTGTTATTCAGATGAGTTTGTATGAAGATCTTGCGGCAGCTTGGGTACCTACGAAGCATGATTGGTTACGACATCGCCCTTTGGGTGAAGTATTGGTCAACAAATTGGGAAAACAAAGGATGTTCAGCTACTGTGCTTGTATGTTGGAGAATAAACAGTCTTTAAAGCATCAAAAACCTTACTTTAGTTCTCAATTTCTCGTTATTGATTGCCATTTTCCATTGCAGATGATTTTTTGTTTTTACATTTTGGAACTTCGAGCGAAGTTCTGGATCACCTTAGTGCATCTGATTCAGCGCTTGTAGGCCGAAGACACTTATGTTCTATTCCAGCAACCACTGTTTCAGACATTGCAGCATCTTCTGTTATTCTGTCTTGTAAAATTGCTGATGGTGTCTCGATTGGTGAAGATTCTCTAATATACGACTCGAACATATCAAGTGGAATCCAGATTGGTTCCCAATCTATAGTTGTTGGTATGAATGTTCCAAAGGACAGTGATAATATGACAGGTAATTCTGTAAAGTTCATGCTTCCAGACCGCCATTGTCTTTGGGAAGTGCCATTGGTAGAATGTATTGAAAGAGTGATTGTATTTTGTGGTATCTATGATAACCCGAAAAACCCTCTTAAAAAAGATGGAACCTTTTGTGGAAAACCTTGGGAAAAGGTCATGCACGATTTAGGTATCGAGGAAAATGATCTATGGAACTCTAGTAGCAGTCAAGAAAAGTGCTTGTGGAATGCAAAATTATTTCCCATTCTTTCGTACTTTGAGATGCTTCGAGTGGGAATGTGGTTGATAGGTTTGAGTGATGGAAAAAACCTACACTATCTTCCATTGTGGAGAAACTCACCTCGAGTCAGTCTCGAGGAGTTGCATAGATCAATTGACTTCTCAAAAATGTGCATTGGATCCAGTAATCATCAAGCGGATCTCGCAGCTGGAATTGCTAAGGCTTGCATTAACTACGGCATGCTTGGGCGCGATTTATCTCAGTTGTGTGAAGAAATTTTACAAAAAGAGACTTCTGGTGTTGAAATATGTAAGGACTTCTTAGCCCTTTGTCCCAAACTTATCGAGCAAAATTCTAAGATTCTTCCCAAAAGTCGAGCATATCAGGTGCAAGTTGATCTTCTTCGAGCATGCGGAGAGGAAACGAAAGCTTATCAGTTAGAACGTAAAGTATGGGCTTCAGTTGCTGATGAAACTGCATCAGCCGTTAGATACGGTTTTGGAGGTAAAATCAATTGAATTTGCTTTAAATATGTTTCAGGAAATGTTAAATTGCTCGTATCTTTGTTAATCGGCTTTTTCTATGTATTGCCCTTTCTGTATTTCTAAATTTCACATCTATTTCCATTGATATTTTACCTTGGTTCAGAACATCTCTTGGAGTCCTCTAGCAGCAAGTCTACTCTGGCTTTCAGGAACAATAACCATGTTGGATCCATGGACAAGCCTTTTTGTCCAAAAACAGTGAAAGTCGAGCTACCGGTTCGAGTAGACTTTGTTGGCGGCTGGAGCGATACACCTCCGTGGAGCTTAGAACGTGCTGGTTGTGTTCTTAATATGTCAGTGAGCTTGGAAGGTTCTCTTCCAATTGGCACTATAGTAGAGACGACAAATTCAAACGGAGTCTTGATTATTGATGATTCTGGAAAAGAGCTACATATTAAAGACCTTACTTCAATCACTCCTCCCTTTGACGGTGATGATCCTTTTAGGCTCGTGAAATCTGCACTGCTGGTAACTGGAATTATTCATGAAAACATTCTAGTATCAAATGGCTTGCGAATAAGGACATGGGCTAACGTACCTCGGGGCAGTGGGTTAGGAACTTCTAGCATCTTAGCTGCTACCGTTGTGAAAGGACTTTTACAGATCATTGGCGGTGATGACAGCAACGAAAATGTTGCCAGGCTTGTTTTGGTACTAGAGCAGCTCATGGGAACGGGCGGTGGTTGGCAGGATCAGATCGGAGGTTTATATCCCGGAATCAAATTTACAACAAGTTACCCTGGAATACCATTGCGTCTCCAAGTCTTCCCTCTCGTGGCATCTCCTCAATTGATTTCAAAATTACATGAACGGTTGCTTGTTGTATTTACTGGTCAAGTAAGTAATTAAGTCTTTCATACATGCTTACATTTCCTTATTCTAATTGTTATTCTATTACGACCTTGCAGGTTCGACTAGCACATCAAGTCCTACAAAAGGTAGTCCTCCGGTATCTCCGACGAGACAACCTTCTCGTATCCAGCATCAAACGACTCACTGAATTAGCTAAGATCGGTAGGGAAGCTTTGATGAATTGTGACGTCGATATACTAGGTGAAATCATGTTGGAAGCTTGGAGGTTGCATCAAGAACTCGATCCATACTGCAGCAACGAATATGTCGATAAACTGTTTACATTTGCCGACCCGTACTGTTCTGGCTACAAGCTTGTGGGAGCAGGTGGGGGGGGCTTTGCCTTATTACTTGCCAAAAATGCCACATGCGCCAAAGAATTAAGAAGCATGTTAGGGAAAAACCCAGAATTTGATTCAGTAATCTACAATTGGACCATCTACTAATAATTTTTTTGATATTTTTCATGTTTGTTTTACGATTTATTTTTGGGTTATTGGTGCCCTCTACCTAATAATTAATAGACGATATAATTCATTGTATTGTATTGTATTGTAAAATACTATTCTTTTACAACATTTGTGAAATGAAACACTAGAAAGTTCCATCATCTTCTTTTTTCTTTTTATTATTATTAGCATGTCTGGGTTTTGATTCGGCGGATCAGTTTAGTTTATATTATTTTGGTTTTTAATTTGTTTGTATTTTGTATTAGTTTAATTTTACTTTATAGTTACTCAAGATTTATTGTTATTGTGCAATGATTATACTATATTTGTATTTGAAAATTTTATAGAAAAAAAATTAAAATCTTTTATTTTAATATTTGTAATTTTTTTCAATCTATAAATTTTATTTTGAGAATGATTTTATCTTTTTACATAAAATCTAAAAAATAGTACATATAAAAAGATTTGAACCTAAAATATCATAATTTCGTTTCTAAAACATTATTATTTTAACCAAAATTATTATATATTTGTCATAATTATTTTAGCCGCATTCTACCTATCCATAAAATAATAATTAATAAAAAATGGTCTAACGAGACACAAAGCTATAAATTATGTAATTAGTGTTTGGCTACACTTTCTTTGCAATAAAGTAAAATGTATTTATTGCTTCCATTCTTAAAATAGAAGTGCAATTATTTCAAGTAATGAAGTTTTTCCGAATGTTATTTAAATTGGATTGATTAGATTAAGAATTAATTAATGTATCCAAAATCTATAGGAATACAACAAACTTTTCTTTTCTTTGATTTTAAAATCTAAAAATAAAAAAAATAAAATAAAATATGATGAAAAAATAACTTAAAATCTACTAATAAAATCATACAAGTAATTTTTGAAAATTTATAATTATTAATTTAAAGAATTTATACTTTGAAATACTTTTCGATGTTTAAATAAATAAAACGAAAGATGATGGAAGTAGAATGAATATTTTAATTGAGTAACGATAATGTAGATTATGATATTTACAGGGATGAATATACTTGAGTATTTATATCAAGGTGTTTTAATGTTTTCAAGTTTTTAGTTGTTGGAGAGTGCATGAAGAATAAATTGTCTATTTGTTGAATAAGACTTAACAAGAAAAATTCGAGAAATTAATAACTAACCAGGATCAAAGTGTTTGAACAATTTATGAAATATAAGTTAAAAATTTGTAATTACTCAAATCGAATCGAATCGAATTCATTTAATTTTAATTTTTTATCAAATAAATTCAAAAATTATGAAGTCGGTGCGTACTTAAAAGAAAGGTTCCAAAATGAGGGAAAAAAGGGAAAACGGTGGCGTATGGGTAAAGCAAAAGAGTTTATTTTGTAATAATGAGTTTACAGGCTTTTAGATAATTAATCAAAAGAAATTGAGAACTTCCACATTAATTTCCGATCATCTTCTTCTTCATCTTCATCGTAGAACGCCTAGTGTTGAATTTATATAAATTCAATCAAATACAAAAACTGGGTCGTTTTAGAAGAAGGGGCTCGTCTCTAATTTTGGCGGGTTAAATTGAAAAACATAAATGGCGAATCTATATGTGAAGGCGGTACCACCGGCTGATCTGAACCGGAACACCGAGTGGTTCATGTACCCAGGTGTATGGACTACTTATATCCTATTCCTCTTTTTCTCTTGGCTCCTTGTTCTTTCCATCTTTGGTTGTTCTCCTGGCATGGCTTGGACCATCGTTAATCTCGCTCACTTCCTTGTACGTTTCCTTTTCTCTTTTAATTGTCTCTTGGTATTGAATGTTGAATTGGGTCCCTTGTTTTGCCTGCAAATTACCCCTTTTTTTTTGTGTGTGAATTTGCTCTGTATTGGTTGGTTTTGATTAATTTTCCTTTTGGGTCTTTTATGATTTGTTGATTAATGTTGTTGAGCTGTGGGGGAATTATTGTATGCCTTACAGTCTTTATTTGTGATAGGAATATTATTTGAAAGTTTTGAACTTTGCCCTTTTTGTTTTTCCGTCCTTGCAATGTATTGGGTGAAATTGTATCGAGTGATATCTTGTTTATTGATAGGAAGCAAGGAAATTAGGGATTTTACATTGAACAATGTCCTTAAGTTTTGAAAAATGCGTTTCGAGTTGAGATATAGGCTGCCTCATACTCGTAATCTCGGAAATTATGGCTTTGGGATTCGAAATTAGTCTATGTCCATCGCATTGGTAGCTTCACTAAATAATTTCCCCCATATATGTATTTGTTGCAGTTGCTTATTCATCTACTTACATTATGTCGTTAACTGAAGTTTTTCGACCAGTTAGCCTCATGTTAGTTCTATCTAAGCCGATCTTATGCTTTTTCTAATGTAAAGGTGATTTGCTAGTTTACTTCACATACCATGCCTTAAGCTTTTTTCTAAGGAACATCCTTTTTCCTGGTTACAGTCTCATGTGCTCACTATTCTGCTTGAGAGTATCCGAACCGACAATGAGAGATTTGTCTATTTTTCAGGTTACTTACCACTTCTTTCACTGGAAGAAGGGAACCCCGTTTGCTGACGATCAAGGAATTTACAATGGCTTGACTTGGTGGGAGCAGATAGACAATGGAAAGCAGCTAACACGCAACAGAAAGTTTTTAACCGTTGTACCTGTTGTGCTGTAAGTCTGTTATATGATATATTTCACAATTTTGTTTCCTGTATCTTGCTGATGATCTTTCTTATTATTTTGTGCTGTGCCTCTGAATTCATGTGTACGAGTGTACATGTATTCGTTTTCGAGCTTTGAATGTAATGAACTATATGGATGACTAGTGAAGCAATGAGTGCGTAAACACGGATACCCACCGATCATACACAGCATGTTCATGTTGGATTATAACAACTGGGTTTTTATACATGACTATTCATGTTACCTTGCTTTTAACAAAGGAGTAGATTTTAGTCTATCGTGTATTTAGTTTTAACATAGTTTATGCGTAATTCATGATCTTTCTAGTTCCGTCAGAGAGCATTAGCTGCTTCCAGTCTTTTTGGAATCCGTTTGCTGACCTTGGGTCATTCAATCCCCACTTTTTTTTTACAGATACCTGATAGCTTCGCATACAACAGACTACCAACATCCTATGCTCTTTCTGAACACGCTTGCAGTGATCATCCTCGTCGTTGCCAAGTTCCCAAACATGCACAAGGTCCGGATCTTCGGAATCAATGCAGACAAGTGAGTTTTCCTCCCTGTTCAGAACAGTTTATTTCACCAGCTAGAAAAGCCATACATACAGCTCCTTCACCTCTGTTGAAAATGGGTATATCTCTTTGTATGGAACATTTTGAAGGCTTAATGTTCTTCTTTCGTTTTCATGGTGAATTTTCTGACTGCACACTTAGAAGCTCCCCTTTGATCATGATGAAGGAATAATGAGTGTATCAAGTTAAAATCTTTGTATAGTAGAGAAACATAATATATGTTCAATATCATTAAGCTCGTCTTCTTATATTTGTGTGTATATGTATTTATGCAGCTATCATGTTCTTATATATATGTGTGTGTGTGTATATATATATATATTTATGCAGCTATCATGTTCTTATTTTCAGACCAGTGGCAGCCATGGGAAATATCTTAGAAAAGACTATACCTAGGCCTTTTTTGTTTGGTTACTCTTTTTCTCTGATAATTAAGACATTGTATAATCTGGTACAACTATAAGGATTTATCATATGTTATTGTAAATCACTACCTTAATTTTAAAGACTATGCAATTCACTCCTTCGAACTTTTGTAATCTCACATTATATGAAAAACCAATCTTGATGGAAAAACCTAGGTTCACATAAATCCTGAAAGTTCTTATTTTATGTGAGAGATTTACTGTTTTTTTTTTTTTGAAATATCATGGAAGCTTTAGTAATAGAAGTTGGATTATATTTTGTCCAATTTATTTAAAAATGAGAAAATTAGTCTATGTGCATTAGATCAAAAAGTAAATTGATTATTATTGTTAAAATTAGCATGATTGATAAAATAACTAGATAATTGTATGTGGCGTGCTATGGGTAACTCATGCTAATGTAAATAGATTAATTTTTAATGGTAAAAATGGATGAAAATTTTTAACAGAAGGATTAATTTACTATTTGATCTAACATATAACGATACATATAAGGATTAATTTGCCTATTTTTTTAGTAGAGGGGTAAAATGTAATTTAACTCCTATTATAAGGGTCTCAATGATATTTTTGTTTTTATTTTATTTTTTTAAAAAAAATCTAAGACCTTCTAGCATCTAGTAATACCATTGGTTTCGAATCAAATTTAGAATCGAGTTGGATCATTAAATCAAGGATAAAGCTTTTACAGTTGTTTTTTTCGTTCATAAGATTTAAACTTTAGACATTAAATGATATTGAATTCCTTACTATTCGATTCAATGCTATAATGGTTAACAACATATTATAACAAGAGTGTATGTGAAAAGTAAAACCAATAAATCTTTTCATATATGGTCCTAGTGCTTACGAATTTGGGAACTAGGTCGCTTCAAGAGCTAAGGATAAATTTTAAATTTATACATAAATTTTTGGATAAATTTTAAATTTATATATGAAATTTGATTTCGTACAATTTTATACATGAAATATAGTTTTGATTCAATTCTCATAAATTGTTAATACAATTATTGATATAACATCAATTTATGTTTATATATTGTATATATTGTATACACATAATTATATTTATCTAATATAAAAAAATTAATGTATTTATTTATTTAAATGTGTATAATATAATCAATATTAAAGTTCTGTATGTATAATTGTATCAAATTAAAATTCACGTACGTATCAAATTATTTATCAAATTAAAGTTGATGTATAACTTTAAGATTTATACGGATAACTAGATCAATTTATAAAATTGGCATTCTTGTTTTGCTTTTCTATGTACTAATTATCCTTATTTTATATATATATATATATATATATATATATATATATATATATATATGTCAGGGTTAATTTTTACCTAACATCCTCAAATTATGGGCTAAATTTTAAATTACAATAATATTTGAATTAAGTTCTATCGATGTAGTTATTAGTTTTGGCATTAAATGTTGAAGCTAACTTATAATGTGAAAATTTATGATTAGGTTAAAAACAAAATTAGAGAATAAATTAAAATATTGAAATATAATGGAGGTGCTTTCAACCCTCCCCACCCCCACCCCCACCCCCACCCACATCAGTTGTAGTTATAGTCTTTCATTATCATAGCTAGTTAAAAGAAGAGACGTGATTCCAAGCTAAAGTCTTTAGCTTCAAGCCAAGCAAATAACACCATGGAAAACAGACGCAAATTTGTCAAACAAAGATTTCGGTAATGATAAAGACAACAATAAAACACAAATCATATATGTTACTAGGGGAAAACTCGGAACTTTATGATAGGAGGATGATAAATTTTTTAGGATTAAAGTACAATTTTACCATTACATTAATTTATAATTTTATAAATTTTTAAAAAATTAAAAGACACCTTTATTATTTTTAGGAGGCCAAGGCTATCACTTACCCTTTCATCTACATCCCTATATATTACGATATTATATTCAAATATTGTGACAAAGCAAAAGAGTATTAAGAATAAATTTCCAATCTAATCCTACTTCAAATTTAATTGGAATCTAATATACCCAACCACAAAACAATGGGATTGACTTGTTAGGATGGAATGTTTTTGTACCCAAGTCCGGGCTTTTTTGTCTTATATTTTAAAAAAAAAATTAGGGAGAATTTATTATCAATGAAAGGGTAAATTATACCTAATTTATTAAATTATTAATAAGTTCATATTTCAGTCACACCAATGAAAGGGTAAATTATACCCAATTCATTAAATTATTAATAAGTTCATATTTTAGTCACACGACTTCAAAAAGTTATAAAATGATTATTGAACTATTCAAAAGTTTTCATTTAAGTCACCGGGCTGCTAAAATAGTTGCTATATAACCTTTTCCGTTCGAACTGTATATGCCAATCGAAAGCTCTCCTTTTTTACAGTTCAGTTTTTCCATTAAATAACTTTGAATGTCACAAATCTATAAATCAAAATCCAAATAGTTTTCTTCTTTGACCCCCAACATTGATTGCCAGATCGATTTAGATCTAAAGTGTGCTCTTTTACTTGTCGATGGGTACTGGTCCACCATACCAGTCATCGAATTGTGGTTTGGAGCTCGCTAGTTGAACTTTTTTTGGAAAAAAAAAATCAACCCAGTGACTTAAATGAAAGCTTTCAAATTATTCAATGAACTTAACTGACCAAAAAATTAGATGACCAAAATGTAAATTTACTTACTAATAGTTGAATGAACTTAACTGAGATTTACCGTTAATGGATATAACGTTAGAAAGCTAAAGACTTGCCATTGAAATAGCTTTATATTTTTAGGTAAAGGACTATAGTTGGAGCAGGTAAACCAGTTTCTTTCTCTTTTTGAAAGAATCAAATATATATATATATATATATATATAGATCAATCAAATTCCAGAGGCGGCCAGCCATCCATCATCACCACAATGAACAATGAACATCGACAATAATAATAAATTTATCAAAAATAATAATAATTAGCATTATAATTTCAAGGTACAATTGGAGCTTCTCAAATGCTATATCTGTTGAGAAACCGCATATTATAAATACATACTTCCATATATATCACTCATCACTGCAACAAATTCTAGACTTGAATCTGATACAAGAAACCAAAACCCAAATTGGATACAATCTTGTAATTTAAAAAAAGAAAGCAAAGAAAAGAAACCCCATTATATATATATATATGTATCCTATGATGATGATGATGATCTGTTAGTTCTAAAAAAAAGAAACTTTGAACAAGTAATAATAATATCAACCATGTGAAAAATGGTGAAAAAAAAATTAAAAACTAGAAAAAGCAGTTCCTTTCTTGATCATCTTCATTTCTTCTTCTTTTTTTTACCATGATCCTCCACCACCTAATACACCATTATTATTCCAAAATCCAGTTGAATTGCTTTGTTCCTTGTTTTGATCATCATCAACTTCATTATTAGTGCTAGAAACTTGTTTCATTTCTCCAAAAGGGAACCCTTGAACACCACTATGGATTGGGAAAGTAGTACTACTAAGGGTTGGCTTATAATCTTGCATGGAAAAAAGGGTAGCCGGTGCTGGTGTCGCCGGTGCTGCTGGTGCCGGAACGAAAGAATTCAACCCTCTTGAAACCATCCCGGTGTTGTTGTAGTAGTAGTAGTTATGCTGATGATCATATAAACCAGGCTCTTGCATAGGTGGGAAAGTTAGGTTAAGATCTTGACCTTTATAATGAACCTTATTAGGGTTTTGAGAAGATGATAACAGTGAGAAAGTGGATGGGTTTAGATCTAAAACTTTAGCTGAATCTGAAGCGAAAGCTGTTGATGATGATGAAGAAGAAGAAGAAGAAGAAGAAGTTGTTGATATTGAAGATCTTTTGTTCTTCCTAGAACCACCACCAACAGGTACATTCCTTAAAGACCCACCTTCAGTCCAATACCTTCTACAAGTCTTACAAAAGTACCTTGGTTGAGTAAGACTATAATTGTTGTAATAACAAAACTTGGTGTTTGTTGAGTTACACCTAGGACAATTCAATTGCTCTGGTGGTCTTGTTTTCTTCTCTAACACTGTTGTTGTCGTCGTCCCTTTTGTGCATGTATTATTATTAGCTACCATCATCTCTTCCATTGATTTCACTTGAAAACCCTTTGAGAACAAAAAAAAAAAAAAAAAAACTTTTTATTTACTCTTTAAAAAACAAAAAAAAAAAAAAAAAAAAAGAGGGAAAGAAAAGGATCAAAATTAACCTACCTGTGACCATTTATCAGCATCCATTAAGTGATGACTTCACAGAGAGAAAGATATAAAAGAGAAATCAAAACAAAGCCTTTTCTTCGTTTGTTTGGAACTGGGTCTTTTCTTTAGGTGGAAGAAAGAATGTTTTTAGATTGTTTCTAATATGCTAATAGCTTTATGAGTTGGGGATTTTCACTTTATGAATGATGAAAAGAAAAGGAGGAGAAGAAAAGAGAAGTGGGGGTGGGTTTGTTTTGACTACTCGTAAAAAAAAACAACATTAACTCTCTTCTTCTTCTTTTTTAAAGATCAATGTCTTTTATTGTATGAATATTTTATTTTATTGATTGTTGTGGGTGGAATTATGAATGTGCAACTGTGGTGGGTTTCTCCTTTTTTTGACCTTATAAATGTGAAATAAATAAATAAATATTATTTTTCTTCCTCTTCTTCTTCATTCTTATATTCAACATCAATTCCGATTTACAATAACTTTTAAAAAATATCGAGTCTTAATTTAGTTGGTATTGTTATTGTTACAATAATATGGATGATATAGCTTCAAGTGTGCTTAAGCGCATTATTTCTTCCATTTTAAAGGTTCAGAGATGTATGAAGAATTTAGGTATTGTACATAACAACACCTTCGTAGAATAAGTCATCATAAACACATTCTCCAAAAAATAATTCGCATAAGATGTTTCACATGATATTACATCATAAAAATAGAAGAAATGATAAGATAATCTCGAAATATGATAAAATTCTTGAACTACTTTTACTGTATTATTTGAAAGAATTTGGTTTAAGGAATCGATTTCTCTCAACTTCTTGTAATGGGTACTTATATCTTTATTAAATTTTGTATTAAACTCTTATATACTATTTATCATTACCAAAAAATAGATAAAATTAATTAATAAAAGTATTAATATGTTTTGAAATTGAAATACCCTATAATTTCTTCTATATGATATCTATAAATAATTACAAATTTTAAAACAACTTTTTAGCATTTTAGATTTTTAGTATTTCTTACGCATTTGCTTAGTTTTATTCTTCTATCACATTTAGGGTTAATTTAGTATTATTTCTCATAAATATTTTTGAGACAAAAAAATATTTGTTTGACCAAAAGCAGAAGGAAAACATAGTTATTTGCTTGCAGTTAAATAATCCGTGATTCACTAGTTTTTTCAGTCAATATTTTCTTATGGAACTTTTTTTTTTCTTTTATATATATATAGCTCAAAAATCATTAGGGGAAATATCATACAAAGTGAGTGAGAAAAGTTTATGTAATAAATATATTTATAAAAATTTAATGTATAAAATAGATAAAGTTTTAATTAAAATATAAAATTCAAACCTTATTATATATATTATTTTAGATTTTATATAAAAATATAAAAAATTTAACATTTTCACAGAAATATTTCTTACTTTTGTAATAAATTTTTTTTTTTTTAGTAATTTCGTAATTGAATTAGATTGTGATACGGTTAATGGAAGCCACCAACTCAATGAAACCCTTATATAATAGCATGCATATATATATAATAGCGACGTTGGGGTTAGTAGTGGTATTGGCTCTCTTTAAAAATGAAAAATTATAATTTAGTCCATCCAAAATTAATAAAAGTATTATTAATTTATGATAAAATGGCACTAAAAATTTGATTTAAACCCTTTAAATTTAATAGAATTATAAATTAATATATTATAAAATTATATTTTAATCTCTAAAAAAGGAGTCAAAATTTTTTTTAACCTTGCTCTCGATTGTAACTTAATAAAAATTAAACTTTATTTTTAAATTTATTAAATATCATCTCTTCATAAATAATAAAAGAAAAGAAAAAAGAAAAAGGAAAAGTTACCTTGTTAAGAATACTTTTACTAAATCAAAAGGGTAAACTATAAAAATAGTCATTTTTGTTTGTCTCACATTATATTTTAGTTATTTATGTTTGAAATGTTATGTTTTAGTAACTTATGTTATCGTTTTGTTACGAAGTGGTCACTCTGTTATTATGTTCTATTGCCTCCCTAACAACAATCCTACATGGCCGTCCAAATGGGTTTTAAATGCCAACTTAGAAATCCAATTAGGACGAGATAATTAATTAAAAATTTTAAATTAATTCCACCTTGAACTAGAAAAGAAAAATCGTTCGTCTTCTTTTTTCTTTTAATTTTCTTTTCCATTTTGACTGAAAAAATTATTTTCATCCTAGTTGGACATCCACATTGGCATTTAAAACACATTTGCTATTAGGGAAGTAACGAAGCTTAATGGTAGAGTGACTATTTCGTAACAAAACAATAACTTAAGTGACTAAAATATAATATTTTAAACATAAATGACTAAAATATAATATGAGACAAATAAAAGCAACTATTTTTATAGTTTATCCAAATTAAAATTCAAAAAAAAAGTTTAGTAAAGGCTAAAGAATAAAATTGAAATGCTGATAGAGGGAGCCGACAGGAGCCGACAAAAAGGAAAGTGGGACCCAAATAATGCGATATACGATGGAAGATAAATTTATTGTAATAATATAATAGAATATTGATATTTAATGAGTTTTAATTTGATTAGTATGAGCATTGTTATCAATACAGAAGAATATGAGTTTGAGTGCGTTGAAGCGCATTATCTTCCTATTTAAGGGTTGAAGAGAGATTATAAGTAATTTTAAGCATTATATTTAAAAAAACAGATATGATCAGAGCCTATAATAAAATTGTTTAAAAAAATTTCACGACAGTATATAAATTTATATCTAATTAATAAACTAAATTATTATTATCATTAAAAATAAAAATATTTTAATTTTAAATATTTTTAATTATATTTTATAAAATAATTATTAGTGTATAGTATTTTATAGTGATGGTGACACATTTGGCTTCAAAATTATTCGAAACAGCCAAAGACTAAGAATCTGAGTGCCTGTTTTAGTTTGGCTACAGCTTTAATAAAAATAAAAAGCATTTTTTTCCCTTCATTCACATTGTGGTTTGACACCATTTAATAACCCCGTTATCTTTAGCTATGATTTAGATTATATATTTTAGGTTAATTCAATACAACATCCTTCAACTATTGCTCAGATTTTAAACTGGTTCCTAAACTTCAAAACATTCTGATTAAGTCTTTGAAACTAGTATTGTTCCATCAGTCTAATAGTTAGTTTAGGCGTTAAAATTAATGCCAATTTGGATCTAACATGAAAAATTATTAAAATATGTGGATCAAATTGTAAAATATGTGTTGTTTGGACAATTTAGATATGATATATTAAAATATAGATTATGTCATTAAAATTTAGGAAGGTTATTTTTTTTATAACATGTCAAATCCAAGCAATTTATACTTTAGATACAGGCGTGTGTTTTCAACATGCTCAATGCCAAATTTGAGTTGATATTTAATGCTTAAGCTAATGGTGAGGTTGGTGATAGGATTGGTACGATGCTAACGCTTTGATAACTCAATTAGAATATTTTAAAGTTTGTAAATTAATTTAGAATCTCGACCATAATTTAGGGATTCTAGTGCAATTAACCCTACTATTATTTTTATCCGTTTCTACTGTGAAAACTCAACCATGATTGAATAAAAATTTAAAATACACTATAAGTCATTCATACTTTTCAAAATTAGTTCTCATGCTTTTATTTTCAAGAACTGAATCATTTTTTTCTGGATATAAAAATTCAAGTCTAATCTCTCCTATCTTAACCAGCGGTTAAGGGTTCGATCCTCGTCTTGGGTATGAAGCAACTTTAAAGCTTGTGGTCAGCATCTATTCTCTTAATAAACTTACAAAATGTGAAAGATTAATTATTGGGCTCGCTCCAATGAATACCTTAAGAAATATATAAAAATAAAATTCAACTTCAATAATTAATACCATTAAAATGTTTGGATTATCTTTATAATGATGATTAAATTCTAATCTCATCCCCAAAAGCCAAAATCTTTGTCTTTTCAATTTTCAAAATTTAGCCAAAACTTTAAATTTTTTTTTTTTTGTATGTTTTCTAAGAACAAAATGATGAAGGGCATTCAATTAGAGGGGCAAAAATAGTGTTCTTTAATACACACAAATTATAAAGAAGCCTTTTTATGTCTCCTACAAATAAAAAAGATAGAATGAGTGTTCCGTCCAATCAATAGCTAGAAGCGCTTTCTAGTTTCTAGGAAAAAATGAAAAAGAATGCACTTTATTTGGTAAGCTAAATTAATATTTTTTTTCATGCAAGCTTTTGTGAAATTATTACATTTAAAAAAAAATACATTCGTACTCTTGCATTGATAACAATGTTCACACTAATCAAGTTAAAATTCAATTGGTTATTCCTATATTATTTATGTTGAAATATTTCTAAATAAAAGTAAGGGGCGGTTTAAAATTGAACCGAAGATTGGTATCAACTGAAAACTTAAAGGTAAATTGTACTCAAAGTCATTAAATTATTAGTAAGTTTATGTTTTAATCACTTAATTTTAAAAAGTTACAAAATGGCCATTAAACTATTTGAAAGTTTTTATTTAAGTCATTGAATTATTTAAAAGTTTTTATTCAAGTCATTGGGTTGTTAAGTTTTTTTAAAGTCAAGCTAGTGAGCTATAAGCAACAAATCAATTATTGGTATAATGAATCAGTACTCATTGGCGAGTAGAAGGATCCAAGTTAATTTGATTGTCATTGTCGAATATTAGAGAAGAAAGTTGTTTGGGTTTTAGTTCTTAGATTCATGACGTTCAAAGATATTTCATAAAAAAATTGAACTGTAAAAGAGAAGAGGAATGGGAGCTTTCGATTGGTGCAGGTAGTAAGGATGATAAAAAAACTCGAATCTAATGTGTTCCAACCTGACCTGATATGTTAGGGTTAATTTTTTTTTTTGAAAAATAAAGTTTGGAGTGGGATGGGTCAGTGTAATTAAAAAATAATAACCAGGCCGAGTCGGGTTTGAGGTAAATTTGCCCATCCGCCCTAGGATGTTTATAAAAATACCCATAATATATACATATATTAAGTTTTTGCTTTCAATAAATAAATATTTAAATAAAAAGTTAAATAAATTAAGTTTTAATTTTAAATTAAAAAAAAAAATCTTATTTGACTTAAAATAAAAAAAAAATGAAATAGTTAAATTAAATTTGGGTTGAGATGGATGGAGCGGAGTCAATTCTCTTGTTAAATTTTGGGTTCGAGGCAGATTTAGCCTTAATAATTGAGGTTGGGTTAGGATAGATTGGTCAAGTTTCGGGTCAGAGTCAGGACGGGCAAAAATCTGCCCTACCCTACCTCGCCCCGTTGCCAATGTGATAAGAGAAGATAATATAATAATGATTTTAATAGTTTAGTTACTTAAAATGATTAGTTTTATAACTTTTTGAAATTAAATGATGAAAATATAAATTAATTAATTTAATCCCAATTTATTATTATTATTTTTTATCACTTCATCCGTATTAATAGTTTTGATTGAATTAATCGTGTAACACATGGATGGGGTGGTCTACACGTCATTGGCCCCTTAATTTCCACCGTTCATTTAAACTGCTCTGCATTTATTTAATCTAATATTGGCTGTATTTCACGTTCGAACTAGGTTGGACCTTTTTAGATTCAATGTCTTTTTCTTAATTTTATTCATTTTTGTTTTTAATTTTATATTAAAATTTAAATTTTTGTGTCAGTTTCAAAATTAAAAATATATAGAGACTAAGAATGATCAAATTGGAAAACAATAGCTAAACCTATAACTTTACGTATAGTATTGACTAATAGCATAATCTAACCAAATAGATTAAACTACGACCATTAGAGTCTGAATTAAAATTTTAATATTAAAAAATATAAATATTAAAATTGATTAAATTAAAATATAAATACTAATTCTACAATTTCTAAATCATACAAGAATTAATAACAAAATTGGGCTGACTTAATATTTGAAAAATATCATGTTAGTAATTATTATTAATTTTTTTTTTTATTTTTAAATATTTGTTAACGTGACAATTTTTTATGTCATGTAACATATCACGTGTCACCGTTATTAGCAAAATATTCATAATCAACTGTGGTGAAGGTTAATCAAGAGTTTGATTGATTAAGTTTTTAGCTATAAGAGATGAATTGAGTGTAAATTTTTCACCTAGGATTTAATTGGTTTTTTGCTGAGGGGTTTCTTTTTTATCATTATCCCAATTTGACCTAATTATAATGATATTGCCAGGAATTAAATGGGCCGTAATGAAATGATGGCAGGGCCCATATAAAAATAAAGAAGAAGGAAAAAAGAACATATCCATTATGAAATGATTATTAAGCTAAATAGTGAGTCAAGACTCAACAAGGATAGCCCTTGCCTTACACCATGTTTGTCCAACCTTTTTTTGGTCCAGGTTGTTTTGCGTTTATATAATAAATATAATTTTTTTTAAAAGTCAAAATTAAATTATAATTTTTTAAAAGGATTAAGATATAATTTTACTATTTTTTAAGGAACCTAACTCTAATTTCATCCTTTTTGAAGAGTCCAAGACCCTTGTTTACCCTTCACTAGAACCACTCTTGGGTTTGGATTATTGTAGTTTTTTCAAATAAATTTTTTTATTTGAGTAATTTTGAATTTGAATTGTTTTGTATTTAGGTTAGATAAGTTTAGATTATTAACTTTCTATTATCAAATTAAATAAGATCAAACTTAATCTCATATTAATCGAATTGGATGATTGAATTTAAGTAAAATTTGACAACTCTAAACCGATGATAAGATGTTTTATTTTTTTTAAAAGAAAATGTGTACAAATTTGTATGTTGGGTAAATCTATACAATGAACATAAAGTTGATACCGCAACCTAAATATGCTTTTGACAAAGAAAATCGACCCATTAAAATTTGGGTTCAATTTCAATTTGATCCCATTGAAAGTTGTCACACAACATGAGTGAGGCTAAGGTTTTTGGGCCCATCCCATGTTTAAGAGCTCCCCAATACATTTAAAATTGTACGCTACCAATTTTACAATCTTTACTTCTCTATTATATTGCTCAATACGTTCACGGATAATATTACTAATTTCATTGGCTCTAATAGTTACCATGAGTATTTCCTAATTATTTTTTGCAAGAAAAAAAATAATGCCTACAATCTACAATAAAGTAAAAGGTAAAAAATAGGGCTAATAAGTTATTTCTTTCATCACTCCAAACAAACTAATATTAGCGCTAATGGTGCGTAAATGTAACTCGTTGTTTAAAGAACTATTCAGAGTTCCTAGAGCTCCTTGTAAAGCTTGTTGGAAAACCTGTTGTCGGACTTGATTAATCGCTCTTTGTTGTTCAAAATAAATGGTTTCATTTTTGTAATTTTCTAATTGTTCCAAAATCTTATAAATTGAATTAATCAAATTCAATTTTTCTCGTTCTATCTCAGAGCATCCATTCACTTGAAACTGATCCACCTCCATTTCTACTTTTCGTAAGCGGGCCCGGGCCTTTTCCAGCCATTCAATAGCCCCCCGCATATTAAACAATTTCAAGACATTGAGGATGGGTTTGGATAAGCGGTGGGTTACGGTACAATAAGTTTAGCTTATTTTTTGTCTCACGCTATAGTGTTGTTACAATATTTAATCTCACTGCTACCGTTGTTTTCATATTAACCGCAGGTAAACGCACTGTCCATCTAAACCCACATTAAGTATCATCACGTGTAAATATTATGTATTAGTTCTTTTTTATATTTATTGAGTTTAAGTCTATTACGTGTGAGTTCTTTTTAAATTTATTTTGATTTAGATTTGAATATATATTTTAATTTATAATCTATTACACTTTATACAAAGTTGATTCTAATTATAATTCTTAGACATACATGCATTATTTGTGATTTAAATGTACAACCCACCAAATTGAGTAAGATAGAAGTATTGTTAAGGGGATGAAAGACAAATTATATGAAAAGAAGATGATGGCGACAAAAGCTAGGATGACCAAACAAAATTTATCTTATTATTAGATATTTATTTTAAGGGCGAAAATGAAAATGGAAAGAATTTAGGAAATGAAACACAAAATTATTTTATTTTTATATGTTTAATCTACAGATTAAAATGAGAAAAAAAATTGGTCTGAGTGTACTCATGTTCAAGTCAGGTAGTATTTAGATAAAGCCATGACTTCAGAATTTAAACTCAGTTCAAATGTATAAAGAAGAAATCCGCTACTTCTTTTAATGGATAAGGACACATAAGGTTATATAAAAAAATGAATAAATTAATATTGAGTGTAATAATAAAATAAATTATATTCTCCAAAAAAAAATATGAGTTTCACTCTTAAAAATAAGATTATTAAAGAAAATAATCACAAATCTTAAAAAATTAATCTCTATCAATGATAAAACCCGCAAAACCGACGTAGAGAATATAAATAGAGACCTGCCACAAGGCAGAAATGTGTACCAGATGGAAAAGTTGTGGCATTCCAAGAAGTTGGGTACCCAAAAATCCCATAATCACTACCTTAATGGACCAAATAAATTACCTTCGGCCGAAGGTTGAAGACAGAATATACATTTATAAGGGCTTAGTGTCGGTAGAACAATAAATCCAAAATGTAGCAGCTGCCGGTCGTTTGACAATTACAATTGAGCCCCCATCGACCATCCTATCAAACACAAAATCCAAGCCAACCAGCTGCCACACATTGTCCAATATCCAACCTATACTCAAGCCAGCAAATGGTGGATGAAAACTACCTCACTCCCGATTCACGACCTCAAATGCCAAATACTAATAACACATAAAAAAAAAAAATGATTTTGGATGAAAGGTGGGGTGGGGTGCAATATAGTGTATTTAGCTTATTTTTTGTTTCACGTTATAATATCTAATTTTACCATCACCATTATTTTTATATTAACAATAGATAAATGCATCGTTTATCCAAATCCACCTTTAATCCCTCCTCAATTAAAATGTAATGATATGACACTTTTAAATCATCTTATATCATAAGTTCTTTTTTTTAGGGTAAATTACACCAACAGCCACCCAACTTTGGCGTAGCTAACAAAACAGTCACCTAGGTTTCATTTCAGTCACTCAACTTTCGAAAAGTTACAAAACAGTCACTAACGTTATAAAAAAGTGACAAAATAGTCATTGATTAACAGTTACCGTTAGGGTGTTAACGGGATTGCTGACGTGGCAAGTTAACCAGCTGATGTGGCAAGTTAACTTGCCACGTTGGTGAAGCGGCTACCTTCTGAAAAACCTTCATGGTTATGCAACTGGGGCTTTTGGTGGCTTACTTGCAGTAACAGTACCAGATTCAGTCGAAGCTTTGTTGGGTGCACCTTGAGAATTTTGGTTAGGGTTCAATGCCCTTGCTTCTTTTGGAGAAGACCCTTTTGGCCCTTCACCGGCAACATTAATCACCACTTTTCTTCCTCCACCGTTTCCCTCAGCCATTTCTTTAATTTTCAGTGCTTCATCTTATCCCTTTCAATATTTTTCACTCTTATACATAAGTCTAATGAAAAAATAAAGTTCTTGCAGGAAGAGGACATGCAAAATGAGGAGGGGATTGAAGTGGTTAACACAAAGAATTTGAACCCACATGCAGAAATAGAGCATTCACAGAGTCCCATTAAGGAGTTGGAGAGCAGGAGATTAACCTTTGAAAGGAAATTGCTTGAGTTGCATAGTCTAAAAGAGAAGTTGTCATGCATTGCTTATTTGCGTAAGATTTAATCAGCAAAAACAAACAGAAATTGGCAAGCTCAATTTCACAATTTCTGCACTTAAGGCTGAGATAAAGGATCTTCAAGAAATTATAAGGTAGGGTAACATGGAAATAAAACAACTAGACATGGCAAAGCAGTTGATAGAGGAATTGCAGAGGAAAAATAGCAATGGTAGCCAGATAAAGGGACAGATAATTTTGCTTGAAGAGCAATTATCCGGATTTACAGCCATTGAAACCTCTACTGGAGATGCTTTGGTTAAGAACAGGCTTGAAGATATTAAAAATATTGAATTAAAAGTTATTAAAAAGAGGAGGATAAACAAAGAACTTGAGCTTGAAAAGAGGGAAATTTTTGTTCTAGGTGCACGGCATATTAACTATTAAACCTCCTTCTTCTTCTTCTTCTCCTCCTCCTCCTCTTCTTTTTTTTTTCTCTGTTGGAAAGCTTAAGTAAAAATGAAGAACGAAAGCAGAACCTAAAGCATTAAGTTGAATTTGGCAGAAGCGAGTGAGGCGATCTTCCGATTCCAGATTTGGCCAAGTTGTCGGCTACTTGATTAGCATCCTCGGATTAGAACTTGATGGTCATTTACTAGCCGTTTAAAAAATTTTCCCATTAAAAGCTTGAAATTTGTCCTTTCTTTCACTGTGTTTTTCTCTGCTATAAGTTTGAATGCAGGAACCGTTCATTGAGATTTTTAGTCCTAATTTCCATATTAAATTTTATCTTTGCAAAAGCTTGAATTGCCTATTTTCTCGTTACAACTTACAAGTATACAACAAGTATTGTATACTGAAATTGGAGAGAGTTTGGGAGGGATTGTGAGAGAAATGAAACTCAAAACTTTAATTTGAAAAGCAAAAATAAAAGAAGGGAAAGGTAAATTACTGGGATTGCGTTTGTTTTGTCTTCAAAGTAAGAAGAAATTATGGGGTTCAGGGAGGAAGAAAATTACAGGGATTTCTTTAAAGGAAGAAGAAAGAGAATGAGGAAGAGAGAAATGGGTTTAGGGAAGAAAAAAATGTTAGATGCCGTCACCTGCCATGTCACTTTGCCGTGACGTCTGTGACGGAAAATGGCAAAAGAGACTGTTTTGTAACTTTTTGAAAGTTGAGTGACTGAAATGAAACCTAGGTGACTGTTTTGTCAGCTACCCCAAAATTGGGTGACTGTTGGTGTAATTTACCCTCTTTAAAAAAAAGTATAAACACAATCATAAATAATACATCTGAATAACTTTAATCAATGTCAACTTAAATGAAAATATTTAAAGTTTCCAATGGTTAATTAATCATGGTTTAATGTATCATATATATATATATATATTTAGTAATTGAAATATTTTTGGGTGGGGTTAGTGATTAAAAATAGCTTTCTTAAATCTAAGCTTAATTAAACCCTTAATTGTTTCCAAATAAAAAATAAACCTAAGAAAGGGTCCCAAAATTTTCCTTAAAATTCTAATTCCATTGTTTCAACTGTTTTTTATAGCTGTCTCCTACCCTTTGGAGTAATGAAGTGCCAATTTTGTATAATAAGAATCTAATTATTTGTTTTAATGGGAAACTTTCTTTTTCTCATGAATTAATTCTAATTTTTCTTTGGAATTTCCTATATAATAGGAAAACATAAAAAAAAAAAAAAAAAGAAGCAATAATTTTTATTTTTATTTTGTATTAATGTGGACCTTAAACTTGATTATAATGTTTGAATTGATAAGGTAAAAAAGAGACCAATTTTGTCTTTAATTACCATTCTTTCATTGTAATGGGATGTGACATATTAAAAATACTAAAAACATAATATTGTACTTAATTTACTGATACATTAAAATAACGATGTAAACAAAGTATTTGTGCAGGTCAAAAATCTTAGTGCTCAACTTAAACAACTTATTAGCCCAATTGATATAATTTATACGCAAATGTGTGAACTCAAACACAAATAATTCAATGTATTCTTTTATCACGTTAGCTTTTATGTTTCGATTTTTTACCGTGCATCGATAAACTTTATCCCCAACTTCAATCATCAAATTTCAATTTAACCTTAATCTCAAACTTGATTTGATTGAATTACAACTCCAAATTACTATTACAATACATCCAAAGCAATATTACATTATTGAGAATCCTATGAGGATACTAACTAAAGCTATTCCGATTATACCAAAAAAAAGTTGTATACAATTGCAAATTATAGGAGTTTAAAAGCAAATTACCCTTATAATTAACTAAATGAAATTCGGTGCTATTTTAATGAGATGATAACCAAAATAAAAAATCAATATAATATTTTAATATTATATATATATATAAAGCTAAAAGGTTAAAAAAAATCTTCATAAAAAAATAAATTGAATTAACGTTGACTGTTAAATTATGTAGGCATGACAAACAAAAATATTCGACAATGACATAAGTCATGCCGGGTGAAATTAATGTTAATGTGGCATGTTGTCATGTTAAGAAATATTTTAAAAAAATATAAAATCATAAAATATATAAATTTTATAAAATTGAAAAATTATAAAATATTAAAAGTACATAAAAATTTAAAAATATACTTTTATATTTTCAATATAAAGTTTGATAATTTTAATAAAAAAAATATGTTATTCACTTCTTGAACGGTAATATTAAGGTATTTCCAAAATTTGATCTATCGGTTCAATAAGTATTAAATTGGATTTTAATATGATTTTTTAATTAAATTTTAAAAAAAATACTTGCTCCAATCTAATTAATTTCTAATTTGTATAAGATAAATAGCCCAGATTTTAGAGAGACTTTATTACCGAATTTTTTTAACTTTATATATTTATATGATATTAAACCTAAAAGTTTGACACCAAACCCATGCAATTTGGGTTACATTTATGATATTGTCTAGTTTCCGCTTAAGGTTTAAAAAGGATAAAATATTGCATAAGTTTATATATATATTTTTTAAAATTTTAAATTTTTATTTTCAATAATTTAATTTTTTTTCTTTTAGATTTCATAATTTAAGTCTTGTTAAATTTTTTTTGTTAAAATTTGTTGATATAGCATTTTGAAATAATAAAAAAAAAAACTCACTTGGTAGCCATATAATTAAAAAAATGACGTTATAATGAAACTTAAATTTAACAAAAAAATAACAGTGTTAATAACTGAACTTGAATTTTGAAATCTGAAAAGTAGAGACTAAATTCTTAGAAATAAAAGTACATAGACTAAATTCTAGATTTTTGAAAAGTACAAGGACTTATGGCACAATTTAACTGGGAAAAAAGGATCCGTCATATTTAAAAAAGGGTTAATATCCTATTTAGTACTTGAGTTTGGCTTCAATGTTCACTTTAGTACTTGAGCTTTTTTGTCCCAATTTGACTACTAAGTTTGGCTTCAATATTTATTTTGGCATCTGAATTTTTTCAATCTGATACTTGAGTTTCTTTTTGTCCTAATTAAGTAATTGAGTTTGACTCCAATATTCAATTTGGTACATGAATTTTTTTGTCCCAATTAAACACCTATTTTTTATTAGAGTACACGTGTCAAATATTCGTTAAGCCACATGATGATATTTGGTCTAGGTATCAAATTGAATATTCTAGACAAACCCAAATACTAAATTGAATATTGAAACCAAACTCCGAAACCAAATTTAATATTAAGGCTTAGAAAAATAAAAATCTGAACATGAAAATGACAGATTTTGATGTTCCACCGTTACACACACTTTTCAAGTGATGGACGGTCGAAATTAATCAGCAGCCTTGGTTACAATGACTTGTTTGGTATGTACATAATTAAACTGCTACATTCATGAATCATATGAATATACACAATTGAGAAGGGCAGATAGGGAGAAGGGTCGTTGAGTTAAGTTAACCCTTTTCTAGAGAATATAAAATTAGCCCAAAATTTTCAATAATTTTCATTTTGATTGGTTTAATTTTATAAATTCCCCACCTCGCATTAGCAGCCCAACGGCTCTTTGGACTGTTTGCCTTTCATTTATATTATTTTTAAATTTGTGTTTTTAACCGAATCGGATTAGTTTTGTATTGAATAAATTTGAATCGGATTAATTTGAATAAAAATTTAAAATCTTCATATTATTTTAGTTTTTTACATCATTGATGGGTTTGACCTTTTAGACAAATCAGATTAGTTTTATATTAAATAAATTTGAATTAATTAAGCTTGGATGGTTTATTGGGTTGAAATAAATGAATACAAATAATTTTGGTGGTGTTTAAGTCTAAAAAAAAAAAATGGGAAGTAATATAAATATTCATCTGTTTTTAAAAACGTTTATGATTAAAAAGGCCTAAAGCCTAATCTTTGGGGAGTCATCGTCTCCAACATCTCTCTCTCTCTCTCTGTTTTTCTATGTTTTCTCTCTCTTTCGTTTGTTCCAATGTTTGAGAGAGAGTGAATTGAGTAGCTTCATCCATAAGTGAAAACAATAGAAATATATATATACACAGAGAGAGAGAGACATGGGAAGGGCTCCTTGTTGCTCTAAAGTTGGGTTACACAGAGGTCCATGGACACCTAGAGAAGACACATTGCTTGTCAAGTACATTCAAGCTCATGGCGAAGGTCACTGGCGATCCCTCCCTAAGAAAGCCGGTAATCGAATCTCACTCGTATTCGAAAAACGGAAAGTGGTATTTACGAATCACTCACCCCATGTGACGTTTTCTATAATGTTGCAGGGCTACTTAGGTGTGGAAAGAGTTGCAGGCTGAGATGGATGAACTATTTGAGACCGGATATCAAAAGAGGGAACATAACACCCGACGAGGAAGACCTCATCATCCGATTACATTCACTCCTCGGCAACCGTTGGTCTCTCATCGCCGGAAGGCTTCCGGGTCGAACCGATAACGAGATTAAAAACTATTGGAACACCCATCTAAGCAAACGTTTATTAAGCCAAGGAACAGATCCGAACACCCACAAAAAACTACCACCGGATAACCCGGTTGTCGTCCTCGTCCCGAAGAAGAAAAGGAAGAAGAGCAACAAAAGGCCGAACAAATCTAAAAAACCAACCGAGCAAGAAAAACCCAAAATCCATCTCCCAAAACCCATTAGATTTACATCTTCAGTACAGTGTACCACTAAGTCTTCGAGCCAAGGAGGTGAAAATGGACAAGTCCTCGTTCCATGGTCCGAATTCATCAATGATGATGAAAACCGAACCCGGTTTTTATGTTATAATGACGATCATGATCTTATCAACAACTCAGATTTCGAGTGCCAGTCTCATCATCATCATGATCATGATCATGGACTAGGTGCTGAAGGTGACAGTAATGATTCACTAGAGAAGATATATGAAGAGTACTTGCAGCTGTTGAAGACGAATGAAGATCAAGTACAGTTGGATTCTTTTGCTGAATCATTACTGATATGACGACGATGATGACGTTTAAGTGGAGAAAGAAATATGGGAATCTTGTTGATTTGTAGTTATATTATACGTCCATGAAACGTCAAATGATGGGTTTTGAGTTTAACTCTCTACCAATAAAGGTTGGTTGAATGTTGAATCTTTTAGGTTTTCACGTGCTTATCTTCTTTACCTATATGTACCTTGTAAAATTGACAAACATAAAGGCACTTCTTTTTCTTTTCATATAAATCTCTTTCATACTTTTATTAATTAACAAATTAAATTAGATATACTTAATGTCCTTACACTATGTGTAAGTTTACATCTTCATAAAATTATAAATAATGATAATTGTATTATTTAAAAGTCTTTATTTAAGTCATTGGGCGTATGAACTTCTTTATTCATATTTTTTATACCAATTGAAAGCTCTCATTCTCTTTCTCTTCTATAATTCAATTTTTTTTATGAAATAGTTTTGATACGTCAAATCAAAATATAAGTTTAAGGGGTGAATCTAGGAGCTGACATTTTGCATTGTGTCTAAGGGTGAAGTCGAAAATTCTTTTAAATGACTAAAATTAAGTTATAAAATTTTTAAAAGTCAAAGTATAAATTTATCATATATTAACTTTTGATTTCAGAATTTTTAATGGGCTAAACATGAAAATTTTTATTTGGGAGGGTAAGTTGCAATTTTTTCATATATTAATTTCTAATTTCATCTATAATGGGAGGGTTAAAAAATCTTATATATATATATATATATATATATATATATATATATATATATTTCCCTTTTGTGTAAAGAAAGCCAAAATATACGATGGGTTTTTATATTTTATCAAAGTAAAATTAAAGGCATAATAATAAATTTAACTCTTAACGTTTATATATTTTTTATCAATTACACTTTTATTCTTTTTAGCTAAATTTGACCATTAACTTTTCAAGAAGAGTTGGATTTTTTTTTAATGGCAATACTAATTAAAATGTTATATTTTTAAAAGTGGTAACCAAAATAGTGATCCATGTGTACTTTATGCTTTAAAAAAAAAGATTTTATGAACTTTATATAATTTTTTGAATTTTATTTTTTATTTTTAATATTTTATAATTTTTAAATTATTTATTGATGTGACATATAAGAAAAATAGTGTTTTGTTAGCATGAAGCACATGTGGACTGCTACATGAGTTGCCATGGCAACATCGTTAAAAACTAATGTTTTAGTTAGTATTTCCATTAAAAAATATTTTAACTCTTTTTGAAAGGTTAATGGTCAAATTTAGCTCAAAAAAAGGATAGTGACCAAATTGACACAAAAATGTAAACATTGAGGGTTAAATTTATTAGTATGCCAAAAATTAAATTATCATATCTTTTCTATTTAAAAAATTCTAATATATTCTTTAACGTGTATTGATTAGGTTTCCTTATATGTTAATAAACATGCTAAGTTTGCAACTATAACGGGAGATATTAATGACTTTAATGATTAGATTAAAACTTTTAAGTTGAAAAGAAATGAGATTCAATTTTTAATTTTTTTAAATGTATATACTTTGATTGAGCCTTAATTTAGTTGGCACCGATGCTATTGCAATAACTAGGAGGATTTGGGTTCAAGCATGCTTAAACACACATTATCCTTTGATTAAAGGGTAGAGGTGGGCATTCAATCAAATTGAAAGAAAAAATTCTAGTTAGTCGAGTTAACAAGTCTTATTTTATCATCCTAACTTAATTTGAATTTTTTTAATCGAGTCAAGTGAAATGAAATTCAAGTAGAGTCAAATTGAGTGAAATTTTTCGATTTAAATTAAAAAAAATTAAACATGTTAAAATAAAATCTTCTTACAATTTAACTAATTTCATGTTAAAGCACATAAATTTGAAACCATATATATTTGAACTCTTTGAAAGGAAAATTAGAGAAAAAAATAAGATACTTTATTATGATAAACTTGAATTTGTAATTTACTTGTTTAGGTCCTTAAAATTATTATTTTGGAATTTTTTTTAAATTATGAAAATTTGGAATTTTTATAAATATTTTTGAATTTTTTAAAATTATTTTTTATATTTTTTTGTTGAGAGTAACCGGTTGGCTCGTTTTTGAAATTGAGGCGGACTATAGGGGTATTTACACAAATTTGTTATTTGAGTTATTCAAATTGTAAAATTTAACTCGATTTGAACTCAAAAAAATCAAATTACTTATTCAAGTTAACTCCAAAAACCGAATATGTAACAACTTGATTTTAATGGTACCGGAATCGGTGGTTTCAGAACCTCGTTTATTGATGGTTTGAATCCATAAGTTTTCATATTTCATGATTACTAGTTTATTATATTGTTATACGAAATTTTGATTAGATAATTCAGTTGAATAGATAATTGATTTTAGTTTAAGGACTAAATTGTAATGAAGGTAATAGTTAGTCATCCTTGACCTTTAGGAGTTAAAAGGTTTTATATAGAGATTGTCCACTTTCAATGTTAGTAGACGGTTGGTGCATGGATTTGGATAAATACTTGTTAAAATGTTAGTAATATAACTCTTTGATAAATGTGAGAGTAAGTATTTAAGTTGAAGGAAAGAGAATGATTTTGATTCTCATATTCTTCTTCGAAATCTCACCATAATAGGAGGAAAGAAAAGCTTTAAGAATATCCTTAGCTTTCAGCGTTGCATGGTAAGTAAATTGTTGTTTGATTCTCATAAATTTTATGAATTTTTGAACATGATAACTCAATTTAGCTAACCCGCGTGTCTATTTTCAAAACTGTTAAAGTTTTGAAGTGTTACCATTTTTACGTGCTTGAGGTGTTAATGTTAATTGATTATATTAGAAATTTAGATATGAAAAAGATTTACCTGGTAAAGTGAAGAATTGTTATTCTTAATTATAAAGATTCAAGTATGAATGTCCGAAACGTGTTTAAATGCATTGTAAGCTGATGAATAGTATTTAGAATTTCAAGTGATAGAATTGAACTGACTTATATGTATACAGTGAGGTGATGAATGATATTTGGTTCATAAGAATTGAATTAAATTATGTTATATATCAAGATTTGAATCCACAAAGAGAAGACCACGAAAAAGGGAAGGTTGTCGAGTAGGCTTTATCGTGGCGTGTTACCATTTCACCAAGTAAGTACATAAAAGTATAAACATTGTTTAATTCTTCGTCAATTTTATTATTTAAATTATGTCATCCTGAGATGAGGTCCAACATCTAGACAATGATTCGCAACTCAGTAATATTTGTATAGTCCCTCTTTCGTTTAACATATGACCTTAGGTTGTGAGCTGATTTTGTATATAATATGTGCAACAATCTAATTTTTTACAGTGCCAAAAACAATGGTTCGAGGACCACAATTCTGACGATAGAGTTAGTAAATATTATTTAATACTATTTACGATTCCATTATACTTTTTTATTGATGTTTGAAATGGTAAATTCGATTAGCAGGTTAGAAATGAAAATGTACGGACTAAACCGTAAGAATTAGCAAATAGTTAATCAAATGAGTTTAGAAAAGAATTGTTCAAGGCTCAAAGTGGTAAATAACCACTCCTACATGGTAAGGCTGATTCTGTCAATATTTAGTAGAGACACCTGGTAATTTTCATTTAACGATGAGAATTAGGGTGTTAAGTGTTAGGCTAAAGTGGATGGAAATAGAGTCTTATTCTCGCCTTCCTCCATCAAAAGCATTATTATCAGTAGAAGAAAAAAAAGCTCCAAGCTTTCTCGAGTAATCAACTTTTGTATATAAGTGTTTTCAAATCCTATGCTTCATAAGTTTCATATTTTTTATATCATTATATCTCGATTTAGTTAACTTGCATGTTCTATTTCCAAATTGCTAAAGTTAGAAAGTTGTAATTGATTAAATGAATGTATTAACATATAGATCAAGAACTAAATCAACCTATTGATAACAGAGGGAAAGGAAAACTCTTGGAATAATCTCTAATATCTTGTTTTGTTGTTGTACCAGATAAGCTCATAGGGTGTTATTATTGTAACACCCCACGCTCAACCCGTCCACTAGATCTAGGTATGGAGCGTCACAAATAGACCTATACTTAATTTGACTAACTTAGTTGCTACAATCCTAACACTATAGTTAAAAATAATAATTCTTGCAACTAAATCCTTAAACCAGTAAATGTTTAAAACTTCAAATTATTTTCATCTTTAAACAAATTATTTATTTACAAAGAAATTTGTAAACCTAGCTAAGGACTATCTATCCTAAAGTCCAGATTCTAAGTATACTATTTGGCTCCGTTGTTGTCAATTTTGTGGAAAAGCCTCCAATGGTATTCATTTCCTATGTGCATGGCTCTAACTACCTGTGATCCCCGCGCTTAGCAACATCTGGCTTGGTCCCTTTTTTGAGTCCTCAAACAACCTTGTAAATTCTGCTAACATCAGACAACTCCATATGTTTAAGAAAACTTAGTGAGTTCCTTCACTACATCATAAATAAGCATTATCGTACGAGGGTGTCAAATAAATTAACATATAAATACTCCTTACTTACTCAGGTGAGTATTTGTTAATGGGTGGTAGTCTCCACTCGATCCTCCATATTATATGGCTTCACTCGACCATATTTTAGATGCTTTGTCATATCAGCGAAACCTACTCTTACTCCATATCTTTCCTTTCTTTCATGTTTGTAACACCCCTAACCCATATTCGTCGCCGGAACAAGGTTATGGAGCATTACCGGAATAAACAAATCAAATACAAACATTTCATATTATTTAACATTCATGTCAGATATTATTCATACAGTCCCTTATATGAGCCCTCGAGGCTGAAAACATACATTAGAAACAAGTCGGGAATAATTCGAGTACATAGAGAATTTTTTGTGAAACTTTAAAATTTTTCCTTGGTGTAGGGGACACACGTCCATGTGGTTAGGCCGTGTGGCTCACACGGTTAAGAGACAGGCTCGTGTCTCAGGCCATGTGGGCATTCAAAATAGGGCACACAACTGCGTCCCAGCCTGTTTTCGTACCTGTGTAACTTTCTGACAGGGGTCACATGGCCAAGCCACACGCTCGTGTGCCAGGCCGTGTGAAATATCCTGAGCATTCTATTTTAAATTTTAAAGATGCAGGGGACATACGGCCAAAACACACGCCCATGTGACACACGGCTGAGACACGCGCTAATCGTGATTTTCTCGTGATAAGTTTTATAAATTTATAATGAATTGTTCTTGAAACTAACTATTATCACGACGTAGGCAAGTGTACCTATCGAACAGTAGTATAGCTTTAGTAAGACCGGATTGTCGAACCCAGAGGACTAAGAGTACTAGTAATGACTGTCTTCTTATTATCTAGCCGAAGAAAAGAGATTTGTTTTAACTAACTAATTAATTAAACTAAGAACTTGCAGAAAATAGAAGTTGGGAAATTACTTTTGGGGAAAGCGATTGATTGATACAATACCTAAGGAAAAATCTACCTAGACTTTTACTTGTTATTCTGGCTCCGAACCGGACGATTTATTCATTTAACTTGTTCCGTAGAAATCCCTACTGTATATTATTATCCTTCTCGAGACTAACAACGTCTAATCCTTAAGTTGAATAACCGAGAGTTATCTCTAATTAACACCCTAAGGTTGCATTAACTCGATCTATGGATTCCCTTATTAGGTTTCACCCTAATCCGGCAAAGTCTTGTCACCCTATCTCTAGGCGCGCAATCAACTCCGCTTAATTATGACAAAGTTCTCCTCCAACTAAGAGTAGTAACTTGAAGTGATATCCTGAAATACCAAAAAAGAATTAAGAACACATAGTTAAGAACAAGTCAAATATTTATCATACGATTCAGAAATAATAACAAGGTTTCATCATAGGTTTCATCCCCCCAGGTATTTAGGGGTTTAGTTCATAACTAAACAAGAAAACATCTCAGAATAATAATAAATACAGAACATAAAGAAAACCCAAAACTCCTGAAGGGGAAGTTGAGGAGAGATCTTCAGTCTTGATAGTGGCTTCTGCTTCTAAGATGGATCAATCGGCTTCCTTGGAGTAATTCCTTACTCCCCATTCTCTGTCTCCCTTCTCTTCCTCTTTTAGGGTGTATTTATAAGTTTTGGAATGCCTAAGAAACCTCAAAAGTGGCCTTTTCTGAATTGGACTCAACTTGGGCTCGGAAGGGACACGCCCGTGTGACACGTCTGTGTGCGATAACTTCAGGCCGTGTTCGAGGTGCACGGGCATGTGTTATACCTGTGTAAATCGTGCTTCAATTTTGCCAAATTGACACGGCCGTGTGAGGAGCTCCAGGCCTTGTTGATTTCGTGGTTTGGCCCATTTTCTCTGTTTTCAGCCCGTTTCTCGTTCCTTTCGTTCTCTTATGCCTACATAAGAATAAAACATGAAATTAAGACATTAGGAGCATCAAATTCACCAAATCTAAGGAGAAATCATTCATTAAAGGCGTTAAGCATGGGTTATAAATATGTATAAATTACGGTTTATCAAATACCCACACACTTAAGCGTTTTCTTGTCTTCAAGCAAAATCCTCGAATCACAATTAAAATTTCCTTTTTCTCAACTTATAATTCCTATTTATATTATCTTAAACCTCTCATAAGTAATCATACATTGTGAATTCAACTAAAAGAACATTAGAGCTTCAAACATTCTAAATTGAGTATTTTAATCATGAAAAACTTAGGTATCTCCCCTCCTCTAAGTAGTTATTATTGATTTGGAACGTCACAGAGTTTAACATCCTTACTAAAGATTCACTCAAATCACTCGAAGTGTTTAAGGACAATGAAATTAGCACTCATCAGTCAATATGAAAAGTTATTACCATAGGTTTGCAAAAAAATCAAATCTCCACCACTGTAAATCGAGATGATACATCAATCCAAAGGTCTTTAAAGGGTTGTAATGAGGCTTGGTTAGGGGGTGTGGTCACAGGCTGAAAGAAAGGGTTAGAATCGAGATTGACTTGAAAAATTTCTTAACTAAAAAAAATATTTAATCATCACTTGTGTACAACAAAGCTTTCTTCTTTGACTATGGAATGAGACTTACAAGAAAAAGATAGCTACTGACATGTATACATGGTTTTTTTTTTTTAAGAACAAGTCAAATAATCATAAATTAACTATTAATAACAAGACACAGTTAACTATTAATAACAATACATAGTTAAGCAATTTATTCAAATCAATTCTCAACAAAAAAAATAGGGATCAAATTAATTTAATGGGATTTCAACAATAATGGGTTAATGGCTAATATCGAGAGTGATACAAGGAATGGCTTGTTAGGCTCAAAGGGGTTCACTAAGTGTTAATCGTGGAGGTAGGCTTTTCATGGCATGAGTGGGTTAATCCTAAATGTAAGACCCCTAACCCGTATCCGCCATCGAAATAGGGTTTTAGAGCATTACTAGAATATACAGATCACTTAAAAAATTTCAATTAAATACTTATCGATTCAATGCATCATATAAATAAATATATTACCATTCAATCAACAGCTTGGCACTTGTCTAAGCATCAAATAACAATATTGTTAGTATACTAGTACATATTTCATATAAATTTAACATTGATATACTTATTTTCTCGACATGTCACACTTGAGTTTAATAATTGTTTTTACTTACATAATTTCCTTGTATCAACATATCAAAGATAATCATATATGTACATGTCATGAAACATATCATTCTCTTACTGGTTTTTCATACATATATATCATTCATTTCATTATATCAATATTTCATGCTCCATCATTTCCATATATTTTATGTATATTTATTCCGATAATAGTTTATATCAAACTTAACATAAATTATATTCCATGTACTTATGCTTATTTTGTTTATCTATCTTCATAATTATTTCATACAACTATTTTGTACATATATTTCCATATGACCAGTTCTTGTAAACATTTCACACAACCATTTCATATAACCATTTGTCATCTGGTACATATTACCTGAATATCAATTGTTCAATAAATGTCATAGCGTCTCCCATCCACGGTCTTATTTATCTTTGACATGATGCCATAGTGTCTTTCAACTATGGTCTTACTCATTTTCTGTCATGTTGCCGTGGTATCTTTCAAGCATGGTCTTATTCATTTCCCCGTCATGTTGCCATGGTATCTTTCAACCATGGTCTTATTCATTTCCCCGCCACGTTGCCATGGTATCTTTCAACCATGGTCTTATTCATTTCATGTAATGTTGCCATGGTATCTTTCAACCATGGTCTTACACATTTCATATCAGGTTGCCATGGTATCTTTCAACCATGGTCTTACACATTTCATATCAGGTTGCCATGGTATCTTTCAACCATGGTCTTACTTATTTCGTATCAGGTTGCCATGGTATCTTTCAACCATGGTCTTACTAATTTCATATCAGGTTGCCGTGGTATCTTTCAACCATGGTCTTACACATTTCATATCAGAGAGCATACTCCTGCGAACCTCATCCTTACAGTGGGATTACCAGTCCAAGCTAAATCCCCTATAATATAAACTCATAGAGTATTGTTGGGATTACCAGTCCAGGCTAAATCCCCTACAACGACAATTACTCTAATGAGCTTGGATCTGAATTACCAGTCCAGGCTAAATTCAGACCCTAATTTGAATTACCCATTTGGGCTAAATCCATTTTACACATATTCTTTGGGAGGGCTATATCAGGATAGGATCACCCGTCTGGGCTAGATCCTTTTTACCGTCAATTCCTTTTCGTTCAACCGGGATTTCTTCTCCTTTTTATCAAATATATCAATTTTCATCAATTTTCATACAAGGGATATTTAAATCATATTCACATCAATAACATACATTTCAAGTATTTAAAAATATAATTCAAGTTATACGAACTTACTTGGCGAAATTGCAGAAATATTAAGATTGAGGGGTATTTTGATAATTTACCATTTTCCCAATTTTCAGCCTATCTTAAATTGAAAATTTCATTCAATTTATTAATTTAGATAATAAAACAATCCATTCCCTTCAATTTGGTCATTTTTGACATTTTTATAAAATTGTCCCCTGAAGTTTTACTTTTATTCAATTTAGTCCTTAAGCCTAAAACATGCAAATTAGCCTTGCTAGCTAAATATTCATATATGTTTTCCTCCTCCTCCTCTCCATTCCACATCCTTAATGTATATAACATGCTTATAAGTAACATTATCTATAATTTCACTATTTACTTATATGTATATTCAAAGCTGTCCATCCATGTCATAGTCACTAAATTCTTTTTATCTTAAGATACAAAACTACCAATAAAGATCCGCTAATTTTTCGTGAAACTAGACTCACATATCTTCTTACCATAAAATTTTTAGAATTTTTGGTTCAGCCAATAAGTACAGTTTATTCTTTAAAGTCACCTCTGCTCTGCTGTCTGATAGTTCTGACCCTTCTTCACTAAAAATTAATTATCTCCTTGTACAGGATTCGAATAATGTTCCCTTTTTTTCTCTTGAAAATAGACTCATTCAAGATTCTAAAAATATAAATTTAATCCCCTTATTATTTTTATACAATTTTTTTATGATTTTCCAAAGTCAGAACAGGGGAACCCAAATTCATTCTGACCTTGTCTCACAAAATTTATTATATCTCATGATTTACAATTCCATTGCTTACATATTTTCTTCTATAAGAAACTAAACTCAATAAGATTTAATTTCATATTTTATTCATCCTATAATTCAATTTCTACAATTTTTGGTGATTTTTCAAATTTAGACTACTGCTACTGTCCAAAACTGTTTTAGTGCAAGATATTATTTACCATGTTTATAACACCCTTATATTCTTTCTGTACACTATTTCTCATCATTTTCTCTTGTTTTCTCTTCATTAACATATCAAAAACATAGGACCATATGTAAGGAAACTCTACATTAATATTAATCCCATGCTTTTTCAATAATATCAAACTTAAAAATATATTGAAATCATGATGTTCTTACCTTGTTCTATTGATTTCAATCTTCATCTTTGATTTTCTCTCTCCTTCAGCTTCCATTTCTTAAATCCAAATTGATATTCTAACCTCCTATAGTCTCCTTAACATTTTTCTCTCTTGGTAGCTATGGAAATTCTTTTGATTTTTGGGTGAAAATGGTGAATTTTTGGTAGAAGGACCAAATTGTAAAGAAAGCAGACTTTCTTTCTTTCTCTCTTCCTCTCACGTTAGTGCATGGAAAAGATGGATGATGGTGTATATTTTTTTTCCCACACACACACATATATAGAGGCTAAATAAAATAATAAAATAATAAAATATCTTATTAAAATATTAAATAAATAATAATTATCTAATTAAATAATTAAATAATTATAAAATATCACCAACATCATCATTACTTTCTAGATTTCTCTCTCTTCCAATTGACCATTTTGCCCTTTGTGATGTTTTAAAATTTCATTCTTGAGTCATCACTTAATTTGGTAAAATTGTAATTTAGTCCTTAATAATTTTTCACCTATTCAATTTGGTCCTAATTCATCAATTTTCCTTGGTTTTTAGATTATTCCACCCTTAAAATATTTGCACTATTAGTCCTTCAACTTTTCATATTTACACTTTAATCCCTCAAATTTGGAGTATTTACTCTAGGCCACAAAACTTTTCTCACTTTTATAATTTAGTCCTTTCTTGAATCAATATGTCATAATATACTTCCTAGTGACATAACTCAATTTTCCTCTTCTTATCACTTTATTTCCTTATTTTACTAAATTAAGGATAATATCTTACTGTAAAAATTTTCGAGGTATTACACTAAGTGCCTCTATCATCTTGATATATCAAATCAAATAGTGTGGTCTTGACATGCATAATCAGGCAAGTTCTAGAATAACAATTCAATATTGGCACACTCAAAGCAATAAGAAAAGTGAGCATGAAAGAATTAATAAATGCTTAAAAGGCTCAAAAATCTCACAAAAATTATGGCTTTTTGATGTTTCAATCTGTGGGATTCAATTCAAGATAATACCTAAATTTGGGGAAACAACCTAAAATTTTAAATTCTTAAAAATCAACTTATCATGCTTGATTTTCTAGTGTCTTAGAGTTTAACAATCACTGCATGAATGCCTATGTTTTAATTCAAGATATATCAATCAAAATTATCAGTCAATCAAAATTTAACTTAAACATGATATGAGAGATTCACAAGAGAACAAAGCACTATTCAGGGATTTTCAGATAATGAAATGATTACCCCCCCACACTTAAGATGTATGTAATATCCCGAATTAGGGCCTAATCGGAATAGTGGTTTTGTGACCACAAATCCGAGATAGAAATAATTATTTTATAATTATTTTGAGGTTTATGATATGATTACATGATTGTGTGAAAATTTCGTGAAGACATTCTATGCCTAAAGTGTTTAAATTGAAAGTAGGGACTAAATCGAATAACTTGTAAAATTTGCATTCTAGAAGTTCTTAGTATGAAATTGCATTGAAATATTAATTAGGAGGTCTTAAATAGCAATTTGACTAATTTAAGTTCATGGACAAAATTAGGACATGGAAGGAATTTTTGGAAAGTTTAGTAGTAAGGGCATTTTGGTCATTTAGTTATTAAAATGAATTAAAAACAAAATTAAAAGCCAATTTTTGTCCATCTTCTTCATTAGGCCGAAATTTCAAGGGTTCTCCATAGCTAGGGTTTGTTTCAAGCTTCCAAGCTCCATAGTAAGTGATTCCAAGCCCCGTTTTTAATGTTCTTTACGTTTTTGAGATCCCGATAACTCGATTAAGCTTATGTTAGCAATAATTTAACCTAGGGTTTATATTTGGAAAAATACCCAAAGGTGAAATTTGTGTATTTTGATGTTTTATGATAGAATATGAAGTTTTAAATTATGTTAGACAACTTGTACTACTCGATTTTAAGCAAAAACAAGTAAAAGGGCTTAATCGGTAAAAATACCTAATAGTCACAAGTACATGTTAGAGTGAGAATTTGATGTTGCCATAGAAGAGAAAAGTGATCAGCATGTTGTAAAACATAAGAATAAGGAATAAAGTTTAATCCCGAGCCTAGGGGCAAAAATGTAAAATGTAAAAGTTTAGGGGTAAAATTGTAATTTTGCCAAAATTTGAGTTAAGGATTAATTTGATAATGTGAGTATTAAATAAGCTAAATGTGTTATTTTAGATCAAGAAAGACGTGGAATCGACCTCAATCGAGGAAAAGAAAAGATTGTGGACTAAATTGCAAAATCTTTGTATTTTGGTACCAGGGTAAGTTCATGTGTAAAAAATGTAGTATAATTGTTTGTTTTAAATTATTGATGTTAATTATATGATATGCTGATTTTTATCATGAAATATATGCTTTGTGGTTATTTTCGAATAAAATGCAAATTATTTGTATTATTTGTTAAATATAAAGTGTTACCGAGTATTGGTTTCGGTATTTTACGGAAGGTGGCAAGGATATGTGTTTGAGGAAAATCCCGTTTGAACCTTAGGAATAGATTAGGATACAAGTGACATGTCACTAGGATGGTTGAGCATCCGAACTCGTTGAGTTGAGTCCGAGTTCACTTATGGATGCGAATGTCCGAACTCGTTGAGTTGAGTCCGAGTTCGTGAGATGTAACTAGGCATCCGAGCTCGTTGAGTTGAGTCCGAGTTCACTTATCGATGCGAACGCCCGAGCTCGTTGATTTGAGTCCGAGTTCGCTTATGGGCGGGTTACATGATTGCTGGATTGCATATATGGCACTTATGTGCAAGTTATCCATGTATCCGAATTATATTCCGATGTGTTCAACGGGTAAAGTTATACTCAAATGGAGGAATATTCGAGATGTAAAGAGACGTATTGGTAAGTGATGTGAAATGGATATTTTGGACAGGTATGTAGTTAACCCTCGGGTTGAGTATTGATACAATCATGATAAGATAATAAGATGATGAAAAATGATTAGAAATGTGATATGTGTTTTACTGATGCATGCTAATGTTGATTGGTATGACCGTTTGTTATGTTACTTATTATTTGCATATGAACTTACTAAGCATTTATGCTTACTCCTCCTTCTTACTCATTGTAGTTTTGAACAAGCCACTCAGGAATCGGGATAGGTCGAAGACTCAATCACACTATCCGGAAGACTTTTGGTAAATGGCTTGTAAATTTAAGTATGGCATGTATAGCAATATACCTATTTTGTGTAAATGATCTTATGATATGGTGATGGAATGGTTGAGAAAATGTTTGATAATGGTAAATTATGAAAATGGTTAGTTTAGATTATGTTTGATGTTAAGGAAAATTATTAAGATACTTAGTGCATAAAAAAACTCATAAAAGGGATGAAATTTGCCATAAACAGAATACTGCAACAACACTGACACGAGTTTGAAAATTTACTAAAAATCATAAAAATTGAATTTGGTGATGGAATACATATAAAATTTAATCTTATTATGTCTAGTTTCACATGAAACAAATGAAACAGGTAAAGGAATTATATGTTAAAAGATATTTGAATTTTAGTGAAACAGGGTCATAGCAGTTTCTGAATCCCCTGTTCCAATTTTATAAATTCACCATAAATTGTAAAGATATAATTAGGTGGTGTATTTTATATCCTAAAAATCCTTATTGAGTCTAATTTTAGTAGAAATAAATCTCATATTCATATGAATTTTTTACAGAGAGAAATGTGGTTCGTAGTAAACAGAGGTCAAACCAGTCAAGTCCTGAAACAGGGTAACTTTAACTAATAAACTGTACTAATTGGCTCAACAAAAAATTCTAGGAAAAAATTAGTAGATAGGTATATGAGTCTAAATTCAAGGAAAATTTACGGATCTTGATTTCGAGTTTTGTAACTGGAGATATGATTTTTCTTGTGACTGTGATGCAAGTAGCTTAAAAGCTGTGAATGTAGAAACAAATAATCCAAAGTTCTAAAAATGTTAAATTAAGCTTAGTAACACCTCATACTCGACTCCGGCAACGGTCTCGGGCGTGGGGGCGTTACAATTTACATTGCCTTCAATGTACAAGGTTAGATATATAAGAAAATACAAGATCATGAGAGAGGGAGAGAATTGAAACTTCCTAAGTGGTGAATGAATGTCCTAGTTCAAAGTTATGGAGGTGGAGGAGAATACTCCGGTGGTAGTAGAGGTTGGGTACCACAAGTGCTGTGCCAAAAGAATATTATATCTCCTTATTGAGCAGGGCATGGTAACCGTGGCGAACCTTTTCCATCGGAGTTTGAAATTACTAAATGATTGCGAGCTTTGGAGCTCTTTGATAACTGTGATAAAAGCAGGAACTGTTTAGGGGATATTAGGAAAAATGATTTACTTGTAAAAGATTAGTCGAGATTCAAAATTGTTAGATAAATATTATAAATTCTAATAAAAATAAAATGAAAGAAAAATAAAAAGTTGTCTTAAATGAAAATAAAAGTAAAAACATAAAATAAGAAACAAAAAGCAAAAATTTCTAAACATTTTAATCGCTAGATGGTTCGCGAGGTGGGACTGACGATGAGATGTGGATGTGCTGACAAATCTGCTGTAGAGTGGCATCAATGTTGTCAAATCTGTGAAAACATTGTTGCTCGAATCTGTTAAGACGCTCAGAGATGTCAGCGTATGAAGCCACCGCATTAACTGGCCGAGAAGGTGGTGGTGGTGGGTGGGGAAGTGGGTCCTCATGTTGGGTAGGGACATCATCAGTAATGTCCTCGGGACTCTCCTCCTCGTTAGATTGAGCGAGACGATATTGGGGAGGGTAGGTTCCTTGGCGCCTCTCGATCATCCTCATGCTCAGCATACTCGAGATGCCTTGTGGAGACATCTGGCCAATAAGGGTCAAGGATGATTCTTGGGGCGCGGTGTTGAGGAGTCCGAAGTGTCGCGCCAGTAGAGTCACGTAGGGGCTAATGGAGATGACCCTTTCCGATGTCACTCTGTCTGGTGGCGTATGGCAAGGGCGATAAAGTAGGCGAGGTTTATGACGTGCCCGTTGGACGTACACCATAAATAATAGACGTCGTGGGTAGTAACGACGCCGATGCTCCCTCTCCGTCCTGTCAGAGTGTGAGATAAGATAGACTGAAGGTACCTTAGGGATGTTGGGAGAGATGATGCCTTGGTGCGACTGGGGTCGTAGGTGGCCAAACGTGGGACGAGAGCATCCCAACAACGTGAGGGAGAACGATGGATGTGGTAGTCAAGAGCGTGTAAATTGTTCTCCTCTCTGAAATACTCGGTATAAAGACCCAACGAGGTACCGAACTCGGGAATGCTTAGTTGGCAGACTAATCCGCCTAAGTGAAACTGTACTGTGCCGGGATCATCGTAGTTTGACATCATGGTTTGAAGATGAAACGTAGAACATAGCTCCATCATCAACTCTAAGTATGTTGGCTCGATGATCCCAAAAAATAACTCTCATGGATCGGTAGTAAGGAGGGCCCGGATTGCGTCAGCCAACTGGACTTGTTCGACAGCAGCCCAATCAATGCAACGGCCTGTTGTTACAGGTCGGGCCCGTAGTATCTGGAAGAGTTCCTCTTGAGGTCCGTTGGGAAACTGGAGGAAAGGGTGACGAATTTTCGCAGTAGGGCCCGCGGAAGATGATGCTCCATTCTTTTTCTTCGAAGCGGGGACGGCGGCTTTCTTGCCTCGTGAGGACGACATTGTGAACCTATAATTAATGAAAAAAATAGTAAGTACATGAATTTGAAAAGCCATACTTTTGAACTAACAATTTCAGCCATAATATGAACCAAAACACAACCAACACAATCTCTTTTGTTAGCATAATTTCGTGACATTATCATTGTAAGGGCATGAGGATGGTCATAGTAATGGCATGTGAATGACAAAAGAATGAAGCTTTCCTAACAACTTACATGAACATAAAATGCATGATAAATAATCTAATAATCTAATAATGCAGAAAATAATGAACAAAATAGACATATTATGATAAAAATAACAGTTATTTCAAAAATAAGCATTAAAAAATAAGTAGGATAGAAGTGAAAAGAGTAAACAAACGCTAGGGAAAGAGGATTGAGCGTCAAAAATGAAGTTTTTTTATGTTGTCATGCTTTATATATATATATATATTATTTACTTATGTATTCGTTATTTCATTTCCCTTATGCATCTGTTTTTATACTTTTATATTATTAGACTTGCTTTTATTTCATCTTTTTCTAATTGCTCATATTATTGTTATTAACACTGTTGCACCTATTATTATGTTATACGTATTAGTACCATAATTTGCTTTTATATTTCACTATAAATCACTTTATATTTTTACTCGATACATTAAAATAATTCTTTCATAAAGCAAGCTTCATATTCAGAAATTCGAGAAAATTGTGCCCTAACTTACTGGGTTTCGATTTTTCTCATTTAACTTAAACAACGACATAATCCTTTTAAATCACAATACGAGTTTTGAATAAAATACTTATCCTCGGAGAAACGAGGTGCTGTATCCTAACTTACTGGATATGACATTTCGTCACCTCGAGATGATGTTTTTGCAAACAAAGGTAATATCCGGTATTTGGAAGTTCAAGATATCGTGCCCTAACTTATTGGGTTTTGATTTTTCTCTTTTACCCTAAATAATCGAATACCCTTTTAGAAAAGTTAAAATACACGAATTTTAAATAAAAGGCAAACTCATTCTCAAAAGTTCGAGATGTCGTGTCCTAACTTACTGGATGTGACATTTTATTACTTCGAGACGAGAAGGTCTTTAACGTTCGAGTGTTTTTACAAAAAGAGGGATCATATTTTAAAGTCTTTCAAGTTTTCAATTTTCGACACTAAGATACTAATTAATCAACTAGGTACCAATTTTTGGCGTTATGAGGGTGCTAATCCTTCTTCGTACGTAACCGACTCCTAAAACCATTTTTTTAAATTTCGCGGACCAAAATCGTTGTTTAAATAAATCAAATCATTTATTAAAAACAACCACTTTTACGAGGTGACCCGATCACACCTCATCAAAAAGGATTGGCCCGTTTTTCGTTTTCATTTTCAAAATCTAAGTCGACCCTATTTTTCAAAAAAAATGGTTTCGACAGCTTGGCGACTCCGCTGGGGACCCAAATAAGAGAGTCAAGCCACAACTTGATTAAATTTTATCTTTATGTCAAAGATTGAAAATTTGGTTTTGATATACGATCCTTTAATTGCATTTCATCCGTTTTCATCTGGTTGGTGTTAGGATCTTCATCATTTTATTCATATTTTCTTTATTTGCTTCGAGCTTTTTGTATATCCCTACACATTGTATTTCATGACCGTGCGGTTACACCCTTTTAAGTAGGAGTGAGAAACTATTCCGTCATGAGGTCTTCACCTCCGTTTAGGATAGTGGATCGCTTTCGGGATACATCTGTACCTATGTCTTCGTGAGATTTTTATCTCCGCATAGCCATAAAAAATGTATTCCCCTGAACCGAACTCGATCCATATGAGCCTATAATGGGTGAGGATCGAGGAATCTACTAGTTCGGGTACCCTTACTTTAGAACCGAGCCACATATATAGAGACCTAGGAGCTTACCCTAGGAAGAGCCACTCCAAACCCCTAGTGGTCACCCAGATAGGTACTCTATTTTGTTTATTTCCCCTATAGTAACGTGTTTTGTTTTTGTATTGTTTATAACTGTGTTGCATTACATCATCATAGAAATGAGGTGTTGATTCATATTCGATTGCTAAATAGAAGAGCTTGTCATGAGAAAATGGATTTTTTGATAAAGTGGATTGTAATACGGTTGTCTGAATACGGTCCAAGTAAACACAATGAAAGAAGGTTGATAGCCCATGAAGAAATATAGGACTTTGCTTCATTGCCCGAGGTTTAAAACCGACAAAGATTATTCGAGAGCCGTCACGTCTTAACTTTCTTAAAGGAGCTAACAAGTATCGCGGGGATAAGTGAGTAACGAGTCGCAGCCTGGATCGAGCAAAAGGAGTTAATAGGGACATCTTTTAGAAAATTCGCAAGAATCGACCATAACATCCGGATATGAAGAGGAAGATAGGTGTCTTCGCTTGGAATATGAGAGAAAGGCTGTATATGTAATCCGTTTTATGTAAAGGAATTTGTCTCCTAGAAAAGTTGTTCTAATGTAATTGAATTCAGAATCAATGCCTTCATTTTGCATTCATTTCATGCATTTACATTACATTGCATTATTTGCATTAGACTTTCCCTAAAGGACCCTAATTAGGTAAAATTATTTCAGCTAACAGAGGAACTGACAAAAGTCAAGCGACTAGGCATCTTTACGGTACAAGGAAAAAGATAAAAGATATGGATAAAAGATTGGAAAGACTGGAAAAGCTTCAAAGAGAGATGCAAGACCAGTTACAAATGCACATGCAAGAGCAACTGGCGAAGATTCAGCAAGATATAAGGGACCAAATGCTAGAGTCCCAAAGGAATATGATGAATCAGTTGTCCCAATTACTAAGGGGCTAGGAAAAAGAAAAAACTCCATGATCAATGCTGGGGAGGACAATGAGGAGCCTCTGTACCCTCCGAGTTTCACCCCGATAAAAGATCAGACATGTCCGCAAGATGTACCTATTGCTATCAGATCACAACAACATCAGGCCGGTACCTCGGCACCCATGAACTACCCGACGGGCTCAGGTTCCAATCAAGGAACAGTCCAACCAATCATGAAGTTCCTGATCTAAACGAAATGGCAGAAAAAGCAAAGGTTGAACTGCCAAGACAACTCGAAGATCGATACAAGTGGTTGGAAGAAAAACTTTGAGCGATGGAGAATACTGATTACCATCGTAGGGTTGACGCCAAAGAGCTCAGCTTGGTCCTAGATTTAGTACTCCCGCCGAAATTCAAGACTCCAGAATTTGAAAAATATAATGGGACTAGTTGTCTTGAAGCTCACATCATGATGTTCTGTCGAAAAATGATATGTTACGTTGATAACAATCAACTGCTAATTCACTGCTCCCAAGATAGTCTGATTGGGTCAGCGGCCAAATGGTACAACCAACTGAGCCGTGCCAAAATTCATTCATGGAAGGACTTGGCACAAGCTTTCATGAAGCAATATGGCCACGTGACAGACATGGCGCCCAACAGAATTACACTACAGAATATGGAAAAGAAGCAAAGTGAGAGCTTCAGGCAATATGCCCAAAGATGGAGAGAGGTAGCGACACAAGTCTAGCCACCTCTTCTAGAGAAAGAAACTACATTTCTTTTCATCAACACTCTGAAAGCCCCGTTCATTATCCATATGTTGGGAAGCGCTACCCTGAGCTTCTCAGACACAGTAATGTCTGGCGAGATGATTGAAAACGCAATCAGAAGCAGGAAGATAGACGCAGGAGAAAGCGCCAAGAGGTCAACCCCAAATAGAAATGAAAATGAAGTGAATAATGTGAGCAAAGGGTATTTCAAATTGGTCAACGTACACCAGCCGAGGACTGTAATCACTAGCTATCAAGGCTCTTCAAGGCAGGAATCTAACTCAAGGCCGAATACAGGCAGGCTCCGGTTTACACCCATCCCAATGTCATATAAAGAGTTGTATCAGAATCTCTTTAATGTACATGTGGTGTCTCCGTTCTACTCAGAACCTGTGCAACCTCCGTTCCCAGAATAGTATAATGAGAATAATCAATGCGAGTACCACGTGGGAATAGCGGGACACTCAATCGAAAACTGCACTACATTTAAAAAGTTGGTCGAAAGGTTCATTAAAATGAGAGTTGTAAAGTTTGATGATTCCTTAGAACCAAATCGCTCTGATAATACAATAAATGCGATTTGAAAGTGGGGGCAAAAGAGTTGCAATGCCTTGAACAAGTCAAAAGCTTGAAAGGAATATCGATGAATCTGAATGACATATCCAAAGAGGGAACCGGGGAATAAAAGTTTCCAAACCCTTACGTACTTGGGAGTGTTTTGAAACAATGAGACTGTGGAAGAGATCCCTTTATTTTTAGAGCTAATCTAGAGTAATATTCAAAACATGCTTGTTGCTTTAAGCCTAGAAGCAATAAGAATCCTTTGGTGAAATAACCTTGTGTCCTAAGTCTTTATTTCAATAAAGTGCATCTTTTTGAGTAAATATTCTTTGATTTCATTTCATACGGTACAAATAATTGTTCTTAGATTCTTTTGTTCATTGGACTTTCTTTCAAATATTCATTTATTCTTCATTCATGAGCATACCGTACAAATAATCATCCTTAGAATCATTTATTCTTTGGCATCTGCCTTCAATAGGTCCCTAGATATCAACGACATGAATAACGTTGCTACTGACCCCGAGTCTCTTTTTGAGCAAGATATGTTTCTAGAGGGATCTCAGGACCTTGAAGATAATAGAGATTGTAGCCTATCTCCTGATTTGTCAAGGATGGTAGAACAAGATGAGAAATAGATCCTACTTTATAAAGGGGCAATAGACATCACGAACTTAAGAGAAGAAAAGAGGTAAAGATCAAAGTCTAGCTCACCACAAAGATAAAGTGGGACATCATTGAGTTATTCCCAATTCAAAGATGTTTTCGCATAATCGCATCAAGATATGCCTAGGCTATTAAGACATGAGAATGCTGCAAGGTGTTTGATGATGGCCAGGCTAATCATGAGATTCGAGTTCTGCTAGCCCACCGTAGAAGGGAATTATATCAGTCATGCCATAAATGCCAAATGAAGAAAGACAAGACTTATGTGCCTCCTTCATTTCTTCATAAATTTTCTCTATGTGGGGTATGGAGGTTATTGGGCCGATCTCGTCGAAAGCTTCTAGCAGACATCAATTACTTCGCCAAGAGGATGAAAGTCACTTCACATGCCAATCATCAAATTCTAAAAAAAAAAAAAAAACTAAGGATCATGGGGAAGATGACCGAGACTTGTAAAGATTGGCATAAGAAGTCATTATTTACCTTCTATGCTCATCGAACGTTGGCCAAAACCTTCACCGGGGCAGCATATTTCATTAGTTTATGGGATAAAAACGGTTTTGAAGAAGAGATTCCTTGTCTTTGAGTCTTGACAGAGTTGAAGTTGGATAAGGCAAAATGAATATGATCGTTGAATTTGAAGAAAGGAGGTTGAAAGCCATTTGTCATGGTCCTATGAACGATGTGAGCTTATGATGAAGAAGTTTATCCTAGAGAATTCCACTAGGGGAACTTGATATTGAAGAGGATCCTTCCTATACAAAAGGACTTCAGAGAAAAGTGGATGCCAAACTGAGAAGGACCTTATGTAGTAAAGAAGGCTTGTTTTAGTGGGGCATTAATATTGACCGAAATGGATGGCAAAGATTTGCCCAAATCATTAAATTCAGATTTCCTCAAGAAGTATTTCACTTAGAAAGTGAGAGGCCAAGGCGAAAACCCGCAAAGGGTGCCTTGAAAAAAAAAAGGAGAAAAAAAAAAGGAGAGGCCATGGCGAAAACCCGCAAAGGGCGTCTTGAGACCAAAGAGGATTCGAGTTGAAAACCCGAAAAGGGTAGCTCAAATTTAGATCAAAGTGGGGTATACAGTGGTCTTGCTATGCCTAAATTAACAATGAAGAAGTATGCTACGTCTTGGGGCATCAACAAGGCACTCCGGATCCCCTAAACACATATTGAGCTCAGAAATGTCCACGAGAAGTTGGTACAGAGAAGCTCAAGCTGCGATATCTGGGGCACCTAGCTTTCATTTTGCCCATTTAAATTTGTTATCTTTGATTACCTTATTCTTTGCAAGAAATGTCCCAATAAATTTCCTTGTTATTACATTGCTATCTTTGATTAAGTTATTCATTTTGAGTTAATTTCCTTCTTATTGCATTTGCAATCTTTGATTAATTTATTCATTTCGAGCTATGCTCCCAATCAATTGCCCTTTTGTCCATTATTTTGATCTTTTTTTTGAGTATTTTGCATTGAAATAACGATTAATGGACCAATAATACTTTCATAAAAGAAGTTTTGCATATTACTCTGGAAGCTTCTAAATAGTATAGGAACATGAAATATGACCATTATTCAGAACTCACCAAGTCTAAGGGTTGGAAATATTTGAGAGAGACGAGTTTAAAATTGTGGCTATCTCTCTAGATTCTTTGTTAAAAGATATTAGTTGCATGAAAAAACAAAATATTGCGCCGGTGATGCAACTTCGATGAATAACGAGCAATGTCAACCCAAGTGTAAAAAAGGGTCACTCTCGGGAAAAGAAAAATAATACTTTGCATTTAAGCAAATATCAAGTATATGCATCTGGTCATTACACCCAGGGAATGCTGTAACAGATTAAATCGATTGAAGATGATACAAATCCTATACCTCTAAGTTGCAGTAGGATGGATGAAAGAGACCAAATGTTATTCCCCTGAAGTTCTGGTGGGAGGTACAAACTTTATGTCCCAGAAGGTACAAGTGGAAGGGACTCTAAAATTACAGCGGGACAAGCTTACTGAGCAAAATGTGATTGTTTCTTTGACTTTTCTGTCAAGAATACCAGTCGAACAAGATGGCAGCGTAATATGTCAGTGATAATGTCCTGATGAACAATGAGCAATGATACCTTAAGCGTTTTAAAGAGGATTATTTTATTCCTGCATTCATATATCATTCATAACACATCTAATTAGGAGCAATTGATTCATTTCGATAATAGCATCCTAATTATTTGACACATTCATAACACATCTATTTAGGAGCATTTGATTCATTTCGATCATAGCATCCTAATCATTTGACATAAGCATAGATACATGGAACCGATTCTATAGGTCATGTCCCTAGAATCAGTGAATTCACAAGCCTTAAACCCTTAAGCAGTAGGGTAACAGGATAAATTTATAGATCTTAACCCCCTAAGCAGTAGGGAAATAGATTGAAGGCGATGGGCCTTAAACCCCTAAGCAGTAGGGTAACAGGCTAAATTTACAGATCTTATCACCCTAAGCAGTAGGGAAACAGATCGAAGATGATAAGCCTTAACCCCCTAAGCAGTAGGGTAACAGGTTGAAGATTTACAGATCTTATCACCCTAAGCAGTAGGGAAATAGATCGAAGATGATAAGCCTTAACCCCCTAAGCAGTAGGGTAACAGGCTGAAGATTTACAGATCTTATCACCCTAAGCAGTAGGGAAACAGATCGAAGACGATGGGCCTTAACCCCCTAGGCAGAAAGGTAATAGGCTGAATTTGCAGATCTTAACCCCCTAAGCAGTAGGGTAACAAGCTAAAAATTACAGATCTTATCTCTCTAAGCAGTAGTGGAGCAGATCGAAGATGGTGAGCCTTAACCCCCTAAACAGTAGGGTAACAGGATGAAAGCTACGGATTTTCTCTCCCTGAAATGGCGTTGGAGCGGCTAGAAGCCACAACAGATCTCCTTGAAGTATCAGCAGATCTCTTTTCCCTGAAATGGCGTTGGAGCGGCTAAAAGCCACAGCAAATCTCCTTGAAGTTTCAGCGGATAAGATTGAAGTCACAAGTGTTATCTCCCTGAAGTTACAGTGGAGCAGATTGAAGATAGTAAATCTTATTTCCCTGAAGTTGCAGAGGAACAGATTGAAGCTATAAATAAACAGATCTTATCTCTCTGAAGTTGTAGTAGAGTATATCAGAATAAACCTTATCTCCCTGAAGTTACAGTGGAGCAGGCTGAAAACTACAAACCTTATCTCTCTAAAGTTGTGGTGGAATAGATCGAAGCAACAAGACGCAGTGGACTAGAATGAGGCTACTTGAAGAAGAGGAGCATCAAAGAAGTCAAGACTCAGCGAGACCGGCCAAAATTGGCCCTTTTAAGATCTTTGCTCCATTCCCGTTACACGACAATGAGCAAAGAGGGGCAGCTGTTGAGGCCCAAATTTGGCCCAGATACAAACCAAGTACCCAAACCCAAAAAAAACCCTAGCCCACAACCTAAACTTTTTCTCAACCAACCCTAATCCCACTTGCTAGCCGCCTCTAGCCCCTAGCCCTGGCACCACCGCCGACGTCACATCAGCCACCTGCTCCACCGCCATCAACTAGCCTGCAAAAATGAAACAAACACGCAAGCAACGAAAAATAGATTAAAAAAGAGCATTGTAAAATGGCTATAAAGGCCATTGCATTTGGATTGTAAAGGGGGTATTTTTCTTTCTTTCTTTATCAATAAAAATAACATATTTTTCAAACACATAATAATCAAGATTGAACATCAAAAAGAGAGCAAAAACGAAAAAACAAAATCAAAACGGAAAAGAGGTGATTTTCGTTTCTTTCTTCTTCTTTTTTTTCGTATCTTCCTTTTTTTTTCATTCTTTCTTTTTTTACACACACATATATATATACATATTAAAGTAAAAAAAATAAAAAAAACTTACCTTTTTTGAATTTTCGGCCACCGCGACGACAGCGGCAAGCTCGCCGGAGCTTGGCTTGAGGGGAGAGGCACTTCAGAGAAAACAGAGAGGGAGAATTTTTTTTTTTAAAAAAGGGGTGTTAAAATGAATTTTTTTTGGAAAATTCACTTAAATAGAGGGCCAAAACGACGTCGTTTTGGCTTGGTCCTTAAACCCCAAAATGGCGTCGTTTTGAGCCTTAACCCACGACCCGACCCGCTCCAGGCCAAGGATCCGCGTGTTTTCAATGGAAGGGCTAATTGCACTTTTAGCCCTTCCGCTTTTTTATTGTTTTGAAAATTAATTTTTCATTATTTCTAATTTTACCCTGAAATTTATTTTGGTTTTCATTTTGGTCCTCCCTTATGCTGCGCATTTTGAAGGGAGGGGTTATTTCCCATTTTAGTCCCTCCTGGGTATTTGTGCATGCAATTTAGTCATTTTCTCTTTTATATATTTCAAGATTTCCCCAAGCTTTTTGTTTTGAATTCAATTTAATCCCCTTTTTAATTATTTGGTTACTTTACTATAAAATTAGTTAATTTTATTATTTTTACTATTATTATTATTATAAATATATTATTGTTATTATTATTTACATGTTATTATTTCTTTTTCTTTTATTATGGTATTATTATTATTGCCATTATTACTATTTTTATTCTTTTTATTATTATCATTATTATCATATTATTTCATTGTCATTTATACTATTATTATTATTTTTTTATATATTTTTTATTTTTTTACTACTATTATTATTAGTATTATTGTTATCTACTATCAGTATAATTATTACTATTATTTTTACAATTATTATTTCACATACTATTATTTCTATTTTTGTGATTATTATTATTATTTTTAACATATTATTATTTCCTTTTTTATATATTATTATTGTTATTAACATATATTATTATTATTATTATTATTATTAATGTACTATTATTTCCTATTATTATTATTATTATTAATATCACTATTACCATTATTATTATTATTATTATTATCTAATGTATTATTATTACCTTTTATTATTATTACTATTGTATTATTACTATTATTAACTAATTCAATATATATATTTTTAGCACACTTATTTTATTTATATATCATTACTCTTATTTTTATCATTTCATCATTTATTTTATTTATATCTTTCTAAATAATTTTAAACTTTAGATTATTTATTTTTGTATTATTGTTATTATTACTATTTATTATTACCATTATTATTACTAGTATTATTACTTTTATTATTATTACTATATTATTTTTTTCTATTACTAATATCATTATTATTAATACTAATATTAATATTTTTATTATTGCTATTATTATTATTATCATTAGTATTATTATTTTTTACTACTACTATTATTATTATCAACATTATTATTATTATTATTATTATCGTTTTCATCATCCTTGTCATTTTTATGTTGTCATGCTTTATATATATATATATATATTATTTACTTATGGATTCGTTATTTCATTTCCCTTATGCATTTGTTTTTGTACTTTTATATTATTAGCCTTGCTTTTATTTCATCTTTTTTTAATTGCTCATATTATTGTTATTAACACTGTCACACCTATTATTATGTTATTATACATATTAGTACCATAATTTGCTTTTATATTTCACTATAAATCACGTTATGTTTTTACTCGATACATTAAAATAATTCTTTCATAAAGCAAGCTTTGTATTTAGAAATTCGAGAAAATTGTGCCCTAACTTACTGGGTTTCGATTTTTCTCGTTTAACCTAAACAACGACATAATCCTTTTAAATCACAACACGAGTTTTGAATAAAATACTTATCCTCGGAGATACGAGGTGCTGTGTCCTAACTTACTGGATATGACATCTCGTCACCTCGAGATGAGGTTTTTGCAAACAAAGGCAATATTCGGTATTTGAAAGTTCGAGATATCGTGCCCTAACTTACTGGGTTTCGATTTTTCTAGTTTACCCTAAATAATCAAATACCCTTTTAGAAAAGTTAAAATACACGAATTTCAAATAAAAGGCAAACTCATTCTCAAAAGTTCGAGATGTCGTGTCCTAACTTACTGGATGTGACATTTTATTACTTCGAGATGAGAAGGTCTTTAACGTTCGAGTGTTTTTACAAAAAGAGGGATCGTATTTTAAAGTCTTTCAAGTTTTCAATTTTCGACACTAAGATACTAATTAATCAACTAGGTACCAATTTTGGGCGTTACGAGGATGCTAATCCTTCCTCGTACGTAACCGACTCCCGAACCCGTTTTTCTAAATTTCGTTGACCAAAATCATTGTTTAAATAAATCAAATCATTTATTAAAAACAACCACTTTTACGAGGTGACCCGATCACACCTCATCAAAAAGGATTGGTGGCGACTCCCGTTTTTCGTTTTCATTTTCAAAATCCAAGTCGACCCCGTTTTTCAAAAAAAATGTTTTTGACAGATGTATTTAAGGCATCTTTATGCCACAACTAAAAGGAGGGATCTTTATTATCTTGTTTTGAACATTTTTTATTCCTTTACCATTTTTAGCTTTCTAGGTTTTTCCTTTCTTAGCTTAATAGTTTTTTTTCTACTTTATTCTTCATGTTTACTGCACTTTTAATTTTCTTACAAAAAGATATATGAACCTTTATTGTTATTTTGGGTTTATCTTCAAAGAATTAAATGGATGTACATATTGTTAGTTATCAAATATGAAAAAATGTGAACTTGGGTTGTGGTTTTATCACCATTTTTGTTGTCATCATCTCCATCAAGGACTTCTTCAAGAGTCACTAGCATCTCTAAACCCTTGTCTCTTTTATGGTTAATTGATGAATCATTTAAGCTTGAAATTGGTTGAAATTTGTATTTTGATAATGAATAGGAACTAAACTTTATATTGGTTGGTTGATTGAAATATTGCATGATTAGTTTTATGGTTAAGGATTAAATCGTAAAAATTAAACTAAATCAAATAGACTTCAAAACCTAAAATTGACGACTCTAGGTGAACACTTAGATAGGTGAGATTGATAGGAGATCCTATTATGAGCTAACTTGATTGTCGCAATTTAGTTTAGTGAGGTCGAGAGATAAATTGGATTAAATCATCTAATTGGGTAAAATAGCGATCGAGAGGTAAAATTAGACTAATTAGGAATTTGAGCAATTTAGATCTCTAATACAAGAATTAATTAGCAACATGGATATCAATTGACTACTCTATTTCATTTAATTGACATTTTTTTGTACTTTTGACTGTTGTTCAATTTAGTCCTCCTAGGTATAGTTTAACTTAATTAACCTTGAATTATGAATTTTTGAAATATAACACTTAGTCATTAGCTAGCTAGACTTCTTAATTGTATGCTTGATCATTTTCATTCATCTTATTGCCCGATCGATCTTGGGTTTAATCCTTGAAATATACGGACTGTTCGATTGTAACGCTTATAAATATCATAATTGACCTGTCACACTTGCATTAAAAGTCAATTTTAAATTCATATATTTTGTTCTAATTCTCTACTCGGCATCCGTATGCCATGGCACGGTCAAAATGAGATAGCTTTGAAAGAAAGGAGAAATTTGTGATGCATCAAGCAGTTGAAGGAGACGAAAACCAGAGTGAGCAGGATTGTTGGGAACAAATGATGATATACCATTAGCTGTCTGAAGGATCCCATGAAAGAAGACAAAATTTGTTATCCACAAGGATTTTGTTATGCAAGGGTAGAGGAATGTAATTGATGGGTAGTATGTTATAGTATAAATAAGGTATTGACCTAAGAAAAAGGGTATAAGAGAATTCCAAGATTTAAATAATGTTGTAACCTCTTTCTTAGGTTGATATTCATGTACTACCATCCATTTTTTCTTTTAATTCTATCATCTTCTTCTATTTCTTCTCTTCTTTTATGCTAATTTCTAGTTGATATCTATATGTTATTGGTTGGATCTAATTTACTATTGCTCTTACTCTCCTTTCTATGGTTGACGGTACTCGTTTAGCAAAGTTGGATCTCGTCGCTGCTAAGCTTCAGGAGGACTCCAAGTTACAATCTAAAGCCTTATTGTCACATCCCCAAAAACGGGCTAGTAGAATCAGGATAGTAAATCGAGGGTTAGTGAATCGAAAATCGTAATAGTTTTAGGTTAAGAAATAAAATATTAAAATAAATATAATTAATAGTTTTAGGTTAAGAAATTAAAATTGAGTTTTCGGTAATTAATTTGGTTAAAACGAATTTTTAAGAAAAATCAGGTTTGAAAATAATTGAGAAAAATGTATTTTAATTAAACTAATGACTGAATTGAAAAACAAGGAAAAATTTGAAGTTTTTAAAATGCAATTTTCCCTTAATTTAAAAAAAAAATGCTCATCTTTCTTCTTTAGCAACCCCCACTATTTCCTTCCTTCCTATTTTTCATCATCTTCAAAAATTTTCCAAACACCAAATCAAAGCTTTTCTCTGGAAATTAGTTTATCCTCTTTGATTTTTAAGCTCTCCAAACACAAAATATCTCTTCAATTTTGAAGAATACTCATGTTTTCAACCTCAATTTCTCTAAAGTTCTTCACAAGTTCAAAACTCGAATTAGCTTTATAGCTCATCGATTTTACAAAATTAAGGTAACATTTTGACTTTTCATGATCAAAATAAGTGTGTTAGCTTTCAAATTGAGTTTTAATAGATTAAATCAAGATAGCAATAAATCATTTGATTTTAAGTTAATTTTAAACTTGAAAATGGTGGATCTCATTTTACTATGGTAAGTTGTGGTTCCAAAGCTATTTTCAACTTATTTTGATCTTATTAAAAGGTTTTTAAAGTCAATTTTAAATATCTTTAAGGAATTCAAAGGATTTGGATGTTTCCCCCTTTCTGATAAACATGTTTAGCTTGATTTTTCCAGAAAAATGAGATCCATGTAAGTGGCCTAAATTGAAGGTTTAAATATGTAATTAGATCATATTTAGGATGTTTGGAATCAAAATTAAGGTTTAGAAACTAGATTTGAGTGGTGAAATTGCATTTTTGACAAAACTAGCTAGTTTTCGGTAAGTATGATAGATGAGTTATGGTTTGTATTTTTGATATGATTTAAATGTGTTTGAGGCTTTTTATAATGTGTTTGTAATGTATTTAATGTGAATGCAAAGTGTCTGTAATAGCCCATTTTTAGTGATGTCAGAAATAGTGGTTTTGGGACGACAATTCTGACGAGTGGGTTATTATTTTAATATTTATTTAATGTCTACGGGATTATATTAAGGTCATATTAAAGTTTCGTTAAGAAATTTTGAATTTTACATGGTTAATTAGGTAAAAAGGACTAAATGGCTAGGAAAGAAAATCTAAAGGATCTGGATAGTAATTATACCATCCTTAATATTAGTGGACAAATATGGACATGATTTAGTTTTTTTAAAAGTTAAATTAGTATGGGTAAATTGGTAATTAGTTAAATAAAAACAAAACAAATGTCAAAATACTAGCATATTCTTTCTATTATTTTTGTTTCAACTGAATTCTTCTTGGAAGGAGAAGCTTGAAGTTCAGCTAGGTCAAAATCCCCTGCATGGTATGATTTCGTGTCCCATTTTTAATGACTTTTATGTTTTTGAGTCCGTTTTAGCTTAATCTAACTAGCCCGAGGGTTAATTTGCAAAAATGTTACAGGTTGAGGGACTTTCCATCGATGTTTTGAATAGGTTTTGAAGTTATTTGATAGATTAATCTTGGTTATAAAATAAACATGTTTTGTTAAGTGATTTTTGGTGAAATGGTAATTAGGGGTTAAATTATTAAAAGTGTAAATCTATGAGTTTCAAGATCCCTTGTAACATTGGTTAAGTTGGATTTAGGCTAAAATGAGTTATATTTAAGTTATGAGCTTAAGGACTAAATTATGAAAAGTTAAAATGTTAGGGGCAATTTCATAATTGTTCATAAATATGAATTATATATTAAATTTAATACTAAAAGTACTTAATTGAATGAAATTATTTATTTAGATCAAGATAACCATAATTAGACTTAAATCAAGGAAAGCTAAAGCTTTAAATTAATTTGACTCGACTACTACGACCCTAGTTATCGAGGTAAGTTAGTATAAATTGTAATTGTGTTAATGTTAGTTAAATTGACCAGATATTATATTGTGTTAGATGTAATATGATTTGAACATATATGTATCAATGCTATGATGAATTGATAGATAACTAGCCCCGTTTGAACCTTAAGAATTCTTAGGATAGAAATGACATGTCATTAGCGATTTCATGTTTCGGGTGCTAATCTTGAATGTATTACCAATGGCTAAGGTCCTGCATTTGTTGTGGATTCTCCACAGCTTATGTGAGCTGCATCGTGTAGCTTACATTCTGACCCACAACTTGTGTGAGCAGGCCCATTTCACAGCTTGTGTGAGCATTAATGTAAAGGAAATGTTACGGTTATATGAAAACACATATTATATGTGAGCATTCCCGAGTATCCGGTGTAATTCTAGATAGTTCAACGAGTAAGAAAAGGAAATGAAATGGTAAGTATGCAAATGGAATGAATCCTGATCTTATGAAAAGATTTATGAGCTAAATGATGTATCTACATATGGAAATCTACTTATCTTATAGTTGAATTCATTTTTATCATGGACAAGTGTACTAATTTGTGAGTTTGATGATATTGTATAGGCTGATACTATGCTTATGGCATTGATAATGATTTTATACTTAATCAATGAATTGTATTAATGAAATGGTAAGTTATGTTTAAGTTTATATGAGCTTACTAAGCACTCGTTGCTTAAGTAGTTACTTTCCTTTGTTTTATATATTATTGGAAGCTCGATCGGTTGGAAATTTTTTGGAGACCTATCACACTATCCAGTAACCATTTCGGTAGTTTTTTAGTATTTTGGCCAAGGTTAATAAATGACATGTATAGGATCTTTGTAATATATATTGTGCTATGTTTAAGATTTTGAAGTTAGGTTTGGTTTGGTGAACTTTAATACCTTACCAAGTTATGTAATATTGGTCACTTGTAAGTGATTGTAAATAAGGTTCTTTTGGTATGTTTTGATGGCTTGCAAATGGTCATGTATGGTATCATATGGTAGTTAATTGAACTAGGTTATATGCTTGGAAATATGCAATATTGATTTGTTTTGGTAAATAATGTTTTGATATAATTATGGTGCCTTTGAAATGGCATGTTTATGTGTGTTTGAGTGATATTTAAATCCCTTGAATGTGTGCCCAAATAGTATGAATGGTTAGGTATGAATTGGACTTGAAATGGCTTGATCTTAGGTAAATCTTAGGGGTTCACACGACCTGGGACACGGACTGTCACACAACCTAGCACACAACTGTGTGTGGCAACTCAGAGAGTTACACGACTTGGCACACAGCTGTGTGTGGCAACTCAGAGAGTTTCATGGGCTAGGACACAGTCATGTGTCTCTTTTTTTGAATGTAACACGGCCTGGGCTATGTCACACAGCCTGGCCACACGGACGTGTGTCCCCTGTTTGCACATTTATACATCTTTTTTCACAAAACTTCTATTTTGTTTCGATTTAGTCCCGAATTACTTCTAAGTTATTGTTAGGGCCTCAAAGGCTTGATTTAGGGACAAAATGCATATGATTGATATGATTTTGAATGAGATTAATCTATTTAATGATATGATGTTAAATAATTCTTGATTGATCGGTAATGCTTCGTAACCTTAATCTGATGACAGAGATGGGTTAGGGGTGTTGCAGTGACGGACTCGTCGGGAGATTCCACGAGTAAGGCGAAAGGGAAAGAAAAGCTTCGTTGGCATTGTTGTGCAAGAGGTATTGACAAGGTAAGTGGTTTGGTGTTCTACAATTAAGCACAATTCAAAGTGATAAAGGGGAGCTTAAGTAGCCTAATCACCTATCCTAAGTTCCATGAGTAAGTGTTTCTATTTAAACTGATGATGATTTGCAAGTGATGCTTAAATGCGATATGTTATGTGATGTGTATTGAAATGAAAATGAAAATTTATGTGTTTATGACTGAATATGATATGAATCTTGCTGATTTTATGTACAGTATATGAGATGTATATGTTGTGGCCATATGATCATAATGTGAGCACTTGTAAGTACATGATATGAGACTAGAATATGTGACATGAACATGAGTTGTATGACATGTGAAGGTGTGTATAAAATAGTAGGTATACATGTTTAAGTGGATATGTTGAAAGGTATATTGGTTGTGTTTGGAGGTTATACACATGGTTGTGTTTGGAAGGTATATTTGGTTGTGTTCGGATGGTACATATGGTTGTGTTTGGAGGGTAAATTGGTTATGTTTGGTGGGTGATAGCTTTATGCTACATATTATATTGGTTGTATTTGGAAACCCGGTTATTCATTGTAATATATTTTATATATATGCTTCATAATTACATTGTGCCAACATATCAATGTGAGTGCTATGAATTATGATTGATTACTTGCCATGATTAATTGTGATTGTATTCTTTCATTTAACTTTGGATATTGTGATTACTTGTGGAAATCTTTGAACACTCATTGAGCTTGAAAAGCTCACACTCTTATATGTTTAACAATGCAGAGATATAATTGAATCGAGGAGAATTTACCTTGAGTATATTTGATGTGTTTTCAACTCAATAAAGAAAGCAATGGGGGACTAATCTAGAGGGTTTTAGGCTTGAACTTTTAGTGGTTGTAAATGGACAATATGGACGTTTAAATGGCTTTTAGAACTTTTAAAATCAGTTCAAAAAAATGTTTTCAATGGATTACTTATCAGGCTAAACTATACAGTTAGTTTCTAACCAGATTACTTAAATTCTAACTAGCATATTATTCCATACAATCCAGACGTACTATACCTTTGGCGAAGGCTCATCCTATATTTCCCTTTTATCCCTTAACATGGACGTCTCTTTAATTTATGGTAAAACATTAGAAAATCAAATTCTTACTTTCTTTCATAGCGGTTAGTACATGATTACACGTATACGCCAAAATTATCTTTTGGGTGGATAACGCTACACTGGACATACTTTTACTGCTATACATCGAAACTTTGGATCCGCCAAATTTGGGGTGTTACAAAATCCCAAAACATAGCGACATAGATGTGACAGAACAGACTAATAAAATATCAGACAGGACCAAGTAGAATATATCCTACATTTATTTGTGGATTTATTCACTAGTGACATTCATAATGTGGCATAACTTAATTCTGAGTGGATGATGAACTATGTATGTGTGACTCGTGTACTTTGATGTAAATGAAAGCCTAAGTTTAAATAGATAATGAACCCGAAGCTAGTAGTTGGGTATATGACTTCTATAGTATGTGGCATCACTCTACAACATTAGAATTCATAGGCCAATGAAGGGTAAATGATATCCTCTCATTTGCATTACATGATATATGAAAAGTAAATGTGGCCACGAGTCATTTGTCTTTGTGATAAATAATTTAATTATGAATAGTTACCAGTTTATAGAGAGAACTTACTTTCTTACTAGTAAGTAAATTGTTTTTATTTCTATGGCTTGGTTCATGTTGCTCAAGACCACACTCATTGCAATTCCTAGTTCAAGGATAGTGGAGAAGGTCGTTTGGTTGAAAGTCAAGATCGACTTGAGTCCACCTCACACAAAGCATATATGTAATTTTGGTTTAGGTTTATTGATATAAATAACACAACGACTCGATTTAAGAAAATTTTTAAAATTTCCCTGTAACTAATAACTATTTTCTTAATAAGATCTTTCCAACATAATTAACTTCCTCGCTGAAAGTTAAGAAAAGTTTTCCAACATAATCAGATATTTGGCCATTAATTCCAAGTAAGTCCTAATCCATTTTTCTTTGGTTTTTATGGAAATTGAATCATAAGAGCTTGTTTTACTAGCCCATGTACCAATTTGTGAAACTAGTAAAGTTTTTGAAAGTTACCATTGTTGAGAATTGAATGAATTAGGTGTGAATTTTTAGAAATGAAACATAGATTAAGAAATGACGAAATTGTATAGCTTAATTGTTAGTTTTGTATATTAGGGACCAAATTAAAAAAATGAAAAAAAATGTTATGAAATTTTGGTAAAAATATAAAGTAGAGGGTCCCTAATGAATATATATGAAATTGGATTTTAATCTTAAACTTTAAATTGAGAGTTATGCTTGTCCCAGTTTTAGGGACTAAATTGAATAAATTAAAAAATATGCATAAATTGATATTTTGTTGTGAATTGGCTGATAATTGATTGTGTGATATGCTTTTTGACTATTCGTAGCTAACGTTGATGCAGAACCTTTGAAAGGGAAAGGAAAAAGTGAGAGTTGTCGACGAGTGACACGAGACCACAATTTGTATTTTTATGATTCTGGATAGATTAATTTATTGCTTATATGTGTAATTAGATGCTTATATGTCAAGGTGAGCACATGGTGATGTTGTGAATGGTTTTTATTTGGGTTAATATAGAATAATGATATGAGGACTAAAATGAATAAAATGGAAAATGGCATGAAATACTTGAATTGTGATGTGGTATAGAAATTGAAATGAAATAAGTTATATAATATGAAATATATGTATTTGATGATGAAATAGGATTATGGTTATGAAAATTATATGAGATATAATGTGGATTGAATTGTAAAGTGAAATTGAATATTAGTACCCTATTCGTTGTTCAGGCTGTGTCGAATATAGTCGGCATGCCATAGGATTGGTTGTACGGGATTATGCGCTTATGTGCCAGAATGCACCTCATGTCCCAAGATGCGCTTCGTGCGCCATTATGCATCTTGGATGTCAAGGTGCACTACGTGTGCCAAGATGCGCTTCGTGCTACAATATGCACTTTACATTCCAGTTTACCTTACTTCGGTGTATCCGATGATGCAATTCGATGCCAATTTGGTGTGTTGGTTAGTCGATCCTTGTATTCGTTCGAGTTCAAGTTACATTAATAGGGATTTGTAATTGGTAGACTTAGTAAATGGCATATGAATGAAATGACATGATGATATGAGATGGTTTGTGTGCATATCTAAGTTGTGATGGATAAAGCAAGTGATTTAATGTGCAAATCAGTTGAAATTGAGCCCTGGGGGTAAAAAAAAATGCGAATAAGCTTTATTATCTAACACATATGCAAGATAAGCATCATATCCCTTTCTGATATATTTCTGTGTCGATATAGCTGAAATTACATTAGATAACTCATCCAGTTTATCAGATTCAACATAGAGTAATTCATCATTCTGACACTATAACATAATATATTTCTGTTTACAATTTACCACTGCATCATGTTGAGTTAACCAGTCCATTCCCAAAATCACATTAAATTTATCAAAAGGCAACAACATCAGATCAACCTAGAAACAATAACCCTTTTCCATCAACCGGCAATTTTTACAAATTTTATCCACCATAACATACTGGCCCAGGGGGTTCAAAACTTTAACCACAAATTCAGTGAATTCAATAGGTAAATTTTTAATAGACACTAAATTCGTGCATATGTATGAATGCGTGGAACCAGGATCAATCAAAGCAATAATGTTAGTGTCAAGAAGAGAAAATGTGCCCGTAATGACATCAGGTGCAGAAGCAACCACTCTTGCACGTATAGCATATGTTCTTGCTAGTGCTCTGGCTTCAGATTTGTCTGTTGAATCTTTTATCACACATCGGCTACCACTAACATTGTCGGGGTGTCGAGGTGGTCTGCCTCTCGAGATAGGATTGCTCGGCCTAGAGGTTTGAACAGTATCTTTTACAGGTTTTTCCGGGCAATCTCTAAGATAGTGGTCAAAAGAACCACATCTAAAACAAGCTCCAATTTTTATGCGGCATTCACCGAAATGCAATTTATTACAATGTTTGCATCTTGGTCAACACTTCTTAACTTGTAACGGATGGAGACGGAGATCTCGGATTAGATCGTTGAGAGCCTTGTTCTTTTCCATAATATCCCACAGATGTAGTAAAACGATCATCGTACTTCTTTGTTTTCTTTGAAACAAACGATTGTAACTTGCTCACAAATCTTTTACTAGAAATTTGGGCTTCCCTCTCTGCTTGTTTCTTTTCTTTACTTAATTCCTCAGCTTTGTGTGCTCGATCGACCAACACCACAAATTCTCTTATTTATAGAATTTCAATCAACAGCTTGATATCTTCATTTAAACCCTCTCCAAAATGTTTACACATATCAACCTCAGTCGGAACCCATCCTCTGGCATATTTTCTCAACCGAACAAATTCTCGCTCTTATTCAGATACGGTCATGTTTCCCTTTTTGAGCTCTAAAATTTTTTTCTTTTTCTGATCTAGAAATCTCTAACTAATGTACTTCTTTCTGAATTCTGTCTGAAAGAATTCTCAAGTAATATTTTCTCTCGGTACAACACAAGTTATGGTATACCACCAATGGTAGGCTGTGTCTTTTATTAAAGATACTACACATTTCAAACATTCAGCCGGTGTGCATGATAATTCATCTAGAACCCTGATGGTATTTTCTAGCCAAAACTCAGCCCTCTCCGGATGATCTTCAGTAGTAACCCTAAATTCTTCTACCCCATATTTATAGATTTTATCTACCGGAAGCTTACCAGTTCTAACAGGTTTAGCACCTTGTGGCATCTCAGGAACTGGTTGAGGAGTAGCAGGGGGAGGTTGTTGTATAATAGGATTTGTTCTTATGAATTCTGTAAACCACTCATTCATCATTTGGAAGAAGGCTTCTTTTGCCTCCTCATCTCGGCCCTCAGATTCGGACTTTCTATTACTAGATACAACTCTTTGAACTGAAGCTGGAGCATTGCTCTCAGCTTCCTCGGATTCAGCTCTAGCTTGATTGAATGACATTACTATATGAAAAATACATTTAAAATGGTCAGGAGATATTACACTATCACAAATTATATAATGGCATGTATAGCTAAACTCATACTTGCTACGTTAGTCTAAGAATCGACTAAATCATAGCTCTGATACCAATAAATGTAATAACCCTAACCTGTATCTGTCGCCGGAACAAGATTACGGAATATTATCGGAGTTTACATAACAATTACAGATAATTCATGTCATTTATCATTCATATTTGAAACTATTCATATCATCCCTTGATTGGACCCTCGAGGCCCAATTTAATCATTAGAATGAATTGGACCCTCGAGGCCTAATTTAATCATTAGAATGAAGTTGGGACTAAATCAAGATCTTAGAGAATTTTTCGTAAAATTTAAAAAATTTTCTTTAACACAGAGGTCACACGCCCGTGTGAGTAGGCCGCGTGGCTCACACGGCCAAGTGACATGCCCATGTCTCAGGCCGTGTGGGCATTCGATGTGAGGCACACGACTGTTTCCCAGCTCGTGTCCTTACCCGTGTAACTTCCTGACTTATGCCACACATCTTGCCACACGCCCGTGTGCTAGGCCATGTGGTCAATTTAATTTTCACAAATTAGGTGTAAGTTTCACACGGCCAAGACACACGCTCGTGTTCTGGGCCGTGTAGCACACACGACTAAGACACACTCCCGTGTGTCCAATTCTAAGCATTTTGTTTCTCAATTTTAAGATGCAGGGGACACACAGCCACACCATATACCCATGTGCCAGGCCGTGTCTACCTGTATGGACAAAAGAAGGTCATTTTTTAGCCTTATTTCTCACCCAATTTTAACCTTCAACCTACAACAACATTTGCATATATTTTCCAACCAATTCAAGTTATATAAATCAAGCAAGTATCATTAATATGTATGAAATAGTATCACATATTCATATAATCAAGCTTACTTTCTTATGATGGTTTATATATTACTTTAATTCAATTTAACCAAACCTTATACATGTCATACCAAAATTTACCATTACTAGTCATTCTAATGGCTAGATTACTAACATCCATTTACATATCATCATCGGTAAAATTAGCCGATACAAGCTGGAGGATAGTGTGATGATACTCCGACCGATCTCCAACCTTTATAAGCTTTCGAGCACTATAAAATATAGAAAAGAAAACCTAGTAAGCATTTAATGCTTAGTAAGTTTGTATAATATGAATTTAACTTACCATATATTTACATTTATGATAAGTATACAATAATGCATCAAAACAATTTGGCTTATAGCCTAAAACACAACTTCTCCAAATCATGTTAGTCAAGTAATTCACATAATACCAAGAACATGGATGAGCTCATCATTTAATGTCTTTCATATCTATATGCTTTCCGTAATATTATTCCATATTACATGTATACTTTGTTGACAAATCATTTCAAATTCAGTTTAGCTATGTCAGAACTTTGCCATTTGAATTTATTAGAAATATCGATGGATATGCTCATATAGTACACTTTATTGTACACTACTATAATTCGTCAATTCATTTTCAAGGGTACCCAATTCGGGCACATAATCAGGAAGCACACTCTTGAGCCTTGTAACGAGAAGCTCACACAGAGCCATTTCAGGAAGCTCATAAAGAGTCTATCAGAAAGCTTATCCGGGCTATATAACGGGAAGCTCATCCGAGCCATAATCGAGAAGTTCACAAAGAACCTTATCAGAAATCGGAAAGCTCTGGATAACCAATGTCGGGAATTTCAAACGAGCACTATTGGGAAGCTCACAAAGAGCCAATTTAACGGGAAGCTCATGAAGAGCCTTTAATCGGGATGCTCATAAGAGCTAAGGTGTGTCCACAACAAATATAGGATCACAACCTATCGGGACACTCCGAAGAGCTATAACGGGAGGCTCACTGAACCCTATAACGGGAAGCTCGAGAGGGCTAATAACGGGATGCTCTTTTGAGCCATAGTGTGTCCGCAACATATGCAAGACCACAACCAATTTGGGAAAAACTTGTATCCAACGAATTTCACCTATTCAAACGGGACTCAACAATTCTTGGGTATATAATTATTTTCATTTATATAAAAAATTCATAAATCATATATATAACATTCAATTGAAACATAAGAATGTACACATTTTAGTTACACGAACTTGCCTCGAGACTTGTTCGTACACGAAATCTACTAATCCAAAACTTTTTGTTTTCCTCGATCCAACTCAGTATTAGGTCTTTCAGGATCGACATAAATAAATTTAACATCAAATTTAATCTATTTCATACTCAATTTAATTCAATTCACATCCTAGGTAAAATTACTATTTTGCCCTTATACTTTTCACAAATGATGATTTCGTCCCTGGGCTCGAAATATGAAATTCATGCAATTTAATCTTTATTCCAAGCATAACCAAAATTTTCATATAATTTTTACAGCACATGTATTTCACAAAATTCAAAAATTTTCCATAACTTTTACATCTTTACAATTTAATCCTTAAATCATATTTTCATCAAAATTCACTTTGTAAAAGTTGTTTATCTATCAACAACCTTTCATTTTCTACCATAAATTTCAAAATTTCAGCACATTCATCCATGGAAAAACTTTGATACTTTGATATCTTTTCAACTTAATCCGCAAAATAGATAGATTAAGCTATCTTGATATCAAAAATATAAAAATTATTAAAAATGGGATAAGAAAACATACCTAATTAAGCTTGGTTAGTTTCCTTTCTCTCTCCTAGGGTTTTCATGAAGTTTTTGGGGATGAAGATGATATAAAATGATATTATTACTATTTAATTAATTATCATCCACTAATTTTTCCACTTTCCAATTTAGTCCTTGCCTTTTTGTAATTTTCCATGGATGATTCATCAACAATTTGTACTAACTTTTCTTTAATGGTCTAATTACCATATAAGGACCTCTTAGTTTGAATTCCATAGCTAGTTGATCCTTTTAGCTACTAGAAGTCAACTTTTGCATTTTATGCAAGTTGGTCCTTTCCCTAATTTAACACATAATCGGTAAAATTTTCTTATCAGAATTTTTCATATAAACTCCATATAATAATACAGACCATACAATAATATTAAAATAAATTTTCTTTCCAGGTCGATTTGTGGTCTCGAAACCACTGTTCCGATTTTACTGAAAGTGGGTTGGTACAAATATCGTGTTTTTCATCATCTTTCCCAAAATTAAATCCATGAAAACCCTACCTAAGAGAAAATAGTTAAAGAAATTTTTTTTGGCTTAATTGGTATGTATCCTAGCCCATTTTTAATGATTTTTACATTTCTGAGATCGTATTAGCTTAATCTAGCTATCTCGGGGATTAATTTGTTAAGTTATCAAAGTACTAGGGTTTTGCCATGGATGAATATAGATGAATTATGAAATTTATGGTAGAAAATGAAAGGTTGTTGATAGATAAACAACTTATGTAAACGAAATTTTGATTAAATTATGATTTAAGGACTAAATTGAGAAGATGAAAAATTTATGGAAAAATTCTAAATTTTGTGAAATACATAGGCTGTAAATGTTTTATGTAAAAATCGGCTATACAACACCCCTCACCCGTATTCAACGTCAGAATAGGGTTACGGAGCATTACCGAACTTATAAAACAATTAAACATTTATTTCATATACATTTGCAAATTGCAAGTAATCATCATTAAATATCATTCACATCATCCCTAATACGAGCCTACGAGGCCTAAAACATGCTTAAGGTGTGGTTCAGGACTAAACCGGTAACTCAAGAAATTTATACTAAACTTAGAAAATTTTCCAAATTATAGGGGACATACGCCCGTGTGGCCAGGCCGTGTGTCTCTGTAACGCCCTGAATATTATATTTTTGTTTCTGAGAAAATGTGACATAAGTGTTTATCTGTTTCAGTGGCTAAGTGTTCTGGGTGTGTGTATGAGGTCTTGGGTTCAAGTTTCACCTTTGTTAATTTTGACCCAAGCCTCACTCTGGTTTAGTGGGCTTATATAATTTCTCTGTTAGATCGCATCAGAATAAGCCTGCTGGTTCGAGTGGTAAGGGAACTTTGGTGTTAGAGGACCTGTGCTTGAATCCCTGCGTGAACGTAGGTATTAATTTTGCTCTGGTACGTGAGATTGTTTGAGTGGTCTTGGGATTCTAAAGTAGTTGTGGTTGTGTAGATAGTGGGAGGTTGGGGAATATCTAATTAGATTTAATTTTGGTATTACTTTCTTTTTCAAAATTTTTTCCCAAAATTTCTCTCTGCAATTTGATGTTTCTCTTCTTTCTAGCAAACTTTCATTTTTTGCTATTTTTGTTTTCCCAACTCTCTATCGGAATTAAACCACTCCCTTCGTTCACTTTTGTCTCTAATCTTTATTTTGGGTGTTTCGAGCTGGTGGTTGTCATGTAATCGGTAAGTGGGACTTCTGTTTATATTCCTCTTATCGCTATTTTTCTAAAGGCTGAGACGTTGATATAATTTTTGTGGTGTAGGAGAAGTCATCAAACTGTGATTTTCGATTCAATTGTTGATCAGTGTTAACGATATTTTTTGTTGTCAGTAAGTCAAGTTTTTAACCAGATTGTTGTTGACAAATTAGTTAATGTAGTTGTTAAATCGGTGTTTGGTATGTTGCGTTTAGGTTTCGGAAGGCTCGGGAGTCATTTCGCATCGAAACGTTACCAGGTGTGTACCTGAAACGTAGAAAAATAGGATTCGACGAAAGCTGAAATTGTAGTCTGTCGATGCCACACGAGTGTGTGGTTGCTTGTGTAGTAGGTCGTGTACGACGACACGGCCATGTGATCGACGAAGGCCAAGCCGTGCGTAAGACACGGCTGTTTGATGGCCGGAGTGTGGCCGTGTGAGCCACACAGGCTAGGCCAAATTGGGCGTGTGGGCCACACGGGCGTGTGGGCTTACACGGGCACGCCACACGGGTCGTCCCATTTATCTGAATTGCTCCCTTAGGTTACACGGGTCGTCCCAAATGACTGTGGGCCTACTATAGAGTCGGTAAGGGCTAATTAAACCCTAATCTGTATGAACTGTCTGTTTAATATTCTGATCTGATTAGAATTCTGATGCATGTCTACATCCACTATTATCTGCTATCTGTATACGATCATAAGCATGTGAGCATGATAGATTATTTTTCTGTACATGTATATTTCTGCATCTGATATTGGGGTTGCGTTGATATATATTTTAGAGGAAATGTTCTGAAAGGCAATTTACGCCTATTATCTTGTAGCATGGTTGTATTATATTTGTTATGTGTCGTATCAATACTATATGGTATGTAGGGATGGGTGGGTGTTTTAAACCCCACATGGTGTGTAAGGATGGTCAGAGATGGTGTGTAAATGTTGGGGGTAGGATTCTGATTCTGATTTGTATATTTGTATCTGTAATGGGTTTTGGCCCAAATTCGTATATGACCGATTCTGTTTTATTGTATGTGTGTGCATGCTTAATTCTGTTGGGTTACACATTGAGTTTATGTAAAATCACTCATTTCTATTTAATTTGTTCAGGTAATCCACAATCTTAGGTGGATCGGTGCTGCAGAGCCCCTCGGTGACCGCATGTTCTAACTGAATATACTTACAACTTTTTTTTTTACAATCTGGTTTATTTAGGTTTTCATGTAATTCAAACTTTACAGACTGTTTTTATTTTAATTTAGGTTAGACTGCGATTATATGATTTTATAACTGCAAAACGCGATCTAACTCAGATTTTACCAAAAGCAAGGGTTTTTGTGAAATTTTGAACGGTTTAAACACAACGATTTGTTAAAGCTTCCGCTACAAACACGTTTTACCTCTAAGCGATTAAATGAATAAGAGTTTTGAGATTAAAATGACGATAGGGTCAAATGAATTGGTATGTTTTTAACTTAACGACACTATTTTCAAAATCCTATCGTGTGACATTGCCAGATTCAGCCATAACATCTAGGCCGGGTTTGGGGTATTACATTTAGTGGTATCAGAGTCAAGTTACAAAACTCGACTGTAGATTGTTGGGTTTCAAAATTTTTTATTCAAAAGAACTGTTTTTAAATAATCTGGGTGATTTGAGAAAGTATGTGGTACACCAAATTTTCGACGCCGATTCTGTAAGTATTTTGAAACTTATATAGTTTATTTTGAAATACTATAAATATCATACTCTGAAAACACTATAGTTAGTACTCTCTAAAACTGTAGTGAAACGAATAGAGACTAAAACTTACGAAAACATTATTAAACTTATGATGTTTATTACATAAAATATATGTAAATAAATATTGAACTGATGCATAAAACTCTTAATGTAGATAAACTCAATTAGACAATGAGCGCATGAGGTATTCATGGGTGTGGTACTCAAGGCCTAGGTAGATGCCGTAGGGGGGCTCGAGCTGAGTCATCATATTTGGGCAGTATGCTGAGACGGCTATTATATGATTTTATAACTGCAAAACGCGATCTAACTTGGCTTTTACCAAAAATAAGGGTTTTTCTAAAATTTTGAGCGGCTTTCTAAACACAACGATTTGTTAAAGCTTCCGCTACAAACACGTTTTACCTCTAAGCGATTAAATGAATGAGAGTTTTGAGATTAAAATGACGACAGGGTCAAATGAACTGGTATGTTTTTAACTTAACGACACTGTTTTCAAAATCCTATTGTGTGACATCGCTAGATTCAGTCATAATGTCTAGGCTGGGTTTTGGGTGTTACAGTCTCACAGGGCCAAAGACACGCCCGTGTCATAGGCCGTGTGGACATTTGAAATGGAATCACATGGCCGTGTCCCAGCCCATGTCTAACCCCATGTAACTCTCTGACTTGGGTCACACAGCCAACACACACGCTCGTGTGGCTAGCCCGTGTGCCCTAAGAAATGGCCACACTCATCCGTGTGCCATGTAGTGCCAAACCTATAGGGTGTACTGACTTAAGCCACACGGCCAAGTAACACACCCGTGTGCTAAGCCGTGTGGAGCATATTGACTTGATTTTAATTCAACACTAGGGGACACATGGCCGTGTAACCTGACCATGTGTCACACACGGCTGAGACACACACCCGTGTCTCTGCCAGTGTTTAAAAAAATAGGCTATTTACCAAGCCATTTTGCCACTCTAACTTGCTTACACCTACATCAACCCAATTGGCACAAAAACATGGCATAATTAGGCATTCAGCCAACCTCAATCAAGCATAATTCATACCATTTCAATACCAACCAATACAAAACACATCAATACCACAATGTGCCATTCAATTTCATACCAAAACTCATAATCTCAAATCAACAATACAATCACTTTCAAACATGCATCATTTAGCCTAATCTCACAACATACCAAATTCAATTCTCAACCATTTAGTACCCCTAATAACCAAATACCAACTAGTATCTCATATCCATCAACAAACTCACAACACAAGCCATATGCACATATATATATACATAACCAAACCAACCAAATTAAGCCAACTCTCATGGCTTATACAAAACCAAATTCTTAATATTTACAAGCCATTTCAAAAGACCAAATTCATTAACAACATACATACCAACATGACCAAAGTCCCTATACATGCCATATACTCAAAATACTTAAGTTCAAAAGTACCAAAGTGATAACTGGATAGTGTGAAGAAGTTTCTGACGATTCCTGAATCCGAGCTAGCTTTGATTTCACTATAAAACACGGAAAATAAACAAAGTAAGCTATAAAGCTTAGTAAGTTCGTATAACCATAAACTTAACTTATCAAATAAGCACAACTTAAGCAATTTAAACATATCAAAACATTTCTCATTTTAAACAATCAACCTACCACAATTTTCATTCACAAGGTTAGTTATATATTTCACAAGTTTCTTCGATTCAATGCTTGTAGGGTTTATGTACATACCTATGTCATCTTGTATCAAATACATACTCATCCATATCATTGATTTACGCATTGAACCATTCGAAATACTATTAGATGCCTAAGAATCTCGCACCCTAAGTGCCACATATAAATATAGTCGAAGCTATCTCAATCTCGTATCGCATATAATGCTCACTCTCGAGCTATCAACGGGTCTGTTCACACAAGCTAACGATCATGACGAAGCCACATGGTGCTGCTCGCACAAGATGATGAGTATCCGCAACACATGCCATATGACTCAGCCACCGGTAGGACGTACGGACCAGCACCCAAATTACATAATCCCTAAGGACATTTCATTCGTATCCTAATCTATTACTAAGGTTCAATCGGGATTTCTCACTTGCCGAATTGTCGTAGAAAATGTCCATAGAGTTGTATTCAGAATTTATGCAATATTATAGCATTTAAAATAAAATTATAACAAAGCTTATTACATACGAACTTACCTCAAATGCAAAAACAACGAAATAAGTCGATTAGTTCAATACTTTATTCTTTCCCCGATCTAAATCCAAATTTCACTTTTCTTGATCTAAATGTAATCAAAATTAACTTATTTAATAATCTCTCTATTCAATTTAATCCAAAACACACATTAAGAAAATGTTACATTTTTGTCTCTAACATTTCAACATTTTTACAATTTAGTCCTTATTTCATAAAATTACAAATTCATGCAATTCAACCAAAAATCATGCTAGCAAAATTTCAATCAAGTCCCTATTAGTCCATATTTTTCATTTATTTTATAATTTAACCACAAAATTTACACATTTCACAATTTAACCCATAATTGGACATTTTACTAAAAATCACTTAACAAATATTGTTTATCTAACAACAAGCATGCATTTTCTACTATTAAACATCAAAAAACCAATATTAATCAATGGAAAAACCCTAAAGCTTTAACATTTCTGCAAAATAGTCCCTGGGCTAGCTAGATTAAACTGAACGATCTCAAAAACATAGAAATAATTAAAAACGGAGTAAAATCACTCACCAATTTAAGCTTTGAAGTAGCCGAACCCTAGTTCATTTTCATGGCTTCTTTTTTGTTTGAAGAATCTGTTGAAGAGAGAATAGAAAGATGATGATTTACTTTTACTTATTTTTAATTAAGTTAATTTATTAATTTACCTATTTAACCTTTAAATTAAATATTAAAAATCACTTATAATATGTCCATAAATGTCCACTAACATTAAAAATGGTTTGATTAGTACATAAGGACCTCCCCTTTTTAATTTAATAGCTATTTATTACCTTCAAGTAATAGAACATCACTTTTGTATTTTACGCGATTTAGTCCATTTTATCGAATTAAGCATTCAAATAATAAAATTTCTTAATGAAAATTTCACACAAACATACTATCATGCTATCGACATCAAAATAACAATAAAATAATTTTTCTAACCTCAGATTTGTAGTCCCAAAGCCATTATTCTGATTTAACTAAAAACATGCTGTTACAGGCTAGGCTTGGAATAAGGATTAAATTGTATGAATTTCATTTTCCGAACCTAGGAATGAAATCATAATTAATCAAAAGTGTAGGGGAAAAATGGTAATTTTTCCTAAGATGTGAATTGAATGGAATTGAATGTGAATTTTATTAAATTGAGCTAAATTTACCCGTATAGATCCAGATAGACCAAATACGGAGCTAGATTGAGGTAAAGAGAAAGTATCGGATTAGTGGATTACAAATACATGAATACATTTCGAGGAAAGTTTGTGTAACTAAATTTTATATGTATATGTTTGAATTGAATTGTATGTATGTGATTGAATTATTGCCATGTATATGAAAGTAGTGATGACTGACACGCATTAAATCCCATTTGAATAAATGAAATTTGATGGATACAGGGTTCCCGAATCAGTTGTGGACCTGCATATGTTACGGACACACCACAGCTAGAAAAAACGTCTCGTTATTAGCCCTCTCGAGCTTCCCGTTATATGGTTCTTGTGAGTTTCTCATTAATAGCTCTTTGGAGCATCTCAATCGGTTGTGATCTTGCATGTGTTGTGGGCACACCGTAGCTTTTATGAGCATCTCGTTATATGGCTTTTTGTGAACTTTCCAATTAAAGGCTCTATGTGAGCTTCCCGATATGGCTCGCTTGAACTTCCCGATATATGGATATCCAAAGCTTTTCGATTAATGGCTCTTTGAAGCTACCCGTTATTGGCTCACATAAGCTTCCCGATTATGGCTCTTATGAGCTTCCCGTTATACAGCCCAGATAAGCTCCCGTTATATAGCTCACATTAGCTTCCTATTATATGACTCGAGAGAGAGGGCTTCCCAATTATGTGTTCTAATGAGCAGCCCCGAATATGAATTGGCAGATCTCTAATTTGTACACTTCATGTGTACTACCCTTGTATCCATCAATATTTTAAATGATTCAACTGGTAAAGTTCCGATATGAGATGAAACAAATTCAAGATGAATTACTATGAGAAATATTTGATGTGCAAAGATATGATATGTACATGTTCACATATACTTGAAGAGATAAATACATGTATGTGGAAATTGAATATTGATGAGCTCATTCATGTTTCTTGGTATTTATGCGAATTACATGACTAATATGTTTGATGAGAATATGTGCTAGGCAATTGGCCAAATTTGGTTTGAGTATGTTTACTTGCTTACCTTAAATGTAAATGAATGGTAAGTTTATTTTCTGTTATACGAACTTACTAAGCATTAAATGCTTACTTTGTTTTAATTCCTTTGTTTTATAGTATTCAGAAGCTCGTAAAGGTTAGAAGCAGGTCAAAGCAACATCACATTATCCTTCAACTCGTTTTGGTATAAATGGCAAATTTTTTTTTGCGTATAATGGCATGTATAAGTTAAATTGGCTAAATGATGGCATATAAATATTTAGTTGAAACTAGCCATTGGTATGGCTTGTCTTTGATATATTTTGATATGTAAATATATGGCCTAAACATGTTTGATGTGTGTGTTTGAAATGGTTAAATGGTGGAAAGTACATAGACCTGTTGATAATTGGTTTGAGATAGCATAATTGGTAAAATATGCCTATATGCACATATGTGTATTTGGTAAGTTTGAACACTTGAACATATGTGTTAATATGTCATGTATAAGACTTAGTTTTGGCTTGGTTTTAATGTCTTGAATTGGTTGGTGAATGTATTAAAGTGTTGATGTAGGTGGAAGACAAATTGGGTAAGAAATAAGGCTTGGAAATGACCTTATTTTGTCCACACGGGAAGAGACACAAGCGTGTGTCTCAGCCGTGTGTGACACACGGCCTAGCAGATGGGCATGTGTTTTGGCCGTGTGTCCCCTACATCTTTTAAATTTAAAATAGAATGCCTAGGATTTTTTACACGGCCTGGCACACGGGCGTGTGGCTTGGCCATGTGACCCTTGTAACTATACACAGCCTAGCACATGGGCGTGTGACTTGGCCGTGTAACCCAAGTCAGAGAGTTACACTGGTACGAAAACGGGCTGGAACACGGTCATGTGCCCTATTTTGAATGCCCACACGACCTGAGATACAAGCGTGTCTCTTGACCATGTGAGCCACATGGGCGTGTGTCCCCTACACCAAGAAAAAAATTAAAATTTCGCGAAAAATTCTCTGAGTACTCAGTTTAGTCTCGACTTGTTTCTAATGTATGTTTTGAGCCTCAAGGGCTCATATAAGGGATTGTGTGAATAATATCTGACATGAATGTTAAATAATATGAAATGTCTATATTTGATCTGTTTTTTTAGTAATGCTCCGTAACCCTGTTCTGACGACAGATATGGGTTAAGAGTGTTACAGTTATTGGTATCAGAGCTACGATTTAGCTAATTCTTGGGCTAACATAACATGTACAAGTCTAGCTATACATGCCATTATATAACCTGTGAGAGTGTGATATCTCCTAACCATTTTAAACATGTTTTTCATATAGTAATGTCATCCAACCGAGCTGAATCTGAAGAAGCTGAGAGCAGTGTTCAAGCTTCAGTTCAAAGAGCAGATTCAAGTAGTAGAAGGCCCGTATCTGAGGGCCAAGGAGGAGAGGCTAAAGAAGCCTTCTTCCAAATGATGAATGAGTGGTTTACAGAATTTGCAAAAGTCAATCCATTTGTGCAACAACTTCTACCCCCTCCTGTTTCTCAATCAGTTCCTGATATGCCACAAAGTACAGAACTTGTTAGAACTAGTAAGCCTCCTGTAGATAAAATTCGTAAATATGGGGCAGAAGAATTTAGAGCTACAGCCGAGGATGATCCTAAAAGGGCTGAATTCTAGTTGGAAAACACTATCAAAGTTCTTAATGAACTATCCTGTACACCAGCTGAATGCCTGAATATCTTTACTAAAAGACTCAGCATACCAGTGGTGGAATACACTGATTTCTATTGTACCGAATGAGAGGGTCATTTGGGAACTTTTTTAAATTGAATTTAAAAAGAAGTATATCAGTCAGAAATTTCTAGATCAGATACGAAATGAATTTTTAGAGCTTAAATAAGGGAATATGACTGTATCTGAGTATGAAAGAGAATTTATCAGACTGAGTAAATATGCAAAGGAATGTATCCCGACTGAAATCGCCATTTGCAAGCGGTTTGAAGAGAGTTTAAATGAAGACATCAAGTTATTGGTTAGAATTTTATAATTAAAAGAATTTGTGGTACTGGTAGAACGAGCTCACAAAGCTAAAGAATTGAGTAAAGAACAGAGACAAGCAGAGATGGAAGCCCAGACTTCAAGTAAAAGATTTTCGAGAAAGTCACAACAATCAACCTCAAAGAAATCGAATAAATATCACGATCGTTTTGCTAACTCTACGGGGTATTCTGGGAAAGACAAAAGTATTCAACGCTCTAATCCAAGATTTCAGGCTACATCTGTAGCAAGCGCAGGCAGTGTCAGAAATACCTAACCCAGGTGTAAACACTGTAATAAATTCCATTTTGGTAAGTGTCGCATAAGAAGCGGAGCATGTTTTAACAAAGCCTGAGAGAGATACTATACAGACTTCAAAGCCGAGCAATTCAGCTACCAAAGGTAGACCACCTCGAAGTCCTGGCAACGTGAGTGGAAGCTGAGGTACAACAAAAGATTTAATTGTTAAATCTGAAGTACAAGCATCAGCAAGAACTTATGTTATTCGTGCACGTGAGGATGCCTCTACACCCGATGTTATTACTGGTACATTTTCTATTCTTGATATTGATATAACTGCTTTAGCTGATCCTGGTTTGACACATTCATACATTTGCACGAATTTAGTGTCTAATAAAAATTTATCTGTCGAGTCCACTGAATTCGTGGTTAAAGTATCAAACCCCCTAGGCCAGTATGTGATGGTGGATAAAATTTGCAAGAATTGTCCATTAATAATATGAAGTTACTCTTTCTCGGCTGATTTGATGTTATTACCGTTTGATGAATTTGATGTAATTCTGGGTATGGATTGGTTAACTCAGCATGATGCCATGGTAAATTGCAAACAAAAGCATATTGTGTTGAATTGTCAGAATGGTAAAATGATTTGTATTAAATCTGATAAAGTGGATAGGTTGTCTAATGTGATATCAGCCATGTTAGCACATAAATATGTCAGAAAAGGGTATGATGCTTACCTTGCCTATGTGTTGGATACTAAAGTATCTGACTCAAAAATTAAATCAGTACCAGTAGTTTGTGAGTATCCTGATGTGTTTTTGAAAGAATTACCTAGATTATCGCTTGTCAGAGAAGTTGAATTTTCTATAGATCTTGTTCCAAGGACAACACCGGTATCTATAGCACCCTACAGAATGGCTTCTACTAAATTAAAAAAAGTTAAAAGTGTAGTTACAAGAACTGACTAATAGAGGCTTTGCTCGACCTAGTTTCTTACCTTGGGGTGCGCCAGTTTTGTTTGTTAAGAAGAAAGATGAATCTCTGAGATTGTGTATTGATTACCGGTAGCTTAATAAAGTTAAGATCAAGAATAAGTATCCGTTGCCCCATATTGATGACTTGTTTGACCAGTTAAAAGGTGCTACAGTGTTTTCAAAGATTGATCATTATTCTGACTATTATCAGTTACGAGTGAAAGTCTTAGATGTACCAAAAATAGCTTTCAGAACCAGGCACGGGCATTATGAATTTCTTATAATGCCATTTGATTTAAAAAATGCACCTGCAGTATTTATGGATTTGATGAACAAAACAAACTGTATCTGGATAGATTTGTGGTCGTATTTATTGATGACATCCTAGTATATTCCCAAGATGAAAATGAACATGCTGATCATTTGAGAATTGTTCTGCAAACTCTGCGTGAAAAATAATTGTATGCTAAATTTAGCAAATGTGAATTTTGGTTATTGGAAGTTAGTTTTCTTGGACATATAGTGTCGACAGAAGGCATCAAAGTGGACCTGAATAAAATATCAGCCATTGTTAACTGGAAACCACCAAGAAATGTCTCTGAAGTCAGAAGTTTTCTGGGATTAGCTGGATAATATTGGAGATTTGTAAAATAATTTTTGATAATAGCTTCTCCGATGACACGGTTGTTGCAGAAAGATGTGAAATTTGAAAGGATTTATAAATGTCAGCAGAGTTTTGACAGATTGAAAGCCTTGTTGACGGAAGCACCAGTTCTAGTTTAGCCTAAATCGAGTAAGGAATTTGTAATTTACAGTGATGCATCATTGAATGGTTTAGGTTGTGTTTTAATGCAAGAAGGTAAAGTAATAGCCTATGCTTCTAGGCAGTTAAAACCACATGAAAAGAATTATTTAATACATGACTTAGAATTGGCAACTATGGTATTTACCTTGAAAATTTGGCGACACTATCTATTTGGTGAAAAATGCCATACATTCATTGATTATAAAACCTTAAAGTATTTGATGTCGCAAAAAGATTTGAATCTGAGACAGTGCAGGTGGCTTGAATTATTGAAAGATTATGATCTGGTTATCGATTATCATCCAGGAAAAACAAATGTGGCTGTTGATGCTCTGAGTAGAAAATCTCGATTTGCCTTGCGAGCAATGAATACCCGATTGTCATTGGAAAATGATGGCCCAACTTTAGCTAAGCTAAAAGCTAAACCGATATTTCTGCAACAGATCTGTGAAGCTCAGTAAAGTGATAATAAGTTACAAGCTAAACGGTATAGTGTGAATTGACTCCTGATTCAGAATTTCAAATTAGACCTGATAATTGTCTATTATTCCAAGATAGAGCTTGTGTACCGAAGAATTTAGAGTTTATATAGAAGATTTTGCATGAAGCTCATAATAGTACTATGTATGTTCATCCGGGGAGTAATAAAATGTATAATGATTTGAAAAAGATGTACTGGTGGCTGGAAATGAAACGTGATATTTTTGAATTTGTATCTAGATGTTTGATATGTCAACAAGTTAAAGCTAAACATCAGGTACCTTTAGGACTGTTACAGCCAGTTACGATACCGGAATGGAAATGGGAAAAAATTATTATGGACTTTATATCAGGGTTACCCCTATCTCTGAAAAAGAAAGATGTCATTTGGGTAATCATTGACAGTTTAACAAAGTCTGCACATTTTATTCCGGTATGTACGAATTTTTGTCTAGACAGATTAGTTGAATTATATGTTTCTGAGACTGTCAGATTATATGGGGTGCCAATTTCTATTATTTTTTATAGAGATCCGCGATTTACATCTCGATTCTAGGAGAAGCTACAGGAAGCTCTAGGTGCACAATTACATTTCAATACTGCATTTCATCCTCAGACTGATGGCCAGTCCGAACGTGAAATACAGATTTTGGAAGATATGCTTCGGTGTTGTGTTTTAAAATTTGAAGGCAATTAGGAAAAATATCCGCCTTTAGTTGAATTCGCATATAATAATAGCTATCAATCAAGCATTAAAATGGCACCGTATGAGACTCTGTATCGTCGCAAATGTATAACTTCATTGTATTTGACTAAGCTCAATGAGAAAAAGATACATGGATTTGATTTAATCCGTGAGACTGAAGAAAAAGTGAAAGTGATTCGGGATAGCTTGAAAGCAGCATCTGATCATTAGAAATCCTATATGGATCTTAAACGAAAAGAAATAGAATTCCAAGTTGGTCACAAGGTATTCTTGAAAGTTTCACCTTGGAAGAAAGTTTTTTGGTTTGGCCGCAAAGGGAAATTAGGTCCGCGATTTATCGGGCTATATGAAATTATCGAAAGAATCGGATCTGTTACGTATCAATTAGCCCTACCGCCAGAGCTTGACAGAATTCACAACGCTTTTAACGTGTCTATGTTGCGATGTTATTGGTCAAATTCTTCACATGTTATCTCCCCGATAGAGGTTGATATTCAGCCTGACATGACTTACAATAAAGAACCGATCAGAATTCTAGCACGTAAGATGAAAGAATTAAGAAGTAAAAAGGTAGCTTTAGTAAAAGTTCTCTAGCAATGACACGGAATAGAAGAAGCTACCTGAGAACTTGAAGAAACAATGAGAAAGCAATATCCGAACCTCTTTACTGGTAAGATTTTTTAGGACGAATTTTTTTTTTTAAGGGGGAGAGCTGTAACAGCCAGTTTTCAATGAAATCGGAACAGTGGTTTCGAGACCACAAATCTGATCCAGAAGGAAAAGTTATTTTAATATTATTGCATGGTCTACGTTATGATAGAAAAGCTGTATGAAAATTTCATTAAGAAAATTTTACCGATTACATGTTTAATTAGGAGGAAAGGACCAAATTGCATAAAATATAAAAGTTGAATTCTACTAGCTAAAAGTATCAAACAGTTATGGAATTCAAAATTTGAGGTCTTTATATGGAAATTAGACCAAAAGTTATTAGTTAAGTATGATGATTCATCCATGGAAAATCTAATAAAGAAAAGGACTAAATTGGAAAGAAAAAGATGAAAAGATGATAAATTAATAAAATAAGAAAATATCATCATTTTCATCATCTTTTCCAAAATTAAATCCATGGAAACCCTAGCTAAGAGAAAAGAGTTCGAACAAACTTTGTTGGCTTAATTAGGTATGTATTATTGCCCATTTTTAATGATTTTTACATTTCTGATATCGTAATAGCTTAATCTAACAATATCGGGGATTAATTTGTAAATTTATCAAAGTAATAGGGTTTTTCCATGGATGAATATAGATGAATTATGAAATTTATGGTAGAAAATGAAAGGTTGTTGATAGATAAACAACTTTTGTAAAGGAAATTTTGATGAAATTGTGATTTAGGGACTAAATTGATAAGATGAAAAATTTATGAAAAAATTATAAATTTTGTGGAATACGTGGGCTGTAAATGTTATATGTAAAAATTTGCTAGGCTTGGAATAAGGATTAAATTTTATGAATTTCAGTTTCCAAGCCTAGGAACGAAATCATAATTAATCAAAAGTATAGGGGTAAAATGTAATTTTGGCTAAGATGTGAATTGAATGGAATTGAATGTTAATTTCATTAAATTGATCTAAATTTAACTCGTATAGATCCGGATAGACCAACTACGGAGCTAAATCGAGGTAAAGAGAAAGTATCGGATTAGTATATTACAAATACACGAATACTTGTCGAGGTAAGTTCGTGTAACTAAATTGTATATGTATATGTTTGAATTGAATTATATGTATGTGATTGTGTTATTGCCATGTATATGAAAGCAATCACATATCCAACGATGACCGACAAGCATTAAATCTCATTTGAATAAATGAAATATGATAGATACAGGGTTCCCGAATTGGTTGTGGTCCTGCATATGTTGCGGGCACACCACAGCTCGAAAAAAACGTCCCATTATTAGCCCTCTCGAGCTTCCCGTTATATGGTTCTTGCGAGCTTCCCGTTAATAGCTCTTCAGAGCATCCTAATCGGTCGTGATCCTGCATGTGTTGTGGGCACATCGCAGCTCTTATGAGCGTCATACTATATGGCTCTTCATGAGCTTCCCGATTAAAGGCTCTTTGTGAGCTTCCTGATATGGCTCGCTTGAACTTCTCAATATATTGCTATCCGGAGCTTCTTGACTAATGGCTCTTCGAAGCTACCCGTTATTGGCTCATATGAGCTTCCCGATTGTGGCTCTCATGAGCTTCCCATTATACAGCCCGGATAAGCTTTCCGTTATATAGCTCACATGAGCTTCCTGTTATACGGCTCGAGAGAGAGGGCTTCTGTAATAGCCCGTTTTAGGGCTAAATTGGAATAGTGGTTTCGAGACCACGAATCCGACATAGAAATATTTATTTTTATTATATTTCTGAGGGTCTACACTTTCATGGAATTATTTTGTGAAAATTTTGTTTGAAAATTTTATCGATTGGACACTCAATTTAGTTGAAAGGACTAAATTGCAATAGGTGCAAAATGTGTGTTCTAGAAGCTAGAGGAGTCTAATTGCTATGAAATTTTAAATTGAAGGTCCTTAGAAGGCAATTAGACCATTTGTTAATTATATGGACAAAAATAGACATGATTAGGTGAAATTCTAAAGTTATGCATGAAGGGCATTTTGGTCATTTGTCAAATAAAGCCAAAATAACTAAATAAAAGTCTTCATCTTCATCAATTTAGTTCCCCTTGGCCAAAATTTACAAGAGGAAGACATAGCTAGGGTTTGAAAATCTTCCAAGCTCGATTCTAAGTCCGTTCTAGTCTCGTTTTTAATGATTTTGATGTTTTTAAGATCCTTGTAACCTAATCTAGCTATTTCAAGGACTAATTTGAAAGAAAGATGAAGTTTAAAATTTTAAACATGTTATATATTTGTGTATTTTGATGTCTAATGGTAGAAAATGCATGTTTGGTGTTAGATAAATAACTTTTGCTAAGTGATTTTCGGTAAAAATGTTAAAAATGACTTATTTGTAAAAATTATAAAATAAGTAGTAAAAGTGTAATAAAGTGGAAAATATGGGCTAGTATAAGTATGAAAATGTTTCCGCTAGGCTTGGGTTTTGAAGAAATTGAATACATTTCAATTTACGAGCCTAGGGATTAAATTGTAAAAATGTGAAACATTAGGGGCAAAAATGTAATTTTTCCATAATATGATTTTTGGGCTAAATTGAATAATCTGAGTATTAAATGAGCTAAATTTTTTATTTTAAAATTGTTATTATAGATCAAGAAAAATGAGGTTTGGACCTAGATCAAGGGAAAAACAAAGTGTTTGACGATTAGGTCCAATTTTACTATTTTTGTACCGAGGTAAGTTCATATGTAAATAAGGCATTGTCATATTTATGTTTCAAATGCTTTAATATTGTATGGATTGTGATTGACTCTTTGGATGAATACGACAAAGTTTTTGACAAATAAAAAATCCCGATTGAACCTTAGGAATAAAATAGGATACGATTGACATGTCACTAGGAACCCATATGTATATAACATTATATAATACGTCCTCGTACGTCCTACCAGTGGCTGGGTAGTCCGGCATGTTTTATGGATACCTAACAGCTTATGTGAGCAGCACTGTGTAGCTACATCCTAACTGACAGCTTGTGAGAGAGGCCCGTGAATAACTCGAAAACGAGCTCATACGTATTATAAGACATGAGGTAGCGTCGGCTACATACGTGGCACTTATGTGCAAAATTTTTGAGTATCTGTTAATATTCCAAGTGTTAAACGGGATTTCCAAAGTTGTGAAAGGATATGGTTATGTTGTGAGTTGGTAGAGGTATGTACGTAAAACTTTTAAGTAATGAGCTGATATGTGATGAACTCTTGGTAGGGCTGTAATTGAGTAAGTTATGACTATAAGATTTTGATAACGTTCATGCTAATCTTCATCATGTTAATTGCATGTTAATTGTGTGGTTATGATGCTTATTATTTGCATAGGAACTTGCTAAGCTATATAGCTTACTCCCCTTTCTTTCCCTTGTCTTATAGTGTCACCAGGCTACCTTGAGGTTCAGAGATCATCGGAGACCATTCACACTATCAACAATTATTTTGGTACCAATGAATTCAACATTTTGAGTTATGACATGTATAGGGGACTTGGTCATTTTGTTATGTGTCATAATTGATTTGGCCAAATGTGTTGGCTTATATTGGTTAGTAATTCATTTTGTATAAGGTCATTGGAAATTGGTTAATTTTGGTTATAAGTATAATCATATAATGATACCTTTCATGAATGATGTGTTGACGTCTTGGTTATGGGTGTTTGGTTGTATGTATATGATTGAATTAGTGCTATGTTATGTTGCGTAGGTGTGTGCATTAAAGTGTGGCAAAATGGCTAGGTAAATAGCCTTATTTTTGTCCACACGGGTAAACACACGGGCTTATTTCTAGGCCGTGTGCGACACACGGCTTGCGCCACGGCATGCGTATAGGCTGTGTGTCCCCTACACCCTAATTTTACAAAACAGAATGCCCAATAGTGAGTACACAAGCAGAGACATGGCCGTGTCTCTCAGCAGTGTGAGGGCCACAGCCTTGGACATAGGCGTGTGTCTCGGGCGTGTGAAGTCTGCACCTATTTAATGAAAAATCATGAATTTTAAATCGATCACGCGGCCTAGCACACGGGCGTGTAACTTGGCCGTGTGCCTTCAATTTTTTCTTGAGTGACAAACAGATAGTTATACGGGTTTGGGACACGGGCATGTGTGACTACACGGGCATATCCCATGTCCACACGTGCGTGTGACCCCTGTTTAGTGGAAAATTTTCTAAGTTTTTTAAAAATTTTCTAAAATTCTCGGTTTAGTCCCGAACCACTTCCAAAGCATGTTTTGGGCCTCGTAGGCTTGTTTTAGGGACTTTATGATTAAATGTAAAAATTTTTAATTTGGACACAAATGCATAACTCGAAATTGTATGTTTGTTCGTGTGATAAGTCCGGTAATGCCTCGTACCTTGTTCTGGCGTTGAATACGGGTAAGGGGTGTTACATTTAGTGGTATTAGAGCTATGGTTTAGTCGATTCTCGGACTAGCGTAGCATGTGTAAGAGTCTAGCTATACATGCCATATATGAACAGTGATAATGTAATGACTCCTGGCAATTTCAAACTGTGTTTTCATATAGTAAATGGATCCCGACCGAGCTGTAGCTGATGATGTAGAAAGTAATGTGTCGGCTCCCACTCAAGGGGCAGCGTCATCTGAAAATAGACCTCCTATGGTCAGTCAGGGAGGAGGGACTAGAGAAGTCTTCCTCCACATGATGAACGAGTGGTATTCAGAGTTTGTTCGAACAAATTCGAATGCTCAACATCCTCCACCCCCTCTTTATTCCCAACCGATTCTCATAGCGCCTCAGGGTATGGATTTGGCAAGACTGAATAAGCCTCCAATTGATAAGATTCAAAACTAAAAGGTTGAGGAATTCAGGGCTAATGTAGATAATGGCCCCGAAAGAGCCGAGTTTTGGCTTGGGAATACTATCAGGGTATTTGATGAGTTATCATGTACACCCGAAGAATGCTTGAAATATGCTATATCATTATTGAGGGACACATTATATCACTGGTGGAAGACACTAGTTTCTATGGTATCGAGAGAGAGGGTTACATGGAAATTCTTTCAAGAGGAATTTTGAACGAAGTATATCAGTCAGCGGTTCATCGATCAGAAATGTAAAGAATTTTTTAAGCTGAAAAAGGGTCAAACGTTAGTGACAGAGTATGAGCGAGAATTTGTCAGGCTCAATAAGTATGCCCGAGAGTGTGTTTCCTCCGAGGCTATTATGTGTAAAAGGTTTGAAGATGGGCTGAACAAGGACATCAGACTGTTAGTTGGAATTTTGGAACTAAAAGAATTTGTTGTATTGGTTGAACGAGCTTGCAAAGCTGAAGAGCTAAGCAAAGAGAAAAGGAAGGCCGGGAGTGAGGCTAGTGATGTAATAAAAAGGCCAATGAGTAAGTCATTTCAATCTCAGTTAAAGAAATCTAGAGAAATGTATTCTCGTTTGAATGTTTCAGCCGGGTATTCACACAGAGATCACCGGAAGCAATACTCAAGTTTTAAATCCCAAGCTACTTCAATGGCAAGTGTGGGTAATGTTAGGTCTAACAGACCTGAACGTCAGCATTGTGGAAGAAGACATCCCGGTGAGTGTAGGATGAATGACTGAGCTTGTTTCAAGGTGGTTCTCAAGAGCATTTTATCCGAGATTTCCCTGAAATGGCTGAGAATGAACAATTTTCGAATGCAAGGTCGAGTAATACTACCAATAGGGGTAGGCCACCGAGAAATACTGGGAATGGAACTAGCAGTAAATGTGTAACTGATGTCGCTAAACTAACTAAAAATTCGATTAATGCAAGCGCACTTATCGAACAGTAGTATAGTTGTAACGCCCCAACTTTTGAGAATCTTGTAAAACCTGTAGAAAATTAAATTTTGTGTTCTGCTTGTTGTGTGTAGGATTTCTTATGATAGTGGGCCTCTAGAAGGCCCAAGCTTAGGATAAAACCCGTGGTTTAATTAATTTTTAACTCCATAGGAGAAAAGGGGTTCATTAAATTAGGCTTATAGGAATTAATTGTGTAAATGGATCACAAGGAAGCATGTGGTAAAGTGGCTAAGTGACGCCACTAAGAAGGATGTAGGTGGCGTGTGAAGCTTAGGAGGACCTGTTCAAGCCACGATGAACAAAAAAATAAGGGATTTATTTTTATGAACAGAAAGGTAAGTAGTGGAGCTTAAGTGAAAGTCCTGCATGGTGGGAGTTTGAGTTGTTAAGGGGATAGAATAAGGATAAAGATAAGGAGGAAATCTAGGAGCTGATCAAGGAGCAAGAGGTGGCCGCCAAGGGACTCTAGCATGGGAAATTCGGCTAGGTATTGTAGTAGTGGGAATTTCGGCATTTGGGGTGTGTTGTGCCAAAAACTCGATCATCTTTTCTCTTTTCTTTATTTTCTTTTCTCCATCTACCTTCTCCTTTCTTTCTCCATAGCCAAACCCTTCTACCTCTTTACTATACACCACTTCTATATTTTTATTATTAGTAGCCTTATAGCCGAACATCATAAAAGCCAAAAAACCCAAGGTTCATCTTGTCTCATGCGAATTCTCTTAGCAAAACCATTGATTTCTTTTTCGTCTTTCTTCAAACTTTGTGATCAACCCTTCTTTTCTTCTGAACCCAAACCTCATGTCGACAAGTCATTACAAGAAAACCTCATCATTTCTTCACTGTTTCTAAAAGCCAAAAAAACCTATATTGGAGGGCGTAGCAAAATTCTTAGATCATTAAGGATCGATCGCTACTAGGACGTGAGGGTTAGATCGATATCGGAATCAAATAAGAGCATAAGTGAATCGTTGATCAAGAACTGGTGGTAAGGTTTCAAATCTATTCTTTATTTTTGGATTTAGAAAAGTTGAAATCCCTAAAGACTTAGGGAGGCATCATCGATGGGGCTTTCAAGCTCTAAGGGTTGTGACAATTGGTTGTTATGATGTTAGTACGATTCGCAGGTCACTGACCGCAGGCTTGGACAAGGGGAAACGATCGAATCTTAACGCAATCGTTGGTTTCGGCAAAGGTAAGTTCGATAGGGCCATAGTGCTATGGGCGAATGTGGTAAGGTTAGTTATGATTCGCTTTTGGTAGTTAGATTAACGTGTTAGTAATCTAATTGTAGGAAGTTCGTGTGTGGATCTCGTCAAAGATATCGTCACAAATCGTGTGTGTAACTTACACCCTTCTATAGACTAGATCGGCAAAAGCCGAAAAGTCAAATACCAAAAAAGTCGGTATTTTGGGAATGTACTAGTGTGCGAATGCTAAGAAAAGGCAAGGGGTTAATAATTCTGGTATTCTGTGATGGTAAGACTGCAAAGTGCACCAATTCGTGCGTTTTGAAGATTTTGGGCTTAACTGGGCCAAAAGTCGGTTAATAGGCCAATGGGCCCGACTTGGTAAGAATGTGCAGTAAGTAGTTCTGAATGTTTGTAAATAGTAAAAATATGCATGAGAACCCTAAGAATAGATAAATTACTAGATCACCCTCATGAATGAAAAATTACTGTTATACCCCTAGGTATAAAATGACCAAAATACCCCTAGGGTTGATTATGTCTGAAAAGCATGTTGATGAAATTCTGTATGATGTATGACATGAATGTATATTTGTTGCATGGGGACATGGGTTGTATTTTGGAGGAAGTGTCCCAGTGGCTATGCCACAAATTTATTCAGATTGGTGGCTTCGCCACATATATCTGCTTCCGTGGCTTTGCCACATATATCAGATCCGTGACTCTGTCACATTTTCAGATCCGCAGCATGCTGCATATTTCGTGGCGTGTAGCGGTTGGGTGGGTCGAGTAATCTCCCACATGGCGTAAGGTTGGATGGGGGTGTACATGGTTGGTTATTGGTTGGGTTTTGCATAAGCATGATACATCTATTCATTACGCTTACGGGCCTATGGGCTATATTCTCAAATTTGTTCTGGCTAAGGCCAACTCATTCTGCTTTTTCGTGGTTTAAACCGATTTAGACTACGGTTGGGTTAAGTTATACACCGAGTTTCCCCAAACTCACCCTCCATTCTCATCTTTGCAGTAATCCCCAACCATAGTGGGCTTGGAGCCGCGAGGAGTTCGGAGTGGCCACTTATTTCCGCAAACCGCTTTTCTTCTGTCGAACTAGACGTCTTTCATTACATTTATGTTTTCTGTTTTAAAGTTTAATAAGGCCGCTCTATTGTTTTAAAGGTTTTGATTTATATTACATTAGGTTAGGAATGATTTATGATAATTGGCAAAATGGACTAGCTCTCTGGGGGGCGTTTTCAAAAGCTTAAAACGATTTCAAAACAACGCAATCATGAGTAAGACTTCCGCTAAACAAACATTTTTTTTCAAAATTAATCATTTTCTTAAGATGGACTTAACCAAAATAGTTTTCTCAAACTCATACGAGATGTTAGAGTGTGGTAATGGCGGTGTGCATGTCTAGGATTGGATCCGAAGGAGCTTGGTACTTAAGCGGTCCGATGGACTCACCTCCTCTTCTTCTGGTTTCCTACCTGGTGCACAACTTTCCATTCACTTTAACCCAGTTTTAAAGTATCTTTTACAACACCAACTAAGCTTTCCAAATTAAGTAACACAGAATGTTTTTAACGCTTCGATATGGCACGTCAGATCCGGTCATAACGTCTAGGCCGGGTTTGGGGTGTTACATTTAGTGGTATCAGAGCCAGGTTGCAACAACTCGGCTGTGGAATGGGTTTACAAAAATAACGATTTTTTTTCAAAAATAAAATTTACAAAATTCAGTTAGTAGGTGGCATTCCAATCTCCTACCAAGTCTGTAAGTAATTCAACTTTTCTCAACATATATTTTGAATTATTCTCAGTAGTAGAACCCTACCAGATACTCTAGATAGGATGCTCTTCAAACGGTTGAAAGACTTGATAAAGGACTAAAATGGTAGCTAGACATCGAATCATGAAAACAACTCTAAATTACTCATCCGAGTCATAAAACATCCGTAATAAACACTTTGGAATGCTAAAATTGATGCATAAAATTTGTAGTCGATAATACGATATGAGTGCGCGAAAGCAACTTCGAGGTAGAGGCGTGGATTTGAGGCCGAGGAAGAGCCCGAGCGGGATCTTCATCTTCGGGACATATGCCAATGACGAAACATCGGTACCATCAACAACGGAGGTAGAATCACACGATCGAGGTGCCGGGATGATGCCCGTCGCAGTAATGCTCCGAGTTCTCGAAAGGGTTGCCGGCAAGCAAGTTCGGGCAACGGAATTCGAGGATCGATTTCTGAGCGACTCCAGGCTAACGGTGCGGAGATCTTTAGGGGTGTATCTGGTGTAGCTCCAAATATGGTCAATATTGGTTGGAGGCCACGAACGAATCATGGATGACTTGGATCGCTCTGCGGAGCGTAAACTAAAAGGGCGCCGTGTCGTTGCTTTGCGAGATGAGGCTTATCGGTGGTGGCTTCATCGTGAGGATGGAACCCCACCGACAGTGGTCACATGGGAGCCGCTTAGAACGGCCTTTAAAGGGAAGTATGTTGGGGCAAGCTATGTGGATGCTCGTAGGAAAGAATTCTGAATCTAGTCCAAGGAGGCAAAATCGCTCTCGAGTACGAGGCCGAGTTTCGAGGCTGAGTAGGTATCTTTGTGGGAATAGTTGCTACGAGTATGAACGTAGCGTTCGCTTTGAGGATGGACTCAGAGATGACCTTAAGGTGCTGATTGCTCCGCAGAGGGAGCGTGACTTCGCAGTTCTGGTAGAAAAAGCTAAGATAGCAGAGGAGGTAAAGCGTACTGAGAGACAGAACCGTGAGAAGGATCGAAACCGCTTTCGGAGGGATTCTGGACCCTCGAGTGGAGCAAGTAAAAATGTCAAAAGGGCAAGAGTGGAAGAACCTGTTAGAGTTGTTCCGATGAATGTGGTTAGACCACCAATATGTAAAGACTGTGGTAAGGTACACATGGGTGAATGTAGGAAACGTTCTGATGCTTGTTTCCGATGTGGATCGATGTAGCATAGGGTTAAGGACTATCCTCAGAGAACTGACCAGGTTCAGGTTACGGACCAGAGGGTTGCTCAACCAGCGAGAGGTGGACCACAACCACCGAGAGGGCGTGGACAAGGTAGGGGCGAAAATGGAAATGAAAATGGTCGAGGTCGAGGGACGCCTGGCAGGGGAGCCGGAAATGCTGAGGCTCGACAGCCAGCGTTGGTATATGCAGCTCGTCGTCGAGAGGAGGGCGACGCACCTGATGTCATAACTGGTACGTTTTTGGTTTCTAATTTGCCATTTACTGCCTTGGTAGATATTGGATCTACTCATTCTTATGTTGCGTGTGCCATATCTGGGTCATTGGGAGTGCATTCTGAGAAGATGGTGAGTGGGGTATCTGTGCTAAGTCCTTTGGGTCACTCGGTTAGGGTAGACAAGTTGTATAAGGATGTACCCTTAGAAACTCAAGGAAGGGTCTTTTCTGGCGATCTAATGGAGTTGCCGTTTGGAGAGTTTGATCTCATTCTGGGAATGGACTGGCTTGTTAGGCATAAGGCGACTTTGGACTGTGCCACTAAGCGAATGGTACTAAGGACCATAGAAGGTGATGAGGTTATGATGATAAGTGAGCGAAGGGACTATTTGTCTAATGTGATCTCGGCCTTAAAGGCTGAAAAGTGTATTCGAAAGGGATGTGAGGCTTATTTGGCATTTGTAAGTCAAGCAGATAAAGAAGGGCTGACAGTGGATAAGGTTAGAACCGTAAAAGAGTTCCAAGATGTTTTTCCGGAGGAGCTTCCGGGATTGCCTCCAAACCGAGAAGTCGAATTTGGAATCGACTGCTGTTCTGCGACAAAGACTACGGTGTCCATTGCACCATATAGGATGGCACCAAAGGAGTTGGTAGAGTTAAAGGCACAAATCCAATAGTTGTTGGATAGGGGCTTTATTAGACCGAGTGTGTCTCCATGGGGAGCACCGGTGCTATTCGTGAAGAAGAAAGATGGGACGATGCGCATGTGCATTGACTATCGACGCTTGAACAAACTAACAATTAAGAATAAGTACCCTCTCGCCAAGGATTGACGATTTGTTCGACCAAATTTAAAGGGGCTTCAGTATTTTCCAAGATCGATCTTCGATCCGGATATCATCGATTAAGGGTCAAAGAGGCGATATTCATAAGACAAAGATTCGTGACTCGTTATGGACATTACGAGTTTCTGGTTATGCCATTTGGATTGACAAATGCTCCTGCAGCATTTATGGACCTGATGAATCGAGTGTTTCAACCATTTCTGGATCGGTTTGTGGTCGTTTTTATTGATGATATTCTGGTATATTCTGAGACTGAAGTAAAACATGATGAGCATCTGCGCACGGTGTTGCAAGTGTTAAGGGAGAAAGAACTTTATGCAAAGTTCAGCAAGTGTGAGTTTTGGTTGAGGGAAGTAACCTTTTTGGGGCATGTGGTCTCTGCAGAGGGGATTAAGGTGGATCCTCGAAAGATCGAAGCAATTTTGGAATGGAAGCCACCTAGGTCGGTGTCAGAAATTCGAAGTTTCCTTGGGTTGGCAGGTTATTACAGAAGGTTCGTGGAAGGTTTTTCTGTGATGGCAGCACCTCTAACGAAACTCATAAGGAAAGGAGTACCGTTTGTTTGGGTGAGAAACAAAGAGGAAGCTTTTGAGAGGTTGAAGAGGGTTCTGATTTGAAACACTGTATTAATTCAAACCAGTCCGGGAGGATTTCACTGTGTATAGCGATGCATCACACGTAGGTTTGGGTTGTGTGTTGATGCAAGAGGGTAAGGTGGTTGCTTATGCATCACGACAGCTTAAGCCTCACGAAGGGAATTATCCTACTCATGATTTGGAGTTGGCAGCAGTAATCTTTGCGCTTAAGATTTGGAGACACTACTTGTATGGGGAAAGGTGTATCATATACACGGATCATAAGAGTCTTAAATACTTGTTGACTCAAAAGGAGCCGAACCTTAGGCAAAGAAGATGGATTGAATTGCTTAAGGATTATGATCTGCTCGATCGAATACCACCCGTGCAAGGCTAATGTGGTAGCCGATGCTCTAAGTCGTAGAGCTGTATCGATCCGAGGGCGATGTTTGCTCGTTTAAGTCTGGTTTGATGATGGAAGTCTGTTGGCTGAATTGCGAGTAAGGCCAACTTGGGTGGATCAGATTAAAGAGAAGCGATTGAAGGATGAGTCTTTGGTCACTCGTTTTCAACAAGTTGAGGAAGGGGACTTCGAATTTGGGTTAAATGATGAAGGGTTCTGTGTTTTCGAGGTAGAATTTGTGTTCAAGGACTCGACTTGAGACAACCAATTTTGAGGGAAGCACATGGGGACTGTGTGTGCTATGCATCCTGGAGGGAATAAGTTGTATCACGACTTGCAGAACTGTATTGGTGGCTCGGACTTAAACGCTAAGTAACCGAATTTGTGGGAAAATGTCCGACATGCCAAAGAAGTGAAAGTGAGCATCAATTGCCTTACGGATTACTGCAGCCAAAGTGAAAATACCACTTTGGATGTGGGAGAGGGTAACCATGGACTTTGTGAGTGGGCTACCCTTGACACCTTCAAGAAAGACTCGATATGGTTAATTGTTGATAGGTTGACTAAGTCGGCACATTTCACACTGTCGCATGACCGACTTTTCAATGCGTAAGTTAGCCAAGTTGTATGTGGCGGAAATTGTACGACTTCATGGAGTTCCGCTTTGATCATCTCCGATCGAGATCCTAGATTCACATCTCGCTTTTGGCAAAATTACACGAGGCGTTGGGAACGCGGTTGAACTTTAGTACGGCTTTCCATCCCCAAACCGATGGTCACTCGGAAAGAGTTATTCGATTCGGAGGATATGTTGAGGGGATGTGTGATTGATTTCCGAGGCAGTTGGGAGGATTACTTGCCTTTGGCGAGTTTGCCTACAACAATAGCTATCGATCGAGTATTCGAATGGCACCTTATGAAGCACTGTATGGGCGAAGGTGTCGAACACCTAGTTGTTGGACTGAATTGGGGGAGCGACAAGTTCTTGGACCTGAGTTAGTGGCAGATACTGAAGATAAGGTTAGGTTGATTAGAGATCGGTTAAAGGAAGCGTCTGATAGGCAAAAGTCCTATGCAGATTTGAAGCGTAAAGAGATTGAATACTCAGTAGGTGATATGGTCTTCTTGAAGGTTTCACCTTGGAAGAAGATACTAAGGTTTGGTAAGAAGGGCAAGTTGAGTCCGCGGTTCATTGGGCCTTATCGGGTTTTGAAGCGAGTAGGCCCAGTGGCGTATCAGTTGGAATTGCCTCCAGAGTTAGACAGGATTCACGATGTTTTTCACGTCTCCATGCTAAGGCGTTATCGCTCTCGACCCTACTCATGTCGTGCTTGATTCTGAAAATTGAGGTGCGAATCGATTTAACCTTTGAGGAGGAGCTCATGCAAATATTGGATCAAGACGTTAAAGCACTTGAAGGAAATCATCCCATTAGTGAAAGTACTTTGGCGTAATCATGGCGAGAGAGGAAGCTACTTGGGAGCCAGAGGAGGCAATGCAAAACAACAATACCTCATCTATTCGGACTAGGTAAATTTCGAGGACGAAATTTCTTTAAGGAGGGTAGAGTTGTAACGCCCCAATTTTTGAGAATCTTGTAAAACCTGTAGAAAATTAAATTTTGTGTTCTGCTTGTTGTGTGTAGGATTTCTTATGATAGTGGGCCTCTAGAAGGCCCAAGCTTAGATAAAACCCGGTGGTTTAATTAATTTTTAACTCCATAGGAGAAAAGGGGTTCTGTTAAATTAGGCTTATAGGAATTAATTGTGTAAATGGATCACAAGGAAGCATGTGGTAAAGTGGCTAAGTGACGCCACTAGGAAGGATGTAGGTGGCGTGTGAAGCTTAGGAGGACCTGTGTTCAAGCCACGATGCTGACAAAATAAGGGATTTATTTTTATGAACAGGAAAGGTAAGTAGTGGAGCTTAAGTGAAAGTCCATCGGTGGGAGTTTGAGTTGTTTAGGGGATAGAATAAGGATAAAGATAAGGAGGAAATCTAGGAGCTGATCAAGGAGCAAGAGGTGGCGGCCAAGGGACTCTAGCATGGGAAATTCGGCAAGGTATTGTAGTAGTGGGAATTTCGGCATTTGGGGTGTGTTGTGCAGAAAAACTCGATCATCTTTTCTCTTTTCTTTATTTTCTTTTCTCCATCTACCTTCTCCTTTCTTTCTCCATAGCCAGAACCCTTCTACCTCTTTACTATACACCACTTCTATATTTTTATTATTAGTAGCCTTATAGCCGAACATCATAAAAGCCAAAAAACCGAAGGTTCATCTTGTCTGCATGCGAATTCTCCTAGCAAAACCATTGATTTCTTTTTCGTCTTTCTTCAACCTTTGTGATCAACCCTTCTTTTTCTTCAGAACCCAAACCTCATGTCGACAAGTCATTACAAGAAAACCTCATCTTTTTTTCACTGTTTCTAAAAGCGAGAAAAAACCCTATATTGGAGGGGCGTAGCAAAATTCTTAGATCATTAAGGGATCGATCACGCTGCTAGGACGCGAGGGTTAGGTCGGTATCGGAATCAAATAAGAGCATAAGTGAATCGTTGGTCAAGAACCGGTGGTAAGGTTTCAAATCTATTCTTTATTTTTGGATTTAGAAAAGTCAAATCCCTAAAGACTTAGGAGGTCATGTCGATTGGGGCTTTAAAGCTCTAAGGGTTGTGACAATTGGTTGTTATGATGTTAGTATGATTCGAGGCTGCTGACCAGAGGCTTGGACAAGGGGAAACGATCGAATCTTAACGCAATCGTTGGTTTCGCAAAGGTAAGTTCGATAGGGCCATAGTGCTATGGGTAGAATGTGGTAAGGGGGTTAGTTATGATTCGTTTTTGGTAGTTAGATTAACGTGTTAGTAATCTAATTGTAGGAAGTTCGTGTGTGGATCTCGTCAAAGATATCGTCACAAATCGTGTGTAAACTTACACCCTTCTATAGACTAGATCGGCAAAGCCGAAAGCCAAATACCGAAAAGTCGGTATTTTGGGAATGTACTAGTGTGCGAATGCTAAGAAAAGGCAAGGGGTTAATAATTCTGGTATTCTCGCGATGGTAAGATCGCAAAGTGCACCAATTGCGTGCGTTTGACGATTTTGGGCTTAATCGGGCCAAAAGTCGGTTAATGGGCCAATGGGCCCGACTTGGTAAGAAATGTGCGGTAAGTAGTTCGAATGTTTGTAAATAGTAAAAATATGCATGAGAACCCTAAGAATAGATAAATTACTGGATCACCCTCATGAATGAAAAATTACTGTTATACCCCTAGGTATAAAATGACCAAAATACCCCTAGGGTTGATTATGTCTGAAAAGCATGTTGATGAAATTCTGTATGATGTATGACATGAATGTATATTTGTTGCATGGGGACATGGGTTGTATTTTGGAGGAAGTGTCCCGTGGCTATGCCACAAATTATTCTATCTTGGTGGCTTCGCCACATATATCTCTGATCGTGGCTTTGCCACATATATCTCTATATCCGTGACTCTGTCACATTTTCAGATCCGCGCGGCATGCTGCATATTTCTGTGGCGTGTAGCGGTTGGGTGGGTCGAGTAATCTCCCCACATGGCGTAAGGTTGGATGGGGGTGTACATGGTTGGTTATGGGTTGGGTTTTGCATAAGCATGATACATCTATTCTGCTCGCTCGCTCGGGCCTATGGGCTATATTCTCAAATTTGTTCGGGCTAAGGCCAACTCATTCTGCTTACGTGGTTTAAACTAATTTAGACTATGGTTGGGTTAAGTTATACACTCGAGTTTCCCCAAACTCACCCTCCATTCTCATCTTTGCAGTAATCCCCAACCATAGTGGGCTTGGAGCCGCGAGGAGTTCGGAGTGGCCACTTATTTCACAAACCAGCTTCTTCTGTCGAAACTAGACGTCTTTCATTACATTTATGTTTTCGGGTTTTAAAGTGTAATAAGGCCGCTCTATTGTTTTAAAGGTTTTGATTTATATTCTGTTAGGTTAGGAATGATTTATGATAATTGGCAAAATGGACTAGCTCTAGGAGGCGTTTTCAAAAGCTTAAAACGATTTCAAAACAACGCAATCATGAGTAAGACTTCCGCTAAACAAACATTTTTTTTTCAAAATTAATCATTTTCTTAAGATGGACTTAACCAAAATAGTTTTCTCAAACTCATACGAGATGTTAGAGTGTGGTAATGGCGGTGTGCATGTCTAGGATTGGATCTGAAGGGAGCTTGGTACTTAAGCGGTCTGATGGACTCACCTCCTCTTCTTCTGGTTTCCTACCTGGTGCACAGCTTCCATTCACTTTAACCCAGTTTTAAAGTATCTTTTACAACACCAACTAAGCTTTCCAAATTAAGTAACACAGAATGTTTTTAACGCTTCGATATGGCACGTCAGATCCAGTAATAACGTCTAGGCCGGGTTTGGGGTGTTACAATAGTTATGGTGAGACCGAAAATATTGTATCCACAAGGACTAAAAGTACTAGTAATTATTATCTTTTTATTATCTAGCCTAAGAATTAAGGGATGTTTTTAAACTAAGACTAATTATCTAATTGATTAAGATTATGATAGAGATTAAAGTTGGAAAATACTTTTTGGAAAACCGATAAAGAAGACAATACCAAAGGAAGAATTCACCTGGACTTCACTTATTACTTCTGAATTAGACGATTTATTCACTTGACTTAATCCGTAGAAATCCTTGATTTATGTTAATATCTCTTTCGAGACAAAAAACAACTGACTCTAGCTTGATTAATTGAAATCTCTTTCTAATTAAAACCCCTATTGTCGCATAAACTCGATCTATGGATTCCCTTATTAGATTTGACTCTAATCCGATAGATTTATGTCATCCTATCTCTAGGATTGCATGCAACTCCGCTTAATTATAGAGATCTACTCTTAAACAGGGACTTTTGCTCCTCTGAATAAACATATCAAAACCTGAATTAATATCTGGAATATTAAAACAAGGATTAAAACCCACAATTAAGAATAAGAACAAGTATTTATCATATAATTCAAATAGTAATAAGATTTGTCTAAAACTTCATCTCCCTTAGTTATTTAGGGAGTTTAGTTCATAATAATAGAAAACATCTCAAAATTGGGAAAATAATAAAACATAAAGAAACGTAAAGAACTTCTTCAGGAAATTGAATGGAGATCTTCAGTCTTGAAGTAGATCCTACTTCCGAGCTGATTCTAATGGCTGTCCTTGAGTATCTTCTACCTTCTACTCTCTGTTCCCTCCTTTGATCCTCTTCTAGGGTGTTTAAATAGACTTTGGAATGTCCAAAGTAGCCCAAAATTAGCCTTTTCCGAATAGAATTAGACTTGAGACTAACAGGGACTCAGCCGTGTGCTACGCCCGTATGTAAGTGCTCAGGCCGTGTGCAATTCTGACTTGATTTAATGTCAACACGGCCATGACACACGGGCATGTGTTCTGCCTGTGTGCCACACACGAGTGTGTGGATTACCCGTTTGGAATTGCCTAGGCCGTGTGAAACACTGAATTAGGCCTATTTTATCTGTTTTTAGCCAGTTTCTTGTTCTTTTCGCCTTCCTATGCTCGCCTAAGTATAAAACATGAGTTTAAAGGATTAGGAGCATCGAATTCAACAAAACCAAGGAAAAATCATCCATAGATATACTAGGCATGGGGTAAAAATATGTATATATTATGGTTTATCAATGACGAAAGATACAACCGTGAGATCTGAGGCCAAAGCACCTACTAGAGCTTATACCATTCGTACTCATGAGGATGTGTCATCTCCCAATGTGATTACTGGTACATTTTCTCTTTATGATACTAATGTTATTGCATTGTGATAAACCGTAATTTATACATATTTATAACCCATGCTTAATGCCTTTTATGAATGATTTCTCCTTAGATTTGGTGAATTCGATGCTCCCAATGCTTTAATTTCATGTTTTATTCTCAGGTAAGCATAGGAGAACGAAAGGAACGAGAAATGGGCCAAAAACAGAGAAAATAAGGCAAAGCACGAAATCAACACGGCCTGGACCTCTTCACACGGGCAGATCACACGGCCGTGTCAATTTGGAAGAATTGAAGCATGATTCACACGGGTATAACACACGGCCGTGTACCTCAAACACGACCTGAAGTTATCGTACACAGGCGTGCCACACGAGTGTGTCCCTGTCGAGCCCAAGTTAAGTCCAATTCGAAAAAGGCCACTTTTGAGGTTTCTAAGGCATTCCAAAGCCTATAAATACACCCTAGAGGGAGAAAAAAAGGGAGAGGGAGAATAAGGAGTAAGGAATTACTCCAAGGAAGCCGATTGATCCATCTCAGAAGCCGGAGCCACTATCAAGACCGAAGATCTCTCCTCAATTTCCCCTTCAGGAGTTTTCAGTTTTCTTCATGTTTTCTAATTATTATTATTCTGAGATGTTTTCTTGTTTAATTATGAACTAAACCCCTAAATACCTAAGGGGGATGAAACCTATGACGAAAACTTGTTATTATTTCTGAATCGTATGATAAATATTTGACTTGTTCTTAATTATGTGTTCTTAATTCTTGTTTTGGTATTCCAGGATATCACTTCAAGTCACTACTCTTAGTTAGAGGAGGAATAGACATTGGCTAAGAGTAACTTTGTCGTAATTAAGCGGAGTTGATTACGCGCCTAGAGATAGGGTGACAAGATTTTGCCGGATTAGGGTGAAACCTAATAAGGGAATCCATAGATCGAGTTAATACAACCTTAGGGTGTTAATTAAAGATAACTCTCGGTTATTCAACCTAAGGATTAGACGTTGTTAGTCTCAAGAGGGACAATAATATACATTAGGGATTTCTACGGAACAAGTTAAATGAATAAATCGTCCGGTTCGGAGCCAAAATAACAAGTAAAAGTCTAGGTGGATTTTTCCTTAGGTATTGTCTCAATCAATCGCTTTCCCCAAAAGTAATTTCTCAAATTCTATTTTCTGCAAGTTCTTAGTTTAGTTAATTAGTTAGTTAAAACAAATCTCTTCTCTTCAGCTTGATAATAAGAAGACAGTCATTACTAGTACTCCTAGTGATCGCATGATTCGTAACAAGTAATAAATACTTATAAAAAAAGATCAAACCTAGACTAACTATTATCACGACAAAAAGGCAAGCACATCTATCGAACAATAGTATAGTAATGGCAAGACCGGGATATCGTACCCAAGGGAACCAAAAATACTAGCAATAACTATCTTTTTATTATTTACCCTAGGAATAAAAGGGTTTGTTTATTAAACTAATTAACTAAACTAATTAACCAATTAAACTAAAGCGAAGAGAAAATTTGGAAAAAGACTTGAAGAGAAGTAATCGATAAAGATGACACCCAAGGAGGAATCCACCTAGATTTCACTTGTTATCTGACTCTGAACCAGATGATTTATTCACTTGACTTGATCCGTGAGACTCCCTAACCTACATTGTTATCTCTTTCGAGACTAATAACACCTAACCCTCAGTTGAATTAATTGAAATCTCTTTCTAATTAAAACCCCTAAGAAAGCAGTAAATCAATCTATGGACTCCCTTATTAGGTTTCACCCTAATCCGGTAAAATCTCGTAATCCTATCTCTAGGCGTTCGATCAACTCCGCTTAATTATGCCAAGTCTACTCTTAGGCAAGGTCTATTCCTCCTTTGCATAAGCACATTAGATCATGAGTCCATACTCGGAATATTAACTCAAGCATTAGAAACACATAATTAAGAACAAATCAAGTATTTATCATGTAGTTCAGATAATAACAATAAGATTCATCATAGGTTTCATCCCCTTTAGGTATCTAAGGGGTTTAGTTCATAATAAAATAAGAATACATCTCAAAAGTATGAAAATAACAAAACATGAAGAAAACTCTAAAACTCCTGAAAGGATTCTGAAAGAGATCTTTAGTCTTGGAGTAGCTTCGACTTTTGGGATGGATCGTCTGGCTTCCTTCAAGTAATTCCTAGCGTGTGGTTTCGTGTTCTAGAGAGGTTCTGCCCGTCCTCCCTAGTAGGTCATACTTAGGGTGTTTATACAGGCTTTGGATTGGCTTTCTTCTTCCCTAAGTATCCTTTTTCCATGTAAAATACCACTCTTTGAAAAAGGGACACGCCCATGTGCCACAGCCGTGTTACGTGGTTGCCAGGCCGTGTGAATCCTGAAATCCTTGGACGACACCCTCGATAAACACGGGCGTGTGAGTAGCCCGTGTGGCAAGGCTTAGGCCGTGTGATCTTCTTAATTTGGTCCTTTTTGTCTCTTTTAAGCTCGTTTTTGGCTCCTTTTTACTCTTGGTGCTCTCCTGAGTACAAAACATGAAATAAACGGATTAAGAGCACCAAAATCCATGAATCTAATAGTAAACATCCATAAATATGCTAAGTATTTGGGGTAACAATATGTATAATTTAACGTTTATCAAATACCCCCACACTTAAGCATTTGCTTGTCCACAAGCAGAACTCTCATTTACTGCTAGAATTTATTCCTTTCAATCACATAATCATTACCAATAATGTTACAAATTATTCCACGGAAAATCATACAGTGAGAATTCAACCATAGAGGCATTAAAAACCTCAAACAATCTAAATCGAATATTTTGTTAATAAAATTATAGGTAATCTCCTTCCTCTAAGTAATTAACTTTAGTCCTAAATATACAAAAGATGACATCCTCACTAAGGATTCACTCAAATCACTCAAAGTGTTTAAGGTTCAAAATTAAGAACTCGATTGTCTAACATGAGATGTCATCACTATAGGCTTGCATGAAAATCAAATCTCCACCACTTCTAAATGATATGATACACAAATCAAAAGGTCTTTGCATGGTTGTAACGGGGTTTAGGTTACAGGTATGGATACAAGCTGAAGAAACAAAGGTTAGAATCGAGATGATTTCAATATATCACCCCACTATCAAAAACTTAATTACTGAATGACAACAAATATCTAGAACTATATTACATGAGCTCTCTTTTTCATGATAACTTTAGCTTGCTAAGAATTACAATAATAATGTTGAGGTTTTTTTTTTAAGAACAAATCAAGTCAATACAATATAAAAGTTATACTCCAGGATTCAGTAACAAAAATTGGTGATCATAGTGAGGTAACAATATTAAATTCAATCTCGAATAAAAAGGGTCAAATTAAGTAAAAGGATTCAATAAAAATGGGTTAATGGGTTAATGATGAGGGTTAATCAATAAAGAAAAAGGGTTAGTAGGCTCAAAAGGGGGTTCACTAAAGGTTTAATTATGTGGGAAGGCTTTTTATGGAGTAAGTGGGTTAAATCCTAAGTGCCTTCATCATGTCAGTATATCAAACCATACGTGTGATCTCGACATGCATAATCGATGCAAGTTCTAGAATAACAGTTCAATGTTGACACGCTCAAACCACAAAAAAAGTGAGCAAGAAAGAAAGTTATATGCTCAAAAAGGCTAAAAAATCTCACAAAAAATTTGGGTTTTTGATGTCATTCCTGTATACTCAAGATTTCAAGATAATACCTCAATTCAGGAAAATAATCTAAAAATTTTAGTTCTCAAAATATCAACTTATCATGCTTGATTCTTTAAGGTCCTACAATCAAATACTCATGTATAATTTCCTTGGTCTAATTCATGACATATCAACAATAATTATAGATTAATCAGAATTCATTCTATCAATATTATGAGAAAATCACTTAAGCACAAGACCACATTCAGGGATTTGAGAATAATGCAAAAAGTTAGGTTTAATTTTTATGTTCACCCCCCCACACACTTAAGATGTACATTGCCCTCAATGTACAAAGATAGACTATTCAAAAATAAAGAAAATCATAAGAGGGAAAGAGATGAAACTCCCTGTTATATGGATGCGGAGCTTGATTCTGAGGCTGTAGTGCTTGGGGAAAGTAGTAGCTACCATTGTTCTTAGCTAGATGAAGAAATTGGGTTGTTGAACATGCAATTTGTTTTGTATTGTTCCCTGTTTGTTTCCTCATTCCGTAAAATATTCCTCGCAGCTTGCTTGGAAATCTGTAGAATCATGAAGAGCTTATTAAGAGTTGGTGTGAAAGAGAGTGTAGTGGGATAACTTGTTAGAAATACCAGAAAAAAATGAAGAAAGAAAAATTTACTAATATAGATATGTCTTTAATAATAAAATTGAAACGAAATGAAATTAAGCATAAAAAGAAAAATAAAGAGAAAAATAAAAATAAAATAAAAAATTTAGAGGGTCACACGGCCTAGAGACATGCCCGTGTACTCTGAGAGTGAGCCCGTGTTTTTCGAATTTTTCCATTTTGGGTCGTGCCCAGCTACTATCCCACGCCCGTGTGGCTTGGGCGTGTGTGGTACACGTCCATATCGCACGGCCATGCTTAGCTTCGTTCGCTTCTCCCACACCCGTGTATATGGTACCACGCCCGTGTATTGTTGTCCACGGTTTAATGGTACGGGCGTGTCGCACGCCCGTGTTAGAGAAACAGAATCGAGCCTTGCCCCTGGCACGCCCGTGTTTTTCCATTCTCACGCCCGTGGTCATTTATCAACCTCACCCACGGCCGTAGGGATTTATCGCATTCTGTGCTTTAGGGAAATCTTTTCCCTGTTTCCACACTGCCGTATCGCACGGCCGTGTTGCTTCCCCTGTTTTGCCACGGCCAAAGGCACACCCGTGTGTCTAGCCGTGTGTTCTGAAAGATTGTGTAATTCCAAAATTTATTTATTTAAAGTGTTAGAAATAAGAAATCAAAATATGTTAGTGCTCGGGTTGCCTCTCAAGAAGCGCTTGTTTATAGTCTCAGCTCGACTTACCTCTTCGTTGATTTATCGTGGTGGTTTGAAGAGTTCGTACTCCCCGTTCCTGCTATCATTCTTATCAAAATAAAGCTTAAGCCGGAAATTGTTTACCTTAAAAGTGCCGAACTTGGGGTAACTTACCTCCACTGTACCGAATGGGAAGATACTAGGTACCGTAAGAAGGATCTCCTCATTTGGTGTGGTAGTGACAATATGGGGATCTGTGGTATCTAGTAAGACTTTATCACCCACCTTAAGTTGATTAGGAGAGGTATCAGGCTTGTTTTGGTGAAGTTTCGGTTTATCATGTGCTCTTGGTTTATGCTCTCTCCATTCGTCTAGCTCCTCTATCCGTAGCCTTTATTCTTCATGGATGTCTTTGTTTTCTTCATGATAGTAACGCACTATCTCTGTTGTCTTGGTTCGAGGAGATTCCTGCAAGGACGATTGAATATTAGTTTTATCATTGACAGATTTTATAGCATCATTCTGAGTCTTAAAGGTTTTGACTGAGTCGCGTGCTTGAAGTGTTACTGCGTCGTCACCTGTACAAAGTGTTAGCTCTCCTGAGCTGACATTAATAATTGTCCTGGCAGTTGCTAAAAAGGGTCGTCCTAAAATTAAAGGTACCTCGTTATCCTCATCCATATCTAGGACGACAAAGTCTACTGGGTAAATAAACTTATCAATTTTAACAAGAACATCTTCAATAATACCCTTAGGAAATCTAACTGTATTGTTAGCCAATTGTATGCTCCTCCTAGTCTGTTTGGGTTTACCGAGACCTAGTCTTTTAAACATTTTATAAGGCATAACATTTATACTTGCCCCTAAATCAGCTAAAGCATTATTCACTGATAAACTACCAATTAAGCAAGGAATTGTAAAACTCCCTGGATCTTTCAATTTGTTAGGTAGCTTATTATTTAGAATAGCTGAGCTGACTGCATTGAGCTCCACATGTGATGTAGCGTCTAATTTTCTTTTATTGGCCAGAAGTTCTTTTAAGAATTTTGCTGAGTTGGGTATCTGCGAAAGAACTTCAATAAAATGTAATTTCTTTAAGAGTTTGATGAACTTACCAAATTGTTCTTCTGTTCTGTCTTTCCTTGCCACGTTAGGGTATGGGACATGAGGTCTATATTCTCCATTTACCGCTTTGTTATGACTTACCTCACTTTTACTTTTGCTTACCACTGTTTCTTACCTCGGTTCTGGTTCATGTGCAATGAATTCTTCCTTGTTTTGAGTAATGATTACGTTGAGGTGTTCCTTTAGATTAGGTTCAGTATTACTGGGTAGGCTCCCTTGTGGTCGTTCAAAGATTAGCTTTGATAGCTGGCCTACCTGAGTTTCGAGTTTTTGAATCGATGCTTGTTGATTTTTAAGTTGTGTCTCGGTATTTTGGAAATAGGTTTTTGACACCGAGATGAATTTAGATAGCATCTCTTCAAGGTTTGGCTTCTTCTCCTATTGATAAGGTGGTTGTTGAAAACCCTGAGGATTCTGTGGCCTTTGATTTTCTTGACCACCCCAAGAGAAATTTGGGTGGTTCTTCTAGCCTGCATTGTAAGTGTTACTATAGGGGTTATTCTGAGATCTAAAATTATTGTTATCTATATAGCTGACTTGTTCATCTTCGGTTGTAGGATTGAATGGTGGGGATCCTGTATGCACACCTCCTCCACTTGAATCACACCTCATCGCTGGATGTACCTGCGTAGAACCAAGTAAACCATCAATTTTCTTATTTAGAAGTTCTACCTAATTTGTCAACATAGTGACTGAATCGACGTTATAAACTCCTGCCGTTTTTATTGGCTTAGTCCTCATGACTTGCCACTGATAGTTATTCAGTGACATCTCCTCAATAAATTCAGAAGCCTCTTCAGGTGTCTTGTTATTGATGGTCCCACCAACAGCTACATCAATCATTTGTCTTGTCAAGGGATTCACACCATTGTAGAACGTTTGAACTTACAGCCATAGCGGTAATCCATGATGTTGGCACCTTCGTAAAAGGTCCTTGAATCTCTCCCATGCATCGTAAAGTGTCTCTAAGTCCATCTGTACAAAAGAAGAAATATCATTACGCAACTTAGTTGTTTTTGCCGGTGGTAAATATTTTAATAGAAATTTTTCAGTCATTTGCTCCCAAGTGGTAATGGATCCTTATGGTAGTGAGTTTAACCACTGTTTAGCTTTATTCCTTAGTGAAAAAGGGAATAACCGAAGGTGAACAGCATCATCAGAAACACCATTAATTTTGAAAGTGTCGCACAGTTCTAGGAAATTTGCCAAGTGCGTGTTGGGGTTCTCATCCTGTAAACCATCAAACTGAATAAATTGTTGTATCATCTGAATCGTGTTAGGTTTCAGTTCAAAATTGTTAGCAGCAATAGCAGGTCTAACTATACTTGACTCAGTTCCTGTAAAATTAGGTTTAGCATAATCATACATAGCACGAGCAGCAGGATTCTGATTTGCTAATTTAGCGGGTATGGCTGGCGGTAGCAGATTGTCCTGATTTTCAGCCATCTCTTCAGTAGTAGTTGAGATATTTCCTCTTGCTCTTCTTCTGTGTATCCTAAGCTGCGCCTGATTTCTCGTCGATTTCTACGAGCTGTACGATTAATTTTCTCGTCAAAAAGTAACAGTCCTGACAGGTTGCTTCTAGTCATACACTACAAGAACCTGCCAGGGGAAAGAAGAAGAAAGTTAGTAAAATAAAATAAAAATATAGTTAAATTGCAAGGAAAATAAATGGCTAAAGTAATACAAGTTAAGTGTTCCTAATATTTCAGTTTCCCTGCAACGGCGCCAAAAACTTGATCGTGTGATTCGTAACAAGTAATAAATATTTATAAAAAAAGATCAAACCTAGACTAACTATTATCAGACGAAAAGGCAAGCGCACCTATCGAACAATAGTATAGTAATGGCAAGACCGGGATATTGTACCCAAGGGAACCAAAAATACTAGTAATAACTATCTTTTTATTATTTAACCTAGGAATAAAATGGTTTGTTTATTAAACTAATTAACTAAACTAATTAACCAATTAAACTAAAGCGAAGAGAAATTTTGGAAAAAGACTTGAAGAGAAGCAATCAATAAAGACGACACCCAAGGAGGAATCCACCTAGATTTCACTTGTTATCTAACTCTGAACCAGACGATTTATTCACTTGACTTGATCCGTGAGACTCCCTAACCTACATTATTATCTCTTTCGAGACTAATAACGCCTAACCCTCAGTTGAATTAATTGAAATCTCTTTCTAATTAAAACTTCTAGGGAAGCAGTAAATCGATCTATGGACTCCCTTATTAGGTTTCACCCTAATCCGGTAAAATCTCGTAACCCTATCTCTAGGCGTTCGATCAACTCTGCTTAATTATGCCAAGTCTACTCTTAGGCAAGGTCTATTCCTCCTCTGCATAAGCACATTAGATCATGAGTCAATACCCAGAATATTAACTCAAGCATTAGAAACATATAATTAAGAACAAATCAAGTATTTATCATATAGTACAGATAATAACAACAAGATCCATCATAGGTTTCATCCCCCTTAAGTATCTACGGGGTTTAGTTCATAATGAAATAAGAATACATCTCAAAAGTATGAAAATAACAAAACATGAAGAAAAGTCTAAAACTCCTGAAAGGATTCTGAGAGAGATCTTCAGTCTTGGAGTAGCTTTAGCTTTTGGGATGGATCGTCTGGCTTCCTTCAAGTAATTCCTGGGTTTCGTGTTCCAGAGAGGTTCTGCCCGTCCTCTCTAGTAGGTCATACTTAGGGTGTTTATATAGGATTTGGATTGGCTTTCTTCTACCCTAAGTATCCTTTTTCTGCGTAAAATACCACTCTTTGAAAAAAGGACACGCCTATGAGCCACAACCGTATTACGTGGTTGCCAGGCCGTGTGAATCATGAAATTCTTGGACGACACCCTGGACAGACACGCGCATGTGAGCAGCTCGTGTGGCAAGGCTTAGGCCGTGTGATCTTCTTAATTTGGTCCTTTTTGTCTCTTTTAAGCTCGTTTTTGGCTCCTTTTGACTCTTGGTGCTCTTCTGAGTACAAAACATGAAATAAATGGATTAAGAGCACCAAAATCCACAAATCTTATAGTAAACATCTATAAATATGCTAAGTATTTGGGGTAACAATATGTATAATTTGGCGTTTATCAACTAGTCCTTTGGGTTCGACAATCCGGTCTTGCTAAAACTATACTACTGTTCGATAAGTACACTTGCCTACGTCGTGATAATAGTTAGTTTCAAGAACGATTCAATATAAATTTATAAAACTTATCACAGGAAAATTAACGATCACATTGATTGATCCTAGATTGACTCATTCTTATGTTTGTGTGAATTTGGTATCTAGTAAGAATTTGTCTGTTGAGTTTACTGAGTTTGTGATTAAAGTGTCAAACCTCTTAGACAACTATGTGCTAATTGATAAGGTTTGTAAGAATTGTCCTTTGATGATTCTAGGTCACTGTTTTTCGGTTAACTTAATGTTGTTTCCATTTAACAAATTCTATGTTAATTTGGTTATGGATTAGTTGACACTACATGATGCCATAGTAAATTGTAGATAGAAAACTATTAAATTGAAATGTAAAAATGGTCAGGTTGTCCGAGTTGAAACCGAAAAATCAAGTGAACGGCCTATTGTGATTTCATCTATGTCTACTCAGAGGTACGTAAGGAAAGGTTGTGAAGCTTATCTTGCTTATGTGTTGAATACAAAAATGTCTGAATTGAAAGTTGAATCAGTGCCGTACTATGTAAATATCTGGATGTGTTTCCAAAAGAGTTGTCTGGGTTACCTTCGATCAGAGAGGTTGAGTTTACTACAGATTTAGTACCTGGGGCTTCACCGATATTGATTGCTCCATATAGGATGGCTCCGACTGAATTGAAAGAATTGAAAACTCAATTGAAAGAGTTGACAGATAAGGGTTTTGCGAGACTGAGTTTTTCTCCTTAGAGTGCTCCAGTGTTATTTGTAAAAAAGAAAGATGGATCTATGAGACTTTGTATTGATTACCGACAGCTCAACAATGTGACTATAAAGAACAAGTATCCTTTGTCGAGGATTGATGACTTGTTTGATCAGTTGAAAAAACCAACGGTATTTTTGAAGATTGATTTGAGATCTAGCTACTATCAGTTGAGAGATAAAGAGTCGGACGTGCCGAAGACTGCTTTCAGGACAAAGTATGGGTATTACGAATTTCTTGTTATGCCTTTTGAATTAACCAATGCTCCTGCCACATTTATGGATTTGATGAATCAAATTTTTCGATCGTATTTAGATAAGTTTGTGGTTGTGTTCATTGATGATATTCTAATTTATTCTCGAGACGATTTCGAGCATGCTAGGCATTTAGGAATTGTATTGCAGACCTTGAGAGATAAAAAATTGTTTGCTAAATTCAGTAAAAGTGAATTTTGGCTCCGAGAAGTCAAATTTTTGGGACATATCATTTCAAGTGATGGTATTCGAGTTGATCTAAGTAAGATTTTTGCAATCGTTGAATGGAAACAGCCAATATTTCGAGTATTCGTGGCACTTATGTGCAAGATTTTTGAGTATCCGTTAATATTCCGAGTGTTCAACGGGATTGCCAAAGTTGTGAAAGGATATGGTTATGTTGCGAGTTGGTACAGGTATGTACGTAAAACTTATAAGTAATGAGCTCGATATGTGATAAACTCTTGGTAGGACTGTGATTGAGTAAGTTATGACTATGAGATTTTGATAACGTTCATGTTAATCTTCATCATGTTAATTGTATATTAATTGTGTGGTTATGGTGCTTATTATTTTCATAGGAACTTACTAAGCTATATAGCTTACTCCCTTTTCTTTCCCTTATCTTATAGTGTCACCACACTAGCTCGAGGTTCGGAGATCGTCGGAGACCCATTCACACTATCAACAATTATTTTGGTACCAATGAATTCAACATTTTGATTTATGGCATGTATAGGGGACTTGGTTATTTTGTTATGTGTTATAATTGATTTGGCCAAATGTGTTGGCTTATATTGGTTAGTAATTCATTTTGTATAAGGCCATTGGAAATGGGTTAATATTGGTTATAAGTATAATCATATAATGATACCTTTCATGAATAATGTGTTGACATCTTGGTTGTGGATGTTTGGTTGTATGTATATGATTAGATTGGTGCTATGTTATGTTGTGTAGGTGTATTCATTAAAGGGTGGCAAAATGGCTAGGTAAACAGCCTTATTTTTGTCCACATAGGTAGACACACGGGCGTGTGTCTAGGTCGTGTGCGACACACAGCTTGCCCCACGAGCATGTGTACAGGTCGTGTGTCTCAGCCGTGTGAGGGCCAAGGCCTTGGACACAGGTGTGTGTACCGGGCATGTAAAGCCTGCACCTATTTAATGAAAAATCATGAATTTTAAATCGACTACACGGCCTAGCACACGAGCGTGTGACTTGGTCATGTGTCTTCAATTTGTTCTGAGATGATAAACAAAGAGTTACACGGGTTCGGGACACAGGTGTGTGTGACCACACAACCTAACCACACGGGCGTGTCCCTTGTCCATACGGGTGTGTGACCCCTGTTTAGTGGAAAATTTTTGTGTGACCCCTGTTTAGTGGAAAATTTTCTAAGTTTTGTAAAATTTTTCTAAAATTCTCGGTTTAGTCCTGAACTACTTCCAAAGCATGTTTTGGGCCTCGTAGGCTCGTTTTAGGGACTTTGTGATTAAATGCAAAAAAATTTAATTTGGACGCAAATGCATAACCCGAAATTATATGTTTGTTCGTGTGATAAGTCCGGTAATACCTCATACCTTATTCCAGCATTGAATACAGGTAAGGGGTGTTATAGCTTCCCGATTATGTGTTCTAATGAGCACCCCCGAATATGAATTGAAGGATATCTGATTCGTACACTTTATGTGCACTACCCTTGTATCAATAAATATTTTAAATAATTCAACGGTTAAAGTTCTAATATGAGATGAAATGAATTCAAGATGAATAACTATGAGATATATTTCATGTACAAAGATATGATATGTACATGTTCACGTATACTTGAAGAGATAAATACATGTATGTAGAAATTGAATACTGATGAGCTCATTCATGTTTCTTGGTATTTATGCGAATTACATGAATAATATGCTTGATGAGGATATGTGCTACGCAATTGGCCAAAGTTGGTTTGAGTATGTTTACTTGCTTACCTTAAATGTAAATGAATGGTAGGTTTATTTTCTGTTATACGAACTTACTAAGCATTAAATGCTTACTTTGTTTTAATTCATTTATTTTATAGTATTCGAAAGCTCATAAAAGTTGGAAGCAGATCAGAGCAACATTACACTATCCTGCAGCTCATTTTAGTATAATAGCAAAATTTCTTTTGGGTATAATGGCATGTATAGGTTAAATTGGCCAAATGATGGCATATAAATATTTGGTTGAAACTAGCCATTGGTATAGCTTGTGTTTGATATATTTTGATATGAAAATATATGGCCTAAACATGTTTGATGTGTGTGTTTGAAATGGTTAAATGGTGGAAAGTACATAGACTATTGATGATTGGTTTGAGACAGCATCATTGGTAAAATATGTCTATATGCACATATGTGTATTTGGTAAGTTTGAACACTTGAACATATGTGATAATATGTCATGTATAAGACTTAGTTTTGGCTTGGTTTTAATGTCTTAAATTGGTTGGTGAATGTATTAAAGTGTTGATGTAGGTGGAAGACAAATTGGGTGAGAAATAAGTCTTGGAAATGGTCTTATTTTGTCCACACGGGAAGAGCCACAGTTGCGTGATAAACCGAAATTTATACATATTTATAACCCATGCTTAACGCCTTTTATGAATGATTTCTCCTTAGATTTGGTGAATTCGATGCTCCTAATGTCTTAATTTCATGTTTTATTCTCAGGTAGGCATAGAAGAACGAAAGGAACGAGAAACGGGCCGAAAAAGGGGAAAATAGGCCAAAGCACGAAATCACACGACCTGGAGCTCCTTACACAGGCAGATCACACGGCCGTGTCAATTTGGCAGAATTGAAGCACGATTCACACGAGTATAACACACGCCCGTGTACCTCGAACACGGCCTGAAGTTATCGCACACGGGCGTGTCCCTGCCGAGCCCAAGTTGAGTCCAATTCGGAAAAGGCCACTTTTGAGGGTTCTTAGGCATTCCAAAACCTATAAATACACCCTAAAAGAGGATGAGAAGGGAGATGGAGAATGGGGAGTAAGGAATTACTCCAAGAAAGCCGATTGATCCATCTCAGAAGCCGGAGCCACTATCAAGACTGAAGATCTCTCCTCAACTTCCCCTTCAGGAGTTTTGGGTTTTTTTATGTTCTGTATTTATTATTATTCTGAGATATTTTCTTCTTTAGTTATGAGCTAAACCCCTAAATACCTAAGGGGGATGAAACCTATGATGAAACCTTGTTATTATTTCTGAATCGTATGATAAATATTTGACTTGTTCTTAATTATGTGTTCTTAATTCTTTTTTTGGTATTTCAGGATATCATTTCAAGTTACTGCTCTTAGTTGGTGGAGGAATAGACCCTGACTAGGAGTAACTTTGTCATAATTAAGCGGAGTTGATTGCGCGCCTAGAGATAGGGTGACAAGATTTTGCCGGATTAGGGTGAAACCTAATAAGGGAATCCATAGATCGAGTTAATGCAACCTTAGGGTGTTAATTAGAGATAACTCTCGGTTATTCAACTAAGGATTAGACGTTGTTAGTCTCGAGAGGGATAATAATATACAGTAGGGATTTCTACAGAATAAGTTAAATGAATAAATCGTCCAGTTCGGAGCTAGAATAATAAGTAAAAGTCTAGGTGGATTTTTCCTTAGGTATTGTCTCAATCAATCGCTTTCCCCAAAAGTAATTTCTCAACTTCTATTTTTTACAAGTTCTTAGTTTAATTAATTAGTTAGTTAAAACAAATCTCTTTTCTTCGGCTAGATAATAAGAAGACAGTCATTACTAGTACTCCTAGTCCTTTGGGTTCGACAATCTGGTCTTGTTAAAGCTATACTACTGTTCGATAGGTACACTTGCCTACGTCGTGATGATAGTTAGTTTCACGAACGATTCATTATAAATTTATAAAACTTATCACGGGAAAATCACGATCAAGTTTTTGGAGCCGTTGCCAGGGACTAAGATATTAGGAACTCTCAATTTTTATTACTTTAGCCATTTATTTTCTTGCAATTTAACTTTAATTTTTATTTTACTAATTTTTTTTTCTTTTTCTCCTGGCAGGTTCTTATAGTTTATGACTAGAAGAAACCCGTCGGGACCACTGCTTTTTGACGAGAAAATTGATCGCACAGCTCGTAGATACCGGAGAGAAATCAAGCGAAGCTTAAAATACACAGAGGAAGAGCAAGAAGACGATATCTTAACAACAACTGAGGAGATGGCTGAAAATCAGGACAATCCACTACCTCCAGCCATACCCGTTGAATTAGCAAATCAGAATCCTGCTCCTCGTACTATGTATGATTATGCTAAACCTAATTTTATAGGAACTGAGTCAAGTATAGTTAGGCCTGCTATTGCTGCAAATAATTTTCAACTGAAACCTAACACGATTCAGATAATACAACAATTTGTTCAGTTTGATGGTTTGCAGGATGAAAACCCCAACACTCACTTGGCAAATTTCTTAGAACTGTGCGACACTTTCAAAATTAATGGTGTTTCTGATGATGCCATTCGCATTCGGTTATGCCCCTTTTCACTGAGGAATAAAGCTAAATAATGGTTGAACTCACTACCACAAGGGTCCATTACCACTTGGGAACAAATGACCAAAAAATTTTTATTAAAATATTTTCCACCGACAAAAACAGCTAAGTTGCGTAATGATATATCTTCTTTTGTGCAGATGGACTTAGAAACACTTTACGATGCATGGGAAAGATACAAGAACCTTTTGCAAAGATGCCCACACCATGGATTACCTCTATGGCTGCAAGTTCAAACATTCTACAACGGTCTAAACCCTTCGACAAGACAAATGATTGATGCAGCTACTGGTGGGACCATCAATAACAAAACACCTGAAGAGGCTTCTGAATTTATTGAAGAGATGTCACTTAATAACTATCAGTGGCAAGTCATGAGGACTAAGCCAACGAAAACAACAGGCGTTTATAATGTCGATTCGGTCATTATGTTGTCAAATCAGGTAAACCTTCTGAATAAGAAAATTGATGGTTTACTTGGTTCTACGCAGGTACATCCAGTGATGAGGTGTGATTCAAATGGAGGAGGTGTGCTTACAGAATACCCACCATTCAATCCTACAACCGAAGAGGAACAAGCCAACTATATGAGTAACAATAATTTTAGATCTCAAAATAACCCATATAGTAATACTTATAATGCAGGTTGGAAAAACCACCCAAATTTCTCTTGGGGTGGTCAAGGAAATCAAAGGCCACAGAATCCTCAGGGTTTTCAACAGCTACCTTATCAACAGGAAAAGAAGTCGAACCTTGAGGAGATGTTATCCAAATTCATCTCGGTGTCAGAAACTCGTTTCTAGAATACCGAGACAGCACTCAAAAATCATCAAGCATTAATTCAAGGACTCGAAACTCAGATAGATCAGCTATCCAAATTAATTTCTGTACGACCATAAGGTAGTTTGCCAAGTAATACTGAACCGAACCCAAGGGAACAACTTGTAATATCCTGATTTTGGGCTTAGTCGGAATAGTAGTTTCGTGACCACAAAATTTAAGATAGAAATAATTATTTTATGATTATTTTGATGATTATGATATGATTGCATGACTGTGTGAAAATTTCGTGATGAAATTCTATGCCTAAAGTGTTTAAATTGAAAGTAGGGACTAAATCGAATAAGTTGCAAAATTTGCATTCTAGAAGTTTTTAGTATGAAATTGCATTGAAATATTAATTAGGAGGTCTTAAATAGAATTTGACCAATTTTAAGTTCATGGACAAAAATTAGGACATGGAAGGAATTTTTGAAAGTTTAGTAATAAGGGCATTTTGGTCATTTAGGGGTAAAATGAATTAAAATACAAAATTAAAAGCCAATTTTGCTCATCTTCTTCATGGAGGCCGAAATTAGCATGGGGGAAGCCATGGCTAGGGTTTTCAAGCTTTCCAAGCTCAATAGTAAGTGATTCCAAGCCCGTTTTAATGTTCTTTACGTTTTTGGAATCCCAGTAGCTCGATTAAGCTTATTCTAGCAATAATTTAAGCTAGGGTTCTTATTTGGAAAATACCCATAGGTGAAATGTGTTTATTTTGATGTTTTATGGTAGAATATGAAGCTTGAAATTGTGTTAAACAACTTTTGCTAAGTGATTTTATGTAAAAAGCGAGTAAAACGACATAATCGGTAAAAATACCTAATGTTCATAAGTACATGTTAGAGTGAGAATTTGATGTTGCTATAGAAGGGAAAATGATTAGAATGTCATAAAACATAAGAAAATAGGCTGAAGTTTAATTTACGAGCTTTGGGGCAAAAGTGTAAATATGCAAAAGTTTAGGGGCAAAATTGTAATTTTGCCAAAAATGATTTTGGGTCAATTTGAATAATGTGAGTCCTAATTAGACTATATTTTAAATGATAGAGCAAGGAAAACTGAAATTCGGGCTAAAATGGGGAAAATACCAAGTTGTGGACGAAATGGTAAAAGTAGCCATTTTCGCATACGAGGTAAGTTCATGTGTAAATAATGTAGCATAATTGTTGTTTTTAAGTTATTGATGTTAATTATATGATATGCTGATTTTTAATCGTGAAATAATATGCTTTATGGTTAACGTTGACTAATATGCAAATTATGTTTATTACTTGATAAATATGAATTGCTACCGAGTATCGGTTCCGATATTCCGTGGAAGACGGCAAATTTCAGATCGAGGGAAAAAGCCCGTTTGAACCTTAGGAATAGATTAGGATACAAGTGACATGTCACTAGGATGGTTGAGCATCCGAGCTCGTTGAGTTGAGTCCGAGTTCACTTATGGATGCGAATGTTCGAACTCGTTGAGTTGAGTTCGAGTTCGAGAGATGTAACTAGGCATCCGAGCTCATTGAGTTGAGTCCGAGTTTACTTATGGATGCGAACGCCCGAGCTCGTTGAGTTGAGTCCGAGATCACTTATGGGCGGGTTACATGATTTCTTGATTACATATATGGCACTTATGTGCAAATTATCCGCGTATCCGAATTATATTCCGATGTGTTCAACGGGTAAAGTTCTACTTAAATGGAGGAATACTAGAGATGAAAGGGACATATTGGTAAGTGTTGTGAGATGGATACTTTGAACAGGTATGTACTTAACCCTCGGGTTGAAAACACGATATATCAACAATGTGGTAAGATGATAAATGAAAATATGACATGAATGTCTTGATGATGATTATGCAAATGATATTTTTTGTTTGCTTATATGGTTATGTTACTTGCTATTTGCATGTGAACTTACTAAGCATTTATGCTTACTCCCTCCTTTTCATTCCTTGTAGTTTTGACAAGTCAGCTCGGAAATCGAACGAGCAGTCGGGGCTCGCTCACACTATCCGTATACCATCTTGGCATGATGGCTTGTATATTTTGAGTATGGCATGTATAGCACTATAATCATTTTGTATATATGGTCTTATGATATGGTTATTGAGTGGTATGAAAATTCTTGGTAATGATTAGCCATTGGAATGGCTAATCATGATCATATTTGGTGTTATGTATGTCAAATTGCTAGCTAATCCATGGAAACCATGAAATAGGTAAAATTTACCATAAAATAGATTCAGACAGCAGTAGTGACGTGAATTTGAAAAATCACTAAAAATAGTAGAAATGGAATTAAATAATGAATAAGTTATGGAATCGAATCTTGATGAGTCTATTTTCATATGGACTGAACAAAATAGGCATATAAATTATATTTTATAAGATATTTAAATTTTTGTGAAACAGGGCCAGAGTGATTTCTGGATCCCCTGTTCTGACTTTAAAAATTTATAATAAATTTTAAAAAATTAATTAGAAGCTTTTATTTATATTTACAGATTCCTTATTGAGTCTAGTTTTAAGAGAAACAAACCTCATAGTCATTCAAATTTTGTATAGAGAGATATCTTATTTGTAATACACAGAGGTCAGAGTAGTCGAACCCTGAAACAGGGGAGATTTTAACTAATAAACTGTACTATTTGGCTCAACCAAAAATTCTATAAAAAAATTAGTATATAGAAATATGAGTCTAGTTTCATAGAAAATTTATGGATCTTAATTTTGATTTTCGTAACTCGAGATATGAATTTTTAAGCGACTATGACGCAGATTTTCAGCTTGTCTGAAAATTTTAAAATTAAATTGTTTGAGCTGTTTAAGTAATGAATTAAGTCTGTTAACACCTCGTATTCGACTCCAGCGACGGTCTCGAGTACGGAGCGTTACACAACTCAATGCAATTGATGCTCAAGAAGGATGCGTTGAGACCGAGCCAGAACCAAGGTAAGAAAATGTGGAAAGTAAAGGTGATGGTGAGGTAAGTCATAATAAAACGGTGAATGTAGAATAAAAACCTCGTGTGCCATACCCTAACGCGACAAGAAAAGACCGCTCAGATGAACAATTTGGTAAATTCCTTAAACTTTTGAAAAAACTACATATCAACTTACTGTTTATTGAAGCTCTGCCACAGATGCCAAATGCAATGAAATTTTTAAGAGAGCTTTTAGCAAACAAGAAGAAGTTGGATGAAGCATCACATGTGAAGCTAAACGCAGTTTGCTCAACTATTCTACAGAATAAGCTACCGAACAAATTGAAAGATCCAGGGAGTTTTACAATTCCTTACTCAATTGGTAGTTTAGATGTGAATCATGCATTAGCTGATTTAGGGGCAAGTATCAATGTCATGCCTTACAAAATGTTTAAACAATTAGGTCTTGGGAAACCCAAACAAACTAGGATGAGCATTCAATTGGCAGATAAAACCATAAGATTTCCTACGGATATTATTGAAGATGTGTTAGTGAAAATAGATAAGTTCATATATCCCGTTGATTTCGTTGTTTTAGACATAGAAGAGGAGACCAACACCCCTTTGATTTTAGGGAGGCCCTTTTTAGCAACTGCTAAAACAATTATTGATGTTGGCACAGGTGAACTTACACTTCGCGCGGGAGACGAAACGATCACCCTTCAAGCTCGTAATTCTAGCATCACATCGAACATGGAAGGTAATGATCCACACCAACCTACTAAAACTGATAATATGACACAATCCATTGTGCAAAAATTAGGTTTGAAAGAAGTACACAAGCCATGTTCCAACAACAATAGAGGACCCATTCATGAAGAACGAAGGCCACAGATAGAGAAGCTAGATAAATGGCGAGCACATAAACCGAGAACACCTGATAAACCAAAACTACGCCAAAACAAGGTCGATACCTCTCTAAATCAACTTAAGGTTGGAGATCAAGTCTTACTAGATGTCACAAACCCTCACATTGTCACTCCCAACCCGAATGAAGAAATCCCTCTCACGATACTTAGTATTTTCCCATTTGGTACAGTGGAGGTAAGTCATCCCAAGTTCGGCACTTTTAAGGTAAATAATTCCCGGCTAAAACTTTATTTTGATAAGAATGATAGCTGGAATGAGGAGTACGAACTCCTTAAACCACCTTGACCATTCAACAGAGAGGTAAGTTGAGCTTAGACTATAAATAAGCGCTTTTCGGAAGGCAACCCAAGCACTAATTGCACTAACTTTTTTAAATTTTAGTGTTTAACACTTGCCATGACTAACAGAGCTCTTGAAAACAGGTTTACCACAGGGACACGGCCAAGCACATAGGCTTGTGTAAGACCGTGTGGAAACAGGGAAGATTTGCCCAAAACATGGGCGACAATACATCGCCACTGCCGTGGGACATGGCCGTGGGCGAACTTGCCAAAACAACACGAGCGTGCGACACGCCCGTGCCTTAGGACCTTGGTCGAAACGAGAAGCTAGCACGGGCGTGTGATAAGCCCGTGTCTAACACCCGTGGGCAAACCTGCCAAATTAACACGGGCGTGGGGATCGCATACACGGGCATGGGAGAAGCGAACAAGGCAAAACACGATTGTACGACACGGCCGTGTGCATCAACACGCCTGAGATACACGGGCGTGTGTCGAATTTCAGAAGCGCCAAAATAGGAAAAACGCGAAACACACGACCTGAAATTGGGACACACGGGTGTGTCCCCTGGCCTTGTGCCCCAAAATCTATAAATACCCTGCACTATTCATTATCTTCCCCACTCAAAAACCCTAACCCTAGCCGCTGCAAGTCCACACGGTCTCCACGCCACGCCATTGCGCCGCCTCCAAAGATGATGAAAACGATAATAATAATAATGTTGATAATAATAATAGTAGTAGTAAAAAATAATAATACTAATGATAATAATAATAGTAATAATAAAAATATTAATATTAGTATTAATAATAATGATAATAGTAATAGAAAAAAATAATATAATAATAATAATAAAAGTAATAATACTAGTAATAATAATGGTAATAATAAATAGTAATAATAACAATAATACAAAAATAAATAATCTAAAGTTTAAAATTATTTAGAAAGATATAAATAAAATAAATAATGAAATGATAAAAATAAGAGTAATGATATATAAATAAAATAAGTGTGCTAAAAATATATATATTGAATTAGTTAATAATAGTAATAATAATAAAAAGTAATAATAATATATTAGATAATAATAATAATAATAATAATAATAAATAGTGATATTAATAATAATAATAATAATAATAATAATAATAATAATAATAGGAAATAATAGTACATTAATAATAATAATAATATATGTTAATAAAAATAATAATATATATAAAAAGGAAATAATAATATGTTAAAAATAATAATAATAATCACAAAAATAGTAATAATAGTATGTGAAATAATAATTGTAAAAATAATAGTAATAATTATCACGATAGTAGATAACAATAATACTAATAATAATAGTAGTAAAAAATAAAAATATATTAAAAAATAATAATAATAATAATAATAATAGTATAAATGACAATGAAATAATATGATAATAATGATAATAATAAAAAGAATAAAAATAGTAATAATGGCAATAATAATAATACCATAATAAAAGAAAAAGAAATAATAACATGTAAATAATAATAACAATAATAACAATAATATATTTATAATAATAATAATAGTAAAAATAATAAAATTAACTAATTTTATAGTAAAGTAAACAAATAATTAAAAAGGGGATTAAATTGAATTCAAAACAGAAAGCTTGGGCAAATCTAGGAATATATAAAAGAGAAAAGGACTAAATTGCATGCGCAAATACCCAGGAGGGACTAAAATGGGAAATAACCCCTCCCTTCAAAATGCCGCAGCATAAGGGAGGACCAAAATGAAAACCAAAATAAATTTCATAGAAATAATGAAAAATTAATTTTCAAAATAATAAAAAAGCGGAAGGGCTAAAAGTGCAATTAGCCCTTCCATTGAAAACACGCAGATCCTTGGCCTGGAGCGGGTCAGGTCGTGGGTTAAGGCTCAAAACGATGTCGTTTTGGGGTTTAAGTACCCAGGCCAAAACGACGTCGTTTTGGCCTTCTATTTAAGTGAATTTTCCAAAAAAATTTCATTTCAACACCTCTTTTAAAAAAAAAAAAAAACTTCTCCCTCCCTATTTTCTCTGAAGTGCCTCTCCCCTCAGGCTAACTCCGGCGAGCTCGTCGCCGTCGTCGGCCACCTTTCAGAAAAGGTAAGTTTTTTTTATTTTTTACTTTAATATGTATATATATATGTGTGTAAAAAAAATAAAAAATGAAAAAAAGGGGAGATACGAAAAAAAGAAGAAGAAAGAAACGAAAATCACCTCTTTTCCGTTTTGATTTTGTTTTTTCGTTTTTGCTCTCTTTTTTATGTTCAATCTTGATTATTATGTGTTTGAAAAATATGTTATTTTTATTGATACAGAAAGAAAGAAAAAAATCCCCTTTACATTCCAAATGTAATGGCCTTTATAGCCATTTTACAATGCTCTTTTTTAATCTATTTTTCGTTGCTTGCGTGTTTGTTTCATTTTTGCAGGCTAGTTGATGGCGGTGGAGCAGGTGGCTGATGTGATGTCGGCGGTGGTGCCAGGGCTAGGGGCTAGAGGCAGCTAGCAAGTGGGATTAGGGTTGGTTGAGAAAAAGTTTAGGTTGTGGGCTAGGGTTTTTTTTGGGTTTGGGTACTTGGTTTGTATCTGGGCCAAAATTAGGCCTCAACAACATCAAATTCCCTAACCCTAACATTGGAAAAAATTCCCTTAAAGAAAATTATATAACTTCAGCTAGGTTTGGACACAAAATTGCCTCCACAATTTTTTCACCCCGTTAAACTTCAATGTCACGACACCTAGGCTTTGGTGTTGCGACACAACATTGCTGGTGCGTAACCTCGATGACAGTGGGCATTGGGTTTCTTCACTTCAAAATCTGGCTTGGAGTTGCGACCTCGAGGGCTTATAGTTGTGACTTTGAGGCTCAATGTCACAACACCACACACTTAGTGTTGCGAATTCAATAACAGGTTGCTCCAAGTTGGGTTTTCATTGAAGTTCACTTCCTTGAAGTGATGGAGGGTCAGTGTTGCGACATACATGCACCAATGTCGCGACCCCCACAATAGTTAAGGCCCTTCTTGATGTTTGGCCTTATTCATCTCCTTGCACAAGCTCAAATCAATCATTAGACTCACAATGACATAGATTTTCCAATTTGGATCTCAAAAAAGGTAAAATATAAGAAAAGCTATCATTAACACTAAAATCTAAGAATCGATAAAAAGCGTTAAAAAGAATCGTAAACTACTTAAGAACAAGCTTATTAAGTACTTGAGAGAGCCTAATTTGACATATCAAATTACAGTAGATCACCTTTGAAACCAAAACCCCTAACTTTTCAAGCCAAGAATTCAACCTACAATCAAGGACCATTTGCTTTAGTGATTTTCTCAACTGGTCTAAAGAATGTCTCTTTTAGGCCTATGATCCAAACAACTGCACCTATAACAAACTTCGACAACCTCTCATATTTAAACTTTGATTCAACCATCTCTTTACTCGATCACTTACATTTAAACCCAATTCTTAGGGGTTTATCAACAAACATTTCAACTCTTATCCTTAATGACCAAACCACTTAACAGACTCATTGATTTTGAAGTCAACTTCCATAAGATGAGGGAAAAGGTTCCTTATCTTAATAACATTTTCTTTGGTCAACAGATGTAGAAAAATATTAGAGGCATGGACCCAGAACTCAAACATTGAAAAGTCTAGTTCTTCCAGCACTGCTCCTACAGGTTAGTTTTGGAGACAAATATGATTTTCCATAACAGACCATGAACACTGGACCTTAACCCTTCTTTTATCATTTTCATCGCTAAAAAAAAAGGGAAAATGTTCTTTTCCAACTTAAAAATATCAATTGTACCATTCAAGGGTCATCTTTCAAAACAATCGCTTTTAGAGGTCCTAGCTTAATAGCTTTCTCAGACATTACTTTCAAAAGTCCTAGCTTCATAGCTTTAGGACCTACAAGCTTTTGATGTAGTTCTTATGGTTGTTTGGCATGTTCTTTTCCTTGGTATGAATGCTATCAATCTCCATTAACTCTCCTTAATTACCAATTAAGGCACAAGAGAAAACAAAGACAAGAACCAGCAAAATAGTTTACATAAGAGAGAAAGTGTCTCTTTAGAAAAAGATTTGATTACCATACTACTATTACTAAATGATTTTCCAAGCATTTAAGTATGTGGAAAAGTTTTTCTTGCATATGTTGTAACAACCAACATACTTCTATATTCGAGTATGAAAAATATATAAATATATAAGGGGATAAAGTAACATTTAGTCTCTAAACTTGACAATTTTTCTCACATTGTTCTCTAAACTTATTTTGGTTCACATTAGTCCCAAAACTTGATAGTTTTTCCAAATTTGGTTTCTAAACTTGAATTCTATTACACCACCTAATTTTTTAAAAAAAAGTTCCTTTATAATTTTTTAAAAATTTAATTCCTTTTTGTATTTTTTTATATTTATATAATTTTTTCAAAAATATCAAGTGATGCCATAGCTCAATCTTTAAATGTCACGTCATCATACCTTAACAAAATTCAAATTCAAGAACTAAATTAAAAAATAATACCAAATTCAGATACTAAATGTTACTTTATCTCTAATATAAAACATTAAAAATATTATGAATACTATATATTAATATGTAAAAACTTATATAGAATTATAACAAAACAAGAACTGTGTAAATATGTATGAAACCTTAAACATAATTTTAACATAAAAAATTGGCAAACTATATTCCAATCTTACACACACATATATCTTAGGTGTAAAGAAAGATTAAATATATATACTTTATTTGAGATTTAAATTTTATTCTTTTTTTCAATTTAAAATTTTTAAAGTAATCTTTAACGCTTTATGTGGTATATTAAATGAGTTGCCTTTATATATTAATAAATATGCTAAAGTTGACAATGATGGAAAATATTAATAGCATCAATTATTAGACCAAAACTTTTAAATTAAAAAATTATTAGTATTTATTTTTTAATTTTTAAATATATAAATTATATATCAAATCTTGTTAAAATTTAGAGACTAATTACATATTTTAACCTCTAAAAAATTATCTATACTTACATTCTCCTTACAAAAAACTTGTAATTATCATATAATTAAGACATTAAGATTTTTTTTAAGTAAAATTAACTACATAATATTTCTCCTTGTGATAAAGTGTTAGCACCTTTCTTGGAATCTCCTCAAATGTCTTTAATCATTGGTTTGTTTCTAATGCCATTTTAGCCAAGCAATCGGCAATTTGATTGTATTCTCTAGGAAGATAGTGAATGACCCAAAATCTTGGGTTCACTAACAGGTGATGAATACATCTAACGAGAGCAGAGTTTGAACTTATAAGAGAAAAATCCTAACAGCTTTGACCACCTCCATACCATTAGCAGTCCTAGTGATTATAATCAATACCAAAATTATTTAAATGCTTGACTTAATGATATAATTAAATACCCTTTTCCTAAATTACAGACAATTATGTTCTAAAAATAACATGTAGCATTAGTATACTAAAAATAAGATTATTTCTTTAAATTAGCATCAATGTAATTAAATACTATAATAATAAGACTTCTACTACTATGCACATACTTTTTATCATATGCTATCGGGTTTACGTATTAAATTGCAATACCCATTTTTCTTTTCGGAGAGTAGAAGGCAAAACTGGCCAAGTTGTTGTGACAAAACCCTAAAAAAGGAACTTTAATTGAGGAAGCAATTATTGTAAGTCAAAAAGTTTGCAAAGTTGTGTGTTTCAAATTATAAAGAGAAACTTCCAATTATTTCCTAACATATATTTCTTTGTTGAAATCTTGTTGTCTTCTTGTCTTTGATATTATTAAAACAAGCCCTTGTCTTGTTTAAACAACATTTCCTTCATCAACATTTATTTTCATGTACAACACGTCTAAATGCATGTATTGGAGGTAGTAAGTTGCTTCATCCCCCAACAAATGGGTTGTACTCAACGACTACACCAAAAGGGTGTAGACAAGACCACAGGCAATGGACTTAACCCCTCAAATTGATAAAATTAAAAAATTATAAAGTAATTTAATAACCCTCGAAATTTATAATTTATCTCTAATTCTTCCTAAAACAATTTTTTGATTTCGCCTTTATAAATAGAGACCTTCGCCCCAATCTAGTGAAATAATAGTTTAACCCCTTCAAAACTTGCATTTTGATCTCTAGATTTTTATAATTTATTTCTAGCCTTCCAAAGAAAAAGGATGAAGTAGTATTTATCTTACTCCCTTCATAAATTATGAAGTTGTAAGTTAATATAATGATAAAATTATATTTTTTAATCCCTCTCAAAAATTTATAATTTAATTCCAACATCTGAAAGAAAATTTTTCTGACTTTAGAATCCATTGCAAGATATATACTCAACCAGAAGCTAAAAAGACTAAATATCTCTCTCAATTCGAAAATGCAAGATTTGAATTGATATCCTTTCATTGATTCCTCCTAAATTGCATTGATTTATCCTAAATATTTCATTTTAATTGGAATTTGGTTATTCACCATGTACAAGGATCTTCGTTAAGCATCCATGGTTGAATGGTTAAATCGTCCAATTTATAATTGACGAATTGTAAGTTCAATTCCTACTGGATGCACGCTAATAGGACCCTCCAATAAGTTTACTAGAATTGGTTTTGTATCAATGAAATCTCATCATCTGCTCTTTCATACTCTAAATTTCTGCAAAATGTCCGAAAGAACCTTTTATACAACTCTCTGCACCATCATGTAAACCGTCAACAACCACTAATATCAACCCCAATTGTATATAAAGTAGAAATTGAAGCTTTCTGGAAAAAAAAAGGGATACATATTAAATTTATACATGAACTTTGGTCCAATGTACAATTTGATACATGAACCTTAATTTGATGCAATTATGTCCAATGTATAATTTGATACATAAACCTTAATTTGATGCAATTATACACATAAATATATGATAAAATTATATTCTGACCTCTCAAAAATTTATAATTCAATGCTTATGTATGCAATATATCGTAAAATGATGTTAATTCAATAATGCTGCTAATGATTAGTGAAATTTTAATCAAATTAAAATTTCATGTACATAAAATTACATAAAATCAAAATTCATATATGACATTATACATTACATCAAAATTTATATATAATTTCGATATTTATCCTAAAAAAATAACTTGAATACATGGCTTATAAATCTCAATTTCAACTAAAAAAGGAGACAAAAGAAATTGAAATGTTTTTTTTTTTTTCCTTTTTCTTGCAAGTAACTCATTATGCTAGAACTAGTTAAATGACAAAAAGTGTTTTGAAAATTAATCCCTATATACATACACACATACATACATGCATATATATACATTTATACATATATATGCCTTTGAAAGGTAACAAACAAAATGGCAACATCAACATGAAAGCAATGTTTATGAGTTTTAGAGAAGAAGCTAATTCAGACCCCATAATTGAGGTACAGGCAACATATACACGTAGATCTTCTTTTTTTCACATTTAATTTTGATTTGGCTTTTCAAGTTAGATGGCCTCGTGACCTAACTTCTATAGCAAATTTGGTACATCCAAATTTTATGACTTTAGTAAAAATGTTACGATTGATATTTTTTGAGGCTAATTATTTTAAATATTTCAATTAATTAAATTTTATAATAAATAGCTTTTAAATTTTATTTCATTGAAAGTTTATGTATTTTATTTGTTTAATTTCTTTTATTTATATTACATTTTAAAAATTAAGTTGCCAAAGTTGAAATTAGTTTTCCATTAAAAGTCAAAATCTGACATTTAAGAGGAGAAAGGGTATATATATATATTACAATTTTGGTGGGGGAGACGAAGATAAAAATGGCAACGAAATTAAATTATATATTTTTATAAGAGTTAAAATATAATTTTATTATTATATTGGCTTATATTTTTATAAATTTTAGAAGGGATAAATGTTAAAGTTGTACATGAATTTTAGTTTAATGTTTAATTTTATACATGAAATTTTAATTTAATCTAATTTTCACAAATTATTAACACAATTATTGATATAGCATCATTTTTATATTTATATATTGCATATACATTTAATTGCATTTATCTAATATAAAAATAAATTGATGTATTTATTTTTTTAATGTGTATAATTTCACCAAACCAAAATTCATATATTAAATTACATATTAGATCAAAATTCATGTATAATTTTGAGATTTATCCCTTTTTAGAATGACTAAATCAAAATGTTATCATTTTGGAACTATAGTTTTATCACGTATTAACATATAATTTTATAGATCTTGAGGGGTTTAAAAAAAATCATTTTAAGGAGCCATAGCTCTTGCCTAACCTCACTTTCACCCTTGGTGAAGATCGTTGAAGAAAATAATATTCTTACCAAACATAAAATGATATAATAGTATTTATTATGCATATAAATTTTTAAATGTATGTAATATGTTTATCATGTTGGTTTAACATATTATTTTTAAATAGGAATACATAGATAGACATACATCTAACTTTCTTCTGCAGAATTGCAGTTTCATTGTAATTCTGTTTGACAAGAGTACATTAATGTTATAAAAATAAACAATAAGTACTTCTTAAATAGTGAATAGTCATTTAATATGTTCATGATTGGTATATCTCAATTGATCTTTTTGCTTAGTCCTTTTTTTTTCTTTTTTATTCCTATAAGGTGAACTATAACCGAGTTTATTAAATTATTGATAAGTTTACGTTTTAGCTATTAAATTTTAAGAAGTTATAAAATGGTCATTGAATTATTTGAAAGTATTCATTTTAGTTATTAGACTAATAAAATCATTGATGTACAATCTTCTCTGTTCACATTGCTTGCACCAATCAAAAGTTCTCATTCCCTTTTTCTTTTACAGTTCAATTTTTTTTATGAATCAACTTTGAATGTCACAACTCTGTGAATTAAAATCCAAATAGCTTTTTTCTTCGATCTCGGGCACTAACCGTCAGATTGACTTAGATCTAATGTATATTCTTCTACTTGTCAATAAGTACTGGTCCACTATATCGATTGTTGAATCGCCACTTAAAGCTCATTAGCTGGACTTTTTTTAAAAACAACTTAACAGTCCAGTAATTTAAGTAAAAACTTTTGAAAGGTTCATCAACTTAAATGAAAACTTTCGAATAATTCAGTGACTCTATTGTAACTTTTTGAAGTTGAGTGACCAAAACATAAACTTACTAATAGTTTAGTGATGTGGTTTACCCGTTCCTATATTACTTTTTCAAGATGATGTTGTTTAATTATAGGGCTAAGTATTGTTTAATATTTGAGTTTGGTTTTAATGTATAATTTGGTATTAAGATTTTTTTGAGTTCCAATTAAGTACTTATATTTGAATTCTGTAACAAAAATTAGTAGAATTAAGCAAGAAAAACTGGAAAACCAAAAATTGACTCAAATCGAAATGTTTGGATGATTTATGGAATGCATGTTAATAAACCATGGTTACTCGAAACCGACCTGAATTCTATTTTTATTTAATTTATAATTTCTATGATATAAAAAATATTTTATATTTAGAATAATGAAAATAACTTAAAAATTTTATATAAAAGTATTTTTTGCAAAAGTTATCATATAAAAGTAAAATTTGAAACTTTGCCAAATAATATTCAAAAGCAAAAAAAATAAAAAAAATAAAAAGTAAAACTCATTTTCTCAAAATAAGTTTAAAAATCCAAAATGAAAATTTTATATAAAATATTGAGATCGAACTGAATTATGATGGAGAACAATCCAAAAAGTTTGACCGAACCAAAACAATATAACCCCTAGGAATTAGTACTCAAATGGAATTATTTTTTTAGTAAACCAAATCTAAGGTCACTAATTATTAGTAAATTTACGTATTGGTCACTCGACTTCAAAAAGTTACAAAATGATCACCGAATTTTTTAAAATTTTTCAGTTAAGTCATTGAACTATTCGAAAGTTTTATTTATTTAAGTTACTAGACTATTATTTCAAAAAAAAAAAAAGTCCAACAAGCGAGCTCTAAATGATAATTCGACGATCAAGTACAGTGGAACAATATACATCAACAAATAGAAGAATATACCATAAACCCAAGTCGATCTAACGATCAGTGTCGAAGATCAGAGAAGAAAACTGCTTGAATTTTGGTTCACAGATTTGCGATGTTCAAAGATGTTTCATGGAAAAAAACTGAACTGTAAAAGAAAAGGGAAATGAGAGCTTTTGATTTATACAAGCAGTGCGAATAGAAAAGATCATATAGATACAACATCTATTATAACAGTCTAATGATATAAATGAAAACTTTCAAATAATTCAATTATCATTTTATAACTTTTTAAAATTGAATAACTAAAATATAAATCTTTTAATAGTTTAATAACCTTGAAGGTAGGTTGGAATGGAAGTTGGAAAAATTTTATGCTTAAGACCTATTGTACCTTCCAGAAAATAATTAATCTTCTACAGATCCCCTCATTCCTTTGAAAACAGAATATATATATATATATATATAGTAATTTTTGGTAGGTCAATTCATAAACAATAATAAATTAAAATAAATTATTGATATGGTTAGGTGTCCTATTGATTGCGGACAGTTAGATAGATTGCTTAGATTTTTTTGGTAAATTATTTATTAATAAGTTTATGATTTGATTATTTAATTTTAAAAATTTAAAAATTAGTTATTAAGTTATTTAAAAAAAATTATTTAAATCATTGAGTTGTTAAAATTGTTGTTGTATGGCCTTCTCTGTTTGCATTGCCTGCACCAATCGAAAGCTCTTGTTCCTCTTCTCTCTACGGTTCAATATTTTTTTTATGAAACAACTTTAAATGCCATGAATCTGCGAACCAAAATCTAAACAGTTTTTTTCTCCGTCAAATCGACTTAGTTATAAGATATGTCATTTTACTTGTCAATGGATACTAATCCATCGTACCGATCGTCGAATCATCAATTGGAGCTCAATAGCCAAACCATTTAAAGAAAAAACTTAACATTATAGTGACTTTAATAAAAAAATTGAATAATTCAGTGACCATTTTGTAACTGTTTAAAGTTGAGTGACTAAAACTTAAACTTACTAATAGTTTAGTAACTTCAAGTATAAATGTAACACCCGCTACCAGTATTCCGAGCCTAGAATAGGGTACGAGGCATTACCGAACTTAATATGATCAATCATGTAAAAATCAGCCATAAACTTTCTTCTAAATTAAAAACTTTCATATATATGTTTAACGTCTTTTATATGGGCCTATGGGGCCCAAAACATACATTCGTGGGTGGTTCGAACCAAACCGTAAACATATGAAACTTTTTTGCAACACTTAGAAAATTTTCACACTTTGGAGAGTCACACGCTGTGATGTTTTCAACCCGTGTAACTCTCTGTTTATAACTTCATCACCCTTGTCGATCATTACACTTCATATAAATAACAAGAAACGTGTATGGGCTCATTTCTCATTAAATTTCTCATATATATTCACAATTTCGCATTATGCAATCATACAACATATGTCAGCCATAGCTCTGTAATCTAAATATATTTTTATAACAACTTATCTTGATTTCATACTGTTTCATATTTAGGCTTAAATAACCAAAGTATTTGAAATATCATCTTTATGCAAATAGTACACATGAGGTATATAATTCCATAATTATGAATAAACAAATTTATCAAACATTTTCCATATTCATATACCAATGTCTCATGTCTCCATATATCAATAACCGTCATTTTCATGAGTTCCGAGTTCAATTTCATAATTATTTGTCTCGTGTTCAATTTATTCCATGTCGGAACTCTATTCATTAATACGATTGAATTATCAATACATATGAACAGTACATTCAAGATGAACAATTATATAATCACAAATGAATTCATTTATCAACCAAGTTCTATACTCATATCTTATCAACTCGTACTTCCTGTATCACATAATTCCATGTAACACTTACCAAACTTTGTCAAATTAGTGAACGTCTTATGGAATTGAGTACTTCGTTTACTCGATGTCATAATTCAACTATGGTCTTACACATTTTCATTTATCGATGTCATAGCCCAAATATGGTCTTACACGAATCACATATCTCAATGATGCCATATCCCAGATATGGTCTTATACAGTAGCATATATCACACCGATGCCATATCCCAGATATGGTCTTATACGGAAATCACTTGTCACTTGTAGCCGGAGCTACCACTATTCACTGATCAGGTAGCTGGAGCTACCATTTTCACCGATCGGTAGTCGAGCTACCATTTTTCATCGATCGGTGCAGCGTGCTACCACTTTTCATTGATCGGTAGCAAAAGCTACCACTTTTCACCGATTAGGTAGCCAAACTACCACTTTTCACTTGTCATTTGTCCTTGATCAGATAAGTGTAGCCGAAGCTATTACTTATCACTTTCACTTATCCTTGATCAGATAAGTGTAGCCGAAGCTATCACTTATCACTTGTTGCCATGGTCCAACTATGGTCTTTTCCTTCAATTCATCTTGTCACTGAATTGAAATGCTCAATTTGATCATTTATTCAATTTTCATGCTTTTACATTATTCACGGTTTTATCATCAATACATATGAAATAACACATCATGAAATTCATAAAATTAACAAATAATCACTAAAATTTAGCCATATAAACTCACAAGTACAAATTTTGTATTATAACGATAATCAAAATTTCATAATAAATATTCCACATAAAACATTATATCATTTCTAATCCAACACTTATCGATTATAATCGGGCATGTGTTTAATTTATACACGAGTCATTCATATATTATTCCTCCTCCTCCTCTCCATCCACATCCTTGGTATAAATAACACATTTGTAGATGACATTATCCACAATTTTCACTAACTACTTATGTGAATATTCAAGCTGTTCATCTGTGTCATAGTCACTAAATCATTTTTATCTTGAGCTACAGAACTCGAAATTAAGATCCATAAATTTTCCCAGAAACTAAACTCATATGTTTTCTTGCCATAAAAATTTCATAATTTTTGGTTGGGCCAATTAATACAGTTTATTCATTGAAGTCTCCCCTGTTCTGCTGTCTGACAGTTCTGACCCTTCTTCACTAAAATTTAATTATCTTCTTGTACAGAATTCGAATGATATCCTCGTTTGTTTCTCTTGAAAATAGACTCATTCAGAATTCTAAACATATAAATTTAAGCCCCTAATTGTTTTTATCCAATTTTTGATGATTTTACAAAGTAAGAACAGGGGAACCCGAAATCATTCTGACCTTGTCTCACAAAATTTATCATATCTCATTATTTACAATTCCATTGCTTACATCATTTCTTCTATAAGAAACTAGACTCAATAAGCTTTAATTTCATATTTCATTCATCCTCTAATTCCATTTCTACAATTTTTGGTGATTTTTCAAAGTTAGACTACTGCTGCTGTCCAAAACAGTTTTAGTGCAAAATGTTGATTTCCATTTTGCCCCAAAGTTCACAATACATACAATTCAGTCCTTGCTCAATTAACCCCTCAATTAAGATAATTTTCTCAATTAATACTTTTCCTAGACATTATAAGTTATTTCATAACTATTGAAATTTAGAATTTCTACATACAACTCTAACTTCAAACTCTTTTACAATTAGGTCTCAAACATTCACTTTCTATTCAATTCTTTCAATAAAATCAGCATATAAACAATATAAAGCTCTAATCCCATGCCAAATCATCATATAGTTCCAGCACATATTCATAGAAACTTTCAATTTCTCTCATAGAATTAAAAACTAATGAATTCAACAAGTGGACCTAGTTGTAAAAGTCACAAAAACACAAAAATTTCAAGAAATAATGAAGAATTGAACTTACTTGAAGTAAAAATATGAAAAACCAGCTTGAAGGAACTCTTCCATGGTGTTTTTGCTGATGATAATGCAGAAAAATAAAGAGAAATCTAGATAATTCCACTTTAGTCCTAGCTTTATTAAGTAAATTTTGTAATTTTCCAATTTTGCCCTTAATTCTCCTTATTTTCTTGCTGATTTCATGCCATTGCCGTCCAGCCCAAAGATACCTTGGGTCTATTTTCCTTTTAAACCCTCTTTCTTTTATCATTTAAGCTATTTAATCATTTCCCACAATTTTGCATTTAATACAATTTAGTCCTTTTTGTTCAATTAACTATTAAAACTTTAAAATTTCTTAACAAAACTTTAATACTGACTTATTAACACTCCATAAATATTTATAAAAATATTTATGGCTCGATTTAAAATTCTCGAGGTCTCGATACCTCGTTTTCGATTCTAATTATTTTAATATTTATTTTTAGTACACTATTCACTACTTCAAAATTTTTCCTAACTTCACATTTAACTTATACTCACTAAATTAATAATATTTCTGACTCATTTTTCTGATTTAGTGATCTCGAATCACTGTTCCGACACCACTGAAAATTAGGCTGTTACAATAAATTATCCTAATTTTTATATTAAAATAAAATTCTTAATATTTAGTTATAAATTTCTAATGCAATTTCTATAGGAACCTTTTAACTTCAGCTATTTCAAAAATGGGCTCAATAGGCCACTCCCAATGAATAATGCTAAACATTAGGCCCAAATTAAATTATGATCCAACTCAAACAAAAATCGGCTCAATATTAGAGGTTAGTAAAATTCGGTTATATCAGTTTAATCGATTTATTCAATTAAATCAATGTCAGTTAAGTCAACTTTATTAATTTAGTTGATTATGATCTTGATTAAGTAGTTTTCGGTTATGAATTTAAATATATTTATAATATACGATAAGTTGGTTAACCAATCGAATCAACAATGTTTAATCTGTTGTTAAGTTAATTAAGTTTAAGTCGGTTATTTGATTCAACTAAGGTTGGAAGTTGTCAGTTAAATTAGTTAAATCAAGAAATTGACTTGAAAAAATCTTATATTCACCCTTACCTGCACATGTTTAGAAAATTGTTGAAATTTTGGGTCAATATTTGATAATATGCTCATTTGTACAATGGTATAACTAGTTCATTGTATTACATTCAATGGTAAAGTATGGTAAAATTACCATGGAGGCTCTTGTATTAGATATTAGATTGCATTTTGCTCTCTCTACTAAAAAATGGGCAAATTAATTCATGTAGATTAGATTAATGAGCAAATTGATTATTTATGTTAAAAGTTTCATCCATTGTTAAAAACAGACATGGCTAACAGAGTAACCAAAAAGTGACACGTGGAATGCCACATGTACCTCATGCTGATGTATATGGATCAATTTTTAACAGTAGAAATAGATGAAATTTTTAACAAAATGACCAATTTATTCTTTGGTCTAATGTATAAAGCCTAATTTGCTAAATTTTTAAGTAAAATAGGCAAAATGCAATCTAACTCCGAGTACAAAGACCTCCATGATACTTTTACCAGCAAAATAACGATGTATTAATAAACAAATTCACTGATATATATATATATATATATATATATATATATATATATATATATCAATCTTTTAGAGTCTGCGGTTTAAGATTGAATTAACTCTTCTTTGTATGGAAATGAAAGTATCAATCAATCTATGGTCCCTTCCAATCCAAGCAACTAAGCTATGCATGGTTGAATCTATGTTGAAAAAGTGAAGAAATGTGCAGTTTTATTCCTCCAATCTTTACTTCTTTACATACACAACAATTTGATGATCTAAAAGAAATCGAGCAGGAAATATAACAAAGAATCCTTTAAATGCAAATGTCACGAACCAAGACACGGATGGACCATGACACGATAGCTTCTAACACCTCGGCAGATCTACCGGAGGGTGAGGTAATGTCTCCAGCTCTCCTTCTCCATTTTCCACTATCAACACAGCACCTAAACCCCATGACTGGTGTATCTCTAAGTGGCAATGCATGAACCAAACCCCTAAATACGAGACAAAGATCGAATTAACATGTGATTAACATAAATATATAGTACTACTAATGTTAATGAAGTTGTTCAAAGTTGAGTATCGTACCTGGATTATCGGCAACGAATCGTATTGCAGCCCATCCACCAACTGGGACTCCAATGGTGTTCATATAAGGTGGATCGATCAAGTTAAAGTTTGCGGTGTGTGGATTATAGTTCCCGGTACCGTATCCAACTACGTAGAAACTATAGCCGTGGAGATGAATTGGGTGGTTCTCGGTGGTGACCGTGCTAGTGTCTTGGAAGATAAGTTGTACCTTGCTACCAAATTTAAGGACTTTGGTCCTTGTTCCATTAATGGCCTGTGTGTTATTAGGAGCATTGTTCGGTGCCCCATTGACAAAGTCGTAAAACCGAAGCGGTGCACCGGGGAAATCCACTGTGAACTGACCACCAATCTTCTTATAATAGGCTTCTAAAATCGAAACAGTAGGCATTACGAAGCTTATATTGTTCATTGAAGCTGCAAAAGTCCCATTGTTCATGCCTCGGCAGTTGTTCCGTGGTGTCTTGGACCGACATTTGTTGACGTTTAATCCCACGGTGACAAACAATTCAGTATCGATCTCTTTAGGGACGTTAACAGGATTAAGGCTTCTAAGTCCGTCCATGACAGTCTTTGCAGCAAGATTATCGTTAAAACTCGGTAATTTAGCCGGTAACGATATGCTGTTCGGGACAGCACCTAAGTATTGGAAATAAGCAATGGCTGATATGTTTTGGAATGAAATATTTTGAGCAGACATGTAAGGTCCCATAGCCATGGAATACTTCCCAATCGGCTGATTAGCAGTAACAAGGACGTTCATGGTCTGCCCCGGTCCTAACATCACACGGTCCGTAGTGAATGGCTTGGTGTACTCAGCGTCAGCCTCCACGATCGTTAATTTATGATAAGCTATAGCAAAAAAATTCTCCATATTTAGTCCTGCATTGATTAGCCTCAACAAATATGTTTTCCCAGGTACAACATCAATCTTGTATACATCTGCAAATCAATAATTAATAGCATTCATTACAAATGATCAAACAATAACGATACCGATATAATATTTTTTTTTCAATTACCATTTTGAGAGCAGTTGTAGTTCGGTCCCGGGTGACTGTTAATAGTAAACGCATCAGCCGGTGGAGCAGCACCACCGCTGGCTAGAACTTCCCGTTCGAGTTGTACAACATCTCTCAACCAATACTCCCCTATCAAATTCCAAACATAAATATACCACATAACAATACAGGTATATCGGATTAAAAATGATAGCGTACCTAAGATCACGATATGTTCTTCGTAAGGATGTTCGAAAGGGTACGGTACTTCCGTCTTCGGATACACAACAATAGCACCATAAACAGTTGCTCTAAGCCAAGAAACATGTGCGTGCCAAAAAAAGGTCCCCTTTTGCTGCACCAACGTGAACTCGTATGTGAAACTCGCGCCAGCTTGAATAGGACATTGCGTAATATACGACGGACCGTCGAACCAGCACGATAACTTCTGCCTGACCCCATGCCTAAAAAAAAAGAAAAACCAACAATGGTTAAAGATAACATATAATTAGTACTAAATACTAACCATGGTCATAAAATAAAACATACCAGTGAATTGTGGCATTGTAAGGGGTCTTATTAGTGACCTTAACAATGATTCTATCATCTTCTTGAGCATAAACTATAGGTCCAGGGAACATTTTATTAATGGTGACAATCTCTTTGGTGTTACATAGTTTATTAACCTTCATGGTTTGAACTTTGAAATCATAGAACCTAGTCGAATCACCTGCAGGCCATTTATGTGCCATACAACAGTATGAAAACGACATGGTTAAGAGCAAGACACTGAAACGGTGTAAGTTAGCCATTAAAGACATGAGTGTTTTAGTGAAGGTTAAGGAGACGGAGCAAAATTTAAGCCATGGAAAAGCAAAAAACACAGAACAAAAAAGTAGATTGTATTTATGTTTTGTCAGCTTTCATGATTTCGACTAACGTGATAATAAGGTGTTGGGGGCGGGGAGGTGTGATTATTCAATCTGACCCTCAATGTTGGGAAGGGATTTTTTTGTCTTCAAAACAGAAAAAATCAAAGTAGATTATGTTTTTTTTTTTTTTTTTTTCAAAATCTGTCAAACAGTTGAATTATGTTGTTTGACTGAAAATTTATTTCAAACCCCACATCAAACATCTACTTTCTTTGCTCTCCATTCCACGTATATGTTTTAACCCGATACAACCGGTTGGATCAGGAATCGGTTTAGATATTAATTTTGAGAGAGACTTTAAACCGTGAATCGATATGGATCAATAAAACCGATAATTAAACTGAATTTTTTTAATAACTTTTATTTTATTAATTGAACTGGTAGTATGATGGTTTGATCATCTGCCCAATTTTAGAAACATTGTTTATTACCAAGGAGGATTATATCATCTAGGTTTCAGCCATGTAAGCTACACTGACCCGTATATATTTGGTTAAATTCTGGTTTTGATCTTTTTTTCCAACTAAAGTATCGTTGGTGATGATTTACTTAACTAACTAAAATCACGACAAAGGCAAGCGCACCTATCGAATAATAATATAGCTGGTGAGTTGGGAATATTGTATCCACGAGGACTAAAAGTATTAGTACTTACTATCTTTCTATTCTTTGGCAGGTAAATTGAAGAAGTTTGTTTTAATTCTAAAATTATCTAAACTAATTATTAAGAACTCGACAGAGAATAAAGTAAGAAAATAATCGAATAAACCAATATAAGAGACAATACCCAAGAAAGACTCCACCTAGGCTTCACTTATTATTCTAAATCTGAATTAAACGATTTATTCACTTGCATTGATCAGTATAAATCCCTAATTTATATTAATATTTCTTTCGAGAGTAAAAATAATTGACTTTAGGTTGATTAATTGAAATCTCTTTCTAATTAAAACCCCTATTGTCGCATTAACTCGATCTATGGATTCCCCTATTAGATTTGACTCTAATCCGGTAGATTTATGTCGTCCTATTTCTAGGATTGCATGCAACTCCACTCAATTATGCCATATCTACTCTTAAATAGGGACTTTTGCTCTACTGAAATAAGCACATCAATCATGAATTAATATCCTGAAGACATTAAAACATGGAATAAGTACACATAATTGAGATCAAGAAATCAAGTATTTATCATGTAATTCAGAAATTTAAATAATAAGAATCTGTCATAGGTTTCATCTTTCCTAGGTATCTAAGGAATTTAGTTCATACTTTTGGAGGAAAACATCTCAAAATTAGGAAAACAACAAAACATAAAGAAACCCAAAAACTTCTAGAGAAGTTGACTGGAGATATTCAATCTTGAAGGAGATCCTACTTCTGAGTTGATTCTGATGGCATTCTTCGAGTAATTTCTTCGTTCTACTCTACGTCCTCCCTTAGGTCTTCTTCTAGTGTGCATTTATAGACTTTAGAATGCTCAAAAACCCTAAAAACTGACTTTTTTCAAGTGTTTAAAAAAAAGGGTGCGATATCGACACGGGCTGGCACATGGGCATGTGACCAGCCCGTGTGGCTCACACGGGCGTGTGCTCAGCCCGTATGGGAATGGCTTGGCCGTGTGGATCTTTAAAATAGCCCGTTTTGTCTGATTTTGGCCCGTTTTCTGTTCTTTTTGCTCCCCTATGCTCTCCTAAGTATAGAAACATGAAATTAAAGGATTAAGAGCATCAAATTCACTAAATTAAATAATAGAACATCCAAAAACGCATTAAGAATGGGATTAAAATATGTTATTTTTATGGCTTATCACATATCCCCACACTTAAGCGTTTGTTTGTCCTCAAGCAAAATCCTCAACTCATAATTAAAATTAAACTTTCTCAATTCATAATTCTCATCAATAATGTTTTATCATAATTCACAAATAATCACACATTGATAATTCAACTAAAAGAGCACTAAAGATTCAAACAATCCAAGTCACACATTTTTAAAGCATGAAAACATAGGTATTTCTCTTTATCTAAATAATTACCTTTAATTCAAAACTGACAAGAATTGACATCCTCACTAAAGACTTACTCAAATCACTCAAGATATTTAAGGTTCAAAAATAAGCACTCAAAAGTCAAATATGAAAAGTCATTACCATAGGCTTGCATGAAAATCAAATCTCCACCACTATATAATGAGATGATACACAAATCAAAAGGTTTTTAAAGGGTAGTAATGGGGCTTAGGTTAAAGGTATGGATAAAGGCTGAAATAGAGGGTTAGAATCGAGATCGAATTAATACTTTACCTAACTAGAAAAATAAACTAATATTGAATAATTATGTCAATTGAAAACTTATCAATAATAACACGAGCTTCTTCTCAAAATATGAAATTAACCGTTTAAGCTCAAATAACATAGAACTAGTAATAATTAAAATAAATGTACATATTTTTTTCACTCTTTTTTTTCACCATTTTTTTTTCTTTTTATTTTTTTGAGTAAGGAATAATAAGAAAAAATTTACCAACTGAACAAAAGAACATAGTTAGGCAACTAACCAAATCAAATCTCGACAAAAAGGGAGTCAATAAAATAGGAAAAATTCTCAATGAATCAAAAAGAATGAGTTATGGGTTAATATTAAGGGTAGATCAAGAAACGGTTTATTAGGCTAAAAGGGGTTCACTAAGGGTTAATTATGAAGGTAAGCTTTTTGGGATAAGTGGGTTAAAACCTAGGTGTCTTTATAATCTCAGTATATCAAATCAAAGGTGTGGCCTTGACATGTATAATCGAAGCAAGTTCTAGAATAACCAATCAGTATTGACACACTCATAACCAATAATAAAGTGAGCAAGAAAAGTGTATGCTCTAAAGGCTCAAAATCTCACGAAAATTATGGTTTTTGATATCAATCTTGCAAATCTCAAACTTCAAGATAATACCTCAATTTAGGGAAACAACCTAGCAATTTTTTATATTCTGAAAATAGACTTATCATGCTTGATTCTCTAATGTCTTAAAGTTTAAACAATCAATGCACAATTGCTTATGAATTTAATCTAAAACAAATCAATAAGTTTCACTCTAATAGTAAAATGAGAAAATTACTTGAACATAAGACATAATTCAGGGATTTTCTACTAATCATATAAATAACATCCCCACATTTAAGATGTACATTGTACTCAATGTACAAAAATAGATAATCATAGTAGAATCAAAATATCATAAGAGAGGGAGATAATTGAAACTGCCCTGAATATTAGATAAAATTCCCAGAACAGTGAAAAGTGAAATTGTAGAGAAATGTAGATATAGTGCATGATTCTGAGCAACTGATAAGAAAATAAACACAATGCTGAAGAAGATTAAAGGGTTACTCGATTAGAAACAACCATAATAATTTAAAATATATAGTTCAAAATATAAAAAAAAAGAAGTCTAAAAACATAACAATAAACATAAAATTAGAAATAAAACTAAAAATAAGAAATTAAAATTAAAATTAAATGATATATGGACTCAATGGTCCTCATCATCAGATGTATCGGCATCGTGAGTCGTCGGCGCTGGAGGAGTAGTATGGAAATGCTGACAAATCTGTTGTAGTGTCGCATCAATACGGTCAAACCTCTAATCGTAGTACTGACAGAAGCTAATGAACTCCTCGGAAGCTAGCAGTAGAAGGAACAGGTCGATGACTCAAAGATGGAGGCTGTGGTGGGTCCTCGTGATAGGAAGGAATATCATCAATGAAGTCCTCGAGTTCATTCTGAGCGTCAAAATGAAACAATCGGTACTGAGGAGGATCCACTCCACGACACCACTCGATCATCCTCATGTATATCATACTCAAGATGCCCTGTGGGGACATCTGACTGATAAGTGTGAGTGTGGAGAATTACTCCGGTGTGTCTAGGAGACCGAAGTGTCGAGCGAGGCGAGTCACGTAAGGGCCTAGATAGATGGGGCCCTTCCTGTGGTAGTCAATCTGATGGCAGAAAGATAGAGCGATGAAGTATGCTAAATCAAATATATACTTGTGGGCCATACTCCATAGGAAGTAAGCGTCGCAAGTGCTAACGACTCCGGTGCTCTCTCTCTCTGACCTGTCAAAGTGTATGCTAAGAGTGCATAAATGTACCGTAAGGCCGAAGAGAGAGAAGTCGCCTTCGAATGACTCGAATCATATGGTATTTGACTATATGTAAGATCGATCCAACAACGTGATAGCGAGTGGTGGATATGCCGATGAAGTTGAAGGAAATCCTCGGCGCTCATAAAGTCCTCTGTTTTAAGTTTTATGGCAGCACTGAACTCGGGGACGCTCATGTGGCGCACCAAACCATCAAGTCAAAAAGTGATGGTGCCAAGCTTGCCATGAACTGTCATGACCTGTTGTACCAGAAATGTCGAGCAAAACTCCAATGTCAGCTCCGTGTAGGTAGGCTCATTGATGGCAAAGAATCTATCTTACGGAGCTGTGGCGATAATGATACATACGTCATCAGTGAGTCGAACCTACTCCAACGTGGCCCAATAGATACAACGGCCTAGACCGAGTGGTCGTGTTTGAAGGAGCTAATATAAATCCTCCTAGAGGCCCGCCGCAAATTGGAGGTAGGGGTGGCGGACCTCGATGGAGGCACTAGAGGAGGAGGTTGTACCAGGGCCTTTCCGCTTTTTCGACGCGGGGACTGTGACCTTAGACTTTCCACAAGTGTTCGTCATGATGTTCCTGAAAAAGAAAAGAATTGATTAATAAAGGAAAAATCACCCAATATGTAAATTAAGTCTTAAGAAAGTAGAATCCAAGTAGTCCAAATAACTAAAAAATTGTACGAATACCCAAGCATGCATAATTCATATAGTAATACTAGTATAAAACAACGTGATAAAGTAATAAAGAACAAAAACAAATCATGACATAATAACAATAATGATTAAGAATAATAACAAGTAACCTAAATAGACTAATCATAAAAGCAATAAGCAAAAATACCTAAATAAATAAATAAACCTAATGTTAGAAACAAATAGTAATAGAACAGTGAGCAATGAATTCAACTAATGAATAATTAGTATACTAATCTAAAATAGTAACCAATATAACTAGAAAAGAAACAAAAAATGACTAGCAGGAATGCTAATAAACAATAAAGAAATAAAATAACTAAAAATAATAGATAAAAATGAAGGACTAAATAAATAAGTAAAGGAATATACTAATAAAATAAAATAATAATAATAATAATAATACTAAAGCAAAAATATCAAGAAGTAAAAGGAAAACCGACGGTAGTGGTCAGAGCTTGGAGAAACGACAGTGGTGCAATGATGGGTCGGCTGAGGAACAGCGGTGGTTCGGGTAGGCGATGTGCGTTTGCATGGTGGTGTGGGGAGAAAAAGGAGAAAGGGAAAAGAAAAGGCTAAAAATTGAGGGTTTCGGGTAGAAAGGGTGAACGAGGGAGAGATGATGGAGGAGAATGGTATGGTTGGTTGTTTGGGGGGTTGGTCTGTCGGGGTTGAAATGGCAAGAGAGGAGATGGAAGGGAAGAACGGAAGAGGCCGAAATGGGGGTTTTGGTTGGGTTGATGGTGGATCAAGGAGGAGAATGTGTATCGAGGGTGGGGCGACAGAAAGGGCGTGGGGTGTGGATGGTAGCCGGCCGGTGGGGGCATGGTGATGTTGCGGCGGCTAGGGTTGGGGAATTTGAGAAGAAGAAAAAAAGTAAAAATTAAATAAGAATTAGGGATTTAAAAGGGTGACACGGCCGTGAGGCCCAAATGCGATTAATGGAATAGCCTAATTTTCACACGGCTATGTCGCACGACCATATGCAATCTCCTTCGCTTCTCCCACGCTCGTATGGCACGGTCGTGTCTCACACATGGTTGTGTGTCTTGCTTGTGTAACTCTCTAACTTGTTTTAAATTTGAAAAATTAAGCTCCATGTTTCACATGGCCTAGGGCACGCCCGTATGTCCAGGCCGTGTGGATTGTTTTAGCCCGTGTCTCTGTCGATTTTAGGGAAAATTAAGTCTTAGGCTCCACATGGCCGTGTAACTCACTGCCGATTTTTAAAAAAATTTTAAAACTAAGTCAAAAAGATTCACACGGCCTAGGACACGTCCGTGTGTCCAGGCCGTGTGGGTTTTAAAAACCACTTTTTTAGATTAATTAATTTTTAAAAATATCATGAGATAAAATTAGTAAATTAGGAATGTTAATACTCAGGTTACCTCCCGATAAGCGCTTATTTAAAGTCTAAGCTCACTTACCTCGTATTCGCACGGTCATGATGGTTCCTGAATTCAAAACTCCTCTTTCTCGCTGTCAATTCTTTTATTCAAATGAGGTTTAAGTAATTAGAATGAGTTACCTCAACTGTACTGTATGGGAAGACATTAAGTACTGTAAAAGGAGTCGTTCTATTTGCGTTGAACTCTGAAGTGGTTATTCGAGGGTCGATCTCATCTAACAGTACCTGGTCCTCAACCTTGAAGTGGTTCGAACCATCCTTAAGCTCGTCATGGAGTCACTTCGATTTTTCATTGTGTATTCTCGGTTTCTCCTTGACATGTGACCGCCATTCATCTAGTTCATCGATTTGTAACCCTCGTTCTTTATGAGTTGTTCTAGTTTTATCACATGGATTAGATCGTGGCTCTATAGCGCTTTTTCACAGAGTTTCCTACAAAGAGTGTTGAGCCACAGGGTTACTTGTATTAACAGAATTTTTATAATTAACTCGGTCACTAGATATCTTAGCAGAATCACGGGATTGGAGTTTAATCGTGTCATCACCTACACGAAGTACGAGTTCAACTATACCAACATCAATAATCATTCTGGCAGTTACTAAAAAGGGTCGTCCTAAAATTAAGGGTGTGTCATTATGCTCATCCATATCTAAAACAACAAAATCAACTGGGAATATGATTTTTTTCAATTTAACTAGAACGTCTTCAACAATACCCCTAGGAAATCTAATAGTTCTATCTGTCAATTGAATGCTCATCCTAGTTTGTTTGGGTTTCCCAAGACCTAGTTGTTTAAACATTTTATAGGGCATAACATTTATACTCGCTCCTAAATCAGCTAAAGCATTATTAACACTTAAACTACCAATTAAGCAAGGAATAGTAAAACTCCCTAGATCTTTCAATTTGTTGGGTAGTTTATTCTGTAAGATAGCTGAGCAAACTGCATTTAGCTCCACGTGCGACGAATCATCTAACTTCCGCTTGTTTGCTAAAAGCTCCTTTAAAAATTTTAAGGAATTTGCCATCTGCGAAAAAGCTTCAATAAACGATAAGTTAATATGTAACTTTTTTCAACAGTTTAAGGTATTTACCGAATTGTTCGTTTGTGTGGTCTTTCCTTGTCGCGTTAGGATATGGTACACGAGGTTTATACTCCTCACTTACTGGTTTTTGTTCGTTGTGGCTTACCTCAACCTTACCATTACTTACCACAGTTTCTTGCCTCGGTTCAGATTCAGATTCAGCTAACCCTTCTTCATCTCGAATAGTAATTGCATAAAGCTGTTCTCTTGGGTTAGTTTCGGTGTTGCTTGACAAGCTACCTTGTGGTCGTTCTAAAATCATCTTTGCCAATTGACCAATTTGATTCTCAAGCCCTTGAATCGACGCTTGTTGATTTTTTAGTGCTGTTTTGGTGTTTTGGAAACGAGTTTTTAACACCAAAATAAACTTCGTCAACGTCTCCTTAAGGTTCGGCTTCTTCTCTTGTGAGTAAGATTATTGTTGAAATCCTGGAGGGGGTTGTTGTCTTTGATTTCCTTGACCACCCACAAGAGATTTGGATGGTTCCTCCAACCTGCATTATACGTGTTACTATAGGGATTATTCTGAGGTCTAAAATTGTTACCCATATAGTTGACTTGTTCGTTCTCTGTGATAAGGCTGTAGGATAGGTATTCAGGATTGTTCATCCCTCATCCATTTGTATCACACTGCATCACTGGATATACTAGCGTAGAACTATATAAACCATCAATCTTTTTACTCAAAATTTCTACCTGATTTGATAACATGGTAACAGCATCAACGTTAAAAACATGAGCTGCTTTCATCAGCTTTGTTCTCATAACTTGCCACTAATAATTGTTTAGTGACATCTCCTCTATAAACTCATAAGCCGCTTCAGGTGTTTTGTTATTTAAAGTCCCACCGGCGGCTGCATCGATCAATTGCCTAGTTAAGGGGTTCAAACCGTTGTAAAAAGTTTGAACCTATAACCATAGAGGTAACCCATAGTGAGGGCACCTTCTCAATAAATCCTTATACCTCTTCCATGCATCATATAAGGTCTCTAAATCCATTTGTACAAAGGAAGAGATATCATTACTCAGCTTAGCTGTCTTAGCCGGTGGAAAATATTTCAACAAAAAATTTTCGGTCATTTGCTCCCATGTAGTGCTAGAACCTCGTGGTAGGGAGTTCAACCACTATTTAGCCTTATTCCTCAACGAGAAAGGAAACAACCGAAGGTGAATTGCATCGTTAGAAATGCCATTTATATTAAAAGTGTCGCAGAATTCTAAGAAATTAGCCAAATGAGTATTTGGGTCTTCGTCCTGCAAATCATCAAACTGAACAAACTATTTAATCATTTGAATAGTGTTAGGTTTCAGTTCAAAATTATTTGCAACAATAGCAGGGACTTTTACTCCACTGAATTAAGCACATCAATCATGAATTAATATCCTGAAAACATTAAAACATGGAATAAGTACACATAATTGAGATCAAGAAATCAAGTATTTATCATTTAATTCATAAAATTAAATAACAAGATCCATCATAGGTTTCATCTTCCCTAGGTATTTAGGGAATTTAGTTCATACTTTGGGAGGAAAACATTTCAAAATTAGGAAAACAACAAAACATAAAGAAACCCAAAAACTTCTAGAGAAGTTGATTAGAGATCTTCAATATTGAAGGAAATTCTGCTTCTGAGTTGATTTCGACGGTGTTCTTCTAGTAATTTATTCGTTCAACTCTGCGTCCTCCCTTAGGTCTTCTTCTAGTGTGCATTTATAGACTTTAGAATACTTAAAAACCCTAAAAATTGGCTTTTTTCGCGTGTTTGGAAAACAGGGAGCGATATCAACACTGGCTGGCACATAGGCGTGTGGCCAGCCGTGTGGCTCACATGGGCGTGTGCTCAGCCCATGTGGGAATGGCTTGGCCATGTGGATCCTTAAAATAGCTCGTTTTGTCCGATTTTGGCCCGTTTTCTACTCTTTTTGCTCCCCTATGCTCTCCTAAGTATAGAAACATGAAATTAAAGGATTAGGAGCATCAAATTCACTAAATTAAATAATAAAACATCCAAAAACACATCAAGAATGGGATTAAAATATGTTACTTTTATGGCTTATCAATCATTCATGTTTGTTTTGTAGTTTATAAAGATTAATCCTTTCATGATTTGTGATTATCCTTCCCAACAATATCATCTACAGGGTTTAAACTTGAGTTCTTTTTATATTCTAAATTGATCTTGAATTTTATAACATTCTAATTAAATCCTCAAAGTATCATTATTGTAGTTGCACTAATTAAGTCATTCTATCAACCTAACCATTAGCTTGAGTGTTAAGTGTAAGCATAAATCTTATGTGGAATATATAGTTAACTCTCTCTATAACAACCCATTTATCTATCCAGATTTTGCCTGTTATAAAAAGGTGTTTGTTATACACCTATCTGTTATAATGAGATAATCGTTGTAAGCTCGCCATAGAATTTATATAGTGAATTTCACATGATTAATTATAAAGTTCATAAATCTAACAAGTTCAATTAATCAATGAGTTATCAAAATAAATTAATTAATTTTTCACGAGTTACTAAATTCAAATAATCAATTTATAAGTTTATGATATTCCAAATTCATAGTAAAAAAATTTAATTAGGGAACTTAATAGTTTATTAAACTGACATCTTTAATTCCATTCATTGAAGATTATTTTCATTTAATAAAATATAATTAATAGATTTCTTCACGTGAAGTTTAATCATTTTATTGAAATAATATTTTAATTAAGATAATTTTCATTTAATAAATGATAATTAATAGACTTGCTTATATGAAATAACTATAATATACTTAAAAATTTAGGCAATATGTTGTTATAAATAACTAATTTAATAAAGAATGTATTTTATAACTATGGATGTTGCTAATATAGCAAAATGTTATTATAGCGGGTGACTGTTATAGAGAGGGTCAACTGTATTTAGAACACGTTGATTAAACTGTAAACAAGAGTATACATATTACATATACATCTTAAATCTGACATTATTGACATAAATTTATTATTTTTAACACATCAAATCTTAATTATTTATGCAATACAAATACATACCTTCATCAATGTTTTATGTGTATTAATGTATAGATAATGAGTAAAAAAGGGAGAGTCCAAGTATCCCAAGAACTCACAATATAGTTACTGATCATATGGTTAAAGTTATGGCGATAAGATTCACTGAGGTCTAAGTATTTGAAGATCCATCTTATCCTATGCGAAATTTAGTATAAAAAATTTATATTAGCGTTACGTGGGCTAATACGTTATCTTAATAATGTCGCGTAAAGTTGAAAAAAAGAAAAGAGTCCACCCTTACACTTGGTCATTGTCCAATAGATGAACGAGGATTTGAATTAAAAATAAAAGCAAGAAATAGAGAGCAAATGGATGGGTTTAATTTGTAGTGCTTTTCATAGACAACTGCCTTTTTTTTTTTGCTCAATCATAAGCAATGTTGGGTTGAAACACTCCCTTCCTATACCACCTTATACAGCTATGAACAATAAGGGCCACTCTGCAAATATAAACTTTTAAAGCTGTTTTTTTCTAAAATCCCAATTGATTAACTCTTCTTTTTATGCATCTCTTTCAGTATATTAGTAAAACCATCTTTTGTATTAATTTAAATTCGAAGTTGATTCGAGTAAAATTTTAAACTAAAGTATTAGATATGATTTTTCTTTTAAACCCATCATTTTCACCTTCCATGAATGGAACTTAATATTTCCATAGTTTGATCTCTCATGTTGTTGAACGAAAAAAAATAATTTCATCATTTGATCTCTCGTACTGTTGAGCGAAATTTTTTTTAAAAAATTCTTATTATTTTTTTAATTTTTTGTGAAAATTTTTAATTAAACTCTCTTAAAATTTTTGAAAATTTTCATTAATCTCACAAAAATTTTAATTAGACCTAATTTTTTTTAAAAATTTATTAAACTCCTAAAATGTTTCAAAATTTTACTGAGCCCCATAGTTCCAAACTCTGCAACTATTTAATGTGTATATATATGTATAAAGATCACTAAGAATCATGATTTGACCAATATAAGATAACATCAGTCTAACAAATTGGTCACCACATTTAGATGAAGACCAAAAACAACTTATCACGTTATAAATTCAAAATTGATAATAAATACATTGCTACAGGGTCTTCAAATTTCGGTTAAAATCAAATTAATTGATTGAATTGATCTAATTCGGTTAACTGATCTAGTTCGGTCAGAGGTCAGTTAAAAATTTTTTGCAATTTCAGTTAACGGTTAATTCGATTTAAAATCGGGTAATTAACCAAACTTTATAAATAATATTATATATTATATGTATTAGGCTATTACTAATTCGAATAATTTAATCAAATGAACATTATCAAATATTTTTTATGTTTTATATTTGTTTTAACAAGAAAAAGCAAAAGATATAAATTTCGGTTAATTCGATTAACCGACCGAATTAACCGAAATATTTCAATTCGGTTAACAGTTAAAAGATTAAAAAGTTCAGTCAATTCGATTAATACTAGTTCGGTTCAATTAACTATTTGAAAACCCCTAATTATAGTCACTCAAAATACTAAAAAAACAGAATTATATTAAGCATTAACCTAAAATTAATAAGTTAATAAGTATATATATATATATATATATATATTCATATATATAACACAATAGGCAAATAAAACATTTTTTCAACACAAAACAATGAGAGAGTAGTGCTGAGAGGTTTCAATGAAACAAAAAAAGAACAAGGGTATGTTGGAAGGGTAAAATAAGATGATTATGTCGCATGGATATAGCACAAAGCAACGGCATGCATGCATGCATGCAGACATGCATGATTTTGTAACTTCAATGTCACGCTACCTGCCCATGCGTGTGTGATTCTGTCCCTTGGCACCTTTGCTTCTAAAGTTTCTGGTTTTTTTTCAGTTGTTCCTTTTCTTGCTTTTTCTTAACTCAAACCCCAAAGGGTCAACTCAGCTCTGACTGCTGCTTTTTCAAGCTTTTTCTTTTTTCTCCTTTTTGACAAATTAAGTACAATCAATAGGATTTATATTATTTAATCTTGTTGATGGAATATTTATACTCTTTTAGTTTAAGGTTTTTCTTTCTTGATTCCGAATAGAATTTAAAAGGGTTTATAGAGTTTGACGGGAGCGTTTAATTCACCAAGACCCTTTAAGGACATGTGGTAGTATTCTTACTCACTAAAATCCTTTAAAGGCATATGTTTGAACCCTATCAAGGTAAAAAATATTAAAATGCATTTCTTTGTCCTTGATGAATTAGACATTCTCGTCAAACTCCGTAAACCCTTTTAAACTCTTTTTAGAGTAAAGAGACAAAATTCAAAACTAAAATTAAGTATAAACACCCAAAAACACAATATCTCCGTTACGATTCTCCTGTTCCACGACCGGCTCAAAAAGTCACCTCCCCTAAACAAAGCTCTTCCCCACTTTCATGTAGACATAATATCAACATTTAATTTCATATGAACATGCATGCTTCCGGATAGATTCTAAATAGTAAATAGATAATGATACATCATTTAACATTTTTAAGTATTTATTTACCTTCGTTTTAAATCATACGTTATCATTTGGTTTATTAATAATACATGAAATTATATAGTATGAAATATAAATTCAAGTTACACCCTGAGGAGGTTTGGTTCATAAAACATAAGATTTTTCTGTTAATCTTACATTCCATAACCACATTCCTACGTTTAGACAAAAAAAAAATATTTTGAGCCGGTAATATGATATTGTTAGTAGTGTCAAATTTTAAATATATATAGTAAGTTGTATATAACATCAACCTTACGCAAGATTACATTTTTTTAATATTTTTATCACATTTTGAATGACTGATTCATTTTAGTTAAATCAAAAGAAATAGTATATTTATATTTTCATTATTTCAAAATTTTATTTTAATATGTATTTTATAATACATTTATTTTAATTATATGTTACAGATATAAATATCTTTGCCAACACCGCGCATCTAGTGTAGTGGTATCATAGTACCCTCCCACGGTACTGACCGGGGTTCGATTCCCCGGATGCGCATTTTTACGTTATGCCATCTGATTGAGCAGTAGCTTTTTTTTTTTCTGAAATGAATAATACTTTTTAGGAGTTAAAAAGTGAAATTTTAGTACTATATTAATTTATGATTTATAAAAATTAAGGGCACTATATTGACCAATTTTCATTTTGGTGGTGGGAGCAAAAGATTTTTTATATCAAATCTATAGTTGACATTAATCCTGGAATATTTTTTGTACAATCTTCAATGACTAAGAATAGGGTTAAGAAATGGAGAAAATTGAAAAATCGATTTTAGTCTACGTATTTGGTTCAAGTTTGTATTATTCAGTTCGATTTCGAATTGATATTAGGGTTGAGTAAAAAAATTGATCAAATCAAGAAATCAAGTCGAACCGATAATTCAGTTCAGTTCAACTTGAGTTTTTTTTATAATTTGGTTTCAGTTAAATGATGTCATCGAACCACATTAATTTAGTTCGGTTCTAATTTATTCCGTTAGATACTAAAAAGTCCAAAAAGAACATTTAAAATTTTCAAGAAAAAAAGTCAATATTTTTTTAAACATATAAGCTGTCATTTAAAACCCAAAATAAAACCCATTACTTCAAATTTCCAAATATAACTTTGATTAAGCTTTTACATAAGGGTGAGATTGGTTTGGTTTGGTTGTTTTTCATTTTTTTGAACCAAAATTGAATCGTAGACATAAGAAACCGGTTATTACCGAACCGTGCTAAATCGGTTCAGTTCAGGTTTCCATTTTATTTTTTTTTTGGATTTTGAGATTTTGGGCTTTATTTAAATAAAACTATCTTCAGATTTGAATTTTTCATCTTTAATTAGATAAAATTATCTTTATTTTATGTTTCTTAGACACTATTTGACAATTTAATTTTTTTTTTTTCAATTATACATCAAATCTCAATTAATATATTTATCTAAAAAAATAAATTGTAAAATCTATAATTATTGTTTTTTATTAAAATTCTAATTAAAGCTTGATTTAATCACTTTCAATTTTAATTGAACATAATCAAATGTTAAATTATTTATATTTTATAACTCTTAGTGTGTATTGGCAACAAAAAAAACCCAACTTGAAATGTTAATAATAATAACCGAAATTTTAGAAGTTTTAACAATAATAATAATAATAATAGAAAAAAGAACACAGTACATAATAAGTAAAAAAATGAGATAAACACTTGAATTTAGGGAAGTATTAACAATAATAATAAATAAACAATGAATTATATTTAAGTTTTATTTTTAATTTAATTATAAAATGTGTAAAAATATAATAAAAGTTATATTTAAAATTTAGAAGTAATGGTTTTCCTTTTTTGGGGGGTTAAATGAATTTATATATTGGGCTTATATGCACAAAAAATATTGGTTTTTTTTTTAATTTTTAAACAATTTTTTGGACTTTTCGATGTTGAATAGAATAAATCAAAACTGAATCAAATTGAATTGTCAGTTCGGCTTGGTTTCTCGATTTTTTTGCTCATCTTTACTTTTACATATTCTATAATTAAATTAAAAATGAAAAAAATAAACCCTAAATCTAATTTCAATATTAATCTCTCACGGACTTTTTTACTTATTATTATTGTTAAAACTTCTAAAAATTCTAGTGTTCATATCTTTTTTACTTATTATGTAGTTGTTAAAACTTTTAAAATTTTGGCTACATTTTCAAGTTAGGTGCTTTTTTTTGCTGTCATTACACATTAAAAGTTATAAAATATAAATAATTTAATAGTTGATTATGTTAAGTGAATATTGAGGCTGATTAAATCAATGTTTAATTAGATTTTTAATAAACATTTATAATTATAGATTTTACAAATTGTTTTAGATAAATATATTAATTAAGATTTTATGTATAATTGAAAAAATTTTAAATTGTCAAATAGTGTCTGAGAAAGTTAATTTTATCTAATTAAAGTTGAAAAGTCCAAATATATTTTGTCTAAATAAAGTTCAAAAGCTCAAAGCCCAAAAACAATATGGAAACTCAAACCAAACTGATTTAGTACTGTTCAGTAATAACTGGTTTTTTATGTCCACCAATTCAGTTTCGATTCGAAAAATGAAAAAACCGTATATCTTGATTCAGTTCAAAAAACCAAATCGAACTGATCTCACACCTAGTTGATGTTTTCACCCAAACTATACAATTCGGTTCGGGTTCGATTTTTACACATGGAACTTGTTTTATTCAAATCAAACCGAATGAAAAAGATCTTCGTTTAAATGAATAGAATAGTCCTAATAGAATAATAAATTGACTATTTTAATATTTCTATGGACTAATTCATTTAACCCAATTATTATTATTATTATTATTTGATAGTGATGAATTTAATAGATTGTATGACATATTGTAATCATTCAGTTATAATAAATGATTTATGAAATATCATAATCACTCAATTAAAACTAGCAAACAATTACACTAATTAAAAAAGTGAGACAGAAAATCATTAGGTATACTAATAATTTACATATTAGCTTTCCTTTTAACAGCTTTAAATGATTTATCAACTTAATAGATTAACAAAAAATAATTTTTTAAATGGTCTTATTGATGATTATGATATTAATTTAATTATATAATTCACTTTATAAATGCATAAATGAGTCTAGCGTAGAGTTGTCCATGGACCAGGCCGAGCAAAGTAAACAATTTAGGCTCGTTTTCAATCCCGGGCTTCAACTTTTGCCCAAACTCGACCTGGATAAAAAATGCTAAAACCCAAGACCGGCCCTCCCGTATTAAATTTTTTTATATTGTTTTTTTATAAAATAAATTTAAAAAATATAATACATCAAATACACTAAAAATATTAAAATAAATGTTTCCTAACAAAAGAAAAAAATTAAAAAATATATATTTAAATAACACTAAAATAAGTTCAACTTAGCAAGCAAATACCTCTAAAATAGTAGCAAAATTAATAATAAAACAAGATTTAAACAATATCCAAACAATAACAATAAAATAGTAACAATATAATAACGATATGATACCAAAACAATGAAAAAATAGTGGCAAAATAGTAAAAAACAGAAAGTTTTTTTTTCTTTTTTTACAAATTCAAGTCTGATCGAGCCTGGACAAAAAAGTTTACTCGTGGCCTGGCCCATTTAGAAAAGGGGCCTTATTTTTTTGTCCAAACTTATTTTTCGGGCCTATATTTTTGCCTAAACCCTCTTACTTTTCGAGTGAACCTTCAGGCTGGACCGAGTGACCCGACTAGAAGTGTGCATGGGCCGGGCGGCCCGGCCCGGCCCGAAGTCCCACCCGAAAAATGGGAGGGTTTGGGTAAAAATATAGGCCCGAAAAATGGGCTTGGGCAAAAAAAGAGGCCCGTTTAGACAACGGGCCGGGCCTCGGGCAAGATTTTTTTGGCCCGGGCCTGGCCTGATTTTAATATTAAATTATTTTTAAATTTTTTTTATTTTAAATTTTAAGTAACTTTAGTTTTTTTATTGTTTTTAATGTTATTTTGATATTGTAAAATTTTTGTTATTAATATAATTTAGTTCTTAATTTAGTTCTAATTTGTTTCAATTTTTTAATTTTAATATAATTATTTTTTATTATATTTTTAATTTATATATTATTTTAAGAATTATTTTAGTCCCATTTTTTTTAATATTTGTTTTTATGTTTTAAATGCATTTGATTTATTATATTTTAAAGTTTTTTATTTAATAAAAAAAAGTAAAAACATTTTTTTAATATGGTCAGGCCGGGCTGGGCCGGGCTCGGGCCTATCATTTTTTTCTCGGGCCCGGCTTGGACAAAATTCTAGGCCCATATTTTGGGCTGCGCCAGGGCCGGGCCTTGAAAACGAGCTAAAAATTTTTTATGGCCCGGCCCATGCACACCTCTAGACCCGACCAATGGACAAGTTTAATCTAAAACATGTATTATGATTGTTGTAAAAAAATAAAAAAAATTTAATATTAGATATTTTTTAGTCCGGTGATAATTTTTTTTTTTACAAAGCCCAAATTTAATAAAAACTGTCGATAATCACAATTATCGATTTCAAATTTCTTAATTTTTAATTCAATACGGCTTAGATTTCTATTCAATTTAATTTTTGTTCAAAAGCCTAACCAAATACATCCATGAGATAATTTTATTAGCAATGCAAGCTCGAATCCCATTTGTCGCCATGTACATTAACATACACGAAAACTTTAGAGCTCTCTTTGTCACTGAATTGTTTGTTTATTGTTGCTCAACTCATTACTAATTAAGGTATTATTTGGAGTTTGAATTTGGTAACAACTCTCACATTAGGAATTGGATTTGTTTTTTCGCCCAAGTTCATTGCTTCCATATTGAGGCCTAAATTAAGCAATTGTTTCCACATTGAAGCTTGAACTTTTTTTGTCCAAGTTAGCCCTTGAATTTCCCAACCGTTCCCATATTAGCATGAATTTGACAACTGTTTGCATGTTGGGGTATAAACATGGAAATAGTTCCTACGCTTGAGCCTGAATTTTAGGATATTCAAAGAAATATTATGAACTAACTTAGACAAAAAAATTCAAGCTCCAACGTGAGAATAGTTACCAAGTTGCCCTAAAAGTGATTTAACCCCTAATTATAATAATTGACAATATAATCAACTAGCTAGCTACTGGGGCTAGGAATGTCAATGGACTTGAAATTTGCATTATAATTTTACAGCCTCATCTCAACTTGTTATTTTTACATAATACTCACAAAAAAAGCTACGTCTATTTTAACATGATTTATTTCAAAAAATTTAGTCCATCTATTTTTCAAATTTAAAAATGCAAGTCAAATTGCTGACACAATTAAAATTATTTTATTAAATTCAAGATCAATTCAAAGTCATTTTTTGTTACATTGCTATTAAGTAGGTATTTCTTTCATTTTAAAATGTCATACCAAAAAATTGAAAAGAAAGATTTCAACTGTATCTGAATTTTAAAATCTGAAAAGTAAAAAAACTAAATCTTTTAAAATAAAAATAAAAAGGCTTAAGCGTATAAAAAGCCCTTAAACTTAAAAAAAAAAATTAAGCCTTTTTTTTTTGCACTCAATCGAGTACTTGAACTTTCAAAATACATAAAAATACCCTTCAAACTTAAAAAAAATAAAAAATTAAGCCCTTGTTTTTTTTTTTGCACTCAATTGGGTACTTGAACTTCCCCTAATTTTTTCATCACATGTCATGCTGTGTTGCGACACATTATGGCTTTAACTAAAAAAAACTAAGGATCGTTAACTTTAACGGTCAACAGTTAAAGTTAATGGTTAAAGAGCCTTTCTTTTTGTATTTTATAATTTTTTTATGATTTTTATAAAATTTTACAATTTTTATAATTTTTTTCTAATTTTAATAATTTTATATTTTTTATTAAAATTTAATAACTTTTATTGATTTTTTAAATAATTTTTTGTCACATGTTACGTTGTGATTGTGACACGAGGTGATTTTAACTGAAAAAAATTAGGCACAGTTAACTTTAGTGGTCAACTATTAAAGTTAACAGTCAAATAACATTTTTTATGACAGTTTAAATATCCAATTGAGTGCAAAAGAAAAATCATGTGCTTAATTTTTTTTTTAATTTGAGAGTATTTTTAATACATTTTAAAAGTTTAAGTAGCTAATTGAATATAAAAAAATAGGAATTTAATTATTTTTTAAAAAAAATTGAGGACTTTTTACACATTAACTAAAATAAAAAGACTAAATTTCAAATAAGCGAAAGTTACACTGATTTACAGCATATTTAAAAAAAAAAAAATGTGTGTGTTTTTCTCAGTTACCCGACCCGAGATTCACCAATATTGATTTGAATCTTGATTTCTAATTTCCTAAAGAGTGGGATCACCCATTTCAATTTTGGGGGTTTTCATCAAAGAACAGAGAGCTGGCTCGTCGAGAAGAAAAGGTTGTAAAAGACGGAAATTTTCGATTTAAGATATGGCGGTGATGGAGAAGCTTAAGATATTCGTAGTGCAAGAGCCAGTTGTAGCTGCTTCTTGCCTCATCGCTGGTTTTGGTTAGTTTTTTTTTTTTCGATCATTGCTAATTTAATCCCTAGTTGTATGCTGTTTGGGTTTAGTATAATTTGGAATTAGAAGAAACATTGGCTTTATTAGGAAATTCAGAATCATCTACGCTTTTAGTTGAAAGTTGTGTGTGTTTTTCTTTTTGAATAATCTGAAATTCGATTCATAAATTATCATCCATTGTATGACTTATACGTATATGTCATGATCCAAAGGATTCTAGATCTATTAACAACTGCAGTGGCAAGGGAAAGTACCATTTTGGGGGAAGGGGTAGCCATGAACTCCAAAAGGATTAGTTGTGAACCATCAAACAGACGTGAAGGATATCTTAGTCATTAAAAAAGAAGGATTCTAGATCTGAAGTGATGCATAAAGTTGGTACATTCTATGGCTGAAATCGCTGCGATCGAGTTAATATTGTGTCTAATAATCAAAACAACAGTGGTAGGGGAAAATGCGGGTCTTGAGCTAACACATTGTGAGAACACGCGATTATTGCAGTTAGGGTAATGAGTATATGAATCCAAAATGATAGTGTTTTCAGTTGTTGACTGTATGAATCTATCTTGAAGAAAGAACAATATTCCGCAAAGAATGGTGTTTGAATTTTCTGGCTTTTTCCTGCATTTTTGTGAAGATTGAGCCTTTTTTTTTTTTCTTTTTATCTCTTTTGTTGTGTGCTTGATACTTTTGTGAAAATTATGCAGGTCTCTTCCTACCAGCTGTTGTAAGGCCCATTTTAGATTCCATGGATTCATCAAAGCAAGTCCCTCAACCTGCTTTAAGAGACGTAAGTATAGCACGTATCTTTTTATACAGGCTTTATTTGTTGTTTTTATTTGTGGATTAGCTTAACCCCATTAATTGGGTTTAGACATGTAATAGGAGAGAAGTTTTGAGATTCTAGTTACGGGGTATTTGTTCTTTTCTTTTGACATGGCAGATTTCTAATCCTTGCATACAGTTTCAAGACTATATTTGAAAATGGTGGAAAGTTAGAGCATTCAATACAATGAGTTTCAGCTGTCATCAATACCCTTCTACAACTGATAACGCTTACATTCTAGCTGCACTAAAGAGAGTTGTTCTTTTTCTGCAGATCTTCCTTATTTGAACTTGGATGTCAAAGTTGTTATTAATGCCTGTTACCTTTTGTGACTATTATGTTAGTCAAAACTATATACATTTTCATCTAGGTATAAGGATTGATTGGTATCATTGAAGGGGAGAATAGATACTATAATACGAGACCACTATAGAAGTTCTTGCTTCGTTCAATGCATATAGGATAAGATGCTTGATAAAAACTTCTGTATATCTGAAATGTGTGCCTTGTCCTTGATGCATCTCTTTGGAAAAAGAACACTGGTTTGAATCAGCATTGTCGGAGTTATCATGCTTATGAGCTAGATCAACTACATTAGTTTTTCGTATGTGCTCCAAAATTCTTTCAACTTTGGATATCTAAATCCCGGTTAATGCTAAAAGGTTCTATGAAACACACCCTATAAATTTTATAGCCTTAGTTATGCTTACAGTGTCGTATTTTTATGTTCTCGTTTTAACAGATTGATGTGCTCCATTGTTGCAGGTGGTTTCAGGTGTGACTGGTAAAAAACAGGGTTGATATGATTTATGGATCGAAAAGAGGCAAAAATTTGTGTAGCTCTTAATCACCGACGAAATAAGTCCAACTTTTTTAATTTGAGGAACTTTCTAAAGTGCCTTTCAACCTCATGTTTAGTATGAGAATTTGAGTGTTACTTATATTTTGATTTTCATGGTTAAAGTCCATTGTTCTTGCTATAGGAAAATCATCGGTTTAGTTTAGTGAACGAAGAAAATAAGCATTAGGAGTCTTATCGCCGGTTTGGGGGTTTGACTCGAATCGACACAACCTCAGATTTAATCAGGATCCAATGTGGCCATCTGATATCTAGGCCAACATAGTCATATTTATACATGCAAAAGATTACCATTACAGCCATAGCCATAGCCATCCAAATAAAAGTAGATATACATTACATTTAATTAGTCACTTTCATTTACAGGAAAATATCAAGCTGCTTAAATGGATTAATATTTTGACCACTACTGCAGCCTACACAGGTAATTCTGTTCATTTCAACCTCATGTTATAAAATAGGGCTTGCCTTGGATTAGAAAGATCAGGCCATAAACCTATCCTTCTTTCCCCTTTTGCTCCATGGAACCACTTGCTTTAAGCCTTGATAGATACTTCCCTGTCAAGTCCAAACACCAAATCAAACAACTTTTCTAGGATGTAGTAGTGTAAGAATTAAAAACAAAACAATAAAAACTTTTTATTGAAACTAGGACAGGGACTGAAATAGAGGTGTTCATGGGCCGGGCTGGGTCGGGTTCGGGTCGGGCTCAACTAAAAAATCATACCCATTTATTGGGCTCGGGTAGGGTCAGGCCCAAAAAATGGGCCTAAAATTTTGCCCAAGCCCGACCCAGATAAAAATACTAAAACCTGAGCCCGGCCCGGCCCGCCCGTATTAATTTTTGTATTATTTTTAAATATATATAATACATCAAAAATACTAAAAATATCAAAATAAATATTTCCCAACAAATTGAAAATAAATTTTGAAAAATATGTAAACTTAAATAATACTAAGATAAATGTAACTTAACAAGCAAATACTTCTAAAATAATAAAAAAATTAACAAATGCCTTTAAAATAATAAGAAAATTAACAATAAAATAAAATTTATACAATATTCAAACAATAACAACAAAATAATAGTAATATAATAGTAAAATGGTAGCAAAATATGAAGAAATCAACAAGAAAATAATATTAAAAAATAAAAAAATATGCAGATTTTTTTTGTCCTGTAGTGTGTTCGGGCCGGGCCGGGCCGGGCTCAGGCTAAAAATATCTTACCCGAGGCTCGGCCCATTTTTTAAACGGGTCTTTTTTTTTGTCGAAGCCCATTTTTTGGGCTTATATTTTTGCCTAAACCCTCCCACATTTCGAGCAGGCCTTCGGGCCGGGCCGGGTAGCCCGGCCATGCACACCTCTAGACTGAAATGAAGAAGTAAACTCAATTGAAATCCATAACCATAAATAAGGCGAAAATGAGATGGGTGCATGCCTAGTTGCCTACAAATCTAGAAAAATTTGCTGGTGGGACACTTGATTTTACCCGTCCTTCCTATCCTACGGCAACCAAACCCTGCCCATCATAGCAAAATAGCAGTACAGCTAATTTATTGCCCTGTATGTACTGTTCATTTCTCTATAAAGTTGTGACTTTAAAGCAAGACTATTCTTTTAAAAAATTGCACCATAATGAAAAAATATCATAATAACAAAGTGGTCGATTTCTGGTTTTATGGTTTAATCCATTTACCTATTTAGTAGGTTGAAATTGATGATAAAGTAAGTTCCTCTCATCAAATAATGAGATGGATCAGACATTCAGGTATTCACAGCTACGTGCATATTCGATCAATCAAAAACTTAAATTTGTTTTTTTTTTTAAATAAAAAATATGTTTATAAAATATTAATATAAATCACAAATAATATTTTGGAACGAGATTTGGAACTTACCCAGAAATGAGATTTGGAACGAGAAAGAGTGTTAAAGCTGCTACCATATTCATCTCCAAAAGATGGGAACACATCCCTTCTTCGAGAACCAAGAAACCCTTTATCTCTCTTCACTCTCTTGCTACTAACCACCATGGCACCACCACCACCACCACCACCGTGCACCACCATATTCTCAGGACTAAAACTACCACTACGAAACGACCCATAACACTCACTTCCTATCCTAAAAGAAGAAGACTGAAACCTAGCCTTGCCCATATAAGGACCATCCAACACCGTGGTCGGCGAATAAAGCTTGCCGCCGGCGGTGTTCTTAGCAGCATCCAGTATCAGCAACCTAGGAGGCAGTTCCAAGCACTTTCGACCCAAGTCATAAGTAGTGGTGATTGTTGTTGTGCAACATGGTTTGGGTTTCCCTGGTTCTTCTTCCCATCGGAACGGAACCGAGGCTAAAGCATGGTGTGGTGGGGTTAAAACCCATTGTTTTTCCGGTGATTGCATGTGTGCATGTGGGGATGAAAATAATGGTAGCTTTGATGTGGAACTCCATTCTTTCTCTGCTTTGGATCCCATGGTTTCTTTGTATAAATAAAAATGGTGACTAAAAATGATTTGTTTATATAAGCAAAAAGGAGTGGCGCCGAGTTTTTAACGTATGAAAAGAGGAGACGAAGGAAAGTCATGGCATAGCAAAAGGGTTGTAAGTCCACGGCCGTTTTTATATATTATCAAAAGTCTATAAAGATAACTTCTTTGTAAAATTAATTTCCAACCCTAACCAATGCTATACTCTCATATTGCATTTTCCACGCACAGTAATTCCAGTTTTTAACTGTACATATAGTTAAAATTTTTAATAAAAAAATTAATATACTTTTTGATTTAATGTACAGAGGTTACTTTGTCTTTTTTTTCGTAAAAGAAAAAAAATATAATTTGACTCCTAACACAAGTCTTTATAATACTTTTATGTAATCAATGTATACTTAATGGCATAATTTTGCTGAAATTTTGTCAATTTTTCTTAAATTTATTGATTTTTTAAATGTTTTTATGAAGTATACATGGATTGCTATATGAGTGGTTATGTTAGTGCTATTAAAAGAAAACAAACTGACTAAATTTTAAATGTTGAGACCCAAAGTGATCCCAAAAGAAATTAGGACTAAAGTGATAAAAGAAGTAAATTAATATTAAAAAAACAAATGAATGATTATTCCACAATGCTTTTTTACTTATGAACATAAGATTCATCAATTTATCTATATAAACCATATTCATTAATTAATTCTAAATGTACAAACTTAACGAAAAATTGATTATCATTCATTAATGCACAATGTTCAATTAATCCTCATAAATTTATGACCTTTTTGTTGGTTAAGAAAACATACATGTGCAAAAAAATCATAGATTCAATGCATATTTTTCAAAAAAACATGCCATTAAACACTTTTCATGTACCTTCAACAGCAAGTTTGGTGGATCAATGTCAAGCCTGAGTTGGAAAGTTTAATGGCGTTTTCATACAGATTGTTGTTCCATATCTGTCACATGCTAAGAAATTGAATTATTTACATTTTTCATTAATGCAAATGTCTCATATGGAGACCATAATTTGACAGTCTTAATTGCTTCTCTGGGAAGTTTGATTTTGAAGGTGAAATTGAATTATAAAATTTTAAAAGTTCGAGTGTAATTTTATTTTGTATTTATTTATAATTTTATGAATTTTTAATAGATTAGCTCGAATTTTTTTTTTCATTTTGAGGGGTAAAGCATAATTTTACTATTTATTACTTTATAATTAAATCATTTATGAAAGGACTAAATAATAAATTTTCTACTTTGGGGCCGGGGTTGTTTCTTATTGCAACTAATGCTGATATATACAATTTCTTTTTTGTTGCATCTGATAGTCACAAAGTATAATTTTATCATGTATTAATTTATAATTTTATTATTTTGATTGGATTAAATAGATTTTTTTTCATTTTAAGGGGCAAATTTTAACTTTTTCATTTATTAACTTATAATTTCATCATCTATGAAGGGATTAAACAACAAATTTTTCCATTTTGGGAGTCAAAGCCCCTTATTGTCCCTCCTAGTGTTGCCTCTTATTGCAGCCAAATATATATATATATATATATATATATATATATATATATTTTCTGAGACCAACCAGTATCCGATAATCTTATTGAGCTCAAACTAAATCTAAAGTTAAGTCAGGTCAAACTCTTAAATGAGAAGTAAAATTCTCTCAACATTGTTTTTTGAATCCACAAGACTCAGAAAACATATGGGACATCAAATTTTTTGACACTCAACTTACCACACATTATGATATATATATAACAAGAGTTAGGTGCAATGGTAAGTTATATTACACTAAACTTAGGTTCAAACACTAAAATAATATTATTGAGAGGGACAACTATGAACCTAAAAAAAAAAAAAAAATCTTTATGAACTGTAAGATAAATACGAAAGATATCTCGATTATATTAATATAATATAATATTTAACCGTGGGGATTTTGTCTATGGGTAGTAATTGCAAATAGTTAGGCTTAGTTTACAGGTTTGGTAGCAAAAAGAAGACAGAAGGTGACTAAAAGCAGAGGATGAGAGGACTCTATAGCCATCGTAAATAATTCAAAGTCAAAAAGGTAGAAAAAAAGAAGAAGAAGGATTAATTTAATAATATGATTTTTCTATATAAAGACAAAGCTTATTAAAGAGAGTGGTTGAATTATGTGGAAAAAAAAGTAACAACAAATTTCATCATCTTCAATACTAAATAAAAATTAAAAATGGGTCTCTCTTTTGACTTCAAGCTTTTTTTTTTTTATATAAAAAAAAAATCTTAACAATACAATTAGTATGACTCAAATTCAAGTTACACTTAAAAAGGAATCAACACGCAAAGTTTGACTTGGAAACTTTTCTTTAAGAAGCCATCAAACATCAATCATTCATTAATGGCTACCAATTTTCCACCACAGTAAAGCCTTGCTCATTACAAAACCCTCTTTGGACGTTATGAGCTTTTAAAAACATTTGAAGGGTCTAATGACTTTTTTTTCAAAATTTTGACCTTTTGATTCTTCTTGTATGGGTCTCTTAGAAGGGCTAATTGCACGAGAGGTTTCCAATTGATTTAAATTTTAAAATGTTTTAATTGAATTCTTTTAATATTAATATTGTATTAATTAGACTTGTCAATCTAAAAGGTCAATTAGGGTGTTGTTTAGATATCACAAGTGGAACATATTTAAATATGTGTAAATACTTATTATATAGATAAGTTAAATTTGATGTGTTTTAAAAAGAATATTATCCATGCAATTCAAGTACAAACGTATTTAAAATTTGATCCATATATTTTAAATATATTTCACATTAGATCTCGAGCTAACGTTTAATGCCTAAACCGGTTCTTATCTTGGCAAGAAAACCTAATTGTACATTACTAATAGCTTTGAGGACTCAATCAAAATGTTTTATAGTTTGAGGATTAATTTAAATAATAATTTAGCAATGCCCAGTGCTATTAACCCTAAAAAATTATAAGTTTTTTTTCTTTATGTTTTGGAATAAGGTAATATTTAGTCCTTGAATTTGGCAAATTTCTCCAACCTTGTCACTGAACTTTTTTTTTTCCTACAATAGTCTTGACACTTGGCTACTTTTCCTAATTTTAGTCCTTGTGATGAGGTGACAGTATGAAATTGTACCATATCATCATTTAACTTAGATGATGCATGTACCAAAATTGGGAAAAATTACCAAGCGTCAAGACTAATGTAGGGAAAATAAAGTTCAGTGACCAGGTTGGAGAAATTTGCCAAATTCAACTCTGTAACCCTTTGGGCAAGCCAGTCATCCGAGCAACAAAAGGTGATTAAACGTGGCCAAAACATGAAGAATTATTTAGATGCATGGACAAACAAAAAAACAGGTCAAAAAGGCAAAAAAGAGATACATAAAGTAAGCTTTATGAACGTTTTTTTATGTGTATATACACATATATACATATATATATATATATATATATATATATATATTTTGTATTATTTTGTTGCATGCATAATATAAGGACTATGGGTAGTAAGAGTGGGTGCATCACCACTCATATTTATTTATTTATTTTTATAATAAATCCTATATTTTCCAACTTGATTTAGCAAAGGGTTTTTGTCATTATCCATTAATAAACGTGCTTAAAGCAAAGATAATCATCCATATTATTCAATTAATGAACTTGAACAAGCATGATTAAGGTGTCTTAAAAAATATGCCACTAGCCTTAAACAAAAACCATATATAACACAATAAAGTATATGTTCCTTCTTTTTTCTTCTTCATGTTGAAGCTTTTAAAGCACCGACAAGTCTCTCTTAACATTTCCAGCCTCATCCTTTGGTACACACACATAAAGATTGATCATTAAATTAGCAAAAATAATTCATTGAAAGTGACTTCCAATTTATTGCATAAAACCACGTACTTAATATTGTGAAAGCAACAAATCTTAAAAGGGTGTTATCAAAGATTGATAAATTTCGAGTTAGTTTTTGTATTTACTCTTTAAAAGATTCTATTCAGTTCACGTGAAGTTTAAATCTCAACATTTATAGAACATATATGACTTGTTTTATAATGAGGAAGAAAAAACAATAAAGTATATGATTTAGGGTAAACTATATTAATAGTCACTCAATTACGCATAAGTTTTCGTTTTGATTACTTAACTAAAAAAATTATAATCTGGTCGTTAGTGTTATTCACTTAAAAGATTAAAGAAAATAACTAAATTGTAAATTTTTAAAATTAAATAACGTAATGAATAGATTTACCTTATAATTTATGTAAGATATTTGACCTCAAATTCCTTACCATCTGAATTTCAACACTAAGCTAACTACCAAGGTCGTGGAAAGTCGATTTCCACCCTAGCTAACCCCTTTTTAGGTGCAATAGAATCGATTTAATATGATGGACTGAATCATTGGTGGAATGTGTTCAAGTTTTTAATTAACATCAATTTCTGATTAGATTTTTAGATAATCTTTACCTTCTATTTTTTATTTTTCAAAAAAAGTGTTGCTTTAAATTTCGGGCTCATACATGCGTCTTGAATTTGATTGGATAGTTTTATTATTCTAATATATATATATATATATATATATAGGGAGGGATCCACTTATATCTGTGTAAAATTTACATACGATTAATATTTTAACGATCAAACCTTCATATTTTATATTCTATTATTATAGATTATGCGTGTCAAATTTGATGTAAATTAAAATTTTAACTATTTGTTTTATGTAAAAAAAAACTTTCAATCATTCAATAAATATTACTATATACAATATTTAAGATCAATATGATAGAAATATTGCATCAGTTCGAAAATTTACATGCATGACAAGTACAATTATACTGATAAGTTCAATGGTTGAATCGTTAAAATATTAATCATTCGAAAATATATGAAAATTGTATAAAATTACTATAATATTACACTTGTGTAAATAGATCCCTCCCCATATATACTAATTTTTTTATCCCGTGTGATGCACGATTTTGTTATATTTAATAATTAAACTATATTAATAAGTGTCCTTTTATTAATACCATATTTTAAGCTTAACAATTGAATATTATGTAATTTTAATATTATAACATTAAAAGTTAATTTAATTATTAAAATAAAGAGAGAATTTATTTAAAATAAATTTTGTTATTTATAATATAAAAATTTGAAAGAAAATAAATTATAAATAAGTACTTCAAATGGAGGGTATTATGTATCATTGTAATGTGAATTGAGTGTTTCTTTCTTTAGATAAAACACTTAATATAATATATACATATATATATAATAAAATAATTTTAATACAATTTAAAATTAGGGTAAAGTATTAAAATAGTCACTTTTGTTTACCTCATGTTACATTTTAGTCATTTATGTTTGAAATATTACGCTTTAGTCACTTACATTAACGTGTTGTAACATTTTAGTCACTGAACCGTTAATTTCTGTTAATGGTCTAACAGTAAGTTAACGTGACATGTTAAATCATCATTTCAAACAAAAATTTTAGGTTAAATTACACAATTAATCCCCATATTTTTTTGTTTGGAGTAATTTAATTTTTTTTTATGTTCTTTTAGCTTTCCTTTTTATTTTCATTCTTTTCTACTTCTCCCTCTGTTTTCCTCCCTTCTCCATCTCTTTTAATGTAGTTTCTTTTATGTTTTCCATTTGTTAAAATTAAAGGGGAAGAAGAAAAGGACAAGAAAAAATTAAATTTTTCAAAAAAATAAAAATATAGGGACTAGAATTTTGACAAAAGGAAAATATAGAAAAATTATGTTAAAAGAGATGAAGAAGGGAGAAAAACAAATGGAGAAGCAGAAGAGAATGAAAAAAAAAAAAGAAAAAAAAAGGAAAGTTAAAAGAACATAAAAGAAAAAAATTAAATTGCTTAAAACGAAAAAATATAGGGACCAATTGTATAATTTAACCTAAAATTTTTGTTTGAAATGATGATTTAACGTGGTACGTCAGCTTACCGTTACATTGTTAACAATGATTAACGGCTCAGTGATTAAAATGTTACAACACGTTAACTTAAATGACTAAAACATAACATTTTAAACATAAGTGACTAAAATGTAATATGAGGTAAATAAAAGTGACTATTTTAATAGTTTACCCTTAAAATTAAATTATGTAAAACAAAGTAGTTTGTTAATTAGTTTAAAAAAACCCTTATGTTAAAATCAAATATGTTATTTTATAATTACTTAGATAATGTTTGGGAAGTCACACAGTAATTGAATTCGAGTGTAATTGCTTGTAATTACACAATGGTGATATATTTGGGTAACCATTATAGTTGGTGCGTCCTACCGATTTGGGTGTAATTGGAGCACCTCAATTACATTTTTTAATTCTTAAGAGAGAGGGTGAGAATTAAAGTAATTACACCCAAATTTATTTATTTTTTTAAATTTATACAAGGTATAAGAATTACTTATGACTAACAAATGATAATAATTAGTATATGTTAAATATTAAAGAGGGAATAATCCAATAAATATTCACTAGAACAATTAGATAAAATTGCACATAATGTTTATTTTTCTTCGTATTATCAATTACTTTTTTAGACTAACATAATATATATGATGATTTGATTTTAATTTTTGTTATTCAGAAATTATTTTTATCACACTAATAATTTTTTATAGTAATGTTTATTTTTATGTAATTGTGTAATTAAATTTTGTACTACCAAATATGACATAGAAAATTATGACGTAATTACATTTTATCAGTCAAACACATCTAGAGAATTACGATATTTTATAAATATGAGTGTTATTACTACCTTAATAATTTCTGTATTGTCCAAACAAACAGATATTTTTAATTTAAATTGAAGGAAATATTTAACATTGATTAAAATCCAAATTTTTAGATCCCATTAAAAATATAATTAATCCGAAGTTAAATCGAAAAAGCATGATTAAAATCCAAATTCTACAATAAAATTTGATAATATTTTTTTCTGGAGCTCTCACTATTTTGGCATCATTGGATTCTTACCATTTATTTCTCCCACAAAAATCACTGAAAATGAAAAAAGAAATGTTGCAGCCCAGCTATACAAGAAAAATCTTTTGATTGCGATTCTCATAAATAAATGGGAGTTGTTGGATGAGGCTGTTTCCCTGTAATGCAACTTCCGTGTGATTGATAGGTGAAAAACAAGGCCCATGCCAATTAATTTATACAAGATAAAAACATTACATTGATCTTTGAGCCAACTATTTCAAACTTGTAAAAATTCATCTATTTCTGTTTTTTATATGCTTCAACTGATAGTATGATCGATTCAAAGTTCGAGTTTAGTGTATACTTAGAATGTAGTAGGAATAAAGTAACATTTAGCCTATGAGTTTAGTCATTTTTTTCACCTTCATACTCGAAATTTTTTGTCTACGTTAGTTCTAGAATTTAGTAGTTTTTTTTCCAATTTCGTCCCCAAACTTGGATTTCATTAAGGTATGATGATGTGACATTTTAAAATTATGTCATATCGTCAATTGAATTTTTTTTTTTTTAAAAAGTTAATATTTCTTGGTATACTTTTTAGATTTTACATATAATTTTAAAATTTTAAGTAATGACTTGGCACAATATTAAATTATCTTGTCCTCATATTTCAAGTTTGACAACCAGAGAAAATTACCAATTTCCAAATTAAGCTAAAAAATTTATAAATTCAATGACTAAATGTTGTATAAGGTTTGATTGTAATAATTTTTTTTTTTTACAAAATCTCTTTCCCAAATATGGGCCGTTGGGGAACAACAATTGCCAATAAAAACAAAATAACGATGCCTTGGGCCGTAGTTATTAAAACTTTCCAATATGGGCTGAGTTGATGAATAAAATGGGCTTCCGTAATGGTTGATGGCTTTTAACTATTCAAACGGTTTAAGAAATTGCGATGTGTCTTATTTATTTGATTTACCAATTAATAATATATAGCGGTTTTTTAATCTCGTTTGTGGAGTTAAAAAAATCTTATCTTTAATATATTAAATTATTATTATTTTATCACTTTTTCTAGATAATTAGCTAATATGTTAAAAAAAGAAAAGACATTTAATTAGATTTGCTTTGTTTAAGTAAGTCCTTGTAACCTTGTCTTTTAACTAAAGAATTCCTTTCACTAGTTCATGGAAATGAGGAAAAATGAGTTATCAACATTGTTTTTAGAATTAGATGGGATAAGGAATCAGTTAGAGTATTGATCCGAAATAAGGTGTTGGATCAATTACCTTGTAAACTGGTTGAATCAATAGAATTGGCCAATCGGACCGTTTAAATTGATTGTTAAATTAACTTTCTCTATTTTTTAATAATTTATTTAATTGAATTGGATAATCTAGTTGTGCGAAGAATCGATGATCTAACTGGTTCAACTACCGATCTGGTTCTGAAAACCTTGATTATCAAAGTGCATGAGTGTTGAGAGACAAGACTTTATGAAGTTAAAACTCAAAGACTAATTCAAAGTGAAGTTATGAGATTTTGTTTAAGTTTATTATGTTTTTTAGTTTAATTATACATTGTAATTATTGATTTTAGTTGTAATTATTCAAATTTAGTGATTATAATTATAATTGTGCCAGAAAAAAGAATCAAGAAGTAGATAATTAGGTGTACAAAATCTTTTAAGGGTAAATTTACAAATTTTGTCAATTTAGTTCTAATTCTAAAAAATTCAACAGATTAATTTTTCGTCCTTTACAAAAATTAATAATTTAAGCTTTTTAACCCAGAAATCTTAGTTTAGGTTTCAACGTTTTATAATTTTACCCTACTCCAATATAATATTTCTAACATCATCTTTGGCATAGACCATTTTTATACACCTTGTTTACCAACCCAATACATGAAAAAAAATGGAATAAAAAGAACACCATATAATAATGATATTTAAACCATTAAAATTGATGAAACAAAGTCGATTACAAATCTTTGGAAAATGTTGCAATAGTCGACCAACCAACTTATAATATAAAAAACCCCAAACAACAAAATTTGATACTTGAAATAGAAAAAAAAAAGGTGAGCTCAAGTTGTCATCTCCAACTTCAAAACAGAAGATAAAATTATGGGAAATGGATTGTTTAGTTATAGATAAAGTTATGTAGATTTTTTAGAATTCGAACTAAAATGACAAACACTGTAAACATCAAGGGCTAAATTTGTTGAATATTTTATATTTAGGATCAAATTGATATCTTGTATAAATATTGGAGGGCTAAATTTATTATTAGACCAATAAAAAAAACCCAAATCAACTTTTGAGTGACCAAAGTATTTGATTTCGAAAAATTTAACGACTAAATTAAAAAAATTAATAGTTGAATAACCAAAATAGAACTAAAGTAATAATTTAGGGATGATGTTGAAAACTTTTTTTAAAAAAATCCCAACTATGACCCACATATCACTTTTTTTATAAATAAAAGAAATTAAAATATGAAATTGAGAAATACTAAAAATAAAAAAACGGCTGTTGAAAATGGAAACAAATAGGGTGACGAACATAAACATATTCATAAAAATTTAGACAAGATCTTGGTATGTCTTTATCACTTGGATTTTCTACCTACTTATAAAGTTTTTATTGTTTTCCTACATCACATTTTGCCTAATTTTCACACCCTATTTTCTTAGCTTGGGATGACATTGCAGATTTAGAAATTCCAAATCTTTTTTTGTGAAGTTTTAGTCAGGTTATTACCTAATATGATTCTTTCGTTTTTAGTTAAAGTGAAGATTGATTGTCTTTTTGTTTTGAAGCATCTTACTGTAGGCATTAATCATTTAATGGCAAAGTTATAATGTCTAATTTAAGAGATTAAATCTCTATTTATGAGTTTGCAATTATCAAGTTTAATCGATTGATAAAAAGTTTGATATCCCTTCAAACAAAGTTTTGGGTTCGTAAAAGTATTATGGGATTGCATCTTTGTCACTTTATTTAAAAAATTAACAAATAAATCACCATATAATAGTTCAAAAAACAAATTAATTTTTTTTTAATTAAAAACTTCATCCATTCCAACTATTAAAAACTGACATAACTAACAAAATAGTCAAACAATTACACATGATGTACTACATTTACCTTATTCTAATGTACAAGGACTAGTTTTTAATTGTAGAATAAAATAAAATTTTTAACAAAAACTGATTTGCTCTTTGGTTTAATATATAAAGACTAATTAGTTCATTTCTAGAGTAAAGGAGGCGAAATAATCCAACTAATACAAAGACCTTCATAGTACTTTTAATGTTTTAGATTCAAGTTTTGTGAATGAAAAAAAAAAAACATCATTGAGAGTGTTTGCCCTTCGTGTAAAAAAAAGGTCCCGACTCTAGATTTAATTGAAGCCTAACCTTTAAGGACCATACACTTGGACAACCTTTGTGAGAGGGCAAATCTGCGCCAATAGGGACCATCAGGCACTATATTTGGGCAGTGCTAATGACAGTACATTGGGGTCCTCTTGCAGAGCCACCGAGACCATCGAGATCGGTCCCGAATGGTGACAATATAGGCAGTAATCTCAAGGCAAAGACAACGAGACAACTTCGTCATCGGCTTTCCTCAAACCGAACCAGACCACGGCAAAAAACCAAGCAAGCACCCAAGCATTTTTAAACACTTTCGAAAGCAAAAATAAGACCAAATATATAAAGATGGTGTTTCAAGTTTCGAGCTTTTCATGTTTCAGACCTATGCTCTGAACCCAAGCTTACAACAGTGCCTTCGCCTTCTAAAGACGAGGCTTGAAATTTGCATCTCGCGTTAATCTTCTTCACCTCGTCGACCGAATATATGTATATCTTTCTCACCATCTTACAAAATTCCCTGAAATTTAAATTAAAAAGGGTGACCGAATTTTATAAGAACCGGCTTATGGGAAAAATCTACAAAATGCAGGTTACTTACACCCAAGGATCGTCGCCCACAAGCATCATATCACCTTCATTGTCAGTGAAAACGACAGACCATTTAGTACGGTGACGAAGCTCTCCCTCAATATCGAACATTTTCTCTAGCTCATTTATGAGGCCATCGTATCCTTTTAATAGGGTTAAGTCAATAGCACGACCGACGGCAATCCCTTGCATTTGAACCTTTGGGAAAATACACAAATCTTGAATAACAAAAGGGATCTGAATATAAAAAAGCGGATACAGATACCCCGTGATTTACCTTAGTACGAGTTCTCGTAGAAGAAGTGGTACCGTGCTTAGCCTTTATCTCCTTGGTTGATGTCTCTGATGCATTTTGCTTTTGCTGCTTTGGTGACTGAAAAGTTTCGGGATTTTCATCAATATGGGACGGAGCTATAACGGTTCCACTGACTGCACTATTACTATTTGTCAAATTGAACCCGAACAAACGGCAGCCTGTGGAAATCTCGAGTTTCTTTCCTTTTTCAACTTGCTCGCGCATAACGTCCTTGCTTGTCCTCAATTCAACAGGAGAGGCATCCGCTGGATTGCGGAAAAAGTTCAGAGAGACGTTCACGAGAGAGGAAGGTGGCCAAGCATTTTCGAGCCCAGTCCTCGTGTTATAACCAGCATCGGCTTCATTCTGTCTCATAGGCCAAACAACTTGGCTGCTTTCACTGCTTTGGACTTCAGCTATGCTTCCTGCTCGGGCTAGTTCATGAGATTTGGTTGACCCGTGACACCAAAAGGCTGAACCGGTTGAATTTGTAGTCATTTCTACAAATTTCAATTAAAGAATCCCACTGTTAATAAAGTCGGCACTCAAGAAACTTATGAAAAAAAATGCTTGAAAGAATAATTTCATCCCACCAGAAGCTGGAATATAAACCGGTCGTGGTCTTTTGCTCTTTACAGCTGGTTGTATGAGGTTTATAGAAGCAGAAGCCGAGAATGGCTCTATTTCCCAAGGGGAAACTCGTTCCGGCCTTTGTATCATTGCAGGTTCATCCCATTGAATCTAAAACGAGAAATAGTTGGGCAGAACTACTATCAAAAACAAAGAAAAACGAGTTTATGTTAGCATTTCGAAATTACTAATCGGAAACTATATTCAACCTTCAAGGACCGCCATTTAGATTCTGACCAATGTGGGGAAGCATCTCCAACCTCGACTATGGTACCAGTGAACCTGATTTCGAAAAAGTAAGTCTCGATAATTGGTGAAAACAAAAATCTAAACATTAGGCAACAACATATAGAGCAAAAAAACTACCTTCTCTCGGGGGAATCTTCGCCCTCAAATCTCATTTTGAAACGCATACCAACGGAGAATCTGTTGTTAATGGCTTCGAGATACTTACTTACTCCTATTATGAATTGGCTCGTCCTGAACATAAGAAACACAGTCCTGAGATAAATCGTAATTACAAACTAATCATGTTTAAACTGAGAGAAAAAAATTATAACCTCGGCTTGTAGTACACAACAAAGAGGGTCTGAGTCGTAACGGCATGAGCAGCAGTAGCAAGCACTCCTAAATGCATGCTTTGGCTAGATATGACCGACGAAGGCATTGTGCTTTGTTGATTACCGAGCCGGCGAACCCCAACTCTTAATTCTCCGTTATCACCTCTAATAAAACATGCCAATGCAGTTACAACCAAAGCTACATCACACACACACAGATGTGCACGAAGAGACCAACTACCTTAGAAACACGAATGCATCTCCCGCAACCAATCTTTTCGAAGTCACAAATGTGCTCCACCCCGTCGTAAGTAAATGTCTCCGAGGTTGTCCTGATCGTTTGTAATAATTACAAAACTAAAAACAGGCTGTAAATGGAACAAACAACGAGAGCTCGGAATGTTCCAAAACCATTACTTACCCCTAAATATATGCTTAAACCGCCACTCATATCCGTGAAGATCTTTTGCGGTTAATTCCTGTGTCGGGGTAGCTTGATTCATATCCTGTTTTAAAACATAATCCAAATCAAAACATCATAATGCAACAACACTAAACAAGAGATTCTTATATATATTACCAATGGAGGCAAGCACTCGGTGGCATGTTTCCGTAGAACGGAAAACCCTCCATGAGTACTCGTATCCGACGCAGTTAAAATCTTACAAAAGGAATGAACTTCCCTCTTCGGAACCTCGGTCGGGAACGGATCCGGACTCGTCAGTTCACTTTGCTGCAATGATAAAAACAAGTAAATCAATCATCAAAAAACACATATTTTGATCATAAAAAGGGAAACCAATACCACTGACTTACATCTGGTTCAGGCTGTAAAGTTATCTGTGCATAAACCTCATCTGTTTCTTGTTCAGCCTGTTAAAATGATTCAATTCTCTTCAAGCTCCAAAAATTATTAAAATAATTTGATACTAAAAATAAAATGGTTCAGTACCAGTAACTGGACATGAAGAACACGACATAGAATCTTTGAAGAAAGATTAAACAGTGGGGCTTCATAGTTAAGTTCTTGATTAGTTGATGCTTCTAACTGCAGAAAATATCAAAAAAAGATGAAATCTTTGAACATAAAAGCTAAGAAAAAAGATCAATTTTTTAGATTAATTACTTGTTCAATGTGACCCTGAGGGAAATAATAGACTCTTTCTTGAACATGAGGAATCTCCACTAAAGGGCCTGCACATAATTTCCATAGTTCTGGATACAGATCATCAACACCCAAACCTATAACCAAAAAAAGAAATTAATAGAACTTTAAACACTGTTTGGTTGCAAAGAAAAAACTAAACATACAAAACAATGTCCGTACAATAAGCCGTACAACAGCATAAGGAAAACCCAGTTTTTCTTTCTTTTTCCCTTGTAGTTTCTCGGTAGCCAAACAGGGACCCAAAAAAGAACCCATTTTTGTATATCTCAAAACTCACCTGTTTCCCTTGGAATACCTTCTGGTTGAGCCATTAAAACACTGAAGAAGAAACACTATAAGCTTAAAAAGCAACCCCCCCCCCCCCCCAAAATAAAATAAAATAAAATAAAGTCTTTGGAGCAGGCAAAGTCTACCCCATTAGTGAGAGCTAAGAAGATCCCCCATGAAACTATAAGAAAATAAATATAAAAACAATGAAATAAAAGACTGACTAGACACGGCTATTATATATATATGTGTGTGTGTGTGTGTGTGTGTGTGTGTGTGTGTGTGTGTGTGTGTGAATTCATGATTCATTGTTGGTAGGTAGTTTCCCTGTAACGACTATGCAAGTTTTTTCAAAGCTTTTCTATGTTTATAAAATCACAATTTCACTGAATAGTTTATAAAATAATTTAGAGTAAATAAAACAAAATACTAATTTTAATACAATACTTGGATAATTCAACTTAAAAAAAAAAAAAAAGAAAAAAGAACACGAATTTAACAATCTTTAATATGGTCTTTATTTGGTGAAGCAGTTGTCTTAATGTAGGACTGGATGTGTTGTTGCTATCTTAAGCTGTGTTGTCGTCTTCATTTGTTTTGTTTCTTTTAATAATAATCTCGTACCGATATATTTTAAAGTTGGTTTAATTCTTCTCTTAGTCCCTATACTTTATAAACATTTGAAATTTAGTTTTTCTTTTACTTTTAATTCTAAGAATTTAGTCTCTCTATTTATTTAATTTAAAAATTAAAGTCCAATCAATAGTATTATTAATAATTTTTTGATATTTAAAAGAGACTATTAATAATACTTTGATATTTAAAAGCGTCTCTTTTAAAGTCCAACTGATAACACATTCAAATTTATAAGAAGCTAATTAATAATATTTTAATAAATGAGATAATAATATTCAAGGTTGACTTGAAAAAAAATTGAATTTGATTTGGTAACATCTTCTCGAGCTCAAGTAGATCGAGATATCAATCGAGTCGAATTTGAGTAGCGGAATGCTTAGTTCGTATAATCGCGAGCTTAATCAAGCTTTTCATTTTAATATATTTTTATGAAATTATATATTGCCCTTATTATATGGTGTTAGAATTGTGTGACCTAAATCCCGTTTGATCTGGCCTAAAAAGTTTGAGGTGCAACTCACTTATTAAAAAAATAAAATAGAGAAGAAAAATTAGGGAATTGTGGGGGCGGACCGTGCCGCACAAGTTAAATCCATACAAGATTATACTTCTTCTATTAGATGTTGATTAAAATAAAAAAAAATTGTGCATAGCCGAAAACCTCCTGTATTCTTTAACATTAGTGAATATATTCTACTCTCATCGTGGTTTTTCCCGATAAAGGTTTTTCTACGTAAAATCTATGTATTCTTATTTTTCTTTCTTATTGCTTCACGATCATTCCTACTACAATTATCGACGTATAGTATAACATATAGAAGGAATTGCAAACGTGCCATAGAGACCCTTGTACTAGAAGTGAAATTGTATTTTGCCCCTTTTACTCAAAGGCAAATTAGTCTCTATACATTAGATCAAAGAGCAAATTGATCCTTTCTGATAAAGATTTAATCAATTTCTACTATTTAAAATATGGTGTCTAATGAAATAACTAGATAGTTATAAATGGAGTGGCGCGTGTACCTTATGCTGACATATAGGGACCAGTTTTTAATAGGAGAAATGGATGAATTTTTAACAGAAGGATTAGATTGCTCTTTTATCTAACCTATAGGGACTAATTTGCTCAATTTTTGAGTAGGGGCAAAATGCAATCTAACTTTTAATACAAGGGCCTTTATGATACTTTTACCTAGAAAGAACTTAAGTATGAACAAGCTCAAGCTTAACTGAACTTAAATACAAAAATCCATAAACGAGCTTAAATGAGAACAAAATCAAGTATCTTGATTATATCTTGAATCTAACTCAAATTTAAAAATTGACGTTGAATCTAATTTAGATCAAATTTGAATCCCTAATTTCATCAAGTTAATCTACCCTTATTCGAGTTTGATTTGACTTGATTACACCTAGAGGTGTGCATGGGCCGGGCTACCCGGCCCGGCCCGAAGGCCCGCCCGAAATGTGGGAGGGTTTGGGCAAAAATATAGGCCCAAAAAATGGGCTTGGACAAAAAATAAGGCCCGTTTAAAAAATGGGTCGGGCCTCGGGTAAGGTATTTTTAGCTTGAGCCTGGCCCGGCCTGGCCCGAACTCACTTGTCGTAACCATTTTTTGGTGAAACGGTAGTCGACCTGGTGTTTGAAAATGAAAACGAAAAAAAATGGAGTCGCCACCAATCTTTTTTTGATGAGGTGTGATCGGATCACCTTTGATTAATCATTTTAATAAAATTTAAGATTTACTAAAATGATAACTTTTGGTCTACGAAAATCAGAAAATAAGCTCGGGAGTCGGTTACGCACGAGGAAGGGTTAACACCCTCGATACGCCCAAAAATTGGTACCTAGTTGATTAATTAGTGTCTTAGTGTCGAAAATTTTGAAAGTTTGAAAGAATTTAGAATGCAGACCCTCTTTGTACGATTGAGTAAATTAAAATAGATGTTAAAGGCTTGCTTATCCCAAGTAATAAAATATCACACCCAAAGTAAGTTAGGCACGACATCTCATATTTTGAGACTAGGCTAGCCTTTTATTTAAAATCAATGCATTTTTAATTTCTTTTAGAAGGGTATTCGGTTAGTTAGAGTGAACGAAGGAAATCGAAACCCAGTAAGTTAGGGCACGTTTTCTAGAATTTTCAAATTCCGAATATTACCTTTATTTGCAAAAACTCTTATTTCGAGGTGTCAAGATGTTATACCTAGTAAGTTAGGGCACCACACTTCGTATCCCCAAAAATAAGTATTTTTAAAGACTCAGACAGATTTAAAAAGAGTATTCCGTTGTTTAGGTTAAATGAGAAAAGTCGAAGCCCAGTAAGTTAGGGTACGATTGTCTCGAATTACCAAATACGGAATATCATTTTTTATAAAAAAAAATTATTTTATGGTATCGAAAAAAAACATGATGCGATATAAAAGCAAACCATGATGCTAATGCGTAAAAATAAGTGCGACAAAGAATAATAATGAATAATCATGAAGGGTGAAATAATAACAAGATTAGTAAACAAACGCATGAGGAAAATGAAATGATCGAACACGCAAGTAATTTAATGAATAAATATAAAAAGATAGCAAAATAAAATGACGAAACACACATAATAATGGAAGTAATGAGAATTATAGAAATATGAAAAGCAAATATATTAAATATTAGATTGAAGTAATAAGAAATACGATATATATATATATATATATATATATAATAGATGTAAAAGAATATACGGCACACATGTATATTAAGAATGATAATAATAATAAAATGGAAAAGAGAAAGAAAATACAATTAATAACATCAAATAAATATGTGTATAAGGAAATAAAGATCGAATAAAATAATAGTATTAAAATCTTATACACAATATATAATGTAATATATAAAACTAAATATACACATACCATATTAAAATGTATACATAATATACATAATGTAAAAAAAAATATACGTGAGAATAAAGTAACAGTTAAATAACTTAATGAAAATAATGAACTAATAAATAAATAAGTGAATAAAGATAAGAAAGGAGAATTAAAATCCAATTAATCAGGGGTTAAATTGCAATAAAAACGAAATTTGAGATGAAATCTGAAACAGAATATAAATGCGGGGTTAAAAATGAAAATTCGCACTAGGTTTGAAGACCAATAGAGCAAAAAAACCAATATCCGACACGTGTCCGTATTCCAAAGAAGTGATGGGTCGTGATTCATTTGGAAGGCTCAACAAATTTATGGGTCAAATTTAGAAAAATAAAATAGTAGACAAAAAGACTAAATTAAAAGAATCAGAAATGCGGAAGGACCGCGGGCGTAAATAGCCCATCAGATGGAAAACACGCGATCCCCTCACCGGGCCGGTCACGGGTCATGGCCTAAACGACGCCGCTTTTGGGCGGGTCCGCACCAAAACGCAAGCCGCTTTGGAAGGCTATAAAAGCCTAAAATCCTTCAAAAATTTCATTTTCCTTTGGTGTTTAAAAAAAAGAAGAGAGCTCTCCTCTCTGCTCACGTGTAGTCTCTTGATGAGGGCTCCGCCAAGAATCCGACTGCGCCGTCGCCAGCGCCAGCTGCCGCCACGCCGACGTTGCGTGGCGGCCACCATCAGACGCGTGATGGCGGAGTTTCAAAAAGGTATCTTTTTTTCCTCCTTTTTTTTGTATTTTTTATATGCTTATAATATATGTGTATTTTGAGTAAAATAGGTTAAAAAGAAAGAAAATAACAATGATAACTAAATGAAATCACCTTGGGCTATTAGATATTGTTTCTCTGTTTGGATTGCTTCTACCCTTTGCTATTGCTAATCTTTGTTCTGTTTTCTACGAAAACTTATGTTGTTTCTTATTTCTCAAAAAAAAAAAAATCCATACAATAGTTTTTGGGGTTGCCTTTTATAGGCATTTCCCTTACAACTTGCTTTGCTTTCTGTCTTGTCTTGTTTATTGTTTGCAGATATAGCCTTGGGCGGTGGCACAGTGACTAGGGCGGTGGCTATCAGAGGCAGTGGAGGCAAGTGGTGATGGGACGGTGCTGCTAGGGTTTTTTTTTATTTTAAGTTGCATTTGGGCTAGTTTGGGGTTTTAATCTTGGGCTTGGGTCTGTTGGGTTATTTTGGTGTTTGTTTAGATATTGGGCCCGGGCAAATGGGCTTGTACAGCTGCCCCTCTTTGCTCGTTGTCGCGTAACGAGAATAGAGTAAAGACTTAAGAAAGACCAGTTTTGCCCGGTCTCACCGTGTCTTGACTTCTTTGGTGCTTCTATTCTTCGGATAGTCTCATTCCAGTCTACTGCGTCTTGTTGCTTCGATCCATTCCACCGCGACTTCAGAGAAACAAGATTCGCCATCTTCAGTCTGCTCCACTGCAATTTCAGGAAGATAAGACTTGGCTTCAACCTGCTCCACTGCAACTTCAGGGAGATAAGGTTTGTTTTGATTTGCTCTATTGCAACTTCAGGGAGATAAGATCTGTGATTTATAGCTTCAATCTATTCCACTGCAACTTCAGGGAAATAAGACTTGACCTCAACTTACTCCATTACTGCTTAGGGAGACAAGATCTGTAATTTTTTTGGCCAGTTACCCTATTGCTTAGGGGTTTATCGCCTTCGATCTGTTTCCTTACTGCTTAAGGTGAGAAGATCTATCATTCGGCCTGTTACCCTACTACTTAGGGGGTTAAGGCTTACCGTCTTTGATCTGCTCTACTACTGCTTAGGGAGACAAAATCTGTAATTTTCAGCCTATTACCCTACTGCTTTAAGGCTTGGTGAACTCAGCTTGTTACCCTACTGCTTAGGGGGTTAAAGCTTGTTATCCTCGATCTATTTCCCTACTGCTTAGGGGGCTAAGATCTGTGAATTCAACCTGTTACCCTACTGCTTAGGGAGTTAAGGTCTGCAGTTCGGTCTGTTACCCTACTGCTTAGGGGTTTAAGACCCTTCGTCTTTGATCTGCTCCACCGCAACTTTAGGAAGACAAGATCTGTGATTTTCAGCCTATTACCCTACTGCTTAGGGGGTTAAAGCCCATCTTCTTTGATCTGTTTCCCTACTGCTTAGGGTGATGAGATCTGCAAATTCGGCTTGTTACCCTACTGCTTAGGGGGTTAAAGCCTGGTGGCTTAAATCTGCTTCGCTGCAACTTCAGGAGGGCAAGATTCGCCGTCTTTGATCTGCTCCACTGCAACTTCAGGGAGACAAGATCTGCAATTTTTAGCCTATTACCCTACTGCTTAGGGGGTTGAGGTCTGTAAATTTAGTCTGCTCCGCTGCGACTTCGGGGAGATGAGACTTGTAATTTCAATCTGTCTCGCTGCAACTTCAGGAAGACAAGATCTGGTCAATTCAGCTTGTTACCCTACTGCTTAGGGAGTTAAAGCTCGTCATCTTCGATCTGTTTCCCTACTGTTTTAGGGGGTTGAGATCTTTTCAATTCAACCTGTTGCCCTACTGCTCAGGGATTTAAGGCTGGTGAATTCACTGACTCTAGAGACATGACCTGTAGAATCACTTCCATGTATCTATGCTTATGCCAAATGATTAGGATGCTATGATCGAAATGAATCAAATGCTCCTAACTAGATGTGTTATGAATGTGTCAAATAACCAGGATGCTATGATCGAAATGAATCAAATGCTCCTAATTAGATGTGTCATGAATGATATGAGAATGTCATTTTTTTAATTTGATATTACACGCCCTTGAGTTTAGGGTAATTCAAACTAATTAGTCCCGTTTCAGGTCCTTGTATCGTTCAGAAGCACTTCAGAGTAATATGCAGAACTCCTTTTTGAATATTATTAGTCCATTAATCATCATTTCAACGAAAAATGCTCAAAACAGATTATTGCGGTAGACAAGATGGAATTTTATTTTGAGAGCGGAGCTTAAAGTGAATAGAGTAATCAAGATAGCAAATTTGCTAAGATACAAAATGAAAACTAATGAATTAATCAAGATAGCACATTCTGCCAAAAATGCAAAGTGAATTAGATAAGGAAGTGTTCCAAATATCAATGGTGTGAGATTCGTTGCACGAATTTCTCAGAGACCCTTTGAACTTGGTATGCGTTTAGAAGACCAAGAGTGTTTTGTTGATGCCCCAAGATGTAGCATTTCTCCTTCTTATCAATCCGGAGAAAACAGGATCACCGTATGCCCCAACTTCGATCAAAATTTGAATTGCCTATTCCTGGGTTTTCAACTCAAAACCCCTTTGGTCTCAAAGCGCCCTTTTGCGGGTTTTCGCCTTGGCCTCTCCATTTTTTTTTTTTATAGGTGAAATACCTCTTGACCGAATCCGAATTCACATGATTAGGCAGACTTTTACCATCCATTTCGGTCAAAATTAGAGCTCCTCCAGAGAAAGCCTTCTTTACCACATAAGGTCCTTCCCAATTAGGCATCCATTTTCCTCTGAAGTCTTTTTGTATGGGAAGGATCTTTTTCAAAACAAGGTCTCCTTCATGGAATTCCCTGGGGCGAACTTTCTTATTATAAGCTCGCATCATTCTCCTTTGATACATTTGACCATGACGGATAGCCTTTAGCCTCTTTTCCTCAATCAAGTTCAACTGGTCATATCGAGACTGGATCCATTCTGCTTCATCTAATTTTATCTCTGAAAGTACGCGTAGGGAGGGAATCTCGATCTCAATAGGTAGAACCGCCTCCATCCCATAAACTAAAGAGAATGGTGTTGCCCCGGTAGATGTTCTGACTGACGTTCGGTAGGCATATAGGGCAAATGGTAATTTCTCGTGCCAATCTCTCTGTAAGTTTCAGTCATCTTCCCACAATTTTCTTTATGTTTTTATTGGCCGCTTCTCTTTGCACCATTCATCTTTGGGCGATACGGTGACGAGTTATGATGTTTAATCTTGAATCGCTCTGCACTCCGCTTATCGTGCTATTGTTCAAGTTTAGTGCATTGTCTGATATGATTCACTCAGGCATCCCATATCGACATATGATTTCTTTCTTTAAGAACTTACTGACTGCCGACTTTGTGACGTTGGCATAAGATGTGGCTTCTACCCATTCGGTGAAGTAATCAATGACCACAAAGATGAATCGATGTCCATTAGATGCCTTTGGCGAGATTGGCCCTATGACATCCATGCCCCACATAGAGAAAGGCCATGGAGAAGTCATGACATGAAGGGGCGAAGGAGGTACATGAATTTTATCTCCATAAATTTGACATTTATGGCACTTCTTGGCATAGTTGATGCAATCTCCTTCCATAGTGGACCAATAATACCCAAATCTCATGATCTGTCTGGCCATGGTAAAACCATTAGCATGTGTCCCGCAGACACCCTCATGAACCTCTTCCAGGATTTGCCTAGCCTCGATAGCGTCTACACATCTTAAGAGGACCTGATCTTTCCTTCTCTTGTATAAGATCTCTCCATCCAAGACGTAGTCACTAGCCAGCCTTCTTAGTGTCCTTTTATCATTTTCAGACGCTGTCCGCGGGTATTCACGACTCTTCACATATTGTAAAATATCCTGATACCAAGGATGATCATCTTTCTCTTCTTCTTCTTCAATGTTGCAGCAATGAGCCGGGGCTTCGTAAATACTCATTTGGATAGGCTTCATATCCTCTTGCTTGTTCACTTTGATCATAGAAGCTAAGGTTGCCAAGGCGTCAGCCATCTGATTTTCATCTCGTGGAAGATAGCAGAAAGTGACATCGTCAAACTCCTCGATTAGCTCAAGAACCAGCCTTCGATAATTGATCAACTTCGGATCTCTTGTCTCCCATTCACCTCTAAGCTGGTAGATCACTAATGCAGAATCTCCGTATACTTCCAGCACTTTTATTTTGCGTTCTATGGCTGCACGGATGCCCATGACGCATGCCTCGTATTCCGCCATGTTGTTTGTACAATCAAAATCCAATTTACTGGTGAAAGGATAATGATCTCCGTTTGGGGATACCAAGACTGCCCCAATTCCATTGCCCACAGCATTTGATGCTCCGTCAAAATTCAGCTTCCAAGGGTGGTCTTCTTGAGACTCTTCTTCCGTGGTTGCAACATACATTAGATCCTCATTCGGGAAATCAAAGCTCAATGGCTCATAATCTTCTAGAGCTCTACTGGCCAAAAAATCTGCTATTGCACTCCCTTTTATAGCCCTTTGATTCACGTAGACTATGTCAAACTCAGAAAGCAAAATTTACCAACGAGCCATTCTTCCGTTCAAAGTATTTGACTCCATCATATACTTCAAAGGATCTAATTTCGAGATGAGCCAAGTTGTGTGGTACAGTATGTATTGCCTTAGTCTTCGGGTTATCCAAATCAAAGCACAACACAACTTCTCGATCGGCGAATATCTCGTCTCACATTCAGTGAATTTCTTGCTAAGATAGTATATTGCTTTTTCTTTTCTTCCAGTCTCGTCATGTTGGCCTAGCACGCATCCCATGGATTTCTCGAACACCGCCAAGTACAGGATCGCCGTTTATCCGCATAAGGTGGCATCGATCTTCGGGCATTGGATAGGTAATGCTTGACCTTATCAAAAGTTTTCTGGCACTCCTCATCCCAAACACCTGGGTTATGTTTCCTAAGGAGACGAAATATTGGATTACATTTCTCAGTCAGTTGTGAAATGAATCGAGCAATGTAATTCAGTCTTCCTAGGAAGCCTCGAACTTCTTTTGAGTGCTTGGTGGAGGTAATTCTTGTATAGCCCTGACTTTATCTGGGTCAATCTCAATTCCTTTTTCACTGACCACAAACCCCAACAGTTTTCCTGACCGGGCTCCGAAGGTACACTTTGCGGGATTGAGCTTTAGTTGGAACTTTCTTAACCTTAAGAATAATTTCTTCAGGACTTGTACATGCTCTTTTTCTGTTCTGGATTTTGCAATCATGTCATCGACGTAAACTTCGATCTTCTTGTGCATCATATCATGGAATAAAGTTACCATGGCCCTCTGATATGTTGCTCCCGCATTTTTCAGCCCGAATGGCATCACTTTATAACAAAATGTCCTCCACATGGTTACGAATGTGGTCTTTTCCATGTCTTCTGGATGTATCTTTATCTGGTTGTACCCCGAGAAGCCGTCCATAAATGAGAAAAGTGAGTAACCTGCCGTGTTATCTACTAGCGTATCAATATGAGGCAACGGGAAATTGTCTTTTGGGCTAGCTTTGTTCAGATTTCGATAATCCACGCACATTCGTACCTTCCCGTCTTTCTTAGGAACTGGGACTATGTTGGCCACCCATTCTGAGTACTTGACCACTTGTAAGAAACCGGCGTCAAACTGCTTCTTGACCTCTTCTTTTATCTTCAACAACACATCGGGTCTCATCCTTCGAAGTTTCTGTTGAATTGGCCTACATTCTTCCTTTATAGGGAGTCAATGCACCACGATATCGGTATTCAATCCGGGCATGTCTTGATATGACCAGGCGAAGACATCCTTGAATTCCCGGAGTAACTCGATGAGGTCTTGCTTTATTTCTACAGCGATACTAGCTCCGATTTTCACCTCTTTTCCTTCTCCCAAGCTCACAATTTCCACCGACTCTTCGTGAGGTAAGATTTGTTTCTCCTCTTGTTCTACCATTCTTAACAAATCAGGAGATAAGCCACAATTTGGGTCATCTTCAAAATCTTCCGTGTCCTCTATACACAAGTCTTGCTCAAAAGGAATCTCTGAGTCATTGGCAATATCGCTCATATCATTGATATCTGGGGACCTGTGATGGATGAAGAAAGAAATCCAAAGAACAATGAATCTAAGAATATTTTATTTGTATGGTATGATTATAAATGAATTGGAAAGAATAAAATAATATTCACTCAAGATGATACGCAAAATGCATTTTTTTATTGAAATAACGATATTTAAACATATGCCTATTTCATAAAAGGATTCTTATTGCCCCTAGGCTTAGAGCAATAAGTTTGTTTCGAACATTACTCGAGTTAATCCTAAAAGTTACAGGATCTCTCCACGGTCCAATTGTTCAAAACGCTTCCGCCAATGTATGTAAGGGCTTCCTTCCAATAAATTCTCTTGCTTTTTCCATCGGATATAGCATTGATGCTCAAACTGCTCAATATTTCCTGCAGCTCTTTCTTCTTCGTCGATCTTCTTTTTGAGTAAATAGTCCCTCCCGACACGAATGTTTTGGATAAGTGAGGAAAGGTCATTGGTTCCCACTTGACCTCCTCACCACAGCAGACGTGCTCTCCTTATCTCTTGCCTTTTTCCACTTTCTTTCTTCTTTTGCTTTCGATCCGCTTAAATCTTAAGCCAAAGCGATCTCGTTTTTCCTTCACTATCGGTACCTCGATCCTTCCTTGAGGCATCTTCCAAGTCCTCCTCGCAAGGCAAGGCTCCTTTGCCAACATTAATCGTAGGCCCATACTTGTGGTTTTGGATATTCTAGGCACCGACCTTGTTTCCTTCGACGATGAATGTAGCATTGACAAATTCTAGTGATCGAAAAGAACACTCTATCGCCTCATCATCTATACCCACGTATGGTGCGTCACTGGTGACAGATGCAATGATGTCTTCATCAGCTTTTATCGTTACCAACCTACCCTCAGTTACCAACTTCAACTTTTGGTGTAGGGATGATGGTACTGCCCCTGCCGAGTGAATCCATGGTCTTCCTAACAGGCAATTGTATGAGAGCTTGATGTCCATTACTAGGAAGTCCACTTCATATGTGTTTGGGCCAATCAAGAGAGGTATCTCGATTCTTCCCATCACTTTCCTTTCAAGATCGTCGAATGCTCTCACGACGCTTTGACATGTCTTCATGTGAGAGCTATCCACCGCAATCTATTTAGCGTGGACAAGGGGCGGGGCGCTCAGCCACGATCCATTATCAATTAGCACTCCCTGTGCGTATATATTCTTTGCAATGAGTGGTGATGTGCGTGGCCTTTGTAGATCCCATACCCCGGTGGTATCTCATCATCATTAAAGAAAATAAAATTATCGCCACACGATGTTATTGACCAGACGATCAGTTTGTTGACGGAGATATTATCCGCTACGTATGTTTCATTTAACACCTTCATCAATGCACTGCGGTGTGTCTCTGAGCTCAAAAGCAAGGCTAGTATCGATATGCGAGCTGGTTGTTTGTGTAATTGCTCCACAACGCTGTACTCACTGTGTTTCAAAAATTTTAAGAATTCCTTAGCCTCTTTTTCTCATGTGCTCATTGACAGTGACTCAGTCCGATCGTTTTCTTTTTCTTTGTTCAACAACCACGGATTTTCCTTTAGTCGGTTCTACCTTCGTGTCCGGTATAACGCCTTCCACTTCGTGTATAGAACCCTTCATCTTGTCCTCCTTCGCAGTTGTCAATCTGGATTCTCCTTTCCCGGATTGTCACATTACGCTCATAGTTCCAAGGCACACTCTTGCTATCTTTGTAAGGGAAAGCAACAGGTTTCTGGATTATGACCTTTGGCGCAACTGGTACTCCCCTTTCACTAGTCCTTGGACGCGATATGATTACAACTGGGTGATTGACCCATTGGACATTGTTGGTTGGCCCTTGCTCTGACGCGCATACATCTTCTCTTTTCGTGTCCTCGGTGTATTCAAAGAATTCGATCTCTTTATTTTCTATCAATCTCTCACACAGCAGCCCCGAATTCATTACACTTTTAGATCTCATGCCCTTTCTCGTCATGGAATTCACAGTAGTACTTCCCTCCTTCAGGCTTCTCCTCTAAATCTTGTGTAAGTAAACCTTCTTCCACCATTTTCTTCCAAACCCATCTCAAAGGGGTTTTTACCTCTGATACATCCATCTTAGTTCTCATCCCCCCATCTTCAACTATCGCGTTTACCCCTTCATCTGAATGACTGGGTAACGGATTTTCAGCCACGTTAGGTCTTGTGGGATCATCGAACTTCACAATGCCCATCTTTATGAATCTTTTGACTAATTTTTTGAAGGCCGTGCAGTTCTCGATCGTGTGTCCTGAGATTCCTGCATGGTATTCGCATTGAGCGTTTGCGTCATACCACTTAGGGAATGGAGGTTGCATGGGTTTTAGGTAAAATGGGGACACTACATGTGCATCGAACAGGTTCTTGTAAAGCTCTTTATACGTCATTGGGATTGGCGTGAATTGAACTTTTTCTGTGTTAGACCTCGAGTCAGAATCTTGCCTTATAGAGCCCTAATGGCTAGTAGCCACTGCCCTTGGTTAGCTCACTGTGACTGGCTTAGAATAACTTTTATTGTATATGTTCGCATTGTTCACTTCGTTTTCTTTCCTTCTAGGAGCCGATCTCTTGGCACTTTCTCCCGCTTCAATTTTCCCACATCTCACCGCTGCTTTCTCATCTTCCTGACATCACTATGTCCGAGAAGCTCTTAGTAGCGCTTCCCAACATATGGTTAATGAATGGGGCCTTCAGTGGTATTGATAAAAGCATGGTTGTTTCCTTCTCTAAGAGAGGTGGTTGGACTTGCATCGCTATTTCCTCCATCGTTGTGCATACCGCTCAAGCTCTCACTCTCGCTTTTTTTCCATATTTTGTAGGGTAATTCTATCGGGTGCTATGTCCGTCACGTGACCGTATTGTTTCATAAAAGCTTGAGCCAAGTCCTTCCACGAACCAATTTGGGCACTACCGAAATGGTTATACCACTTGGCCGCAGATCCGATCGGATCGTCTTGGAAACAAAGATGGATCAACAAATGGTCGTTATTGACATACCCCGTCATCCTTCGACGTAACATCGTAATATGAGCTTCAGGCGACTTGTTCCATTATACTTTTCAAACTCGGGTTTTAAATTTTGGCGAGCACTGTGTGCGGGACCAAGCTTAAGTCTTTAGCGTCAATCCCTCCACGGTAATCAGCAGTCTCCATTGCTTTGAATTTCTCTTCAAGCCATTTACATCGGTCATCAAGTTGCTTTGCTAAGTCAACCTTTTCTTTTTCTGTTTCTGCCACCTCATCAAGGTCTGGGACAAATGGATTAGCTGGATTGTCCCCGGGAGTGGAGCCCGAACCTATAGGGGCATTCATCGGTGCCGAGGCACCGGCCTGATATTGCTGGGGTCTAATAACGACAAGCGCTATTCGTGGGTGCATCTCTGGTAGTAATTGAGTGTTCATTGAGGTAAAGCCCGGAGGATAGGTAGGGTTTTCATTGTCGCTCCCTATAGTGTTCTTCCCTTTTTCGCGTTCTTTAGCCAGCAACTGTGCTAGCTGTCCTAGCATATTATTCTGGGATTCTTGCATTTGTTCCCTCATATCTTGTTGGATTTTCGCTAACTGCTCTTGCATCCGTGCTTGTAATTGCTCTTGCATATCGCTTTGCAGTTGTTCTAATCTTTCTAGTCTTTGATCCATTTCTTTGGTTTTACGGCGGGTATAGTAGCTGTGTTCGGTTGGTTGATTTTCGTTGGTTTCCAGATTAACTGAAATAATTTTTCTTAATCAGGGTTCTTTCGTGAAATTTAATGCATATGATGAAATGTAATGCAAATGAATGAATGCAAAAAAAAAGGCGTTGATTCTAATTCAATTTCGTTAGAAGAACTTCACTAGAAGAAAAGTTTCTTTACATAGAACAGATGATTACATATACGACTTTGCCCTAATGCCTAAAGCCTTGACTTTCCTAAGAAGCCAAGCTAAGTTTCGGCCTCGATTTGATTCTGACTCGTACTTTAAGCTCAATACATCAGCCTGAACGGCCAGGGTTTGCAAGTGATCGGCTACCTCCCGAACCTGAGTCACAGCCTCGCCCATGACATAATCTCTATTTCTGATCTGATCTTGAGATTGGAAAAGTTGTTCTCTATACTGTTCATTGTTTGCCTCAAGGAGTTCCACTCGAATTTTACTATCTTGTAGTGCGGTTTCGAGTTTTCCTATTTCTTCTTTCAACTCTTCGATCCTACTTAGATCGGCTTTCAACTCGATTACGGAATTACGGCTACGATGTTGATGTAGTGATCTTTCTAATTCAAACACCCGAGCTCGTAACTTCTCTCTTTTCGCTTTTGGCTTTCTAACAAGTTCTTTTTCGAACATCCTCTTGCACTCCTGACATCATGAAACTTCTTCTCCCACCGATCGGCTCTAGCCTTTTCCTTTCCAATCTCTTGACGCCACTGTTCCGACGTTTTGCCCAAACCGGTAGTTCTTATTGACTTACGTAGCTTCTTATAATCGGTCTTTAGACTATCCAAGTCTTCCTCACTTTGTTCTTCCCTTTCCTTAGCTTTTCTACTCTAGCTTATGGATGTCGACGTCCCAATCCTAGCCGCATTTTTCTTCCTCCAATTGCTCTATCTTCTTTCCAAATTCCGAGCTCTTTCTCTCGAAGTCTTGCTTTATGATCTCTAGCTCGGGATGGGGCTACTCGTAAATGCTCTTCTATTGGCTGAGTGCTTCCTTGATTCGGCTTAGGAATGTTATCGTTGACTCTCCTACCCCGCCACCACTCATACTCAGGGGTTGTCATAGGGCCTGCGGTGAATCCCTTCATTCTTCGAGTTTGATTCCACGCATCTGATATCTCACGAACTTTTTTCTTATAGCCGTCATCTTTATAAGAGAACTCACACTGAGCTAATCCTTGTGTTGCCGGTATGAACTGCCTCGACCGATACTGCCTTAATATGAGTAGTGGAGTGTATCCAGAAGCCCCCTATATTCCAGCTAGAGGGACCCAGTCAAAATTGCCGCATCTATACAAATCTCGCCAGTGATAAACCATGGAGCTCTCCATTCAACATTTTCGGCTTGCAAATTCTGGAGGATAGTTATCCATTTCTCTTCTGAGATGTCGTCTCGTCTTGATGTGGCCACCAATTCTCTTAATGGAGAATAGTCTCTAGAGAAAACCCGATAGGAAACCTTTTCTGCTTTCCAAAAATGACTATGAAACCAAGCCAAGAGAAGTTGTGCACAACCAATAAATCTTCCTTCGCCCGCTCTCCGACATGCATTCAAGGATCTGAAAGTTTCTGCTAGGATTGCCGGGACTGGCATAGTACCTTTATCAAGTCGGTCGAATAAGTCTGAGACAGCTTCATCTACATATCCCAATGCCTTGGGAAAGACAACCAAACCGTAGATACTTAAAGCGAAAACATCAACCCTTTTCTTCAAATCCGGATGTGCCAAGATCAAATCTCTCAAATTCCCCCAAGGAATACACTTACTATCCCCTTCGCTTTATACGGTCAGAACCCATTGTTCACTCATTCCCGTGATACGTATCAATTTCTTCACAAAGGGAGGGACGTTAATGTGTCTTGAATAGGCCCCGCTTGCTTGGATACTCGGGCAATTAAGTAAAGCCATGTATTCCTCCACAAATGGGTACTAGGTCAATTCCTTCAAGGTGAAGCAACCGTAAGCGGGGTTCCAAATCACTGCGTGAGGGCCCGAATAAGTATTTATCCACCTTTAGGTCGAGCAAATAAGGTAGGTCGCCGTAGTTGCGAGAAAAGAGTTGCTTGATCTCGCTGCTCCAATTATTCCATATTTCTCTTAGTTCTCGCAGTAGTTCTTACGAGTTACATTGATGCGAGTGAAATCCCACAACTCGACTCGTATCCTCGACCAAACTATCACCTTTTTCTTCGTGTGTCTTCTCGGACCATACTCGACGGACGCATTATCTTCCACTCTATCAAGAAACCCTTTTTCCATGTTAAACTCTTCTATTTAGTAACCAAATCGTGAATCAACACCCCTTTTATGATGAGATGTCATGCAACAACAACAAAACACAAGTGAGTCAAGATAAAACAAAGAATCAAAATAAGCAGAAATAATCAAGCACCTAATCAAGTAACCACTAGGGCTCTGTGGTTCTACCTAGGGTAGGCTCTTAGGCTCGCTACATGTGGTTCTGGTTCTAAAGTAAAGGTATCTCAAACCAAGAGATTCCTCGGACCTCACCCATTATAGGTTCATACGGACCGAGTTCGATTCTGGGGAATACATTTCCCTACTACGCTATATACTGAGATGATGAAACCTCACGAAGACGCAGTGCAGATGTATCCCGAAAGCGATCCACTATCCTATACGGAGGTGAAGACCTCACGAAGGAGTAGTTTCTCACTTCCACTTAAAAGGGTGTGACCACAACGGTCATGCAATGCGATATGCAAAACTATTTAAAAACTCGAACCAACGCAGCAGGTAATATACCATAAACCACAAAAATAACAAGTGAAAATGCAATAAAAGGATCGTTTATCAAGACCAAATTTTCAATTTTTGACAAAAAGACAAAAGTGAATCAACTTATGGCTCGACTCTCGAAGATCTCCCCAGTGGAGTCGCCAAGCTGTCGTAACCATTTTTTGGTGAAACGGTAGTCGACCTGGTGTTTGAAAATGAAAACGAAAAAAAACTGGAGTCACCACCAATCTTTTTTTGATGAGGTGTGATCGGATCACCTTTGATTAATCATTTTAATAAAATTTAAGATTTACTAAAATGATAACTTTTGGTCTACGAAAATCAGAAAATGAGCTCGGGAGTCGGTTACGCACGAGGAAGGGTTAACACCCTCGATACGCCCAAAAATTGGTACCTAGTTGATTAATTAGTGTCTTAGTGTCGAAAATTTTGAAAGTTTGAAAGAATTTAGAATGCAAACCCTCTTTGTACGATTGAGTAAATTAAAATAGATGTTAAAGGCTTGCTTATCCCGAAGTAATAAAATATCACACCCAGTAAGTTAGGGCACGACATCTCATATTTTGAGACTAGGCTAGCCTTTTATTTAAAATCAATGCATTTTTAATTTCTTTTAGAAGGGTATTCGGTTAGTTAGAGTGAACGAAGGAAATCGAAACCCAGTAAGTTAGGGCACGTTTTCTAGAATTTTCAAACTCCGAATATTACCTTTATTTGCAAAAACTCTTATTTCGAGGTGTCAAGATGTTATACCCAGTAAGTTAGGGCACCACACTTCGTATCCCCAAAAATAAGTATTTTTAAAGACTCGTATTGTGATTTAAAAAGAGTATTCCGTTGTTTAGGTTAAATGAGAAAAGTCGAAGCCCAGTAAGTTAGGGTACGATTGTCTCGAATTACCAAATACGGAATATCATTTTTTATAAAAAAAAATTATTTTATGGTATCGAAAAAAAACATGATGCAATATAAAAGCAAACCATGATGCTAATGCGTAAAAATAAGTGCGACAGTAATAATACGAATAATCATGAAGGGTGAAATAATAACAAGATTAGTAAACAAACGCATGAGGAAAATGAAATGATCGAACACGCAAGTAATTTAATGAATAAATATAAAAAGATGGCAAAATAAAATGACGAAACACACATAATAATGGAAGTAATGAGAATTATAGAAATATGAAAAGCAAATATATTAAATATTAGATTGAAGTAATAAGAAATACGATATATATATATATATATATACATAATAGATGTAAAAGAATATACGGCACACATGTATATTAAGAATGATAATAATAATAAAATGGAAAAGAGAAAGAAAATACAATTAATAACATCAAATAAATATGTGTATAAGGAAATAAAGATCGAATAAAATAATAGTATTAAAATCTTATACACAATATATACGTAATATATAAAACGAAATATACACATACCATATTAAAATGTATACATAATATACATAATGTAAAAAAAAAATATACGTGAGAATAAAGTAACAGTTAAATAACTTAATGAAAATAATGAACTAATAAATAAATAAGTGAATAAAGATAAGAAAGGAGAATTAAAATCCAATTAATCAGGGGTTAAATTGCAATAAAAACGAAATTTGAGATGAAATCTGAAACAGAATATAAATGCGGGGTTAAAAATGAAAATTCGCACTAGGTTTGAAGACCAATAGAGCAAAAAAACCAATATCTGGACACGTGTCCGTATTCCAGCAAGCTGATGGGTCAGGGATTCATTTGGAAGGCTCAACAAATTTATGGGTCAAATTTAGAAAAATAAAATAGTAGACAAAAAGACTAAATTAAAAGAATCAGAAATGCGGAAGGACCGCGGGCGTAAATAGCCCATCAGATGGAAAACACGCGGATCCCCCTCAGCTGGGTCGGGTCGCGCGGGTCATGGCCTAAACGACGTCATTTTTGGGCAGGGGTCTGGGCACCAAAACGGTGCCGTTTCGGAAGGCTATAAAAGCCTAAAATCCTTCAAAAATTTCATTTTCCTTTGGTGTTTAAAAAAAAGAAGAGAGCTCTCTCTCTCGCTGCTGCCCGGCAGTGTCTTGATGAGGGCTCCGCCAAGAATCCGACTGCCGCTCGCCAGAGCGCCACTGCTGCATGATCGTTGTGGGCTTCGCCATCACAGCGTCATGGCTGGAGTTTCAAAAAGGTATCTTTTTTTCCTCCTTTTTTTTGTATTTTTTATATGTTTATAATATATGTGTATTTTGAGTAAAATAGGTTAAAAAGAAAGAAAATAACAATGATAACTAAATGAAATCACCTTGGGCTATTAGATATTGTTTCTCTGTTTGGATTGCTTCTACCCTTTGCTATTGCTAATCTTTGTTCTGTTTTCTACGAAAACTTATGTTGTTTCTTATTTCTCAAAAAAAAAAAATCCATACAATAGTTTTTGGGGTTGCCTTTTATAGGCATTTCCCTTACAACTTGCTTTGCTTTCTGTCTTGTCTTGTTTATTGTTTGCAGATATAGCCTTGGGCGGTGGCACAGTGACTAGGGCGGTGGTGCTCGAGGCAAGCGAGGGAAGCAAGTGGTGATGGGACTATCTTTGCTAGGGTTTTTTTTTATTTTAAGTTGCATTTGGGCTAGTTTGGGGTTTTAATCTTGGGCTTGGGTCTGTTGGGTTATTTTGGTGTTTGTTTAGATATTGGGCCCGGGCAAATGGGCTTGTACATCACTAAAGGACAAAAAAAACTGCATATTTTTTTTATTTTTGAATATTATTTTCTTGTTGATTTCTCCATATTTTGCTACCATTTTACTATTATGTTTCTATTATTTTGTTGTTATTGTTTGGATATTGTATAAATTTTATTTTATTGTTAATTTTCTTATTATTTTAAAGGCATTTGTTAATTTTTTTATTATTTTAGAAGCATTTGCTTATTAAGTTGCATTTATCTTAGTGTTATTTAAGTTTACATATTTTTCAAAATTTATTTTTAATTTCTTGGGAAATATTTATTTTGATATTTTTAGTATTTTTGATGTATTATATATATTTAAAAATAATATAAAAATTAATACGGGCGGGCCGGGCCGGGCCCGGGTTTTAGTATTTTTATCCGGATCGGGCTTGGGCAAAATTTTAGGCCCATTTATTGGGCCCGGCCTAACCCGAGCCTAATAAATGAGCATGATTTTTTAGTTGAACCCGACCCGACCCGGCCCATAAACACCTCTAAATTTACACCCTTACAATTCCTTTAACAAATAATACACAATTATTTAAAGTTCCTTTAAGTTGACCATATCACAAGCACCAAAGTTATATTCGTCCGCCTATAAATACAATCACAATTATAATACACGTCTAAAAAACTATCATTATAATTAACTATTATAAAGCACGATTGTTATCTAAATTAGAATAAATTTAGACATGATTTATACATATTATATATTATAAATACAAATAATACATACCCGAATAATTATGACCATAACGATTTGGATATATATTAATTCATTTGCAATATATATACATGTTTATATGTATATTAATTCATTTATGAGGTATAAAAATAATAAACAATGTCAGCAAGGTCTTGATAATGTTAGTAAAGGTTGAGAGTTTGAAATTTTTGAGTGTTTAGGTTAATACTTTGTTTCGAATTTGAGTTATTCGAGTTTGACAATTAAGTTCTTTCTAGCAAGGCAATGAAGTCTTGGTATTATTGACAACGATTGAGACTTTGAATGTTCAGATTCAAGTTTCATCATATGTAAAGACAGTGCGAGCTCTTTCCATATTTATTCCAAATTAAATCTCATCATATGTGAGTTTTCTCCATAGCTATTCAATTCTAATTTGACTCTGAATACATTTCAATATTTAACTTATTGTAATTTGTAATGTTTAATTTTGATTATAATTAACAAAAATATTTTCAAATCCAAATAATAATTTAAATAATTTACAAAAGAGTAAATTGTACTAGTAGTCACCCAACGATGAAAAGCAATAAAGATATCATCCAACTATTAGTAAATTTCTTTTTAAGTTTTTGTTTGACTAACGATGACAACTTTTAAAATTGACATAATATCAATTTTAATAAGACAATTATTGAGAGTTAAGTTTTTTTTTAAAAATTAAGACTAATTTGACATAGTATATAAATGTTGAAGATTAAAATTACTATTATTCTAATTTTAAAAATTGTCACCACTAACTAGAGGTGATCATGGGCCGGGCCCAGACAAAATTTTAGGCCCGTCTACTAGGCCCGGGCTGGCCTCTCGAAATATGGGCCTAAAATTTTGCCCAAGCCCAGCTAGAAATAAAATTACTAAGCCCGAGCCCGGCCCGGCCCGACCCATATTAAAATTTTTTTATTTCATTAAATAAAAAAATTAAAAATATAATAAATCAAATATATTTAAAAACATAAAAACAAATATTAAAACAAATAAAAATAATACTAAAACAATTCTTAAAACAATACACAAATTAACAATATAATAAAAATAGTTATATTAAAAATTTAAAATAATTTAAAATAAAATAAAATAATATATTAATATATAATTCGGGCCGGGCCCGGGCCAAAAAACTCTTACCCGAGACCCGGTCCGTTTTCTAAACGGCCTCATTTTTTTGCCCAAGCCCATTTTTCGGGCCTATATTTTTACCTAAACCCTTCTATTTTTCGGACGAGCTTTCGGATCAGCTCTACCTCTAACCAGCCGGTGATAAAAAAATTAAATAATTAAATGACATTTTTTAACTCTTCATAATTAAATTTTAAAAAAATTACTTATAATTACGTTACTACTAATATTATTTACCCTTTAGGAGTAGACAGCGATAAGCACACTCACAGCGCATAGCACGCCTATTTGTTAGTGGGTGTTGTGGTCCAAAGAACACGTAAGAAACTGGAACCTAATAAAGTTTAGCCACGTGGTGTGGTCTTTTTCGTACCTATGTGTCATTATCTGACTTGTCTTCCCTTCTCCAATGCACCACATTCTGCTTCCTATTTCTTAAACAGTGCAAGAAAAAGAAACACTTTTTTTTTTAAATCCAAACATCATTTCCTTTTTTATTCTCTCTCTAAATTTTTTGATATTTAATAATTAAATTGAGTTTCAATTAAATTTAGAATCAAGTCGAATTAAATCTATAAATTAATATTTTAACAATCGAATCAATAGTCTAACCAAGGCGAAGTTAGGGAATTATTTGAGGCAAAAAATCAATAAAAAATTTTAGGAGTAAAAATGTAAATTTATCATTATACTATGTTGTAATTTCCTAAAAACTAAAAGAATTATATTAGCAATTTTTCTTTCTTTTTCTTTTTTTAGTTTTTTGGGCACTACATTGCCCCTTTTTCACCTCTCTCGAGTCTAATCGATCAGATCACTAGTTCTGGTTCAACCAGTTTGATATTCTATTTGACACTACTTAAAAAATTAGTTAAAATTCATTAAAAAAAAGAAGAAAAATCGATTCAAGAGTCATTTTTTGTACCAATTTTTTATTTCCTATCAATTTTGAACAGTTTGCTTAGAGGTCGATTCAACCCCTATGTTTGGAACGATATTTCAAATCCAACCGATTGTTTAGGTTCGATTCAAATAATATTGTTCTAAACGGGAATTAATCTCTCTTAATGTATTTTTCTTCATCCATGAAACTTAAATTGAATACTTAAAAGAGACATTGATTTTCTTATCACTCGATTCAACAATGATCGATTTGTAGCCCCATGTTTTCCATGTGATTTTATTATTTTAATACTCAGTCTCATTTTTTGTTGGTGTTGAGGGTTCTTTTGGTAAGATGAAGAGACACTATAATCTAGCAAAACGAGATGTTGTGGAGAAATGGCGGAGAGAAGATCGGAGGAAACTCTGAGAAACAAATGCGGTGGCAAGTGATGGTGATGGAAGCAAAAAGGGGCTGAAAAGAATAAGAACTGTGGTGGTTGTAGTGGCTGTCAAAAGAAAGTTGCAGAGAGAATATTTAGATAGCTAAGTTTGCAAGAAGATAAAAAAAAAAAAAAAAAAGTTATAAATGAGATACTCAAACTTCTATTTATAAGCCTTGGAAAAGGAAATTATGAAGAAAAGGTGGGCATGGACATGCTAAAATGTCGGGTAGCGGGATTAAAGGCAGTTATTTATATGTGGGAAAATAGAAAACAACTTATATAGATGATGGGTATAATGACGGTTAATGAAAGTAGGTATTTTAGCAATAAAAGCTTTTTAAGTGATGATGTAACATTTGTTCATTAAAGAAATAAGAAGGAAGCACTTGTATTTCCGAAGAAAGGTTAAGAAGAAATTCTTAATAATTTCTATATCTGAGCCTCCAAGTCATACTCTCTAGAACATCTCAAAAATGAAATAACCTAAGGTCCTACCAACCTTCTAAGTTTATCTCCAAAGAGTCGTTCGCAATATAAAGTCGTTATCAAATAAAAGTGCTCTTGAGAGCGCTCATTCAAGGAACAATATTTTTCAGAATTATTATTGATTGTGACAGCTAGGAGAAAAAAACAAGTATCTACGGTTGGTTTATTAGGTTTTTAGTTTTCTTAGGTTTCGATACAACACAAGTTGATATAAAATATTTATCATTATGAGTAAAATTATATTATATGGCAGGTGGGGGATAAAATAATTGTACCAAAAACATATTTTAGAATCAAATATAGATTCCGAAAATCTTACATGCTATGAATTAAACCAAGAATATTGCTTATAATCAACAGCAGCCTAATAAAGCCAAATAAATATCTTGAAGAAAATCCATTTATGTTATTTATTATTAAATATGCATTGAAAAAGTAATATTATAAACCTAGCTTGGGCGACGAATATAATTGTAATTTTATAATTATTTTAATATTTTTTTTAACTTTAAAATCTTAATATTCACATGCTGAGGCTGGGGAAAGTTTAAGGAACGAGCCCAAGTATAAATATCAATATATGACTCTCATCTTATCTCGACTGTTTGCCTCTTTATTGCCTTAAGCTACCTTACTCTCCTATCTCAACTTCTACCTTTGCTAACTTAAGCAACCAAGTGTTCTTTGAGACACAAATTTCGGCACCTCTCGTGATTATGTGGAAAGTTTAATGGTGGATTTGGATGGGTAGTGCGTTTACATGTAGTTAGTGTAAAAATAACGGTGGTGGTGAGATTAGATACTATAGCGATACTGTAGCGTGAGACAAAAAGTAAGCTAAACGCACGGTATCCCAACACCCATCCAAACCCACCCCAAGTGTTTGAAACTGTTTGAAGAGGCAATATAATCAATAGGGTAAGAGTGCTTTGTTGAGAGGTACTGTATATAGTATAGAGACTTGATCATGGGCTAGGCTGATGCAAAATTTTAAACCTGTTTTTTAGGCTTGGATATAGCTCAACTCAGATTAAAAATGCTAAACTTTAAACATGAGCTCGACCCGATTCGCCTGTATTAATTTTTTTAGATTATTTTTTATAAAAAATAAATTTAAAAAATATAATACATCAAATACACTAAAAATATCAAAGTAAATGTTTCTCAACAAATTGAAAATATAATAAAAAAAAGTCTTTATACTTAAATAACACTAAGATAGTTGCAACTTAACAAGCAAATGTCTCTAAAATAGTAACAAAATTAACAATAAAACAAGAGTTATATAATATCCAAACAATAACAATAAAATAATAACAATATAATAACGAAATGGCAACAAAACAACTGATTTGAGTCTGAGCCAAAAAAATCCTACCCAAGACTTGACCCGTTTAGAAAACGAGTCTTATTTTTTGTCCAAGTCTATTTTTTGGGTCTATATTTTTATCCAAACATTCTCACTTTTCAGACAGGCCTTCAGGCCTAGACAGATAACCCGATTCATGGTCAGGTCTAGTAGTAAACATTTCGTCTTTAGTAGGATTTGAGTTCATATCTTACAATAAGAGCAAACACAAAGGGGGTAGGTTTGCCCTTCTCTCGCCAAATAATAGATTTACAATTTAACTTCTTAAATTTTTTATGAAAATATATATTAATATAATGACAAAATTATATTTTATCTCTCTCAAAATTTATGATTTATCTTAACTCCCTTAAAATAATTTTTTAATTTCACCCTGCCTACCTTACAACATATAAGACTCTTATGCACAACTATGCTACTATTTGAACTAAATCAAAAGACCCCTCAACACTTCTTGATTGATGTTGAGAGGGATTGAAATTAAGATTGAGAGGCAAAATTATGTCATGTTTGGGAACAAGAACATAACACACTGTCAACTGAACCACCAACCACAAATAGAGATATGAGTTTAATTATGCAATAAATTGACACTGAAAATGAACATATTATACGCCAGCACCATTGCATTTAAAGTTTTTAAATTGCCTGTCTCAAAATCATAACTTTTGTCCGAATAGAATTAGTTGAATTATCAATTTTTAATCTTTTAATTGTTTATCCTTTCTTAATTATTAATTAAGAGGATAATACATTTTAATACACTCGGACTTATATATTAATGCATTAATAATAATATTGATATCAATCGAATTAAAACTCAATCAATTAATTGTTTTTTAATTAAACTTAAAAATTATCTCAAATTATTTTATTAATTAGTCTTTCACTTGGTTTAATTAATTTTTTAATAATTGAATTGATTTTACACTAATTTAATTCTCTGTTAATTTTATAGTATCATTCACGATTCAATCGGTGGATTCAATCTGAGTCTAACCATTATATTATTTATCTTCCCTATGCCTACCTTTTATGTGTTCTACTAGTATAAATTAACATCTCTTAGTCTATAATGGCTACCTTTTTATAATAATTTTACAATAACAAGAAGATAAAATACACTATATTTGATAGTGATTTTGTTTTTATTTTCTTAAATAAAAAAATACTAATTAACTTTGCAATGATTGTTGGTAAAAAAATAATAAAGTTTTGAATTTGATTTTCGTGAACATATAAATAAAATAATCTTAAAAAACCTTTAAATTTTATTTAGAAACTTGACATGACTCCACTTCTAGTATAAATATCAGTGATCACCTGTCCGAATTTTAGGTAGGATTTGGGTCGCCTACCTGCTACCCGTATAAGTCCCACCAGACGATTGAGTGTAAGGCAAACCGTGATAAGATAGCGAGGGGAGCTCGTGGACCCAACTCGCAAGGAGAGCTCGCACGAACCAAGAGAAGGCCGCGGTCTCAGTTCTCATATATTCAATGAGCTCGCAGAAGAGAGACTACATGTAATACCCCGAAATTTTTACAGTAAAATATTATCAGTAATATAGTAAAATAAGGAAATAAAGTGACAAAAAGAGAAATTTTGAGTTATGTCAATATTGAGAAGTATATTATGATATATTAATTTAAGAAAGGACTAAATTGTAAAAGTGAGAAAAGTTTTGTGGCCCAAGAGTAAATACTCAAAATTTAAAGGATTAAAGTGTAAATATGAAAAAGTTGAAGGACCAATAGTGTAAATATTTTAGGAGTGGAATGATCTAGAAACTAAGGAAAATGGATGAATTAGGACCAAATTGAATAGATGAAGAACTATAAGGGACTAAATTGCAATTTCACCAAATTAAATGATGACTCAAGGATGGAATTTTAAAAGATAATAAAGGGCAAAATGGTCAATTGGAAGAGAGAGAAATCTAGAAAGTAATAATGATGCTAGAGATATTATAATGACCAAATTTTCAAAGTGGTATTGGGAATAGAGATTTGAGATCACCAAATCGACGGGTGAGTTAAAAATTTAATAAATTAATACCTATGAGTCAAATGCAAATATAAAAGTATTTTTGAATTAGTGAATTTGGTGATTTAAAAGAATTAATTAGGTAAATTTGGTCGAGAGTGAGGTATCGAGACCTCAACTTCAGAATCGAGCCATAAACATTTTTAGAAATATTTATGGAGTGTTGGTGAGGTAGTATTAAAATTTAGTCAGAAAATTTTGACGTTTGGGTGGTTAATTAAATAAAAGGACTAAATTGAAAAGGGTGTAAAAGTTGCTAGAAGGATTAAATAGCTCAATTGTCAAATGAGGAAGGACCTAAAGTGAAAATAATCCTAAAGGAGATATTTTGGCAGCAATAGCTGAGAAAAATCAGGAAATGGGTGAAATAAGGGCAAAATTGGAAAATTGCCAAAATTGGCTAAATAAAAATGGGACTAAATTGGAATATCTAGAATTCTCTTCATTTCTCTTCATATTCATCAGCTGAAAAATAGCCATGGAGGAGGGTTCAAGATGGTTTTCATAATCTAGCTTCATGTAAGTTTAATTCTTTCTTTCTCCTTGAAATTTTTATGTTTTTGTGACTTTACAACTAGGTCCACTTGTTGAATTCATTAGTTTTGATTCTATGAAAGAAATTGAAAGTTGCTATGAATATGTGCTGGAAGTATATAATGATTTGGCATGGAATTAGAGCTTTAAATTATTTATATGCTGATTTTATTGAAAGAATTGAATAGAAAGTGAATGTTTGGGACCTAATTGTAAAAGAGTTTGAAGTTAGAGTTCCATATGGAAATTCTGAATTTCAATAGTTATGAAATAACTTATAATGTCTAGAAAAAGTATTAATTGAGAAAATTATCTTAATTGAGGGGTTAATTGAGCAAGGATTGAATTGTATGAATTGTGAAATTTGGGGTAAAATGGAAATCAACATTTTGCACTAAAACTGTTTTAGACAGCAGCAGTAGTCTAACTTTGAAAAATCACCAAAAATTATATAAATCGAATTAGAGGATGAATAAAATATGAAATTAAAGCTTATTGAGTCTAGTTTCTTATAAAAGAAATTATGTAAGCAATGGAATTGTAAATCATGAGATATAATAACTTTTGTGAGACAAGGTCAGAATGATTTCGGGTTCCCCTGTTCTGACTTTGTAAAATCATAAAAAAATTGGATAAAAATAATTATGGGCTTAAATTTATATTTTTAGAATCCTGAATGAGTCTATTTTCAAGAGAAACAAACGAGGACATCATTCGAATCCTGTACAAGAATATAATTAATTTTTAGTGAAGAAGGGTCGGAACTGTCAGACAGCAGAACAGGGAGACTTTAATGAATAAACTGTATTAATTGGCCCAACCAAAAATTATGAAATTTTTATGGTAAGAAGGTATATGAGTCTAGTTTCAGGAAAATTAACGGATCTTAATTTCGAGTTCTGTAGCTTAATATATAAATAATTTAGTGACTATGACGCAAATGGACAGTTTTGAATGTACATATAAGTAAATAGTGAAATTATTGATAATGTTACTTGTTGCATGTTATATAAATTAAGGATGTGGAATGGAGAGGAGGAGGAGGAAAATATGTATGAATATTCATCTAGCATGGCTAATTTGCATGTTTTAGGCTCAGGGGACTCGAATTGAATAAAAGTAAAACTTTATGGGCAATTTTGTAAAAATGTCAGAAATGACTAAATTGCATGAAATAGATTATTTTATTATTTAAATTAGTAAAATTTAACTAAATTATCAATTTAGTTCAAGATCGGGAAAACATGTTTTAGGGATTAAATTGAAAAGTGTTGAAATTATGGAAATTTTTATATTTTATAGAATTCATGGACTGTTATCAATATATATAAGAATAATAGTTGGAAATAAGGATTAAATTGCAAGAATTTTATTTTCCTGACCCTAATGATGAAATCGTCATTAATTAAAAGGTTAGGGGCAAAATGGTAATTTTGCTTAGAGCATTAATTAAATGCATTAGAATATGAAATGAATGAAAATGATGATCAATTTATTTAAAAGAGATCCGGGTGACTCAAATATGAGACTCGATCGTGAAAAGAAAAGAGATATCGGATCAATGAAATTATAAACACAAACAAGCAATGAGGTAAGTTCATGTAACTTGAATTATATTCTTAAATACTTGAAATGTATGTTATTGATGTGAATATGATTTGAATGTTCATTGTATGAAAATTGATGAAACATTGATATATTTTATATAAAGGGAAGAAATCCCGTTGAATGAAAGGAAAATTCGATGGATCTCTGAAAAGGAATTGACGGTAAAAGGATCTAGCCCCGACGGGTGATCCTATCCTGATATAGCCCTCCCGAAGAATATGTGGAAAATGGATTTAGCCCGACGGGTAATCCGAATTGGGTCCAATTTAGCTTTGACTGTAATTCGGATCCAAGCTCATTAGAGTAATTGTCGCTGCGAGGATTTAGCCTGACCGTAATCCCGACAATACTCTATGAGTTTATATTACAGAGATTTAGCTGGGACTGGTAATCCCAATGTAAGGATGAGGTTCGCGGAGTGTGCTCTCGATATGAAATGTGTAAGACCATGGTTGAAAGATACCATGGCAACTTTGATATGAAATGTGTAAGACCATGGTTGAAAGATACCATGGCAATGTGATATGAAACGAGTAAGACCATGGTTGAAAGATACCATGGCAACCTGATATGAAATGTGTAAGACCATGGTTGAAAGATACCATGGCAACTGATATGAAATGTGTATGACCATGGTTGAAAGATACCATGGCAACGCTGACGGGAAATGAATAAGACCATTGTTGAATGATACCATGGCAACATGATGAGAAAATGAGTAAGACCATAGTTGAAAGACACTATGGCATCATGTCGAAGATAAATAAGATCGTGGAAGAGAAACGCCAGGATATCTTTTGAACAACTAATATTCAGGTAATATAACAAATGGTTAAATGAATTGGTTATACAAAATGGTAATGTGAAATATTTACAGAATTGGTCATATGGAAATAAATGTACAAAATAGTTGTATGAAATAATTAATAAGATAGATAAATGAAATAAGTATAGGTACATGGAATTTAAATTATGTTAAGTTTAATACTGAACTATTACCGAAATAAATATACCTAAGATAAAAGAAAATGATGGTGCATAAAATGATGATATAATAAAATAAATGATATATGTTATTAAAGAAACGGTAAGAGAATGATATGTATCATGACATGTACATATGAAATTATCTTTTATATGTTAACATAAGGAAAATATGTAAGTTAAATCGAGTATTAAATTCAAATATGACATATTGAGAAAATAAGAATTTATATGAAATATGTGTAAGTACACTAACAAGTGTTGATTGTTGATGCTTAGGCAAGTGCCAAGCCATTGATTGAATGGTAATATATTTATTGATGCATTGAATTGGTAAATATTTAAGTAAAAATTTTTTTAGTGATCTGCAAATGGTAGTAATGCTCCGAAACCCTATTCTGGCAGCGGATACGGGTTAGGGGTGTTACACTACATGATTTGGTAGGCAACCTAGAGTGAAACACGTGTCCAATATGCTTGAAGTCCGCTCAAAATATCAGTCCTAGGAATAGTTGGGTCAAGTCATAAATAGTAGGGTTATGCTGTGAACAATAATAGTATGTATAAATACCTGAATATTCCCATTAATAAGACACGAGATAAAATTACTTAACAACTCTAAATTTCATAAGATTCATTTTACATATCAATAGCTCGATTAAACTCAACAGTTCTTAAATAACATATAATTTTATAATTAAGTTTAAATAAAATATTTTATTTATATTATTCACTAAAGTATAACAAAAAAAAAGACCGGATTGGTCCTCAATTAAAATTAAAAAATTACTATCGAATCTAAACTTTAAATCGGTAAACAACCGAATATTGTCAAAATATGTGTTTACTTTGAGTTTTTTTTTACTTCAATGTACTAAGAATTTTAATTATTTCCTATCTGATGTTATTTTCCCAAATTTATTTCTCAAAACACTCTAATTTAGAGGAATATCTCTAACCCCTTTTGGTGTTCAGCGCATAATTAAATAATCTTGACATCCATGAATATTAAGTTATTTATACATCAAATAAATGTTTATATTTAATGATGATTTTCGAATATTTTAATTATAATTGACATATAATAATGACATCTATGGGTGTCGAGATACCCTTTAATATGTAGTTATAATTTATATGCAATTAATTTTTATAGTTAGGAGATAAACCTTAATAAATATAAATCAACCTCAGACACAAATTGTTGTTGAGTTCCTCTTTAATTAATGTTTTCATTGTTTCTTGGCTATAACATTAAAAAAAATTTCGACTTTTACTCTCTTTTTCTAAAACGATGTTATTGTTTTATTTTAAAATTTTCACACAAATTCCGTTTAATGAAATTTTTTTTTCGGTGTTATCATTTCAACTTCAATTATTAAATCAAACTAATAGAGTGACTAAATGAACAAGATTAAAAGTAGAGAGATTAAATTTCAAATGTGTGAAAAAATACAGGGACTAGAAATAAAATTATAACTTAAAATACTATTACATCGTTCATTTTAATCAACCAAGGCTATACAGTATCCATATATATTCTGCATACATAACATTATTATATAATAATAATTAGAGGAGAGGGGCAAGTTGATGTTTGTAGAACAAAATTTTAATTAAGCTTAAAGATGAAGATTTTATTCTAACTTTGCATCTTTTCAAGATTATAAGCAACTCTTTTGACTAAATTAAACTAAAAAAAATAACCCCAACAGAGAAATTAAGGGGAAAAAAATCATATTCTAGTTGAAGGACGAAAATGAATAAATAAATAATGGCTGGTCAAAAATTTCAAGCTGTCTCTTTAATAAGAAACAGTGATAACTACGTAAATTTTTTATTTATATATTTGGTTAAAATATGGTTCAAGTCCCTATACTTTTCATATATTTGAAATTTAGTCTTTTTACTTTTATTTTCTAGAATTTAGTCTCCTATATGCTTTTCAAATTTCAAATTTAAGTTTAATTGTTAACACCATTAAAATTTTTGAGTTAAATTCATTGAAACGATATTTTGAAATTAAAAAAAAAAAAAACTAACTTGGTACTCGTATAATAAAAAAGTTGATAGTAATGTTAACAATCTAAAAAGCAAAAGAATTAAATTCTAAATATAGGGTATTAAAATATTCTTTGTAAATTCGCACATGTTGACTATAGAAAAGAAATTATCATTAATTTTAATGTTAATTATTTGTGTATTATGATCAGTAATATTGATTCTTGAAATTTAATTAATCCAATAAAAAAATTGGCTCTTTGCAACTCTTTAGGGCTAAGATAATTATTCTTTTTTTTTTATATATATATATATATGCATTAACCTTGTTGCATAATCTTTTCAATCTAATCCAGCAGATTCCTTTAGGATTAGAGATTAGATCCATAATTATCTTATAAAAAAATAAATTAAATAATCAATGGCGTCAATTATAGTAATTTTACATATTCTTATAATTTTTTTACGATATTTAATTATTTTTTAAAGTAAAAAATTTTTGACCATCAAAGATATGTTAGAAAAAGGCATTATATTATATTAATATGACAAGGATATTAGATCGATTTAAAATTTTTATGTACATGATAAGTTTAATTATATTGATGAATTCAATTATCGAATCGTTAAAATATTGATTGTAAAAAAAATTATGAATATTTTAATTTTAGATTAAATTAAGTAAATCAATTAAATGTATATTTATATAAAGTGGAAAAAGAAAAGCTATTGCATCTTGATAGAATCTTAATGAATTGTTCTCATTTTTATTTGGTTAAAATATTTTATTTTAAAGAATTTTGGTTTTTCTACTTTTCAAATTTCATAATTGAAATCTAATTGTTAATACTGTTAATTTTTTATTAAATTTATAGATGTAACATTTTAAAATTAAAAAAAAAATTCTCATTTGATAACTATGTAACTAAGAAATATGACGTCGTGATAACCTTGAGTTTAACAAAAAAAAAATTTAAAAATTAACAGTTGAGTTTAAATTTTAAAATTTTAGAAAATAAAGGAATTAAATTCTAAATTTAAAAAAATAACCCAAAATCCAAAAAGAAATAATTAGAGAGAGGGGTTGACTAGAGAAAATTTTAGAGGCTTTTAGGGAGATAATAATATTACTGGAAATGGATGATTGGTGTGGGACAAAGTGTGCTCTTTGGGGGTGAATGTCCATTGTACACCCCATGTGGAGACCAATTTCACTTTGTGTTTCTTTTGATTGGCCTTTGGCCTAGTGCTCAAATTTTCTTATGGAAGGGGATCCCCCACACAACAAAAAAAATTTAAGATACCAACCCTAGGGTTTTTTAAGATATTTGAGGTAGGGTGTGCCTTGCAATTTTGGTGAAATTTTATGAAAGTTATTGTATTATAAATTAGATTCTGTTTTATTTTTTTATTCAAAAAAATAGGTAAATTATTTTTTTATGTTGATTAAAGAGTAAATTTATCATTTCTATTAAAAAATTCATCAATTTTTACTATTAAAAACTAGCGTGACGGATAGAATAACTAGACAATTACACGTAGCATGCAACGTATACCTTATTCTAACTTATAGGTACCGATTTTTAACAGTAAAAATGGATAGAATTTTTAACAAAAGGATTAGTTTGCTCTTTGATTTAATGTATAAAGACTAATTTACGTATTTTATGAGTAGAAGGGATAAAATACAATCTAACTCTTAGTAGAAGAGCCTCTATGGAAGAACAATTTGCTATTTGATCAGACTAATAACCCCTTTTTTTTTAAGTAGAGACAAAATGCAATCTGACTCTTAATACGTAGGCCTCTATAATACTTGTGCCTAAAAATTATAAAAAGAAGGTTGGTTTAGATTTTAAAAAATATTAAAAGGGATATTAGCAAGTGTTACAAACAAATAATTTAATTAATTATATTGTTTGTATTTATTGATATGCTTGGAAAGTTGATTTAGTATATAAATTTACGTGTAACTATTTGTAATTTATTTATATGTATGCATGCATGACTATAATAATTAGTGAGTTTCATTAACTGTAATCGAGATAAGTAATTACATTTGTATCACATTGTTTAGTAGCTATTGTAATTAGCTGGTCTTATTGAATAGAATGTACTTTAAGCACCTTAATTATTTGCTTCAATCCATATCTCAAAGTTGAAAATTGAAAAATTTACGAGTGGCAATTAACCATGATGGCTTTTAAACAAGATTAAAAAATTAAAATCTTTTACAATTCTAAGAATGTATGATTACTATCTATTAATTACACCTCTTTTCAATTATGTTATCACGAATAAAGATATACAAAGACAAATTCTATATGTTGTTTGTAATTATTGGTTTGCTTGTTTTGACCAATATTTAATAATTGGATTGATGGTTGAATCGGTCAAACTGTTGATTCTCAATTCAATCGTTAATCTAATAATAAATAAATAAATAAATTATAAAAAAAGTAAGAAAACACGTTTCAACCACTTTTTTTTTGTTTCAATTTTTAATTTTTACCCGATCTGAGTAGTTCACTTAGAGAGTGATTTAACCTCTATGTCAAGATTGATATACTGAACTATTCTTAATCCAATTGATACCGATTCAAATAACAAAAAAAAAAAAAAAATCTGATGAGGATATTCATGAGTGGGCTTTTTTTGGTTCTGATATTGTCTTTTACTTGCTTGTAAACCCTAGCATGTTTGCTATTTTTGGCAAATAAATAAAAAATTTTAATTTTAATAATTTTAAAGAGGTTAATTATACGAAAATATATTTATGGTAAAACGAGTACGATTCAATTTGGTCGAATTTTTTAAAATACTGAACCATCTTATTTTAGTTCGATTTTCTATTTTCTTATTCTAATTTTTTTTTTTACTTTATTTTGATAAAACAAAATTTATTTTATGAATTTTCAACATTATTTGATAAAATTTTATAAAAAATTTCATAAATATTTTTAAAAAGATTAAGTTTTCAAGTAAATAAAAATAATTTATTTTAGAAATTTTTATTTTATATAATATTGTTATCGTTATTTTTAATATTTTAAATACAAAATATTTATTTTCACATCATAAAATTTAAATTAAGTAAAAATAATAATAAATAGTTGAATTAAATTAAAACCAATTTTTAACTTTTGAATAAAAAATTATCAAAACAATTTTAGATTTCACATTGTTTTTTTCTTAGTCCAAATGGATGAAAATAGAGAACATAGGCTGGTCTAGGCATATGGGTTTTGATTTAAAAAATATGAAAATTGGGCCTCTTTTTGTCAAAATATAAGGAATATAGAAGACCCAACTTTTGAAGGCACAAACTCACAATGTATAAAATTTCTTAGGCAGTGTTATGAAACTTACTGTAATAATTAAATTTGTGTGTAATTGTTTGTAATTACATAATAGTGATATATTTGGATAATTATTATAATTGATGAGTCTTATCAAATTGTATGTAAATGGAGCATCCAATTACACTTTCCAATTCTTAGGTAAAGCGTGAGAATTAGAGTAAATATACAAAAACTCCATTTTTAAAAATTATTTTTATATAAGTCATAAAAAATTATATTATAAGTTTGAGCACCTATGAATGTTTGGGATGGTTATGACAAAAAAAATTATTATATTATAAATCTTAAAAAATTATATTATAAAAATTATTTGTATATTTTATAAAGTTATAATAAAAATTATATTTTTTAAATCTTAAAATAAATCTATAAAGTTATGACCCAAAAAAAAGTACTTTTTATAGAACTGTACAATATATTTATTTATAAAAAACATAATTTATTTATACGTCCATGCTATATACTATAAAAATAATATACTTATAAAAATGTTATAGTTTTTTTTTTTATAACTTATGTAATGACTTGATTCAAGGTTGAATTCCTTAAATCAAGCCACCTGAGAAATGTTAGTTGAGAAATTTATAAGACGAGCACAAGACCTTAATTTTTTTTTATAATAATTAATATATATTTAAAAATATAATTACGTAACTGTGTAATTATAATTTGTACTATCAAACATGACATAAAGAATTACGATGTAATTATACTATGTCAACTAAACATATCTAGATGATTACAATTCTTTGTAATTACAAGAGAGCATAATTACTACCCTAGTAATTATACTTTCATTGAATTACTCTGTGCAGTTCAAATAGACCCTTAATAAAATTTATAATTTAATATATTTTTAGGGTAAAAAAATTAATAAATATTCAAGTCCAAAACAAGGGTTTATTCCCTCAAAACCCAATTTAATAGTATTTGATACCAATCCTATGCCTAACCTTACAAACATTTTTGGGCTGTGGGCTTTGATTGATTTTTGAAATAGTCTAATTTTGATTTTCGTCCCTACACTACACTAAAATTTGTGATTTAATCTCTTTACTTATATTTGGCATAATTTAATCCTTTATTTTTATAATGTTATCAGTATGACCTAAATTTGTTATTAGTTAAATATAATTATTTGAATTTCCACACAATACCAACTATGTGACCTAATAACAATAAAACAGTAGTCATGTAACCATACTTTAACGGTATTCTTAATTCGAACAATAGTCATATAACCACACTTTAACGGTATTATCAATTCGAATCTACAAACAATATTAGAAAATTAGATAATCAAATTATGAAAAGGGGAAACGAAGGGGCAGGTAGTGACCTTAGCCCCCTTCCCGCATGATAAAATTATCTTTTTAGTCCCTTACAATTTATGTAATTACAAAATAATAAAATGATAAATTTATATTTTAATCATCCAAAAAAATTATTATTCAATTTTGATCCTTAAATAATATTCTAATTTCACTCCTAAAATTATGTAAATTAAAGTAAAAAGAATTAATCACAAATTCCACAATAGTAAAAAAAAGAAAAGAAAAAAGAATTGTAGTACCTCTTTAAAACAACTTTTACATCAACACCAATCAATAGTTAAAAGGTAATACATCTCGGATAAATATAAAATTTATACATGAACATTGGTTCAACATGCAATTTGATATATGAACTTTGATCTGGTGTAATTATACGCATGAAACTTGAATTGTGGTTCATATGTATACACAAAACTTTGATTTTGATTCAATTCTACACATTTAAAGAAATAAATACATATATTTATTTTCACATCGGATCAATAAAATTGATTGTGTATCCAATATATCAACGTAAAATGATGCTAATTTGATAATATTGTTAATGATTCGTAAAAATTGATTCAAACTAAAATTTTATGTATAAAATTATACAAAATCAAAATTCATGTGTGACATTTCATATTAGATTAAAATTCATATATAACATTATTTATTTTTGTTGGAAATATATAAAATTCATTATTATTTATGTGGTAACAAATAAAAAAAACGTGTGATTTGAATTAATGTAGAAGCCAACAAAGCAATTAATTTATTTGACATCTTACCTTCCACTTGTTTTGTGTCTTCTTCACATGGTTTCTTGATATACCTCCAATTATCAGCTTTGCTCAGCTGCCTTGTATTATTATTTACATGCAATTTGTATCTTATCCTCTTAAAAAAAAAAAAACTCACTCTTAATTAGGGCTGAGTTGTTCAAAAGTTGGGTAGTTCATCCGACTCAATAGAACTAGTATAATTTAGGTTGAATTTGACTAAGGATTTTTCTACCTCAAGTTAGTTTTGAAGTTTATTTTTATAATAATTTTTCAAATTTAAATTTAATTATATTACATATGTTAATATGAGAAATTATATTTTTAATAGTTTATTAATATCTGAACAATAAAATTGAATTTTTTTTTTTTGGAATTGAATTGCGGTCTAATCCATGAACAACTCTACTCACTTTGTTTTTATTAAGCCTTAAAACCTCTAATTTAGCTTCTTAATCTTAAGAATTTGCAAGGTTATTTGCAACTAGGGTTTATTTTAGTTTAACTGTAATTTTGAAATTTTCGTGGATGATCTAAATTAAACCATGAATTTTATATCAAGGGAGTCGAGATAAAAAGGATCATATTTTATGTAACGCCTCGAAATCTTAAGAACTTGTTTGTGAAAATTTGTAGTAATTAATTTCTGTATTTGTGATTCTGTGTTCTGTGATTGAGTTGAAGGTCTAGAGTTCGAATAGCATCATTAAAAGTTTTGTTGTTTTAGAATCAACCCATAAGGATGCTCTACTCGCTTAAGTTCAATTCTTTACGAAAGGGTAACAGGAATGAGCTTGCTGGTTCACTGGTTACGCATCTGTTTGTATTTTGTCTGGTTCTGAGTTCGAATTCCCTAGTATGTGTAGGGAAAACTTTTTGCTAAATGCTAGAAGTCTGGATGGAAGTTAATTAACAATTAACGTTAGTTCTCCTTCCCTCATCATTTCTCTATTTTCTTTTTCCTTTCTTTCTTTCTTTCTTTTTTACGTTTTCTTCTTTTTCGATTCTTTTTCTTCTTCTTCCTTAATTATTGTAAAGAAATACGAGACTAGTTAAAGTTACTTTGTTAGCTTCACTGTTGGGAGGTTATTGAGTAAATCTTGGTGTCAATTTGTTAAATTTCGAGTTTCTTTTCTTGCTTTTCATAGTATAATTTGAAATGGTTATTCGAATGCATTGCGAGAATCTCTGATAGTTGATTGTTTGGTTTCCCTATTAGGCGCAGATACTGAGAATAGCGAACCTCATCACGTCAATTCAAGTAATCGTTGTTGATCTTCTGTAAGTTTTGATTTCGTTGAAAGTTTATGTCGAAACTTTCGACATAGGTATTTTGGGAATAATTGTGCTTTGTTGTTGATAAATTTGATTGATTGCATAATTGAATGGTCGTTTTAGGCTTCAGAACTCCTCTACATTGTTACTACTTTGGAATCGTCTCAGGTGCTTATCGAAGTTTTGCAAGTTTTGTCGCCGAAAATTATGGCTGTCAACCATTTAACTCACTGTTTGGGGTGTAAAACCACACGGCCAGGGACACGAGCGTGTGCCCAGGCGGCGTGACTCACTGTTCATGCTTAAAATCCATACGGCCAAGGCACATGGGTATGTGCCCAGGTCGTGTGGTAGGATGTTGGATCCGAGAACTATTTTTTAGGCCGAGAAGGTTGCTAAACTTTGGTATTGGTTACCTCGATATACGAATGACTGAATTTACTTATATGACACTGATCTGTGAGTCACATACTTGAATGTGCACTGTAATACTATTCTGTTATCGAGCTACTTTATTAATTATGTAATGTATTAGAATGATTGAACATGTGATATGGACTATTGCATTTTGCATTAACCTGTGGTGGGAGATTGTGAAGAAGAAATGAGTCTATACTGAAATCGTGGCTATGCCACAATAAGTATCATTCTGATTCTAGCACTTGTCACTTATTGAGCTAGCAACTAAGCTGCGTTTCTATGAAAGTTTCATTGAACGCTCTAAAGGTGTGCAGGGATGGATGGGCACTAAATGTTCATAATGGTGTGCTGGGATGGCTGAAGTTGGTGTGTAGCGGATGGAATAGGGATATTGCATTCGAATCTGATCTGAACTATTTTTGAACTGGAATAATACATATATACATATGTAAAATCTCTGCTCCGAACTTAGAACAAACACGATTCTGTGTTAAACTGAATCTCTGAACTGGAAATTCTCTATAAGTTACCATTGTTGCATTACGTTCCTTTTTACGCATTGAGTTTATAACTCATCCTATTATTGTTTGAAATCGGGTCGGTGTCGCGGAAGCTCGGTCTGATATTAAATGTTGTTCTTAGCATTATTATTATTAGTAGTAGCAGGAATATTTGTCTTATGATGTTATGAATTTAGGAAGACTGTGTCTTTAAATTTCTGTCGTGTTGAACATTATGTGACTATTGGTTTAATTTGGTTGTGTTATGATAGTGTGACCTTTAGAATGGATGATGTAACTCATGAACTTGGTCTGGACGTCTAGGCCGGGTTTAGAGTGTTACATTTAGTGGTATCAGAGTCAAGTTTTATAACACTCGGGCTGTATTTGGGCTTTAATGTGTGAGAAAAGTAGTTTGTAATAACTAGTATCTGAATTATTACGAAAACACTAAAACTTCAGTGAGTGATCGAGCCTCCGACGTTGACCTAGTAAGTATTTATGTTTCGTTATAAAGATTATGATACCTAACTGTTATTGGTAAACTACTTGTTGTGAACTAATGGAACCATCTTGCTGGATGTGTGAACTGATTTGTGTACTCTGAAATTGTAGCTATATTGCATTATGAGTTCGTGTGGTAGTCGTAGATGTGGTATGAGGGGCCGTCGAGGACGCTGAGGAAAAGCTCGAGCAGAGTCATCCTCTATGGGTAGCACGTCTAATTTGGAGACCAGCGAGACAGTTGGTACTCCCACTATAAAGATAAAGTCTTAGACTCCTATGGCTGGGGACGACACACCATCCCAGGCCATGATTCAAGCACTTGAGAGTGTCGCTGGAACCCATTCAGGATCGGGAGGCTAAGGGTTGATGACTAAACGACTCTGGTCGAATGGTGTTGAACTGTTTAGGGGTGTCATAGGAGTCGCTCCTATTGTTACGAAATATTGGCTCGAGGCTACTGACCGTATCATGACAGACATTAACTGCACTCCTACCCAAAAACTAAGGGGCGCTGTGTTTCTACTCCGAGACGAAGCTTACCAGCGGTGGCTAATTGTTGAGCAAAGTGCTCAGCCGAGACAGGTGAACTGGGATTATTTCAAGAATGCTTTCTAAGGTAAATATATGGGGGCGAGCTATGTTGAGGCCCGCCGACGTGAGTTTATGAGCCTAGTTCAGGGCAACTGGTCTGTGGATGAATATGAAGCCGAGTTTCTGTGACTGAGTAGATATGCACGAACTTTAGTAGCGTCTGACTATGATAAGTGTGTGCGATTTGAGGAGGGTTTGAGATATGATTTGCGAGTTTTGATAGCTCCTCAGAGGGAGCAGTTTTTCACGATTTTAGTTGACAAAGCGAAGATAGTAGAGGAAGTGAAGCGCATTGAGCGCGAGCGTCGTGATCGTGAGAAGGACCAGCATAAGGTTAAGAGGGATTCGGGTCCCTCTGGTTCTGTTCAGCGCCCTAAAAAGCGGGGGAGGTTTGATAGGCCCCCGAGGGTTGAGATGCCAGCTGTAGTGACTGAGATTCAGCAGTGTAGTGACTGCAGGAATTGCCATCTAGATGAGTTCCGGAGGAAATTGGGTGCGCATCTCCGTTGCAGTTCGATAAAGCACCAAGTTAGGGATTACCCCATTCGATCTAATTCGGTGCAACCGCGCACGCACTCGGCTCGACTCGCTTGCCCTCCGAAAGAGGTTCAGCAACGATTTCGTAGTCGTGGTACTGGTAGGGGTAGCAACGGATCTAGGAGAGGTCAGAGAGTACCGGCTAGAGGTGCGGGTCAGGCTAAGGCTCATCAGTCGGTACTGGTTTATGCAGCGAGACGCCGTGAGGAGAGCGATGATACTGATGTTATTACAGGTACCTTCTTTATACATTCTGTTCTGAATTATGCTCGAATTGATATTGGGTCTACTCACTCTTATATAGCAAGTGTTGTTTCTATAAATCTGGGTTTAACTGCTGAGAATACTACTAGAGAATTTTCTGTGATTGGGTCAGTCAATTCGGGTTGATAGAGTATACAGGTGGGTACCCCTAGAGCTTCAGGGTATGTTGTTTCTAGCTGATTTAATAGAATTACCTTTTACTAACTTTGATTTAATTCTGGGAATAGATTGGCTTGTTGAATATTGGGCCAATCTAGACTGTGCAACAAAAAGGGTTACTCTGAGACCGGTTGAGAATAACAAGGTAGTAATGGTTGGGGAGTGGCGAGATTACCTCATTAACGTAATCTCCACTCTAGTGGCAAATAAATTGCTCCGAAAGGGGTGTGAGGCATACCTAGCCTACGTATCTGAATCTGCTCCCAAAAAGCTGTCAGTGGGAGATATTCGTACCGTGAGGGAATTCCTGGATGTCTTTCCCTATGAATTGCCCGGAGTACCTCCGGATAGAGAGGTAGAGTTTGAGATTGACTTGTTACCAGGTACTGCCCCAGTGTCCATTGCGCCTTATCACATGGCACCAAAGGAACTGACTGAATTAAAAGCACAACTTCAGGAACTCCTTAATAGAGGATTTATTCAATTGAGTGTGTCTCCGTGAGGGGCACCGGTATTTTTCGTTACGAAGAAGGACGGGTCGATGAGGATGTGCATTAACCATAGGCAGTTAAACAAGTTGACGATCAAGAATAAGTATCCATTATCGGGGATTGATGACTTGTTCGGTTAGTTTTGAGGAGCGTCCCTCTTTTTTAAAATTGACTTACGCCCGGGTTATTATTAGCTTAAGGTTAAAGATACTGATGTGTACAAAACCACTTTCAAAACTCATTATAGATATTACGAGTTTTGGGTAATGCCTTTTGGATTAACGAATGCCCCAGCAGTGTTTATGGACTTAATAAATCAGGTATTCCAACCGTATTTGGTTTAATTTATAGTGGTTTTCATCGATGACATTTTGATCTATTCTAAAACTAAAACTAAGCACGATGGTCATCTGCGTATTATACTTCAGATACTGCGAGAAAAACAGTTGTATGCCAAGTTCAGCAATTGCGAGTTTTGGTTGCAAGAGGTTGCCTTTTTGAGTCATGTGGTGACGGCGGAAGGGATCCGAGTTGACCCTAAGAAAATCGAAGCTGTTATTAAATGGAAACAGTCAAAAAACGTGTCCGAACTTCTTAGCTTCTTAGGTCTAGTCGGGTACTATCGAAGGTTTGTCAAAGGGTTTTCCTTGATTGCGTCACTGTTAACGAAGTTGTTACGTAAGAATGATTCATTCATGTAGTCTCAGGCACAACAATCTAGTTTTTACGAACTCAAGTTTGTTCTGACACAAGCTTCTGTTTTAGTTCAACAGAATCGAGTCGGGAGTTTGTGGTTTATAGTGATGCTTCACATGTCAGGCTAGGATACGTACTTATGCAAGATGGTAAGGTGGTCGCCTATGCGTTGTGGCAACTTAAGATGCACGAGGGTAACTACCCTACCCACGATCTAGAGTTAGCTGCAGTTGTGTTTGCTTTGAAAATCTTGAGACAGTAACTGTATGGTGAAAAGTGTGTTATTTACACTGATCACAAGAGTCTCAAATATTTGTTAACTCAGAAAGACCTAAATCTTCGTTAATACCGATGGGTTGAGTTACTTAAAGACTATGATTGTACCATAGAATACCATCCCAGAAAGGCAAATGTGGTGGCTGATACTCTTAGCCAAGAGTAATGACTGACCTGATAACAATGTTTGCTCGTTTGAGTTTGGTTGGAGATGGAAGATTGTTGGCAAAACTTCAGGTTAAACCGAGTTGGGTGGAGCAGATTCGAGTGAAATAACTGAATAGTGAGACTTTAGTGCATCGATTGTGACATGTCGGTACAAATGGGAACTCCGTTTTTAGCGTAAATAACAATAACGTGTTATGCTTCAGAAGGCAAATTTGTGTACCCAATGATAAGGAGTTAAGGCATTCTATCCTTCAAGAGGCATATAACAGTCCCTATTCTATGCATCCTGGTGGGAATAAAATGTATCAGAATCTTCGAGAACTCTATTGGTGGCTGGACTGAAACGGGAGGTAGTCACATTTGTGTCTCATTGTCTGACATGTCAAAAGGTTAAAGCTGAACATCAGTTTCCATTTGGCTTGCTTCAGCCAGTTAAAATTCTTCAGTGGAAGTGGGAGCGGATAACCATTGATTTTGTTATGGGGTTGCCTTTAACTCTGACTAAAAAGGATTCAGTTTGAGTCATCATCGATCGGTTGACCAAGTTAGCTCATTTCATTACTATCCGAATAGATTATTCCTTGCAGAGGTTAGCTAAGACGTACATCACGGAAATTGTGAGACTTCACGGAATTTCGGTATTGATTATTTCTGACAGAGAACCGCAATTTACGTCTTAGTTCTGGAAGAAACTTTAAGGCTTTAAGCACTCGACTTAATTTCAGTGTTGCGTATCACCCTCAGATCGATGGATAGTCTGAGTGACTCAACAAGATCCTAGAAGATATGCTTCGAGATTGTGTGATAGACTTTAGGGGTAGCTAAGAGGAGTATTTACCGTTAGTAGAGTTCGCTTATAACAATAGCTTCCAGTCTAGTATTCAAATGGCACCATATGAGGCTTTATATGGTCGGAAGTGCCGTACTCTGCTATATTGGACTAAATTAAATGATTGTCTGGTATTTGGTCCTGAACTAGTATTTGAAATTGAGAACACAGTGAGAGTGATTCAGGATTGTCTGAAAGTAGCCTCCAATAGACATAAATTTTATGCAGACTTGAAAAGAAAGGATATTGAGTTTTCAGTAAGTGACCAAGTATTTCTGAAAGTATCGCCTTGGAAGAAGGTTCTCCAGTTTGAGTGCAAGGGTAAACTGAGCCCGAGGTTCATCAGACCTTATTGCATTCTGAAGTGAGTTGGACCTGTTGCATACCAATTAGAGTTACCACCAGAACTGGATCAGATTCACGATGTATTGCTTGTCTCGATGTTACGACGGTATCAGTCAGATCCGTCGCATATTGTCCCTGTTGATGAGATTGAGTTATGACTAGATGTAACATTCGAAGAAGAATTTGTACAGATCTTAGACCGTGATGTTAAAATGTTAAGGAAGAAAACTATCCCTCTAGTGAAGGTCCTCTAGTGGAATCACGACACTGAGGAAGCCACGTGGGAACTAGATGAATCATTTCGACAGCTGTATTCGTATCTGTTCGACTTAGGTAAAATTTCGAGGCCGAAATTTCTTTTAAGGGGAGAGAGTTGTAACACTCCACAATCTTAAGAACTTGTTTATGAATTAATTATTGTATCTATGGTTCTTTGTTCTGTGATTGAGTTGAAGGTCTGGAGTTCAATCACATCATTAAAAGTTTTATTGTTTTAGAATCAATCTGCAAGCATACTCTACCCGCTTAAGTTCAATTCTTTGTGAAAGGGTAATAAGAATGAGCCTGCTAGATCACTGCTTAAGTATCTGTCTGTATTTTTTCTGGTTTCGAGTTTGAATCTCGTAGTATACGTAGGGAAAACATTTTGCTAAATGCTGGAAGTCTGGATGGAAGTTAATTAACAACTAATATTAGTTCTCCTTCCCTCATCCTTTTCTCTTTTTATTTTCCTTCTTTTTATGTTTTCTTCTTTTTTGATTCTTTTTCTTCTTCTTCCTTAATTGTCGTAAAGAAATATGGGACTAGTTGAAGTTACATTGTTAGCTTCTCTGTTGGGAGGTTATTGAAAAAGTCTTAATGTCAATTTGTTAAATTTTGGGTTTTTTTTCTTGTTTTTCATAGTATAATTTGAAATGGTTATTTGAATGCATTGCGAGAATCTCTGATAGTCGATCATTTGGTTTTCATATTAGACGAGGATACTGAGAATAACGAACCTCATCATGTCAGTTCGAGTAATCGTCGTTGATCTTCTATAAGTTTTGATTTCGTTGAAAGTTTATGTCGAAACTTTCAACATAGGTATTTTGGGAATAATTGTGCTTTGCTGTTGATAAATTTGATTGATTGCGTTATTGAATGGTCGTTTTAGGCTTCGGAACTCCTCTACATTGTTACTACTTTGGAATCGTCCCAGGTGTGTATCAGAAACTTTAGTTTTACAAGTTTTGTCACCGAAAATGGTGGTTGTCAATGCCACACAACTAGGCACATGGGCGTGTGACTAGGCCGTCTGCTCTACACTGACGTGTGGCAGGCCATGTGAATGGTCGTGTAACTCACTTTTTATTGAATTAAGACCACATAGATGTGTGAGTAGGCCGTATATGGCCATTCTAGTGTAGGGTTCACACGGCCAGGGACACGGACTCGTGCCCAGGCCGTGTAACTCACTGTTTGGGGTGTAAAACCACACGACCAAGGACACGGGCATGTGTCCAGGCCGTGTAACTCATTGTTCATTGTATAAAACCACACGGCCAGGGACACGGGCGTGTGCCCACGTGTAACTCACTGTTAATTGTATAAAACCACACGACCAGGGACACGGGCGTGTGCCCAGGCCGTGTGACTCTCTGTTTGTACTTAAAATCCACACGGCCAAAGCACATAGGCATGTGCCCAGGCCATGTGGCAGGATGTTGGATCCGAGAACTGTTTTTAAGGCCGATAAGGTTTCTAAACTTTGGTATTGGTTATCTCGATATACAAATGATTGAATTTGCTTATATGACATTGATCTGTGAGTCACATACTTGAATGTGCACTGTAATACTATTCTGTTATCGAACTACTTTATTAATTATGTAATGTATTAGAATGACTGAACAGGTGATATGGACTATTGTATTCTGTATTAACATGTGGTGGGAGATTGTGAAGAAGAAGGGGGAGTCTGTACTAAAATCGTGGCTATGCCACAATAAGTACCATTCTGATTCTAGCGCTTGTCACTTATTGAACTAGCAGCTAAGCTGCGTTTCTGTGAAAGTGTCATTGAACACTCTAAAGGTGTGCAGGGATGGACGGGCACTAAATATCCATAGTGGTGTATTGGGATGGCTGAAATTTGTGTGTAGCGGATGGAATTGGGACATTGCATTTGAATCTGATCTGAACTATTTTTGAACTGGAATAATACATATATACATATGTAAAATTTCTGCTCTGAACTTAAAACGAACGCACTTCTGTGTTGAACCGAATCTCTAAACTAAAAATTCTCTATAAGTTACCATTATTGCATTACGTTCCTTTTTACGTACTGAGTTCATAACTCATCCTGTTATTGTTTGAATTTCAGGTGGTAATTAGATTTGATCGGGTCGGTGTCGTGGAATCTCAGCCCGATAGTAAATGTTGTTATTAGCATTATTATTAGTAGGAATATTTGTCTTATGATGTTATGAATTTAGGAAGACTATGTCTGTAAATTTTTGTCGTGTTGAACATTATGTGACTGTTGGTTTAATTTGGTTGTGTTATGGTAGTGTGATCTTTAGAATGGATGATGTAACTCATGAACTTGGTCTAGACGTCTAGGCTGGGTTTAGGGTGTTACATTTTAGCCGATATTTGCAACTAAATTATTTTATAGACCCTGTGAGAGGTTGCCATCAGAAAGTACATGCAGGACATGCACCGTGGGATCCGTTCTATTATGACAGTACGAGGTTATTATGCTCTGGTGGGACCTTATGGTCTTCAAAGGCGTTTTCACACTTAAGGAGTATTCACATATAAAAAACGGAGACGTGTCAAGAACGCTTATTAAGTAGGTGGACCACCTTGGGAGTGAGAGGTCCAAGTCCCTTGTTGGGACCAAGGTCCAAAAGGACAACACAACTAGTCACCGAGATGTCTGGGCTGAGACGGAAGGCTGATCTTGGATTTCTAAGGTGGCTTGTCATGTCGATGTTCAAAGGAGGTACAACAATATACTAAGAGAGATATATACTTTAATAAGCCTATATGATGATTCACACCTTAAAATTTTGATCCATTTTCTTGTTTTGTTTTCTATGATCTATAGAAACTAATTTTTTTAGTGTTTGTGCTTGCTCTCCCAACAATCAAGGCGTATCTAAAGGGAAAAATCATAATTTTATCCATTTAAAAAATTTAAGATTTTAATTTAATTTAAATACTTTTAGAACAAAAGTTTTAGCTTTGACTTCCCCAAATTTTTTACTCTTATCTTTGCCCTTAAATAAAATTTTTGACTTCTCCACTACCAACAATGTATCTTTAGGATTCAAAAATGAATTATCAACTTAAAAGTGTTGTAAACGAGCCAATTTTCCCGGGCCCATATGTCCGAACCAAAATCCAAAATAAAGAAACAAAAAAACCAAAACAGTTCATTAAATGTCCAATTACATAACAAAATAATAATAATGACTAGCCCAATTACAAATCCCTAACCCAAAACCCTGATGGCCCAATGCCTAAACCAAGAGCTATCCGTCATGGTCAGATGTACCAAAAACGAATAATGCGGGCTTATGACAAAAATGTTTGCCCTAGAGAATTCCATGAGGGAGACCTGGTTTTGAAAAAGATCCTTCTTATACAGAAGGATTTTAGAGGAAAATGGATGCCTAATTGGGAGGGGCCTTATGTGGTGAAGAAAGCTTTCTCCGGAGGAACGTTGATTCTAGCTGAGATGGATGGTAAAAACTTGCCCAATCCTGTGAATTCGGAATCCGTCAAGAAGTATTTTACCTAAAAAGGAGAGGCCAAAGTGAAAACCCGCAAAAGGCGCTTTGAGACCAATAAAAAAATAAAAAAAATAGAGAGGCGAAGGTGGAAATTCGCAAAGGGCACTTTGAGACCAAAAGGGTTTTGAGTTGAAAACCAGAAAACGGGCAGCTCAAATCTTGAATACGGGGCATGTGGTAGTCTTGTCCTCCCAAATTAACAAGAGGGAAGAACAGTACATCTTGGAGCATCAACAAAATACGCGGTATCTCCTGAATAAATATTCAGCTTGGAATGACCTTTGAGAAGTTGGAATAGTGAAGCTTGTGCTACGATATCTGGGGCACCTTTTTCTCGTCTCATGTTATACTTTAGCAGATTTGCTATCCTGTTTAATCTATTCACTTTGAGTGTTGCTCTCAATAAAATTTCATCTTGTCCATTATGATAGTCTCTTTCGAGCATTTTTGTTGAAATCACGATTTTTGGACTTATAATATTCACCCAAAAGAAGTTATGCATTTTACTCTGGAAAGTCTCTAAATAGTACAAGGACCTGAAACAGGGCCACTAGCCAGGACTAACCAGATCCAAGTTGGAAACGTTGGAAAAAGAATAGTACAAATTGTGGCTATTTCTTCAAATTTTCTGACAAAGATAACGGCTAAGTAAGAAGATGCGATAGCACATCAATGATAGAACCCGGATGAACTATGAGCAATGATACCTTAAGCATTTAAAAAGGAATTACTCTCATTATATTTCTACATTCATAATCATTCATTTAGTTAGGAGCACTTGATTCATTTCGATCATAGCATTCTAATTATTTGACATAAGCACCATATCTAGTTAGGAACATTTGATTCATTTCGATCAGCATACTAATTATTTGACATAAACATAAGCCTATGAAACCGATTCTACAGATCTTGTCTCTCTGAAGTTGCGGTGGAGCAGATCGAAGACGGTGAATCTTGTCTTCCTGTAGTTGCGGTGAAGCAGATTTAAGCCACCATCCTATCTCCCTAAAATTGTAGCGGAATAGGCCGAAGATTGCTGATCTCGTCTCCAGTGGGGTAGATCAAAGAAAATAAGCCTTAACCCCCTAAGTAGTAGGGTAACAGGCTGAAGATTGCAGATCTTGTCTCCCTGAAGTTGCAGTAGAGCAGGATAAAAACACACGAACCATGTCTCCCTGAAGTTGCAGTGGAGCATATTGAAGCTACTTGAAGAAGAGAAGTGCCAAAAGAAGTCGAGACTCAGCAGGTCCGGGCAAAATTGGCCCATTTATAGTCTTTGCTCTATTCTCATTACACGACAATAAGCAAAGATGGGCAGATGTAAACGGGCCAATTTGCCCAGGCCCACGTCAGAACCAAAATCCAAAATAAAGAAACAAAAAAACCAAAACAGTTCATTAAATGTCCAATTACATAACAAAAAAATAATAATGACTAGCCCAATTACAAATCCTTAACCCAAAACCCTGATGGCCCAATAAGCTCAATGCCTAAACCAAATCTCAACCAAGGTAAACCCTAGCCTAATGCTTGCGCCGCAACCAGACAACGCCTCTGTACGATGCCAGCGCCTCAGCAGCCACGCCACGCCACTCCCACGCCCACGCCCATGCCTCCGTACGCCAGCACAGCCTCTGTACGCGCTCCATGTATTCCGTACCTGCGAAAGAAACAGACAAACCACAACAGCAAATACGAAAAAGAGAAATCGTATTTTTTTTTATTTTGATCTTTCGAGATTTCGGCTATAAAGCCAAAAGAAATGTATTCTTCCTTTTTTTTATGCACACAAAAGAGAACGCAATAGAAAGCAATCGATATAAAACACAGAAGGTGATTTACACTTTCGATTTCTATAATCTTTTTTTTCTTTCTTCTTACCGGTATTTACTCAAATCTTTCATCATTGTATTTTAAAAATAAAAGAAAAAGAGAAAAAGAGGCTATACCGTGTGATTTGGCCGGCGGTCCTCTCTTGCTTCTTCGAAATCGAAGTTAAAAGGGGGGTTTTGAGGCCAAAGAGCAGTAAGTCGAAGCCAGAAGCACGATATGCCATTCTTGATGGCAGTTTGGTGCTTGAGAAATGAGGACCTAGGGTTCGGCCGAGTGGAAAAGGGGGTGCTTAGCTTCCTTTTGTTTTTGGTTCCAAAAGAGTTAAGAGTATTAGTCTTAGGGTTTTTTTTTTTAGTTTTAATGACAGACACAAAAGGGCACCGTTTAGGGCCTATTTTGGTGGCACTAAAACGGTGCCGTTTAGGCTAAACCGTTTTGACCCGACCCAATGGCCCGCTGGGATCCGCGCGCTCTTGGCGGAGAGGGGATAATTGCGTGATAAGCCCTTCCCATTTGCGCCGCATCATGATTAGCTCCCATTTGCGTCTGATTTGTTTTATTTTCTTAAAAATCTTTCCTAAAATTTGTACATAGTTTCAATTTAACCAATGATTAAATAGCGCTTTTAGAATTTGGGGACAATTTCTGCTTTAGTCATTGGGCATTTATGCGCATCAAGCTTTAACCCTTAAATTTGTCTTATTGCTTTATTTATTTGTAAATTATCCTATTTATTTTAATGTGATTTCAATTAGGTTTTCTTTTTAGATTCATTTCATGTTATTTTTATTTTATTCGTGTTTGTTCATTTGTGTTAATCGTCTCATTTGTATCACTTACTTATTTACTATAATTTTGATAATCGCATTTTCACTTTGTATGCTATTTTTTTAAAATGTTTTTTGTATATACACTATTATATATATATATATATATACATACCTTATAATAAATTTAATTTTATTTCATGCATACTATTAATATCATGCTATTTTATACATATAATTCCTTTTAAATTTACTCTTGTATTTTATTATACGATCCTACATAATATATCTTTTAAATCATTATTATTGTAAGCATATATATTTATTGATGCCTATGTTTAATCTATATACATTTCTAAATCTATGCATTTTATACATATAGTTTTCTTATATATATAAGCATGTTCTTAAGTCTATTATATAATGTATAATAAAATTAATTTAATTCTATGCATATTATCATGTCTATGTTTTTTTTTTCATGTAATTGCTTTTAAATATATATATGTGTGTGTATGTTTTTAATCCATTGTGTATATAGTATATTTTCTAAAATTCTATTTTATCATGCATCTTGGCTACCCATTCATGTTTATATTATTAAATTCTCCTTTGTTGTATGTACCTTTTAAAATGTTTTGACTCCTTGTACATTATTTGATTTTAAAATATTTATTTTATAACACGTATTTTAATAATTAGGTATATATCTCTAGTTTGTTTTTATAAGTTATTTTAAATTCATCAATTCATCAATTCATATATTACGTGTATATTGTGTTCGTTTATTCGTTATTATTTTAAAATTGTTTTATACCACATTGGCTTCTAATTGCTATTTTGTTTTTTTTTTTTTACATTCTGCATTGATTATTTTATATCACGCTATGTATATTATTGTGGCATATTATTGTGTGTATTGTTTAGTTGTGTTGTATTGTTATATTATTATTTTCGTCATTGTATCATTATATCAATTATTTCTCATGCATGATCGTAATCGAGTTATTTTTTTTAGGTTAGTTATATTTAATCATTGGTTTGTTAATTGATTGTATCTCATGTGCATATTATCCCATATCATTGTTTTCCACTTGATTTATGAAATTTGGTTTTATAAGGTCCAAATCTTTAAGAGTGATTCCGTTTTATTTCAAGTTGAATTAATGCGTTTTAAGTTAGTTTTATAATTATTCATTTAAAAAAAATTCTTTGAAACGAAGGTGATGTTCGATATTTGGCAATTCGGGGAATCGTGCCCTATCGTGCTGGGTTGCAATTTCTCATCTACTCAAAATAATCGAATGTCCCTTTAGAATTTTACTCATGTCTTTAAAAACTCTTTAAAGTGAAGGCAATATTCGATGTTTGGAAATTCGGGGAATAGTGCCCTATCGTGCTGGGTTTCGATTTCCCGTTTGTTCAAAATAATCAAATATTCCTTTGGAATTTCACTCGTGTTTTCTAAGGCAAGGCAATGTTCAATGTTTGGAAATTCGAGGAATCGTGCCCTACTGTGCTGGGTTTCGATTTTTCGTTGGACTAAATAATTGGGCATCCTTTTGTAATTTTCAACTTATAAAATTTTGGAAGTCAAAATTTATCGTGTTTTCGAGGGTATAAAGGATCGTGTACTATCGTGCTGGATGTGATGCTATATTCCTCTGAAACAAGAAGACTTTGACGACCAACTCGGGTTATTCAAATGTTATTAAATGGAACACATTTCAAAAAAAAACATTTTTAATTTTAGACATAAGGACAGTATTTAATCGATTTGGTACCAATTTTGGGCGTAGTGAGGGTGCTAATCCTTCCTCATGCGTAACCGACTCCCGAACCCGTTTTCTCATATTTTCATAAGACCAAAATCGTTGTTTTAGTAAAAAAAAATATTTTATTAAAATAACCAAATTTCTAGGTGATCCGATCACACCTAAACAAAAAGATTGGTGGCGACTCCACGTTTTATTTTTAAAAAATCGATTCCCATTTTGTTTTCAATTTTAAAAAAAAGATGGTTTCGACAAGTGTAATATATTATCTCATTACGCTCAACACTTATTCATTTAGGATTCATAAAATTAAATAAAAATTCCTTTGAAATAGAAAACCAACATTAAAAGAAATAAAAACCCTAATCCAACCTTATAAAAAGGCACTATGAGCTTTTATATGCAAGTATATGTGTATATGACATGTAAGGGGGATTTGAGGGTCAGTTAGAAATTGTGATGGGTTTAGATTTTGGGATCAACTAGATATGGTAATGGGAACTGTCATTATATTATTTACATCATTGTTTTTTTCTTCATCATTCACTGTTATGCTGCAACACAAATCTCCACTCTTTTTTCTCAGTATATTCTGCATGTGTGAAGATTTTTATATAAGTTAAAATATGTGATAAGTATATGTACTTCTAATAAATTTGGAATTAGTCTCTTTAGTTTATATATTTTAAAATTTAGGTTTAATTGTTAATGCTGTTAAATTTTTTGTTAAATTTGTTAGTGTGACATTTTGAAATTAAAAGAAAATAATCACTTGGTATCATTGTAGCACTTGATATCATTGTAGCAATGTAACTAAAAAATGATGTTGTAATGAAACTAAATTTAAAAAATTAATTTTAACAGTGTTAATATTTAGACATGAATTTTAAAATCTGAAAAATTAAAAAACTAAATTCTTAAAAATAAAAATATAAAAACTAAATTTTAAATTACGAAAAGTATATAGATGTATGATATATTTTAACCTGAGTCTCCCTTTTCTTTTCTGGTTTTCCCCTCTTAATGGAGCAGCAATATGTAGAATAATTTATCCTTCCCTATATAAAATAAATAAACCAGTAAAAGCATAGGCACAGGGATTGCAAGAAAGAAGAATTTGAAGCAGGCATGCTATGCCAAAACAAAGATCTCTCACCACAGATCATTCAAACAGGCACTGCCTTTTAGCTTCAAACTCTTAATTCAAGAGACATATGCTATCCTTAGCAATATTGCTATCAATGATCAGAATTGCAATATTTCTGATGTGCAGGATCCATTATATGGGAAGCATAGAGCATACTCTATTGTAACTTTTTATTAACTCATCTAAAATTTCTGATAAAGAAGAAGACTTAGAGAAAATGAGAGAATTTAGAAAGCCATGAGATTATAAAACACACTTGTATTTTATTGATAGAAAACTTCGATGATTTGACACACTAATTTCTTCTCCTTTTATAGCCTAAGGAGGGATAATACAATAAAATAATACACAGTAACACACAGTAGTTGTTTTGACATAAAGTAAACAGTACAATATGCATTATTGTAAAAAAGACATAAAGGAACTAAATTATGAGTGACATCTTTCAGCTGTTTCTGTTTGAGTGGGGGTACTGAGCACTATCCATGGAATCATCACTGTCTGCTGTTACGTCTGGATTTGGTTCTGTAAATTTCCCACTATCTTCATCCATATCTTCATTTCCATCATTGTCTTGCTTTTGCTGTAAATTTGAGAGATTGATTTGACTGAGATACCACGGATATTCCTATGACCATTTTGAGGATTAGGGATGCTTTCGTAATACTCCTGTATGGCTTTTAAGATTCCTTCATGATAAGGTTTATATCTTACCGGCCATGTGTCCCAAGGAGTATCAATCTCTGGAGGTGGCCATACTTCAAATGGGATAATCTTGTTAAGTTGGCAAAGAAACTTTTGAATGACTCTGTACTGCACATCAAGTTTTCTGATATCTTTATTAAGAACCTTATGGATCCAGGCAGTGGGGAAAGAACCTAGCTAGGTTGCTTTTCCTCGTGTAACTAGATACTGAGGCTTGTAGAAGATGATGACCATATAGTTTCCTTTATGTTCTTGATAATACTGATCAATCATATTCATCTATTGTGTTAGAGGATAAAATTAACATAAGAAAGTGAAAAAATTCTGATGATGTGGTTTAACATTTCCTCTGATAGCTTTTATCAAGAAATAACGGAGGTCAGGGATGAAAAATTGTATGGCTATGTGGTGAATGTGTGTGAGATACCACAAAAACCATTTCACCTCATCTGGCTGTTCTACAAATTCAAACTTGATAGGATGAATGAAAGGATATTCAGGATGTACACCCTATGGTCGTAGTATGAATCCACCAAAGTTTTTAAAAACTTAGATCTGGTATTCAAACATCATGTCATTTGCCTTTGAATGAAAGGTTTTTTGTTCAATCAATGTCATTACCTCAGGAGGAAATTATGGATTTAAGTTTGGTGCAACAGGATGAGCAGTAGGAAAGGTAGAGGATGAGGATGATGGTCTGTACATCATAACAGGCCTAGGCTGAAAAATTCTTCTGTAGGTAAAAATTTCAAGTTTGGGTTTGAGGAGTAGGTTTTTTGGTCTGGAAAGTAGATTAGCAAGAACATTCTGTTTTCCTTTTATATGTCTGGTAACAAAGGTAAACTGAGAAAACCATTCAGCCCACCTGAGAAGTTGAGGGTGAGGAACTATTTTCTGTTTGAACTTGAGCATTTGTGGAAAGGAAGACATGTCTATTTCAACAAGAAAATAGTATCCCTGGAGACGAAATTTGAATTTTTTGATACCTCTTTTGACAGTAAGAATTTCTTTGAAAGTGGAGTGGTAATTGATTTCTACATCTGTGAATCTTCCACTTTTGTATCCGTAGAGGCGTCTTTTCCCATTGGTTTCTTGAAACATAATTGCTCCCCAAAAATTTTCACTGGCATCAGTCTGTAGAATTCTTTTTCCATCAGCAGGAATTTGAAGTGGGGGTAAATCTTGAGTCAATTCTTTTAGTCTTTGGAATGCCCTAGTTTGGAATGAAGACCATAAAGGAGGATCTTTTTTTAACATCTTTGTTAGGGGGTTAAGATACTTAGAAACTTTAGGAATAAAATTTCTAAGATAATTAACTATCCTACAAATTGCTGTGTCTGTTTGAAGGACAGGTTTTTGGATGGAAACTTTTGTAGCTCTTGAGCAATATGAGGACCTGGAGAATATTTTCCATTTTTAATATCCATTCTTAAGAATTCAATCTCTGATTTGTTGGTCTGCATTTTCCTTTCTGAAAGCATTATCCCATATTTGTGAACAAGGGATTTCAAATCTTCAAGGAGCTCAGCATGAGATTCTTCATATTTGATGTAGAGTAAAATATCATCAATATAAACCAAAGCACTTTTCATCAGAGGATGAAAAACCTTTATCATTGCTTTCTGGAAAAGAGAAAGAGCTGTCTTTAATCCAAAAGGCATGACTTTCCACTAGAAATGTCTGTTAGGAATGCAGAATCCTGTTTTTGGTCTGTCATCAGGGTGGATTCCTAGTTGCCAAAATCCAGCTTTGAGATCAAACTTTGAGAAGACTCTTACTTTTGCTAGACTGGAAAAAAGTAGATTTTTATTTGGCAGAGGGAACTTGTCATCTTGAAGGAAATGATTAAGTGGTTGATAGTTTATCACCAATCTTAATTTTCCTCTGATCTGTTCAGATCTTTTGTTGACATAGAATGCTTCGCATGCCCGTTGGGAGTCTGATGGCTCAATCAAATCTTGTTGTTGAAGCTCATGACATTCTTGTTCTGCTAACAATAAATGGTCTAGATTCATGCCTTGATGGCTAGCTTTTGTTGGATTGATATCTTCATTCTTCTTGAAAGGAAGATAAATAAAGAAATTTGGGATTTTCCACAAAGGGTTTCAACATTTTTTTAGGAATTCTGAATGAGAATTGGCACATGATTGGTTTTTCAATTCTTGAATAATGGGGAAGATTTTTCCTACTTGGATTGAAAAAAGTCTTGGGGTTTTTACAAAGGGTTGGAAAAGATTTTTGAATCTTACTCCATCTGGGAGTATTCTCAATTGTCGGGCCTTTGTGTAGAGGTTAAAACCTATTACAACATCTTTTCCTGGGCGTTTTGATCCTAGTACTGTGGTTTTTACACAACAGCTTGGGAAAAACTAAATAGTAATGGATTCGCTATCAAATGTGTAACAAAAAGATGATCTGCAGCAGATTGAAGTACCTTACATGGGGCTTCCACCATTCTAGAGGTAGAACATCTGGGTTCATAATGGTTTCAGCTGCTCCAGTATCTATAAAGGCAATTATAGTAATAGGCTTACTATATTTGTCTAAATAGATTTTGACTGGTATATGGGGAATTGGAACTGTATCAGAAAGATTCTGAACTTTAGCTTGCATCATATGTATTTCTGAGTAATCTGAATCAGTCTCAAAAAATTCACTATGATAGGTGGGAATAGCAAAAATTATTGAGTCTGATGGTTTGTCCTCAAATAGAACAAACAGACTCAATATCATCTTTTTCTTGTGTCTTAATTCCTGATTGTCTGATCATTTGTGCCATCTTTTTGGCTTGTTTGTTTTTGGGACAGTTTTTTGAAAAATGCCCTTTCTAGTTGCAGATGTAGCAACGATCAGACTTGATGGACTTTCTTTTCTTCTTTTTGAGATATCTTCACTGAGGCTTGGCTCTTTTTTTTCTTCTTAAAGTACATTTAGGGAAAAAGTGTCTTTTAAAATGCTTCTTCTTCTTTGTATGACAGTTACAAAACTGGTTTTTTGGACACTTATACTTCAGATAAAAGTCATCACATGCTTTATCAATTCTTTTATCACCGTGGAGATAATCTTTTAATATCTTTCTTCTGTTACAGATGTCTTCTAAGGCAATAAAGACTTCTTGTTGGAGTTCTCAAATTGTGATTTGGAGAATGTCTCTATTTCTTGTCTGAAGAGCTTGATTGACTGTAACTTGTATTGAATCTGAAAGTGACGAGAGAATTACTGGCTTGAGATTTGGATGTAGGCCTAGAGCACAAAATAACTTAGTCATTATTTTGAAGTGTTTGGCCAAATCCGTCTTTTTGTATGAACAATATTTTCTCTTGTAAAATTCTCTTCTTTTCAGTGTTAACAGATCTTCAGGGCTTCTTACAAATTTTTGGTGTAGGATCCTGATTGGCTGAGCCAAATCTTGGAGGACTAGAAACTGCATTTGATCATGTTGAGTGATGGTATTCCACCAATCTCGTAACATTCCCGTGAATCTAGAAACAAATTCCATAAGAATGTTGTAATTGCTATATTCAGTCAGCTTGCGAGTTTCTAACCAAGAATGAAATTCTTGTAATCTGTCTGGCCATTTTACCGGTAGTAAATCATCAAGAGTAAAAGTGGTTCTTCCTATGGAAGTTTTTGGTGTTTGTCTCTGTGGTACAGAGGAGGATTCTGGAATATCATCTTGCATTTATTCATCACTTGGTTCCTTCACTTTGGTTGTTTGGAAGGTTTTCAGAAGATTTTCATCTTCTGTCTCAGTTTTTTCCGATGAAGATTCAGCTTCTGTTGGGGATTTAATGTCTTTTCATGAATTAGAGTCAGTAGTATCTGATTCTTGATCTCTGTGATCTTGATCATGTAATGCTGAAATCCTCGGGATTGTAAACTTTGTATAATCCTTTAAAAAAGTTGTTAAAGGATTCTGATATTCTTCTTGAATCATCAGAGACTTTGAAACTTGTTTTGGTAGAGGCAGTTTTGGTAGAGATTCTTCAAAAGCAGGCCTTTTTCCAAGTTTCTTTTCTACTTGGTAGGTTTCACTTTCACTAAGCGGTTTTGCTTCTTCAGTAACTTTCTTCTTTTTCTTTTCAGCTTCTTGTTTTTTAATTTCCAGAAAAATTTCATACGTGTTTGGCTTGGTGCGCTTTGGAAATTCTGGAAAGGTGATTTTCACTCTTTCTGTTGGAAGAGGATTGGCTTTCCTAATTGAAGGAAATAATTCAATTGTCTCCGTTCTCTGAGGAGGTTCAAGGATTTTCCCTGTTTCTTGAAGGGTCTTAATCTGATCTTTCAACTTCTAGATTTCTTTTTCTGTTTGAGCAATGTGAGAAAAGAAATCTTGTCCTAGTGCTGCTGGTTCTCTTGCTACTTCATCCAATCTTTTTCGTAATAGATGAATGAGATCTCTAACCATCTTGGTGTTATCATCAACTTTTGCTTCAACAGTTGAGATCTTTGTATCAATTCTTTTCAGAGCACGGCTTTGAGCAAGAGCATGTTCTATTTGCCAATTTAAAGTAGCTTCTGCAGCACTTATTTTTGAAGGTGCACCAGAAATATCTGCTTGGATCTTTGATGGGATTTTTGGTGCATGTGTGTAATTTTTCTCTGAGTACTCTTCAAGAGGAGGAAATTCTTCGTCATATGATGCTGTTGGCTGCATCATACAGACAGTGGAGATTGGATTTTGAGGGGCTAAAAAGTCTGGGTTTTTCTTTACCCATTTGTTTATTTTCTTGTAACAGGGCTGAGGGAAAAGCTTTTGTTTTGACGGCTTTGGAGTTTTTGAGGGAGGTAAGGTGGATGTGTTTGAAGGAGAAGGAGAAGAAGGTTTACAAGGTTCTGGTGGAACCTTTAGTTTTTGCAGGGATTTGTGAGATGAATAATCAACAAGGTAAATGAATTTACCATTATCTTCTCCAAGAGGGCCAATATCTGGATCTCCTTCCATCCATCTTTTGTAAAACTCAGATTGGGTGGAGTTTTTGCTCTTCTTTTTCTTTCCTGGCTTTGATGCAGTATTATCCATGCTATCAATCTAGGCAGACATTCTGTCATCTGCACATAACTCACATGAGCAGTTTAAAGCCCAAGGACAATGTCCAGTTACAGGGTCTTTAAACATATACAGAGGTTTTCCGTTAGCAGAAAAATTTTGTATTAAGCTTCTTTCTGGGCCTGATTCACATATCGGGCAGCAACAATCTAGATCTTGTTGATCGTGTAACTGTGCTGGTCTTTCAACTGGCTGCATCATCAACTGTGTTGGAAAAATACAATGATTCTTTGAACTCTGGAGATAACTGTGGTCAAACTTAATTTTCGTTGTTCCATCTCCCTTAGATGTGATCGTACTAGTAGTAGACTGGACAGGCTGGCTATGTTCAAGTAATTGTTCATAGCTAGTGATCCATTTCTCTGGGAGTAGTCTGATGAGTTCTTTTTTTGGAATCTGTCTTGGAACATGAACACAGTGAGGTTGATCATTTGTGTTGACTGAGATGAAAAGAGAGTCATCTATTCCATGCTTTGAAAGATTAAAAGCATGATCTTAAATTCTGTAAACAATTTGGTAGTGAAGAGTTGCAGTAATAGTTGAAGCTACTTGTGGTGCTCCTGCTATCTGGATTTGGACCTTTAAGGCTGTACTCAGATTAGGATCTGCCAGAGCCATGGTGAAGTTTGGAAACAGTGTAACCATTACAAGGCCAGAATTCAGTGTTGCTTCAATGGTGGCTATGCATACATTTTGGTATTCTAAATATCTAGAATCCAAAAGTACAAGTCTTGTCACGACAGGCTTTCCAACTGTGCCATGATAGTTTGGAGAAAATCGTATGGCTTCAAAATGGATGCGAGTGTATCCTGCTCGTTTCCATTCTGCTGGAAATTCTACTGGGATTTCTAATGTAACGAACTGTTCTGGTGAAGCTGCAGAGATGGGATAGCTATCAAACCGTGAGGCTTGAATATATTCCCTTACTTGTTTAGTAGAGCCTTTGATCAAGGTTTTAATAGACTTTACAAGAGAAAAAGTTGATTTTCTATAAGCAGCATATGGATTTATAGTAGGAAGATCAGTAGGCTGAATTTTATCTTCTTCACTTAAATACTCTATTTCATATAAAGAAGAAATCTTTTTTGCAGAATGGGATTTAAAGGGAAAGTCTGGGAGAGAAAGAGTGGTTGAAGAAGTTGGAGGTCTTGCTAACATATTTTCAGACATGATGAAAGGATCTTCTCTAAATCATTCTATCTTAACAGAAAATAGTAGATGAATTATGGAACTAAATAGCTCTGATACCAATACGGAGAAGGATAGGCACAGGGATTGCAAGAAAGAAGAATTTGAAGCAGGTATGCTATGCATAACTACTGAGCACACTAATTAATGCTGTTTTTTTTGTTACAGTGGATGAAATCGATGATCAAATATGTTACTATATCGATTAGAAAAAAATTTAATGTCATTATTTTTTAAAATTATTTTAGCGGAGAGTGATCAAAATAAAAATTATCTAAAACGCTAGTGACGAAATTAATTTTTTTTATTGTTTGGTGACCAAAATAGAAACACGTTAATAGCTAGGTGATTAATGGTATAGTTTACCTTTATTTTATAATCATGAACCTTGGAGATGATATTATCAGAGGGGAAGCCACTAATTATGTAAAGATTAATTACTATAAATGGACATAATGATTTATTAGATTTAAAAGAAAACCCATTTATTTTATAAGTAGACGAATTTAAGGCATTTAAGCATTAAACACAAAGTCTGAAGTAAATCATAACTTTATTTTAACGAAAGCTTTTTGTAACTTCCCCAACTTGACCTAGATGTTAGACCTGAATTCGAGAGATTATACCGGCCACCAGAATGACTTAGTAGCGATCAGAGTTTAAAAACAATTTATTTTAAAACATTTGTTTATTTTAGAAGAAAATTAAGCCTATTTTTAAAAAACTCACGAGTTCACAAAAAAACCAATCAACTTTAATATTTTTCTTATAACGGTGACTATTTTTAAAAACTTAGTTAATTTTTGATTTATATACTACTCAGTATTTACTTACAAACCAACAGTGGAACTTAGTTTTAATAAAACTATATTTCATGCTTATATAATTAAAAACCATATTTTAGAAATAGGTTAAATGTCATGCATACTTAAATAAAACTAAAATCTAAGTCCCATGCCATAGATTAAATATAAAACAATACAGTCTTTGAATAACATATAATGCGAATGATAAACCTAAAGTATTTTTAATAAGAATAAAATAGTCTTTGGATGTCTTGTCCACATCCTAACTTGGTGGGTTATCTGTAGAGATGAAAATAAAAAGGGAGTGAGCTATGAAGCTTGTCGAAACCTTTTTGAAATCAAATTTTTATTTTAAAAAAATGAAAATGGGAGTCACCACCAATCACTTTTAGGAGGTGTGATCGGGTCACCTCGTAATCTGATTGTTTTACTAAGAGGTTTGATTTATTAAAATAATATTTTTTTATCTACAAAAATCTAGAAAATGGGTTTGAGAGTCGATTACGCACGAGGAAGGATTAGCACCCTCGTCACGCCCAAAATTGGTACCTAAATGATTACTTAATGTCTTTAGTGTCGAAACTTGAAATTTTAAAAAGATTTTAGAATGCGACCCCACTTTGCATAACGTTATTATTTAAATCGCTTAAATAAATCAAAATGTATGTAAAAGGCTCTCTTATCTTGAGGTAACAAAAGGTCACATCCCGTAAGTTAGGATACGGCATCTCGAATCCTCGAAAAGAAGCTTACTCTTTATTTTAATTACTATTTAAATCTCATATGTTTAAATTTTAAGAGGAATGTTCGGTTATCTTGGTTCAAAGAGAAAGTCGAATCCCATAAGTTAGGGCACAACCTTTCGAATCTCCAAATACGAAACATTGTCTTAATTTTAAAGTTTTCTTTTTATGCATCGAGCAAAAATTAACGTAATACTTAAAATGATATATATTTAATTTATTCGAGTATGGTATAAAAACGGACAAATATGTTTACATGTAACACTTGGCACGAATATTAGCACAATATAAAATAACAGGTAAAAACAAATGACATAACAAGTGGATAAATCAATAAAATGAAAATACTATGCTATGATAAAATAAATAAATAAAAAATAACAATTTAATAATAATAATCGCAATAATTATACTAGTAACCATCATAGTATTAACATAAATAATAATAATAACGACAAGTAATGCGTAGTAAGATGGAAATGCAAACATTATGAAAATAAAATAAGGGCAAAGAAATAATAAATAAAATAATAAAATAATAAAAATGAAAAGTTGAAATTAAATAAATAAATGATTCAATTGGAATTAAAATGAAATTTAGGGCATAAATTGTAAAATATAAGTAAATAGATAAATAAGAAAATAAATAAAATTGAAATTATAAAAGATTGAAATTAAATGAATTAAGGACTAAATCTGGATTAGAGTGAACTTAAAAGCATAAATTTAAATAAAATAAGTAAATAAAATACTAAAATAAAAATGCAAAAGTATTTAAAATAAAAAAATTAGAAAAAAGGGACTAAATGGGAGATTATTCCAAGTTTTGTTATGCGCACCATTTTCGAGAGACTAAATGTTCAAAGGACCGAAATAAAAAAAAATTAAATGGATAAATTTAAAAAAAAAAGGCTAGAATTAGGACCAAAATAAAACACGCGTAAAGGAGGAGGGACTAACTGGAAATTATTCTCAGACCCACTAAACGCATCGTTCTATAGGGGACGAAAATGAAATAAAATCAAAATTTTGTAGTAAAAATTAAAAGAGAAAAAAGAAATGGGACTGGATTGAAATGCCATTGAAAAGCGGAAGGACCGAAAGCATAAATATCCCGTCCAGGCGAAAACACACGGATCCTAGGGGATGGATCAGGTCGGGCTGCGGGTCACGTCAAAACGACACTATTTTGGCGTCTGAAATAAAATCCCAAAACGACACCGTTTTGCATGGTTTATATAAGTAAAAAAAATTAGAAAAAAAATCATTTTACCTTTTATTTAAAAAAAAAAAACCTCGGCTCTCTCTCATTTTTCTCTCAACCCTCCCATGTCCAACCATCAAGTCCAGTGAGGCCCACGACCGCCGTCGGTCGTCAACGACGGGCTCTGTCGTTCTCGGTGGGTGGAAAATTCCAAAAGGTCCCTTTTTTGCCCTTTTTCTGTGTAAAACTCTGATTTGGAGTCAAATAATGCTAAACTAAAGCCTAAACCCCAAATAAAAGGAAAACTTTTATGTTTCTAACGCCCTCTTCGTCGCGGCCTTAGCCGAATCCCCTGGGATCCTATGGCCTTTTGGACCGGAAGGGGTAATGACGATGGTGCAAAGACCAATCGGCAGGTAAGTATTCTCTTTTTGTTTATTATTTCAAATCTAAAAAATAAAATAAATCACCTCATTTTCTTTTGATTTCTTGTTCTTTGAATTTTTTTTTGTGTTTTCTATAAAGGAAAAAGATCCCTTTCTGTGTTACAAAAACCGGTTTAAAATATTACATTATATGTTTTTCAATTGTTTGCTTATGCTTCTTTTCCCTTTTTTGTATTTCTTGCAAGGGCGGTAGAAGTCAAAGGGGTTGTTGCTGCAGTTTTGGTGCAAAGGGAAAGTTTTCACACAAGGTCCACGACATGTCGGGAGCTAAAGTACAAAGGGGGCTAGTGTTTTTAGTTTTACTGAAAATGAGTTTAGGTTGTGGGCTTGTAGTTGGGTCTTAGGGTTTTTAATTATATTGGGTTGTTTTAGGTCTGATATTTTTTTTGTAAATAGACTGTTTTTAATTTAGACTTTAAATTTTTTTTATTTTATTTGGTTTAGTTTGGGCCCGGGCAAAAATGGCTTATTACAAAGCTCAATGTGAGTTTCCTCACAAGAAAATCAATGCAAATGAAAAAGCATATAGAAACACAACACATAGAACAATTCACAAAAGTAATTTCAGAATATTGATGTTTCAAATCATTCAACAATTTATACATATATTTACATATGTCATCTCAGAAAATTCAGCTTGTATGCACATGCTTTATAAATGCCATACAAATTTGATTTAAGAAAAAAGATCCTACCCCACCACTACACATCACAATGGGAGTTCCCCTGAACTCCAACCACCTACACACCGAGTTGTGGTTTAACCACCACCAGTTTCGCAGATAAAATCAGCCACTGGGCTGTGGATACACAACAAAAATCCACAGATGAAATCTACCACTAGGCTGTGGGTGCACAGCAAAATATCGTAGATAAAATCTTCCACTGGGCTGTGAATACACAACAAAATATCAAAGATAAATTTTCTACTAGGCTATAGATGCACAACATATTTGCAGGTAAAAGCTATCAATTGGTTGTGGATGTACATCATATTTACAGTTAAAGGATAAATACTACCATTGGGTTGTGGGTGCACAACAAATTTACAGATAAGCTGCTAATCTTCATTAGTACATATCGTCCCACCCCATGTAATGCAATATGTCATGCTTTGTAATGGAATAATTCAATACTAACAGTAAACATGTATAACATGTACTCAATTCATCACTAATAGTAGTCATGTTTAACATATACTCAATTCATTATTAACAATAGACATGCTTATCATGCTTTCAGTAGAGTGGTACAATATCAAAAATTCATCAATTTCACTTTAACAGAAAGTATATAATATTCACATTTCATGCGATGTAACAATAACACTTTAAGCATTAAATCACAGAATCCAGAGTTAACACATAATTAGGGACTTAATTGAACAAATAAAAACTCTAAAAACAAATTAGAGAATATACAAGAACTAAACTGAGCATAACGTAAATTTCTGGGCAAAACTGTAAAATTTGCAAAACAGGGGGTCACATGACTATGTGGCCAGGCCGTGTGAGACGCTATAGGCCGTGTGGAAGGGTTATACGGACGTGTGACCAGGCCATGTAATAGGTTGTGACCCTGTGACAAATGCAAAAATAACCTATAGGGGAGACACGATCATATAGAAGGGTTTAGGCCATGTGGTTCATGAACTACACTAAGGTTTCTAAGACACATGGTTATGTGATGGGCCGTGTGGTACACTCGTGTGGCCTTATTTCTAGACACGATTTGCCCTGATTCACTACAAAAGAACACAAACCTTTCATCAGAAGCCCGAACGACATCCCTCACGATCAAATCTAATTCAATGCACCTAAAATGGATCCTTCAAATGACATTTATACAAGAACTAATGATTGATTTCAAGATTAATCAAGATTTTATCAAAACATTTGACAAGAACTGTAAAAGACTGACTGGATCGAACGAAGGATTAGTTCTAATTAGAAACATTACAAAAATTCGGGATCTAAACTTTGGAACGAGATGTACTTACCATTTCTTGGTAAAGATCAAGGTGCTATTGATGGAAATTACGAAATTAGTAGAAAAACGTTTGAACGAAGGTTTATTTGATTCAAGAAGAAAAATAGTCAATAACTCAAAAATAGAAGTATGATACAATTATGAGAGAAAATGAAAGGAAAAAAAAAGGAGAAATTAATAGAGGAAAATAGAGGATGAAGAGGAGTTTTACTTAAAATTATGAAAAAGATAGATATTCTAGTCAAAATAGGAGTAAAAGGGCTAAATAGCTAGGGTTTGTAAACCCTAGGGGCAAAAAGGGTAATTTACCTAAAATTTAGGCCGAAAACAAGAAGAAAAAAAATAAAGGGAATGATTGTGGATATGGAATGGCTTGAACTTAAACAAACAAAGGGGAAACTAGTATGTTAACCATTAGACCTAAGATTTATTCCTTATAAAGTTTTTAATCAAAATAATATTTGTTTTAATGAGACTTTTATTTTAGGTTGCTGAAAATTAAAAGAAAAGAAATGAGAGAGGTGTGGCTTGAACCTAAGATTTCTAAGGAGTGTACTAGCTACTTGATCATCAAGCTTACTCTATTTCTTGGTTATTTATTGCAATTAACCCCCTATATTTTGGGACGTGACATTTTTTTATCATTAAAACGTGGGTTTAACTAACATTGTTTAATATTTAATTAGTGTTATCAAACTAGATTGAACCAGCCGATCAAATTGAGAAATAATGGTCGAATTAATCTCTAAGTGAATCACTTAAAACAAAAATAATTAAAAATTAAAACAAAAACCGACACTTGAATTGATTTTATAAATTTTAAATATTTATAAAATTTTAAATTTAATTATTATTGAAACAACTGTCAAACTAATTAAATGGAAAATTAATGATTGTATCAACTAAACTATCATTTCAATCATTATTAAAACGGTTGGGTCACTTCCATTAAAGAAAATCGGACTAAGGGTGAGTTTGGATGGGCGGTACGTTTACTTGCGGTTAGTGTAAAAATAATGGTGGCATTGAGATTAAATATTATAACGATATTATAAGGTAAGACAAAAAGTAAGCTAAACGCACTGCACCGCACCCCACCGCCCATCCAAACCCACCCTAAGTAATTGTAATAGTGTTAGATTATGTATTTAATTATATAATGGTTGGAGAATTGTACTTTTTCTTGGTGTGGTGGTGCCGTTGAGAACTTAAGAAAGCCCTCAATATTTATTTATTAATTTAATGGTAATATTCTTGTACTGTACTTAGACCTGATCATGAGTTAGGTTACTTATTCAGATTCGTTCGAAAAGTAGAAGAGTTTGGATAAAAATGTAGGCCCGTTTTTTAAATGGGTTAAGCCTCGAGTAAGATCTTTTAGCATAGGCCTAGTCTACCCCGAATCAGCTATTTCACTGCTATTTTGTTGTTATTGGTTGGATATTATATAACTCTTATTTTGTTGTTAATTTTGCTACTATTTTAGAGACATTTGTTTGCTAAGTTGCAACTATCTTAGTGTTTTTAGTTTATTTGATGTATTATATTTTTAAATTTATTTTTATATAAAAAATAAAAAATCCTAATATGGGTGAACCGGGTCGAGCTTAGCATTTTTAATTTGGGTTGGGCTTAGATAGAATTTTAGGCCCAATTTCAGGCTGAACCCAAGCCTAGAAAACGAACCTAAAATTTTGCATCGACCTGACTCGACCCATGATCATTTCTAATTGTCCTGTACGAGAGTTTGTGTCCAATCTAAATATGTTAACTTTGATTAGAATTCAAAAGTACGATTTGACCAATTAATCTTTCTATTATTAAATGAATCAATTTAGTCCTTATACTATTAAAAAGAATCAAATAAGTCTAAATTTTAACAGAGTTAACATTTTTTTATATTATATCTTTTTATTATAGTTCTATTTCAAACAAAAGATCTTATTTACAAAACCATAAAAACTATAAAAAATATTAACTCCAAATTAAAATATAAGGACTGAATCCATAACTTTTGTGAAAAGAAAGACTAATGGCAGAATTTAACCTTCTTATTTTTATCCTATACTTACACTAAATATAAAACTAACATGATTTTAGACTCTTTTATAAAATTTTCTACTATTTTTATTTTAACAATCCAACTATGTTAAAATATTTGAGTTTTCAAAGTATTAATCTTATGTCTCGAAAAGTGACTGAACAGAAAAAGAGTCTTACTAACCACTTTTGTATCTACTTTATAAAAAAAGTATCAAATCGTTTGCAAAAAACAAATGTGTGATAAATGCCCCAAATCTATCAAATTATTTCTCAAGGTCCACCTTAGTAGCCATCCACCTGATTTGCCCCTTTTGTTTGCCCGCAATGAAAAACTAAATATAGTTCATTTTTTCTTATACAAATTTCAAAATTTTAATCTTAACTCAAACAGTAACTATTAAATTTGTTTGGTGAAATTTTGTTTCTATTCATTGTATTATGTGTAAGTTATAAATTTAGTCCATGTTTTTCAACTTGATCATTTTTACTTTCTATATTTTTCGAATTTGAAATTTCCAGTCACGACTCGAACAGTATCAGTTAAATATATATATATCAATATTAAATATGTCTTACTATTACACTCAATACTTATTAATTTTTTTTTAAATTTATTTCAAATCTCAGTGTTATGTCCCTTTTGTAAAATTTAATGTTTTTGACTATGCGCAGTTTAAGATGCTCATTTGTGACACTAAATAGTACAATCTTTTCCATTTTATAGCACGTTGCCAATTCTCATATTATCTGTCAAATATGTCACCATTACCTCACCATCATCATTTTATTTGCGGTGTGAAAAATAAATTAGATACTATAGAATACGTTGAATCAAAAAGTAAATTAGTCCTTTTTATTAAAATTTTTATTTATTTGTATTGTTAAAAATTGACATGATTGACGAAATAATCAAAAAGTGACATGTAGTGTGTCACGTGTACCTCATGTTGGTGTATAAGGACCAATTTTTAACAGAATGATCAATTTGTTCTTTGATCTAATATACATAAATTAATTTGTCTATTTTTTAGTAGAAAAAGCAAAATTCAATATAACTTCTAGTATAAGGGCCTTCTTGATACTTTTACCTTATAATATATCATTCAATTAATTCTATTTATCAAATTAAAAACTTTATTAATTAAATAAAGACAAAAAAATATATATTATTTTTTAAAAATTGAACAATTATTAACTTAATTAAACTAAAAATTTATTTAAATCTAAACTCACAAATTACTAAAAAAAAGTAAAAAATACTAACTCAGAAATATTATATATAGAGAGAGTTTTGTTTTGTATTAAGATTCTTGATAATATTTATCCAATAGTGTAAAAAATTTATTGGTCAATTGTATTCTTTGATGTTAAATGCTAATTCCAAATCTGAAAATTACATGCAAGTAGGTGACAGTGAGTGAAGTGAAATTAGAATATGAGGTTTTTGTCTTAATTGTGATATTTGTTTATCATGTGAAATATGCACTTATAATTAAAATTACATAAGTAATATTTTATAAGGAAAAATTCGAGGATAAAAAATTACGAGTAAAGATAATTTTACTAAAACGGTAAAAATGAAGAGTACAAAAGATAGAGATAAAATTAAATCCCGAAACCTGAAATAAGAACCCTCAAAACATAAACATAAAATTCTCTAAAAGCTTGTAAAAGCTAATACCTAAATGTGTAATGGGTTATTTTTTTAAGGTAAAAAAATGACCTATTTATAGGCTAAATTTGTAGGTCAAATAATATTAATATAACCTACACTAATTAGAGTTTAAGTGAGAAACTAATATTAAAATAACCTACACTAATCAAAGTTTAAGTGGTAAACTAAAAACAAAGTTTAATTGAGAAAACAAAAGTCCAAAAATACGAGGTATAACTCCACATAAGCCAAAAATATTTTATATTTAGGGTAAGGATTGTGAAAAAAAATTGATTTAGAATTGTTTTTGAAAAATGTTGTGAAAAATGTTTTGGTAAAGTATGATTTTTTAATATTAAGTAAAGTATTATTGTTAAAAGGTGTTGTAAAAAAAATTAAATTTTTTTATTTTAGTTTTGATCTTGGAAAGTAAAATATATATATCTATATATCTATATATATATATATATATATATATATATATATTCAAATTCACTAAAATAGTCATATTTAAAATGTAAAAAACATTAATTTGAATGTATAAATAAAAATTTAGATAATAAAATCACATATAAAGATGAAAAAATATTTGGTACACTGTTAATAGTGTTTTTAGGCTTTATAAATAGGAGTAGGGGTTAACAAATAGAGGTGATACAGGGGGGCTGGCAGTGCCCCTGGCCCCCCCTAAATTGGAAAATTTATGTTTAGGCCCTTGAAGTTTTCTTAAAATTTTAAATTAGTAAAGGTAAAATTGTACTTTGGCCAATCCTTTAAAAATTATAAATATATAGACTATAAAAAATTAAAATTTCATTCGACCCCCCTAAAAATTTGTTCTGGCTTCGCCCCTGTTAACAAATGTCCTATAAGAGTATAATAAAATATTAAAAAATGATATATTTTTACAAAATAGACATGCGACAATTTTTTAGCTTGCTTGTGAAATGAAAAAAAATACACTATCACCAATGTACCAAATACGAACTTTATAAACATAACTCTCACAAATTCAAATATATAAAACTATATGTTTTATATAAATTTTTAAAAAATAATTATATAAAATTAAAAATAATAAATTTAAACCCCATGTGTTGGTTTGATGGTAGGGTGTTCACTACCCTAGATGTTACCTGGGTTTGAGTTACATTAATCGCATTATTGGTAAGACTTTACCCTTATCTTATAATCCACCAAAAAACATTTACGTAACTCAAAACAATGATAAACAAAAACTTAAAAGAAATCCAAAAGACCAAGCAAGTGATATAAATAACAACTTTAATGAAAGTGTTGGGTACTCTTATTTACGTACAAAATGTGGCCCCATATTCCATGGACCAATAAGCATCCCAATTAATACACTTAATCCCTTTTAACACTTAATTAGGATCGAAAATGGGTAAGCAGAGATCTTGACCGCAAAAAAAATATAACAATAAAATTATGAGTCCTCAAAAAATTATTATTATTTTATGTTCTTTTTAAGCATTTTTTTCTATTTCACTCCTACACTTCATCAAATTGAAAATTAAGAGTTTAAAAAAAAAATAATTATTTAATACATAAATGCGAGAGACTTCATTTGTGTTAAAGAACAATACCATAAGTTTTTGTATTTTTTTCTAGATTTGAAATTTAATTTTTATAATTTATTTATAGGAATTCAGTCCTTTTGCTTTCTAAAATTTAAAATTTGAGTCAATTTGTTAATACTGTTAATGTCATGTTGTTAAATTCAAGTTTATTACAACGTTATTTTTTTTAATTACATGACCTATTAAATGAGTATTTTTCATATTTCAAAATATTGCATCAATAAATTTAACAAAACAAGTTAACAATGTTAACAATTGGACTTGAATTTTAAAATATGAAAATCCTAAAAATAAAGTACAAAAAATTTAAAAAATAACCCATGTCAAATACTTCACTAATCTTATTAGAATTAAAAAAATTTAAATATGCCATAAGTCTTTGTACTCTTTCCAAATTTGAATTTAGTCATTATATTTTTATTTTTAAGAATTTGATCTTTCTACTTTTTAAATTTCAAAATTTAGGTCCAATTGTTAAAGCTGATAATTATCTGTTAAATTTGTTGTTGGCGTGACAAATTAAAATAAAAAAACACTCACTTAATAGCTATATAACTAAAAAAATAGTGTTGTAATGAATATGAATTTAACAAAATAATTTTAGCATTATTAATAATTGAAATTTTAAAATCTAAAAAAAAAACAGAGAATATAAATTTTAAAAAATAATTTTAACAATATTCATAATGGAAATTAAATTTTAAAATCCGAAAAAAGCAAAGAGATGAATTCTTAAAAATAATTAATCTTCAAACATAAACAAAGTTACTAGAAAATGTGAGAAAAAAAGAGAGAGAGAAGGATGAATTAATTGATAAGCTTACCTTTGCTAAATCGACGTGCCATAAGAACCACAAAACTTAAAAGCATATATATGGTATAATGCTTTGTAATTAGTACATAAACAGCAAAGAACACAAGAGGTTGTTGAAACATTAATGGCGGTTTTTTTGTTTTTTACTACACAAAGTGGGATCCCTACGCATCAAAGACATGCTAGGAAGTGTTGTTGTGTTTGGGTTTCTCCGTCAAGCCACGATGAATCGCCGGCGAAAGTCCATCCACAAGAATTCCATTGACAACCGCCGTTATTCATCAATTCCGGCAATTCTATTTCACCCCAGAAATCATCACTACCGTCTTCGGATGATTCTGGAATTTTCTTCGACGAAGATACTACTAAATGTGCCGCTTTCGCGGCGGCGGCTTGGATGTCACGAGCAGTGGACGTCAACGGTATGGGTAAATCGTCTACTTCGTCAGGGAAGTTCAGCTGAGCTTTACGTCCTCTCAAACAAAACGCCGCTACGTCGTAAGCTTTAGCGGCCATTTCCGGCACCGGGAATGAGCCTAACCAAATGCGTGACTTCTTGCGGGGCTCTCTAATCTCCGACACCCATTTGCCCCACCGTCGTTTACGAACGCCACGGTATATAGGATGCCGAGTTCCGCCGCCTCCTTTCGTGTCGTGTTTCATGGCGGATTCCGGTGAGGCGGTGGAGGCGTTTAAGTCATCCTCCGTATACGGTGGTTGTTCCATTACGTGAGAACCGTTTTATTGGAAGTGTTGAGACTAGCATTTATATTTGCAATTAAACGTTACAACCGTTGGTTGAAATTACGCAAATACCCATACAGGTCAATTGTCAAAACAAATAAAGCATCCTATTGTGAGAACATACAAAGCTCACGCGCCACTTGTTTTGTGTTAGGAGGATTGTGATAGCCATTGCTTTTGCCCTACGTTGGAAAATTTTAAAAATTTTAACTTTGATTTTCACTTTATGCAATTAAGGACGGATGTAAAGATGAATCATAAATATTTGAAGGTTAAAATGTAATTTTATCATTACATTAATTTTTAATTTCATAAATTTCAAAAGAGTTAAAATGGCATATTTACCATATTAGGGCCAACATAACCTTCTTTTCTACCCCTAGCTCTTTAAATAACATTTTACCTTAAATTTAGATATATTTTGATTATCGGCTTGATCGTATTTTTTAATAGTTGATTTGTATTATGGTTATTTGTATATATTCATTGTGATTGCATTTGTAACTTCAGAAAATAAATTTGTAAACTAAATTAATAGATTTATTAATCTTTTAAAGGTTAAATTCTAGTTTTTATCTGTCTACGACACTCAAATTTGAGATATAATCTTTATACTTTTAATTTTATATGATTTTGGTCTATTTTTATTTTTATAATTTCATTAATTAGTCCAAATAATTAACTTTCGAATAAAATATTGACATGAATTTTTATTTACAAACACTTATTTTAACTCATCATGATAACATGGATATTTTTATGTTGGAAGGTGTGTTAATTCATATTATTATTTTAACTGAAATAATTAATAATTTTATTAACTAATAATATTATAAAAAATTATGATAAATTAAAATAAATGAATTAACTTCTATAAAATTAAAAATTTCACTACTAATATAAAAACAAATTCATAATTTTATTTTTTAACGGAAAAAGCAACTTTATTTTGTTTATTTATTAATTCAGTGTGGGTTTGGATAGTCGTTTACCTCTAGTGCAGTGCACTTAGTTTACTTATTGTCCCACGCTATAGTATCGTTATAATATCTAATTTCACCGCCATTGCTACTTTTACACTAATCACAGGTAAACGCACCGTTCATCCAAATCCATCCTCAAACTATTTTATTTTAAATAAGCGATAGATATTTGACAGAAAAGCACCTACATGTTTTTAGTTAAAGACATTCAAACCAAAATGTTTTTAGAGCATATCATTCTTACCCAGTTTCATCAGTTTATTTCGTGGGTTGGATTCTAATTAAATAAGTTATTAAAATTTTATAAAAAATAAAAAAAATTAGTTCAACCAACTTTTTTTTAATTCGGTTCAATCAATTTCAAGTGATTCGCTCAAGAACCAATTCAAAATAGGTTCAATTATTTGTTCGGATTGTTATACTATCTGATTCCCAATTCAACCAGTCTAGTTCCAACAACAATACTACCAATACTAAATGATTCATATATTTTTTTCTTAGAGGATTGTAATATCGAATGGTGTCGTTAAGTTCTAATTAAATCTGAAGTTGAATGAAACCCAATTTTTTTTTTAAAAAAAATTCCAACTTAAAACTTTACGTAAGAGATTTCAAAATCATTACAACAAAACTGATATATCAATAATTATACGTTAACGTCTAGCGAAGGGTAGTGTTTATGGTGATGAACAGTGTTGTCTACTTTCTCCTACCAAGAGTGGTGGAGCATTAAGATTTTGACCTGAAAATGACCAAGTCACCCTTTCACAAAGTGAAAGTAGCTTCAAATTGGAAGGGAGGGATTGGCTTTTGCCTTTCGGTAGTGTAAGGTTGGGGATGGTTCACACATTCACATGGTGCAACCGGTAACACGAGATTTTTGTGACTTCACTTTTTCCTTTTCTTTTTCAAGTGTTTTTCTCTTTTAATTCTTTAATTTGGTAGAGCTTTTATGGGTTATTTTATGTAAATTATGACATCTTATATTTGTTCGCTTTCGACAGAGTTGGGAAATAATTTTGAAGACATTAAATTTATTAATTTTCAACAAAACCAAGACAAATTAACAAAAAGTTAAAATTAACGTGGACCAGAAAGTTAAGACATGAGTTAAATAAAAATTTTAAATTTTTATTATAAATATTAACTGAACTCTAATTAGGAAATAAAAATATATTTAAACAATTAATTAGGATCGGAGAAATTTGTGTCGGGTGAAATTTTAATTTAGGATATCAAAATTTTTGGAGCGGTTTAAACAAGGTATTCTATTATTCTAAAAATAGGTGAAGGCATTTAAGAGGTCCTTTTATTATATAGGCTTGATTTAATTAGTCCCTCTATTATTAAATGGATCACTTTATTCTCTATACCATTTAAGAAATCAAATAAGGTTAAATTAGAATAAAGTTAACACTTATTATTTAACAAAATTAATATTTTTAAAATTTTTATTGTTTTATAAATGAAATTTTTTGTTTGAAATTGAATTGTAATTAAAAAAAAGATAGTTTTAAAAAAAAATTTATACAATGAACGATAACTCTGTTATAATTTGAATAATAAATAAATTAAGTTCATACATAGGATACTTTTAACTTCTAAAAATATTGTGATCAATATTTGATAATTTGACTGCAAAATCGGCCCCCAATGACCAATGAACCACAAAAGCCCCCCAAAAATCCAAAAACACAAAAAAACCAAGAGAATAAATGAATAATAGAAAGAAAGGAAGAGAGAGAAGACAGTAAATAAATAAATAAACAAATTAAATGCGCAGGGATTAAATAGATTGAAGTTCGATTTTTTTTTTTATGATGGGTTTAGATGCACGGTGTATTTATTTGTGGTTAATGTAAAAATAGCGATGGTGATAAGATCAAATACTGTAGTGATACTGCAGCGTGAGATAAAAAATAAATTAAATACATCACATCGCACCCCACCGCCCATCCCAGACTTATCTTTAGAGTTAGAGTAAAAAAAGCTTTGGAAGAGTTTGTAAGGATAACCCTAAAAATGATGAATTTCACATTTAGTCCTTTTAGAATTAAAATGTTGCATATTAATATAATAGTAAACCTTCATCTTGGCATCCCCATATTTATAATTCAATTTTGCACTCTCCCAATTAAAATTTCTTTCCTCACCCCTTAAAACTTGCCATTCAAATTTTTTGATTTTTCAATATATCTATCGGAACGAGTCCAGTAACTAATTCTCCGCATTTTGTAGGTCCGCTAAAGGAATAGATACTAGCCATAAGTTTTAAAATTGTTCCATACCCAGTAACTAATTTAAATTCAAACACTTATCTCATCACTGATTTTAATCTTATTGTTGCAGCACTCAATTTCACTATTACAGTAGCTACTCTCATCACTTTTGTTGTTCTTAATCTCATTGGAGTCAATCACACTACTCATCTGAATGAACTCTTAAAATTTAACTCGACTGTCGAATACCGATTTAACTATTTTTTTTTTTTGAAAGAGACCACAAAATCTATTTAGTTTTCTGTTAAAAAGGTAACATCACATTTGGGAAGCCAAATACCAACAAAATCTTATCTACAAATTCCTATCAATAAACAAACAATTAAAAGATTAGCATTGATGATGGGTTCTACGCATCCTTTCTTTCCCTAATTAATTAATTTGTCTTTACATTTTTTTTATTCTATTGGGAAGTAGGAAGTTATTCACAACTTTCCCCTTTAAATAAATAAAATTTTCCTTATAATTAGTTGTAAAGTTTTAAACCTCTTAAAATTGGGTGAACCAAACAAGCTATGTCATAGGAAAATATAGGACTTTGCATCAAATAAATTGTGGTGTTTTAGACCATAGAGTTAAATAGGCATTTGCAATAAAGGATGGGGCTCAACACAGCTGTTTCCCAAAGTTGATTGACATCTTTGATTTTGGGGTCCCCTTCAATTTCCTTCCCTTTTTTGTCCTCTTTGAAGAAATTATCCTTTTTATATATATATGAAAAAATAAATCCCATTTATGTGGTAAATTAATTAGGGTTAACTGCTCCAGATATCCTCGAATTATGATCCAGATTTCAAATTGATTCGTAAACATCAAAACATTTTAATTGAATCTTAAAAGTGTCAGTATCATATCAATTAGGTCCTTTTGTTAATAGAGCTGTCGATTTAGGTGTTGGTCACCAGGTCGAATCTAACATGGATTAAATTATAAACATATGTTTACCTACTGAATGGATACATTCGATGATGGGTCTAATGCATTTTAAAAAGAAAAAGAAATAGCCCTTCTAAATTTCATTAAGATTGTCTTTTTTCTTTTAACATGTTAAATTTAAGTTGTTCATGCAGTAAGTATATATTAGACCTGGATTTACATTTAACGTCTAAATTGGTGGCTAGATTGACAGAAGGACTTGATCAATACATTATTGATACATTGAGGATTCTAATAGAATATTTTGAAGTTTAGGAACAAAATCGAAATCTGAGTGATTGTTTTGGGATGTTTCAAGAATTAACCCAAAATAAAATTGGTTAATTCAAAGTTCATTTCTTCATGCATTGAAAGATTTCCCATTTTGGCAAACAAAAGCCAAGAGGCAAGTCCCGTGAATCCAACAACAATGTCACCAAAGTGACTAAAGAAATTATTAGGTTTTGGGTTCATTGTACATATTATGTCAAGAAAAAGGTTACTAAATACCTTAATCGAAAGTTAAAACAATCAATCATGGGTTAAAACACACCCTTTATATATATATACACATAAAAAATTTGACAAAGCCTATGTGATTGAGGAATTTACATGTAAAAGAGATAAAATCCAACCTAGTGAGAATCCAATCTTTTAAAAAGAGAAACAACCATTTGAATTAAATTCTCGTACCCTTATAGCTAGGAGGCAAAGTGTTTCATTCTATTTACCTATTATATAGACTTGTGAATTGGGAAATACACATTCGTTTTGGGTGAGGTTGAGTTAGATCAGATTGATTCAAGGTTTAAAAATTATGAGCCGTTTTGAATTTAGATGATTTTATGTTTGCAAATTATTTATCAAGTGAATCATTTTAAATTTGGATCAATTCAAATAAGTTGTTCAATTTATTTTGAATTTAGGTTGACAATCTTTTATGATCAAATTAGACTAGGTTGAATTCAAATTCGAGTTAAATAAATTGAATTTTCAAATTGGATTTGGAATCGACAAGCCTACTATCATTATTTATTAATTCATTTATTACACGATTCATAATTATAATCAAATGATTTTTTTGAAACAACACAATATTAAAAGTAGGAGATGAGGATGATAATGTTTAAATCTTTGTCATTTAGATACTCGATGAAAATTCTAACGATTGCTCTAAACAATGTTGACCTTAATCAAATGATTTAATATATAAATTGCCCAGTTATAATAATTTTACTCCATTATTGTCACGAAATCTAGAGAATTGAAGTATTGCGTGTCAAACAATAACAACGATAGAATAATATTTAGTCTCTGAATTTGATAAATTTTTTTGTTCATATTAGTCCCGGAATTTGGTAGTTTTTTCAATTTCACCCATAAACTTGGATACTTTTAAGGTGAGATGATGTGGCACTATGAGATTGAGCCATGTCATCACTTGAATATTTTGAAAAAATAAAAAAATTAGATTTTGTATACTTTTTAAAATTTTCGAGTAACGATGTGACATAATCTCAGAGTGCCGTGTAATCACACCTTAACAAAATCCAAATTCCAGGTCCAAATTAAAAAAAAGCTGCCAAATTCCAAGATTAATGTGGACCAAAACTTATTATGAAATCAAATTAAAAAAAAATTACCAAATTTAAAGTCTAAATGTTTCGTTATCTCTTGATTTAACTTTTAACACACAACTCTCGCACCCTTATATCTTCGCGACATTATTAATTATGTATAAAAGGAGTTAATGCAAAATAAAAATTAAAAAAGTTTTGGTGATCCGATTATGATAATCAATTTGTACTTACCTTCATGACATAATTTATTGGGTGTTTTGTTGTTTGCACAACACAAAATTGAATGCAAAATCTAGAGGAGGGTCCATTGATGGGTTGTATTGAAAGGTATATATTATACTATACATAACCATAAATTATGCAACAAAAAATTAGATGATATTTAAGTCTAACTACTGCACCACCATTGGCAACCGAGACTGTCTATACAAATTAAATGTATAGCGGTCAATTTTCAATTAGGATGAAACATGTGTGCCTCATTAATATTATAATATAATATAATGTATTTTTTAAAAATATCTCTAAGTTATGTCAGGTTTTAATCGGGTGAAGTTAGAAATTTACTTTAAAAAGATCAAAGATGGATTATAAATTTTGGGATCAAAGTGTAATATTCCAGTCATATTAACATGTAATTTCATAAATTTTAAAAGATTAAATAGTAAATTTACTATTTTGGGGGAGGGCCGCCTGCTTCATTGTCTATGCCCCTGGTTAGGTCATACCCATAAATGAGAGGCAAGCTCTTCCAAGGTTGTTTTCTTCCTCCACAAAATCCAAATTAAAAATTTTATGAAAGAAACATTAAACTTTTTACCACTTAACCCAATACACATAGGTATGTTATGAATTACTCATCTTGCTTTATATTATTATATTATAACTTGAGAAGTTCAAACATGTACAACGCGAACACATTTCTGGTTTTTTTTCTCTACCAAGTGAGGTTGCGAATTAATTAGAATTAGAATTTTTAAAGTAAAATGTAATTTTATCAATATACTAACATATAATTTTATAAAATTTAAAGAGGTTAAATGATAAATTTACCAATTTTATCGGCCAAGGCCACTCTATGCCCTTAGCTGGGTCAGACCTGTAAATGAGAGGTAAGCTCTTCCAAAATATTTTATTCCTTCACAAAACTCAAATTTGAAATTTTACGAAAAAACGATATATATTTACTACTCAACTCAATATACATCTTTACATTACAAATTACTCATCTTGCTTTGTATAATTATATTATAACTTGGGAAATTCAAACATGTACAACACCAATCTCTACACATTTCTGATTTATTTTCTACCAAGTGGGGCCGTGATTTAATTATAATTAAAATTTTGTATAAAATGTAATTTTATAAATTTAAAGGGGTCAAATGATAAATTTATCAATTTTGTCGACCAAGGCGACTGTTTACCCATTGTCTGTGCCCCTAGCTGGGTCAGACCAGTAATGAGAGACAAAGTCTTCCAAAATTATTTTATTCCCTCGCAAAACTCAAATTCGAAATTTTTTTTAAAAAAAATACATTATATTTTTTATTACTCAACTCAATATATATTGTTACATTACAAATTACTAATCTTGCTTTAGAGAAATGATTATATGAAACTGTAATTCCATGTCATCTTTATTCCTTTCCAATAGGAGAATGACAAATCAATTTTTTCCTTCTGATTTTTAGCATTTTTAATTAGATTTGAATTTTTTTAGAAGAAAAAATATGATTTATCATTCTTCTATTGAAAAGAAATCAAAATGACATGAAATTACAGTTTTATACAATCAATTCTCTCTTGATTTATATCATTGTATTATAACTTGGGAAGTTTAAACATGTAAATGAATCCCTACACATTCTGATTCTTTTTTCTAGCTAGTCAGTGGGGTCGCAAAATAATTATAATTAGATGTTTGGTGAGCGTGAAATGATTTAAAAACACAAAAAAATTATTGAGTATAATAGTAAGATACATTATACTTTTTTTAAAAAAAAGTAAGATTTGAACTTAAAAAACGACATTGTTAAAAATACAATAATAAATTCTAAACCTAAACCATAAAATCAACATGAAAAATACAAAAGAAAATATTTAGAGAGCACAACTAGGGGTGAGCAAAATCAGATTTTATTCGAAAAACTTGATGATAAGTTTAAATTTTGAATTAAATAGTTCAAGTTATTTGAGTTAATCAAGTTATTCAGATTAACTCGAATAAGAAATTAAGTTTTGCGGTTTAACTCAAATATGAATTACACAATTCAAGTTATCCGAAAATTAGAATAAAAAAAGGCAAAACTACGTCGTTTTGATAAATGTTTACCTTTTCTAAAGTTAAAAGTCAAAACCATTAAGTTAAAAGGTAAAACTATGTCATTTTGATAAATGTTTACTCATTAAGTTAAAAGGTAAAACCATTATATTGTTTACATAGCTAAATAATATTGTATTTCATCTACTAGTTAAATAATAGGTCCATGTAAACACAACATTGAGTATAAATAATAGGATTCGTTAACTCGACTCGAAATTTTTTAACTTGATTCGATTCAATTCGAAAAAAAAATTCAAATTGAGTTCGGTTGCTAAAATAAAATTCGTCAACTCGACTAACTCAAAAAAATTTAACTTAATTCAATTCGACTCAATCGAATACTTACTCCTATTTACTACGATGCAAATCTAAACACAGACTTATGAATTATAATCCTCCTCCTAAAGCTAACGTGGTACTGACATGCAAAGAAACATTGAATCTCACCAATCACCTCGAGATCCGTTTGTGATGAAGGTGGTCGGTATTGTATTTATATCCATTGAGTTTGATTTGTTATTATGTCAAATTTTTGTGTGTTTCGATCTTTTGTGTATTTAGTTTATTTCAGTGTGTATCGATCCATTCTGATTGATATAAGCTTTATGTAGATGCTATGTTATTGATGACACGAGCAAAAGAACCCCATGCAGTACTTTGTTATAAGTTAGAGATTGTGATTGATTTAAACCGTACGACAGAGCATAACTTTAAATATCAAAATGAATTAAAAAATAATTTAGTTACCAAAATAAAAAAATAATATCTTTCGAGAGCTAAATCAAGGATAAGATTAAAATATATGTAGCTTAATTCTACTAATATACATTGGCGACGATAAGGGGGTTGATAGAGATCCGATCATCATAATATGTAAAATTTAACTTTTGACCCTTAAATTGATAAAATTTTAAATTGATATATGATAGAATTGTACTTTACCCTCTTAAAAATAATAAAATATAAACTTAATCCTTTAAAAAATCATAAAAATATAAGCGACAGACAAAGGTGTTTGCAGTCCTTCAAACAGTTTAGGGTTTATAAAATAATTTACTTTTTCTCAATAAAAATATTGAAATGCTTCAATTTTTTTTTTTTCAATTTTCAGTTTTTTAATCTTTCACTTTCACACTATCAAACACATCAATTTTTTCTCCCCTTTTTGCTGCAAATATCAAACACATCTTTAGAGATAATGGTAACGTGAAGGTTTTGTTTTATAGCAAAAGCTGAAAATATACAAATTAAAACAACATGTTGATTGTCTCATCTGGATTTGTCTTTTTTCTTACTGTCACTGAAAATTTCGCACCATGATTCACGACATTATTCTTCTGTTCATACAACATCAACTGGTTCACCTACACCACCAAGTCAAACCTATTATATATATTTTATATGATTAAGAATTTTTTTAAAATTTATTTTATGATTTATAAAAATTAAAATTTTCGAAGTTTATAATTACTCTTTTCAACAATATTATTTTTAGATTTCGAACTTGAATTCTCTTTTTAAAAATATAATATATCTTATCATTATCTTCAATATTCGATAATGTGAACGTTACTCTTTTTAGCTTTAGAAATAATATCCAAAGCAAAAACAAATCTTCCAGTAGATTCCCACTTTATAATTATCCACATTTTAGATACTTGCAATTTCCATAATTCATTGGCCATTGACGGGTATGACTTAGGGTTTGAATGAGATATATGCTTAGGAAAAAAATGAATTTAATTATGTAATTATTGACTGAAATAAAGTTAGAATTTTTTTTAGAGGGGTCGAATTTAAATTATAAATTTTGAGGTTAAAAATTTTATTTTATCATAATATTAATGTAAAATTTTATAATTTTCAAGAGATTAAACTATAATTTTTTATTTTATTTTTGGAGAGGGCATAATTGAATTTTTAATTGTAGAATGGGTCAAAATAGAATTTTACCATTAAATTAACTTAAAACTTTGCAAATACTCAAAAGATTAAAGAGGTAAATTTTCAGTTTTCGAAGGCCAAGACCTACCTGCCTCCTCTAGCTTCAAGGGAGTAGCTGGGGGGATAGCAGTGGCTTCGACCCCCTAAAACGGAAAATTTTTTATTTAAACCTTTTAAAATTTTTAAAATTTTAAATTAGTGATTGTAAAATTACACTTTGGTCCTTCTAAAAATGATTAAAATTTGATTTAATCTTTTAACAATAATGAATATATAGACTATTAAAATTAGGGGTGTGCAAATTTAAGGTAAAACCGATTTAACTGACCGAACCGAATTAATTTGGTTAATCGGTTGGTTAACCAAATTAATTCAGTCGGGGTTCGGTTAATATATTTTTTGGAAATTTGGTTAACGGTTAATTCGGTTAGAAATAGATTAATTAAATGAAAATTTATATTTTTATATACATTTTACATATATTAAATTCGGTTATTTTTTATATACTTTATACTTGTTTTAACAAAAAAATATAAATTTCAGTTAATTCAACAGTTAACCGAATTAATTGAAAAATTTTGGTTCGGTTAATTTTTTTTGAAAAAATTTCTATTTGATTAACAGTTAAGGTTTAAAAGTTCGATGCTAGTCCGGATCGATTAACCAATTGAACACCCCTAATTAAAAATGGTGAAATTGTATTTTTACTTTCGTAATAATTACAATTTTATTTTGCCCCTCTAAAAAAAATCCTGGCTTCGCCCCTGTCTAACTCTGCCCATAATTATTGAGTCAAGTTTGAGCTATTAGTCAAACCGAATTCAAAAGCCTAACTGAAGTTTTTTTTTTTCAAATATATTACTATATTTTGAAATTATATTTTACATGAACTGATCTGAAATTCAAATTGTGATATATTAATTAGGTGTTGACCTTCCTCAAAAATATACTGGATTCAAAATTACCAATACCAAAAAAATTAGTGTATATATATAAAGAGTTTAAATATGAGTACTCAAACATAAATTCAATTAAACTTGATCGATTTTGAATATAAAAATTAATAAAGGAGTTAAAGTGAAATTCGAGCCTGGAGCTTATCGTTGTTGGGATTAGGAATGGTTGGTGCAAATCAAGCAAGGAGATCATGCATGTGACCATATATATATATAAATTGATGTCTTTTCGACTCGTTGCTTTTAGGGTTATGGTATTTGGAATCAACCGATAACCATGGTGTTTCCGGTTTACAATTAGAAAAAATTAATTCGTAATTAATTTTTTTAGATTTAATATATATGGAGCCACTATATGAATTTAACTGATACTTAAACTTGAAAATTATAAGTTAATTTGAATTTTTTTAGGTACATGATTAATATTGTTAAAATATATTGATGTAACATTGACGACAAATATCATGGTGATACTTGACAACTTTTTTTTTGTCACGTGTCAAAATGTGAGTTTATCATGTGTCAATAGTTATTGGTCATCAATATCACGTCGGCATCACAATATTAGGTACCTAAAAAAATACCAAATTGGCTTATGATTTCCTAATTTATGAATCAATTACTTAGCAGAAAAAGAAATTTAAGAACTAATTAAGTCTAAAAAAAAATTTAAGTACCAAATAGGTATGAATTCAGGAACTTCCTCGTATGTTAATTTTTTAAAATAAATTATTTTGTAAGATATTATTCAAATGGGAACATATTTAATTATTATTTATCTCAAATTGCTGGTATTTGTAAAATTATACATATCTAAGGAGCAAAGGTATCCTATACTTTGGTTTTCTTTAGGGGTCATTAAAAAAATAATTTATTGGGTTTTGATTCATCTCAACTCTATAAAAAAATTTAATTTTTTCGATAAAAGTATTAAGGAGGTCCCTATATTAAAAGCTAGATTGCATTTTTCTCTCTTTATTAAAAAAGAGAGTAAATTAGTCCTTCTATGATAGATTAAAGAGCAAACTGGTCCTTCTATTAAAATTTTCTTGGTAAAAAGACCTCTCTAATCCCTATCAATTTTTTAAAATTTAGCAATTGGTCCCTCTTAAAAATTAGAGCAATTTAATACTTATCAATTTTGAAAATAAGCAACTAAGGACAATTAGTCTTGATGTTAATGCTTTCCATCAATTGTACGCAATTTTGATTGGTATAATAACAAATTTAGCCCTTAATATTTACATTTTTTTCATTTTGGTTTTGATTTTGAAAACTTCAACAAACTTAACCTCAACATTTACACAAATGTTATAGGCTAAATTTGTTAAATCTGGACCACATTGCAAAATATCTAAAATTAGAGCTAAATTTGTTATCATACCATTGAAAGTTGCATACAATTGACAGAAAATATTAACATCGAGACTAATTTTCCTTAATTGCTCGTTTTCAAAATTATCAGGAATTAAATTGCTTCGATTTTTTTATGGTAAGCAAAACTCGATTCGAATCAAAATCTCTTTCTGTTAGAATTAAGTGACCCTAATTCTTATTTAAATAAAATACGATGGAAAATAAAATAAAAGTAAAATCCATATAGAACTAGACTTCTTTTATTTTATTTTAGAATAAGGTTTTTTAAACCTTATTAAACTCCATCTATTTTATATTTACTAGATAAGGTGTTTCAATCCTACTAGAATATGGCTTTACAAGCCTATAAACAGACATAGTCTATTCCTTTTGTATTGATTCAAATTTTCGACATAGTGAATTTTCTTCTCCTCTCGCCCGTGGTTTTTCCCGAAGGGTTTCCACGTAAAATTTTGTGTTCTTTATTTTTTATTTTATTTTATTTTTTTCACAATTGGTATCGTAGCTTCCGGTTGTTCATCTCGATCACGGTAATGGCGTCTTTGAAATATGAAATTCGTTGTTGGATCGCAACACCGCATTTGGCGTTGTGGCGATTAAGATGCAAGCGCTTCTTGCGCAGATGGATCTCGGAGGATGCCCTCGCTAGGGATAGATAAGATGCCTTCGACATTAACGGATGAAGAGAAGAAGCGTAAGGATCGAAAGGCATTAACACAATTGCATCCGCATTTGTCCAATGAAATTTTGCGGGATGTGATGAAAGAGAAGACCGCCACAGCATTATGGAAGAGGCTAGAACAAATATGTATGTCGAAAACTCTAACAAGCAAGTTGCATATGAAGCGGCGTCTTTATGCTTATCGTTTGGAGGAAGGTGCGTCAGTACACACGAACACTTAACAGTTGTTTAAAGAAATTCTCTCAAACTTGGAGGCCATGGAGGTTCAAGATGATAAGGAAGATCTAGGGTTGATTCTACTTTGTTCGTTGCCTCCGTCTTATTCAACCTTTAGAGCCACGATTTTATATAGCCATGAGTCTCTCACAGCTTGATGAGGTTTATGATTCTTTAACCTCGTATGATAAGATGAAACATCTTGTGGTTAAACTCGACTCTCGGGGAGAGGGTCTCATTGTTCGTGGGAGACAAGATCGGAATATTGATGATGATCGTGGTAGACACAGAAAGAAATCATCGTGGTAAATCTAAGGGTAGATCAAGTCTTCAAATAGAGGTAAAACTTGTAACTTCAGTAAGAAGAAAGGGCACATTAAATCTGAGTGCTATAAGCTACAAAATAAGATTAAAAGGGAGGTCATGAATCAAAGGGAAAACAACCGTAAAATTCTCGTGAAGTCGATGTTGTAGAAGACTACAAATGATAGTGAACTTCTAGTCGCTCACAATGATTCTAAAGTAAGTGAGGAGTGGATACTTGATTCAGCCGCACCTTCCATATGAGTCCCAATCGGGATTGGTTTACAACTTACGAAACAATTAATCCAAGGTGTTGTTTTGATGGGAAATAATGCTTCGTGTAAGATCGCAGTGTTGGAACAATTAAAGTTAAGATGTTTGATGGAGTTGTCGAACACTTAGTGACGTATTTGTATGTTCCAGAATTGAAAAGAAATTTAATTTCATTGAGTACTCTTGATTCAAAAGTGCACAGATACACACACAAAGTGGGGTTTTAAAAGATTTCCAAAGGGTCCCTTGTTGTGATGAAAGGGCAAAGAAAAAGCGCCAAGTTATATGTTTTGCGGGGTTCTACTATCATATCGTGATGCAAATTGCCGCTTCCTCTTTCTTGTCAGATGATGATATTACTAAACTTTGGCATATGCGCCTAGGGCATATGAGTGAGAATGGTATGGTAGAATTGAGCAAAAGAGGACTTCTTGATGGGCAAGGAATTTGCAAACTGAATTTCTGTGAGCACTGTGTTTTTGGGAAGCAAAAGAGAGTTCGATTCACTAGAGGAATCCATAACACGAATGAAACGTTGGAGTATATTCATTCTGATCTGTGGGGACCATCCAGAGTGCCTTCGAGAGGTAGAGCTAATTATATGCTAACCTTTATTGATGATTTTTCTAGAAAAGTTTGGGCGTTCTTCCCGGCGGAAAAGCTATGTGTTTTCCAGTATTTAAGTCTTGAAAAATTATGATTGAAAAAGCAGACGGAAAACAAATAAAATACCTCCGCATGCACAATGGCTTAGAGTTCTTACGATGAGTTTAATAGATTGTGCAAGTCGGAAGGATCGTGAGACACTTGACAGTCGTCATACTCCACAAAAAAAACGGCGTTGCGTAACGAATGAACGTAACGATCATGGAGAAGGTTCGATGTATGTTGTCAAATGCCAACTTACCGGGAAGTCATTTTGGGCGTATACTTTCATCGCATGTTTTTTGATCAACCGATCTCCATCCGTTGCCATTGAGAAAAAGACTCCACAAGAGGTATGGTCTGGTAATCCTGCTAATTATTCTGATTTAAAGATCTTTGGGTGTCCTGCGTATGTTCATGTTAATAATGGAAAATTGGAACCGAGATCCATTAAATGTGTTTTTCTTGGTTATAAAGTGGTGTAAAAGGGTATAAGTTATGGTGTCCCAAAATAGGAAAGTTGCGATTAGCAGAGATGTTGTTTTTGATGAAACTGCTATGCTTCCTAACTTATCTCTTAAAGACTCTTCCAATAAAGAAAATCAAAAGCAGGGTGAAGAATAGATTAATACAGAGTCGACTCCTCAAGTCAATACAAAAATTGAGAATAGAGTTGCTTCTTCGCCTCAATACTCTATCGCCAAAAACAGAACTAAAAGAGAAATTAAACCTCCAAAGAAGTATCCGAGGCTGATCTAGTTGCTTATGCTTTAAATGTGGTCAAGATATAGATGCGAATCAAGAGCCATCAAATTATTCTGAGGCGATTAGTGTGAAGACTCGAGAAAAATGGATGTTTGCTATGCAAGAGGAGATGGAATCACTCACAAAAACAAAACATGGGATCTTGTGAAACTTCCTAAAGGTAAGAAGACTGCTCGTTGTAAATGGGTGTTTAAAAAGAAAGAAGGGACTCCAGAGTTGAAGAACCTAAATATAAAGCAAGGCTTGTTGCAAAGGGTTACACTCAAGTTCCAGAGTGGACTTCACAGATGTGTTCTCCCAGCCAGAAGCATAGTTCGATTCAAGCTTTGCTTGGTATTGTGGCAATGCATGATTTAGAGCTTGAGCAGCTTAGATGTAAAACCGCATTTTTGCATGGAGAACTTGAGGAAGATATTTACATGCAACAACCAGAGGGTTTACAATCTCGAAAAAAGAGGATTATGTTTGCTTGCTTTGAAAAGTCCCTTTACGGTTTGAAAACAAATACCAAGGCAAAGGGTACAAGAGGTTTGATTCCTTTATGACTTCTCACGATTTCAAAAGAAGTAGTTTTGACAATGTGTTTACTTTAAGAAAAACAATGATGGTTCTTTTGTGTATCTACTTCTTTACGTTGATGACATGTTGATAGCAAAGAAAAGACAAAGGAGAGATAAGAAAGATCAAAGCCCAACTAAGTGAAGAATTTGAGATGAAAGATTTGGGACCAAAAAGAAGATACTTGGTATGGAGATTCTTAGAGATAGAAAAACAAGTAAATTGTACCTAAGTCGAAGGGGTACATTGAGAAACTTCTTTGCAGGTTCAATATGCGAGTGCTAAGCTCGTTAGTACTCCTTTAGCAACCATTTTAGACTTTCATCGGCTTTGTCTCCACAATCGATGATGAGATTGAGTACATGTCACATGTTCCATACTCTAGTGCAAAGGGGATCTCTCATGTATGCTATGGTTTGTTCACGCCCGCATTTATCATATGCAATCAAGGTCAGATTAGCGATATATATGGCGAATCCTTGTAAAGAACACCGAAAGCGATTCGGTGGATTTTAAGATACTTACGAGGTACTCATCGATGTTTGCTTACAGCTTGGAAGAAATCAAGATGGAGTTATTAGGTATGTTGATGCTGATTTTGCTTTGGAGACCTTGATAGAAGAAGATCTCTCACAGTTACGCCTTTACAATCGGAGGTTGTGCAATAAGTTGGAAAGCCACTTTGCAAACTACGCTTGCTTTGTCTACCATCAAGTTGAGTACATGGCGATTACGAGGCTTGTAAAGAAGCTATTTGGTTGAAGGGACTCTTTAGTGAACTAAATGAAGACCTTCAAATCAAAGACACAGATTTTGTGACAATGAGTGCCATCTTTCTTACAAAAGATCAAATGTTTCATGAGAGAACAAAACACATTGATGTTCGGTATCATTTTGTTCGTGATATTATTGCTCGTGGTGATATTGTTGTGAGCAAAATTAGTACTCATGAAAATCCCGCAGATATGATGACCAAGTCACTTCCTATAACCAAGTTTGAGCATTGCTTAGACTTAGTTGGTGTTCATTGTTGAAGTTAAACCCTTAAGGGGTTTTATGGAAGAGGTGGAGAACTTGTTCATGATTAAGAACTTGTTCATTGAGAATTTGTGTCAAGGAGGAGATTGTTAGAATTAAGTGACCCTAATTCTTATTTAAATAAAATACGATGGAAAATAAAATAAAAGTAAAATCCATATAGAACTAGACTTCTTTTATTTTATTTTAGAATAAGGTTTTTTAAACCTTATTAAACTCCATCTATTTTATATTTACTAGGATAAGGTGTTTCAATCCTACTAGAATATGGCTTTACAAGCCTATAAATAGACATAGTCTATTCCTTTTGTATTGATTCAAATTTTCGACATAGTGAATTTTCTTCTCCTCTGCCCGTGGTTTTTTCCCGAAAGGGTTTCCACGTAAAATTTTGTGTTCTTTATTTTTTATTTTATTTTATTTTTTTCACACTTTCGAATTTTGAGTTAATTGAATCGAGTTATTTGAGTCAACTCGAATAACTCGATTCAAGTTTCAAGTTCGAGTTGAGTTTAATTTCACAATTCGAATAATAGATTGGTGTAAATACCATTTTGGTCCCTGTCAACTTTAAAAATAAGCAAATTGGTCTCTCTCACAACAGAAATTACAAAATAATTCAAAATAAATTTCAAAAATTTAAAATGATTTTAAGATTAAAAATGTTTATAAAAATTTTATATTTTATATTTTTTTTAAAATTATAAAAAATTTACTATATATATAAAAAAGTTAAAATTTTAAAAAAAAAAATCTAAAATAATAATTTTGGGACCTAATTAATGATTCAAATTTATCATACTAAAGTATCTTATTCTTATTATTATTTTGCTTTGAATTTTTTTTCAAATATATATGATTTGAAATTTGTGTGCTTTAACATGGAATTAGTTATACTGTAACAATATTTTTATTTGATATGTTTAATTTTTTTAAATTAACTCGAACAATTTCAGTCGATTCGATTCGACTCGACTCGAATCAATTCAAAAATAAATCAAATTGAGTCAGGATGATAAAATAGGACTCGCGAACTCATTTAACTCAAAAAAATTTCACTCGACTCGATTGAACGTTCACCCCTAAATTTTTTAGAGGGACCAATTTTCTCAACATCAAATTTCGTCCATTTTTATTGTTAAAAATTGATCTATGTACATCAGCATGAGGTACATGTAGCACACCTCGAATCACTGTTTGATTATTTCATCAGCCACCCAATTTTTAACCATACAAATTGATAAAATTTTTAACAAAAAAGATTAATTTACTCTTTGATCTAACATATAAAGACTAGTTTTACTATTTATTAAATAAAAATGATAGCGTGGCGTTTATATTACTTTTAGTTAGGCGAGTTATACTTTAGGTGAATTTCATTGTCTTAGACCCTATATATTTATTAATGTATACTCTCTTTCAATTATATAACTACTTTTAATTATAATTTCTTAATTTTATAACAAGTTACAACACATTTTAATTTTATGAATATTTACAACATATTTTATTACAAATTTTTTAATTTTTTAAGATTTATAATGTACATTTGGTTTAGTTTTGTAAAATTTATTTAATTATTATGCCTTATTTAAAACTTTAAGACGAGTTTAAAATAGAATTGAGAAAGTTATTTATGAGTTTAAATCCAAGTTATGAACAAAATTATTAAATAACGTGTATAAATAAAATTTAGAGGTGTGCATGGGCCGGGCGGCCCGCCCGAAAAATGGGAGGATTTGGGTAAAAATATAGGCCCAAAAATGGGCTTGGGCAAAAAGAGGCCCGCTTAGAAAACGGGCACGCCTCGAGCAAGATTTTTTGGCGAACTGGCCCTACCCGATTTTAATATTAAATTATTTTTATTTTAAATTTTAAGTAACTTTAGTTTTTTTTACTTTAGGTTTTTTTTATTGTTTTTAATGTTATTTTGATATTGTAAAATTTTTGTTATTAATATAATTTAGTTCTTAATTTAGTTCTAATTTATTTCAATTTTTTAATTTTAATATAATTATTTTTATTATATTTTTAATTTATATATTATTTTAAGAATTATTTTACTCCCATTTTTTTAATATTTTTTTATGTTTTAAATGCATTTGATTTATTATATTTTAAAGTTTTTTATTTAATAAAAAAAAGCAAATTTTTTTTATATGGCCGGGCCGAGCTCGGGCCTATCATTTTTTCTCGGGCCGGGCTTGGACAAAATTCTAGGCCCACATTTCGGGCCGGGCCCGGGCCTTGAAAATGGGTCAATTTTTATGGGCCCAACCCGAACCCGGCCCGGCCCGGCCCATGCACACCTCTAATAAAATTCCATCTACTTAATTTAAAATAAATCTTAATTTATTCACCCAAAATATGTGGAATTTGAAACTAGAGGGTGGAGTTATTATCGAGGACTCGTTGCTATGGCTTTATCTGTCACGTTGTTGTCTGGGACACGTGGAAGACAAGGATCTGCACGTCACTCTATCAACTTGCAAGTTCCTTCAATCACGTGCCTTTTTTTAAAGGAAAACTAGGAGTGGACGGTCAAGACCATTGCCACGTGGCTGGAAAAGGAGAAGCCATGAAAATCCCCTGTTCATCATCCCTCAAAGTTTCAAATGGGTAAGTTCAGTAAAATGTTCCCAAAGTCTTTAAAGTATCAGTTTTGTATTAATTAAGTCATTCTAATAGCACAGTCACCAATTTAGGTATTAATTTTTCATTTCAAATAAGCCATTAGGCATAATTAAAACACATGTCCTGGAACCCTAGTTATGGAAGTGGATGGTCGAGAATGTGGCCATGTGGAAAAGCTTGATTGGCAAACATTTGAGAAAGGAGAAGCCAGGGAAATCCCTCATTCATCATTCAAATATTTTGAAGTGGCGGTACTCCATCAATCAACTTCTTCTATAAACATACTCATCAATTTCAGTATTACATTTCAGTTAGATTTTGACATGAAAATACATAGATTAAATTGTAAAGGCACATGCATTTACCTCATGAATATATTAAATTTAGCGTATAAAAAAATAGATAATACTAATAAAATTTAACAGGACTATTTTTTAACACATCATATCTGTCTTATATAGGTACTAGGAACACATGATTGTAATTTCGTCCATATCTATTAAACATGCTCCAAATTAAGTCTATACTAACATGTAATGTCCAAAAGAATAATTAAACCAATAAAAAGGATCTAACTAAGTTTAGGAACCAATAATTAAACTGTGTTATAATTTGAAGAGGTAATTAACCCAAATTTCAAAAAATAAAATTAAAAATTTGGAAGTTAAGTGGAGTAGCTGCCATGTGCTTGTTTGAACTTGCCAATTTGCCAAAGCATGCTAATGGAAATGGGGGGGGGGGGGGGATAAAATCTACCTTTTGTTTTAGTGAAATCAATGTCCCAAATGATATGTTGAGGACTTGGGACAATAACAGGAGCTAGACCTATAGAAACCAACCCAAGTGTGACACCACCTAGTCTTAATTAATTTCAGTTGTATTGTCAATGTCTAAAGTTGCAATAACTTCTGTTTTGCGTTGCCATCCAACACCTTACCTTTAACTCGGTGTCATTTGGCTCCACTTAATTAATATAGACTCCAAATCCTTTCTTACATGACACGCATTTAAGTTAAGGTTTTTCCTTGGGTTAAATAACTATCTAGGGCCTAAATTTAGCAACGTTTTTTTTTATTGGGGTTTGAATTTTTTTGTTTAAGTCTTGAACTTGATAATATTCCCACATTGAGGTTTGGAATAGACACTTATTCCTATATTGGGATTTGAATTTTAGGATTTTCAAAAATTAACTTGGAAAAAAGTTCAAGCTCCAATGTGGGAATAATTACCAAGTTCAAGGTCTAACTTTGACAAAAAAAAAAAAAGAAGAAGGTCCAGGCCCTTATGTGGGAACAATTGTTAAGTTTAGGGCCTAAATTAGGTCAAAAAAAGTTCAAGCCCCAAAATAGAAAATGTTGCCAAGTTCATACTCCAAAAAGTTATTTAACCCTTTTTCTTTTTACATCCTATAAGGGTTAAATTTTAGTTTTGATACTTCTATTTTTTTAAGGTTATATAGCAATGGTTAAATTTTAATTTTGGTCCCTATAATATCCTTAAAATTTAATCTTTATACTTTAATTTTTTTTAATATTTTGGTACCTCAACTTTTATAATGTAAGGCATTTTTTACCTGACATGCGTCTAAGATTTTTTTGACACTATAATATAATGGTTAAATTTCAATTCTAATCCCTTTTACCTCTTTTTAAAAATTATATAAAAAATGGAGAAATTTTAATTTTGGTCATTTTGAAATTTAATCTCTATACTTTAAGTTTTAACATAAATTGATACCTCAACTTTAAGATATTGTTCTTTTTCTAAGTTTCATTGTTTTGTTTTTATAATTGATATAATAAACGTAGATAATGGCAATAGAACGATCACAAAGCAATAAGAAAAGAAAATTAAGAACAAACAGATTTTACGTGGAAAACCTTTTTCGGGAAAAATCACGAGCAGAGGGGGAGAAATTCACTAATGTTGAAAAGCGAATGATATAAGAGGAGTTTCAACTACATCTATTTAAGGGTTGAAAAACACTGTTATAATCGAAGTCAAATAAAAGAATAATAGTTCTATGCGGATTGCTATATGGTCCTTATTTAGCCACTATATTTATTTCTTCAACAAGTGACGGGATTCGGGTCATACAATCTCTAACAATAATATAAATGTTATTTTAGATAAAACTATTCTATATTTATTCTCAATTCAATTTTTAAATTCGAAAAAGATCAAGATTATTTAATTTATATATTTATACTCAAATTGGTTCTTAATATATATTTATAAAAAGAAAACTTGCGACAACATAAGGGTAAAAATATTTTCTATTTTTTATTTGTACTTTTTATAAATAAGAATATATCTTAAACAAAAAGATTTATATGCTCATACAAAAATATTAAATATAAAAAATATTTTATCTTATTTAATTTAAAATTATTTATTTTTAATTAATTAATTAAACATTAAAAAACACTAATAAATAAAATCATGTCATGGGTGTAACGGGCCAATTTTATCCGGCCCAGAGAAAAAACCAAAAAGCAGATAAATTAAAAATAAACAAATATTACAGGCCCAAACTAAGCCCAAAATATATAACCTAACCCAAAACCCTAATACCCAATAACCCAAGGCCCACAACTTAAATTTTTTCAGAAAAATCTAAAAACCCTAGACCTTATGAGCCACCGCTCCTTGCCACGTCAACGGGCACTTCTCTCGAAGACACCCGCGCCTCGAAGTCTGTCGCTTTACCATTCTTTCACCGAAATGGTTAAGTGCGACTCCTATCGTCGTCGTTGACCCTCCACCACCACTTGCAAAGAAAAAATGAAACAAGACAGAAGTAGAAAAAAAAAAAAAAATACAATATTTGTAATCAACCGGCTATAGAAGCCTGTCGAAACCATTTTATTTTTGGAAAAACTGGGATCGACTTTTAAAATAAAGTATGGAGTCGCCACCAATCTTTTTATTTGGGTGTGATTGGATCACCTAATAAAACATTTTATTGCATTTAAATCAATTTTGGTCTACGTAAATTTAAAAATGGGTTCGGGAGCCGGTTACGTATGAGGAAGGATACCCTCATTACGCCCAAAATTGGTACCAAATTGATTAAGTACTGTCCTTATGTCTAAGATTTAAAAAAAGTTTGAAATATGGTTCATTTTAAAACATGTGAATGGCTCAAATTGGTCGTCAAAATTCTTTTGTTTCAAAGGAATACAACATCACATCCAGCACGATAGGACACGATCCTTTATACCTTCGAAAACACGATTAATTTTTGACTTCCAAAAGCTCATACATTGAAAATTATAGAAGGATGCTCAATTATTTAGTCCAACAAAAAACCGAAACCCAACACGGTAGGGCACGATTCCTCGAATTTTCAAACATTGAACATTGCCTTATTTTGAAAAATTTTAAGTAAACAATTATGAACTAGCTCAAAACGCATTGATTTCACTTGAAATAAAATGGAATAATTGATTTTGAAAGAGTTGGAAATTACAAAGCAACATTTGTAAACCAAAAGAAAAAAATAATAAATATGAGATAATATGCACACATAAAATATAATACTTGGTGAATGAAGATAATATAACCTTATTTAACCAAATAACAAGACAAACAACTAAATATGACTAATCTAAGAAAAATATAACCAAATTTTCAAGCATGAATGGAGAACAATTGATATGACAATACAAAAAAACAAATAAATAATATGCAACAACAATATATGGCATAGTATGAAACATGTAGCGACGTAAAAATTTTAGCTTTCGGTCGCTAATTGTGGCGATTTAGTGAAAACTTGAAAACTGAAGTTTGATTTTGAAAATAAACCGGGAGTCGCCACCGACCTTTTTCTAGGTGTGATCGGACACCTATTAGATATTTCTTTTAAAAATAAAAGGCTAGGTTTAAGTTTACGTTAAAATCCAGAGAAAAATTAGGGTTCGGGAGTCGATTACGCGCGAGGAAGGTATTAGCACCCTCGCGACGCCCAAAATTGGTATATTATAAACACGTGTTGCCTTGATTTTCAAAATACGAGTTCAATTTAAAATTCAGTCGTGATCCGATTAAAAGAAGATGAGAAGTTTTAAAATTTTCTTTTTGATTTTTGAGAAGGATATGTCGTTTTAACATAAATCGACTGACGTTCACCCAACATAGCGATGAACTCGATGACTTAATGTTAAATCGATATATTGCCCCCTACGTTGAGATTAATTGGGGAAAAGATTTTTAAAATAATGCGAAGCAAGATTGATATAGGATAAGTGAAAAAGCTAGGAATATTTTGGAACGAACAATAAATAAAAACAATGAAGGTATATGCGATATTTAATGTAATACGAGAATTAAACGCGAAATAAGAATAATAAATAGACATACAATAATAATTAATGAACATGATATTTTTAAAAAAAACAACGCCGATAATGTTGTCTACATCCATACGCATAAATACATAGTATAAGAACATAAGGGTATACAAAAAACATTTACATAGTAATATAAAGAAAATATGTATACATGATGCGAAGTTAAGAATAATATATGAAATACATACATAATATCAATTAAAAGAATATACGCGTAATATATATATATATACGTATAAAAAAAATAACGATATAAAGAACAATAATATATTAAAAATAGATTATAATAATGTACAATAGTAAAAAGCATGCCTATACATACATAATAAAATATATTAATAATAGTAATAAGGATAATATAAGTATATATACATGAAATAGCATAAAAAATTCATTGTAACTAATAATATCAAAATGTACACATGATTATACATATATAAAATAATATTAGAAAACATACATGTATGTAATATGTATAAAAATGCATACGAAATGTAATATTAAAATATATATGAAATATATATGCTTATTAGAGATAATAACAATACTTATAAAATGATCATTAAATATACTATATAAAATAATACACATACATACATTAAATATGCTTACATATGTAATACAATTATACATTGATATTAACCATAATCAATTAATTTTAAGCATAAAATAATAAAAATAACTGAAATGGGATTAGATTGAACCTAAAACGAAAGTTCAGGGCCAATTTAGAATAAAAATACATAGAAAGGACCAAATAGAACGCGCGAATAAAGAGGAAGGGTCGATTGTGCAAATATGCCCTGTCCCTGAAACGACGTCACTCCAATATCCCTCCTCAGATGGTCAAAGGACCGAATTGAAGCAGAATTAAAATTAGGTGACAAAATCAAGAAATGGGGAATGGCTAGATTAAAACATAACAAAAATGCGGAGGGGCCGCATGCGCAATTTTCCCCATAACAAAAAACACGCGGATCCTTTTGATGGGTCGGGTCGTCTGCTCGGGTTTGGCGAAACGGCGCCGTTTAGGCGCCTAAGGACAACGGCCAAAACGGCGCCGTTTTACTTCACTATATAAGTCACATTTCTTTGAAATTTTTTCATTTTTGCAGCAGAAGAAAGAAAGAGAGAAAAGAAAGGGGGAGAGAAGAAAGAGGGGAGAAGGAGAGGGAGCTCCGGTGGGACTCCGGCCAAGGGGTTCGGCTGTCGTCCACGTCACCGCGCATAGTGGCACACACACGCACGCGCTGGTGGCGGAAAAGGTAAAAAATTCATTTTTTTATTTTTTTCGTATTATTTTTTTAATGTTCTTAGTATATATGTGTTGAAAATAGATCTAGGAAATGAAATAAAAATAGGAAGAGAAAAAAAACAAAAATCACCTTCGGTCTTTTTTTTTACTATTAGCGTTTTTGATTCTTCTGATATGGATCAACTCCTCTTGTTCTATTTACTGCTTTTCTTTTGAAAACATATGTGTGTAAAAATCCCCCCCTTTTACAAAGCATTTTAATCGGCTTTTATAGCCATTACAAGCCATTTTTCTATTATTTTCTGCTTTTTCACTCATTTGCAGTGCATCATGCGGAGGTGACCGGTGGAGCGGCGGAGCAGGCTAGTTGTGGGCTAGGGCGGCTGAAAGTCAGAGGCCAGAGGGGAAGGCTACGGCGCTGACAAGCTAGTGGCTAGGGTTTCTGTTTTCTTTTTCTGATTTGGGCTTGTATGTTGGGTCATTTAGGGTTTGGGTATTAGGTTGGTATTGGGTTAGGGTTTAATTGGGCTTGATTAATTGTTGTGTTGTATTTGGGTTAAAAGGGGGGGTTAGTTGGCTTAATTGTAATTGGGCTCGGGCAATTTGGGCTTCTACAAAACAATCAATACAAAATGTACAAATCAAAATGGAAATTAGGAGCCAATGTGGTATAAAACAATTTTAAAATAATGATGAACTAATGAACACATAATATATATAATATATGAATTGATGAATTTGAAATAATTTACATAAAAAACTAGGAATATATATATAATCATTAAAATAAATATTATAGAATGAAGACATTTGAATCAAATAATATGCAAAGTGTTAAAAAACATTTGTTTAAAATTGACAATATACACAATAAAGGAAAATTTAAATAATACATAAAATTTGAAAGGATAGTAAATATTTATAATAAAATATAATCTTAAGAAATAAACTATACACATAATAGATTTACAAAAACATATATATATCTATATATATATATATATATATATATATAGATATATATAAATTTTAGAAGTAATTATATGTAAGAATAACATGGAATTAAATAATGTACATAGAATAAAATTAACTTTATCATGAACTATATATACATGTATATATATAATAATATATGAGAATATCTATATGAAGTGTTATACAAAATGTTAAAATAATAAAAAAACTTTACAATAGTGATTTTTTCTTAAAAACAAAATGAATCCTCAAAGTAGCTCAAAATGTAAAATAAGTAAACAAGAATTAAAAATGAATGTTGAGTAGATCTTTAAAAATTATAATGAATAATAAAAAAACTAAAATAAGATAGAATTAAAATGATAGGGATAATTTTGAAATACAACGAGCCTTTGAAATTAAAATAGGGACCATCGCGCAATACGTGTGAATGTACAGGGACCAAAGCTGAAAATATTCCAGATCCCAAAACGCTGCACTCAGGTGAGGACCAAAATGAATTCGCGCATAAATTACAAAGCCGAATTTAAAAAATGAAGTAAACAAGTAATGTGCAATTGAATAATCGGGCGAAAGGGGGAGGATCTAAAATGCAATTATCCCCTCTCAGTGGAAACGCGCGGATCCTAGGGGCAAAGGATCGGATCGGGTCGGATAGATCTACACGGCGTCGTTTCAAGGCTACCAAATCATGCCTTAAACGTCGTCGTTCCGTGTCGCCAATTAAAAGGGGAAAACTATCCCTAAAATGAACCTAAGCATTGCAGTAGAACAAAAAGGGGGAAAGAAAAGGGAAAACCCTAAATGTATGCCCCCATTTGGTCCGCCATTCAACCACCACCAGTCTACCATTATAATCGGTGGATGACAGTATGGGACGGACTCCGGTGGCTTATTCGCAAAGGTAAGCTCACACCTCTTCTCTTTTTTGTGTTTTTAAATGCAAATGAAGAAAAAATCGATGGAAATAGATAAAAAATTAATAGGAAATTAAAGAGACTAAAAAAACAGAAATCACCTTTTTAGAAATTGCTTTTGAATTTTTTCTATTCAGTATGCATAAGATTTTCAAGGTACAAACGATGGCTTTTTATAGCCGAATTTACAGAGTAAATAAAAAAATAAAATTACATTTTCTTGTTGCCATTTTCTGTAAATTTTGTTAACTCTTTCTTCTCGTGTGTTCTTTTGCAAGAACATCCGTACAGAAGCACGAGGAGAGGCACGCGTGAAGGAGGCCGTGCTTGGGACCGTTCGTGGGGAGCCCAATCCTGGCTGGCTGTTGGTGTTTTCCAGAAGCTTCTGGCCTAGGCTCTATGAGCCTGTTTCGAGAACAAACGACCAGGAGTGAAGGCTACTGCTGCAGCGCTGATCAGCAACTGGGGTTTGGGCTAGGGTTAGTCTTAAATTGGGCCTTTGGGTTCATTGGGTTAGGATTATTAGGTCATTCGGGCTAGGTTTATTGGGTTAAGGATTTTGGGTGTAATTGTTGGGCTATAGTTAAATTTAAATAGGTTTGGGTTTAGGCCCGAAATTAAGTTTGGGTTCAATTTAGGCCCAGAATTTTGTAAATGGATATTGACCTTATAAACACTTTAGTTTATTTATTTCTGTGGGGTATATATTTTTTGGTTTTTGGTTTTTTTGATTTATTATAAGCCCGGGCAAATTGGGCCTATTACAGCTGCTCATCTTTGCTCATTGTCGTGTAATGAGAATAGAGCAAAGACTTTAAAAGACCAACTTTGCCCGGTTTTGCTGAACTTTGGCTTTTTGGCGCTCCTCTTCTTCAAGCACCTTTAGGAAGATAAGGTAGGTGGGTTAAATCTGCTCCATTGCCGATACATGGAGATAAGATTTACCATCTTCGATCTGCTCCACTACTGCTTAGGGAGATAAGATATTCAGTCTGCAGTCTACTTCCTTGCTACCTCAGAAAGATAAGACTCAATCTTTAACCTGCTCTCTTGCTACCTCAGAGAGATAAGGTTGGTGGCTTAAATCTGCTCCATTACCGATATATGGAGATAAGATTCTCCATCTTTGATCTGCTCCGCTACTGCTTAGGGAGGTAAGATCTTCAATCTTCAGTCTTCTTCCTTGCTATTTTAAGAAGATAAGACCACCATCTTCAACCTACTCTCTTGCTACCTTAGAGAGATAAGGCTAGTGGCTAAAATTTGATCTATTGCCGGTACATGGAGATAAGATTCGCCATCTTCGATCTGCTCCACTACTGCTTAGGGAGATAAGATCTTTAATTTTCAGTCTACTTCCTTGCTACCTCAGGAAGATAAGACCACCATCTTCAACCTACTCTCTTGCTACCTCAGAGAGATAAGGCTAGTGGCTAAAATCTGCTCCATTGCCGGTACATAGAGATAAGATTCATCATCTTTGATCATCATAACTTCAGGAAAATAAGGTTGGTAATCTTCAATCTATTCCACTGCAACTTCAGGGAGATAAAATCTAATTTCCCCAACGTTGCTACAGTATCCTCTGGGAAACATGCCCTGTAGACTTGATTTTATATGCGCATGTTTATGTCAAATAATTAGGATGCTATGATTGAAATGAATCCAATGCTCCTAACTAAATGAGATATGAATGATATATGAAGAAATGAGAATGATTCCATTTTTTTCTAAAACTTAAGGCATCATCCCTCGTTGTTTATTAGTATGTTGTCCCTGACGTACTACACCATCATCTTGCTCAATCAGCATTTTCATGGAGTATCCCAAAGAAACAATCATATTCTGCTCAGCAAGCTTGCCCCGCTGTAATTCCAATGTCCCTTCCACTATTCTTTCCGAGACAAAAATAATGTAACTTATAATTGAATTTTCATCTGTCTGATCTGCTACCCTACTCCTCGAGCGTTATAGCTAGATGTTCATGCTTGATATTTGCATGAGTACAAAATATCATTTCCCTCTTTTTCGAGAATATCTTCTCCTTATATTGATCACTTTTCGAAATTGTGTCACCGACGCCATATCTTGTCCTTTTGTTCAATCATCATTTTGGACAAAAATCTAAAGAGGTGATTTCCTTCAGCTTTGGTGAATTCTAAACAATAGCCCTGTTTCAGGTTCTTGTATTTTTTTAGAAACTTTCTAGAGTAATATGCAAAACTTTTATTGTGAAGACATTACTAGTTCATTCATCATTATTTCAATGCAACATGCTTGCAATCAAATCGTAATAATGAACAAGAATGGAATTGAATTTGAGTTCTAAATGAATAAATCATTAAAAGAACAAAAATGACAACTGATTTGGGGATATATATATCTTGAAAAGGAATAACTATTTCAAAGATAGCTAATTTATAAAATGAAGACTAGGTACCTTTGATATCGCAAACTGAGTTTCTCTGTACATACTTCTTGAAGACTAATTTAACTTAACATGTGTTTAGGAGATCAGAAGTACTTTGTCAATGCCCCAAGATGCAACATACCCTTTTCCTTGTGAATTCAAGTATAGCCAAATCATTACCTTCCCAATTTGAGATCATCATTTGAGCTGCCCTTTCCGAGTTTTCAACTCAAATCCCCTTTGGTCCCAAGGCGCCTTTTGCGGGTTTTCACCTTGGCCCTTTATCTTTTCCATTTTTTGTTAGGTCTCAGAGCGCCCTTTGCGGGTTTTCACTTTGGCTTCTTCCCTCAATAAGTGTAATACTTTTTTACCGAATCTGAGTTCACTGGATTAGACAAGTCTTTTCCATCCATTTCAGCCAGAATTAATGCCCCTCCGGAGAAAGCTTTCTTTACCATATAAGGCCCCTCCCAATTTGGCATCCATTCTCCTCTGAAATCTTTTTGTATAGAAAGAATCGTTTTCAAAACTAAATCTCCCTCACGAAACTCTCTTGGGTGAACCTTTTTGTCATAAGCCCGCATCATTTTTTTTTGATACATCTGACCGTACTGAATAGCCCTTAGCCTCTTCTCTTCAATTAAATTCAACTGATCATATCGAGACTGTATCCATTCTGCTTCATCTAACTTCAATTCTGACAAAACTCGGAGAAAATGAATCTCCTCTTCAATGGGTAGAACTACTTCCATTCCATAGACCAATGAGAACGGCGTTGCCCTAGTAGAAGTTCTAACAGATGTTTGATAAGCATAGAGAGCAAATGACAACTTTTCATGCCAATCTCTATAAGACAATTTTACATTTTATAGCCGAATTTACAGAGTAAATAAAAAAATAAAATTATATTTTCTTGTTGTCATTTGTTGTAAATTATGTTAACTCTTTCTTCTCGTGTGTTCTTTTGTAGGAACATCCGTACAGAAGCACGAGGAGAGGCACGCGTGAAAGAGGCCGTGCTTAGGACCGTTCGTGGGGAGCCCAATCCTGGCTGGCTACTGGTGTTTTCCAAAAGCTTCTAGCCTAGGCTCTATGAGCCTGTTTTGAGAACGAACGACTAGGAGTGAAGGCTACTCTTCATGCTGATCAAAGAATCGGGTTTTGGGCTAGGGTTAGTCTTAGATTGGGCCTTTGGGTTTATTGGGTTAGGATTATTACGTCATTCGGGCTAGGTTTATTGGGTTAAGGATTTTGGGTGTAATTGTTGGGCTATAGTTAAATTTAAATAGGTTTGGGTTTAGGTCCGAAATTAAGTTTGGGTTCAATTTAGGCCCAGAATTTTGTAAATGGATATTGACCTCATAAACACTTTTATTTATTTATTTTTGTTTGGTATATATTTTTTGGTTTTTTGATTTATTATAAGCCCGGGCAAATTGGGCCTATTACAAAGCCGAATAAACAATTTGTAATGAACACAGACAGAAAATACAAAGAACAAAAAAAAGCGTTAAAAGAAAAAAAGAAAGGTGATTATTTTATTTTTGTTTTTTGTTCGAAAAATAAATCAATGAAAAGATAAAATTGGTTTTTTACCTGAGTCACTTCACCTCCCTTCGTCGTTGGAGGTCTTTTTCGACATCGAAAACCCTAGAACCCTTTAGGGTTTGGCCTGGCCTTTGACGGAATAGGGCGTGAAAGGCGTGCGTCAGCTAAGTGGAGGGGCCGAAGGCTTCTTTTTTTATTTTCTTTTTGCGAACAGAAGGCTTTGCCTTCAGATTTGGGCCGAAGAGGGGCTGAAAGGGCTCATTTTTGTAACTCCGACCACCAGTGGTGACAGTTGTCGTAGCGGATGACCGGTGGCCATGGCGGGCTCCCGACGACCCTATGGCCGGACCCTGGGTTGCATTTAGAGAAAAAAAGGAGAAAGGAGAGATTTTTTTTAAAAACGGAGGGGAAGTGATTTTTTTCTGAAAATTTTGACTTATATAGGGCCTTGGTACGACGTCATTTTGGCCTGATTTCAGAAGCCCCAAAACGGCGTTGTTTTGAAGTGTGACCCGATGACTCGACCCGGACTCCCTTAGGATCCACGCGTTTTTAAAGAGGAGGGTCTAATTGTTACTTTGACCCTTCTGCTTTTTTGCTATTTTTCAATTTCGTCCTACTGCTTATTATTTTTGCTTTTATTTTTGCCCTTTTATTTTGTTTTTGTGCAATAGTCCCTCGACCACTGTGGACCCATTAAGGGAAGGACACGTGTAAATTTGGGTGGGATAATTGCCTTTTGAGCACCTATATATTGTATCCTATTTTAATTTAATCCTTTTATGTCCTTTTCTTTATGATTTATACTTTAAATTTTGTTATATTTTCGATTTAGCCTTTTATTTCCTTTTTTCTTTATTTACCCACTTATTTATTTCTTTTTTTGCAATATATACCTTAAATGTGATTTAAATTTCGATTTAATCCATCATTTATTTAATGTTGCCTCTTTATTTACTATATCTTTTATTTTAACATTCAAAATCCTTGTTATTTTTATTATTATGAATTTTTATTTTATCCCTTTTATTATTATTATTATTATTATTATTATTATTATTTCTATCATTCATATTAATATTATGGTAGTAATCATGATGCAATATTGCTGTTATTACCATAAATTGGTGTTTTTACTTCCATTATATTTGCATTATTATTACTCACTAGCATAGCATTTTTCTTTTTTTATTTTATTTATTCGTTTATTTATTCATCTATCATGTTAATATCATCATTTTTATTCGCCACTATATTACATCATTTTGCCAATCGCCATACTATCTTGTTAAAATATATTTATCCATTTTTACACTATGCTCAAATAAACTAAATGAATATCGTTTTAAAAGTTACATTCATTTTATCTAACGTATGGAAAACATTTAGAACCGAGGCAATGTTCGTTATTTTTGGGATTTGAGGAAGTTGTGCTCCTAACTTACGGAGTATGGCATCGTCCTAGAACTGAAGTAATCGAATAACCTATTTAAAATAACCAAAAAAAATAATTTAGGTAACAATCAAATGACGATTATTTTGGTTTTCAAGAAATTGAGGGATCGTGTCCTAACTTACGGGGTATGATCTTTCTTTCTCGATTAATTTGAAATAAGACCATTTTCCATAAAATTTAATTTAGTTGAGTGATATCTTAATCAAATAACATTATGCAAAGAGGGATTGTGTTTTAAATTCTCTTCAAATTTTCAATTCTCGACATAAGACACCAATTAATCAACTAGGTACCAATTTTGGGCATTACGAGGGTGCTAATCCTTCCCTATGCGTAATTGACTCCCGAACTCATTCTCGGATTTTGTAGACCAGAAATAATTGTTTTAGTAAATCTAAAATGTTATTAAAATGATCAAATTACAAGGTGATCTGATCACACCTAATAAAAAGGATTGGTGGCGACTCCATTTTCATTTTTAAAATAAAAAGTCGATCTCAAAAAAGGGTTTCGACGATAGGTTTCATAGAATTTGAATAACAACACAAATTTCGAAATTGATTTGAATTGAAATTCAATTTTATTTCTCCCAAATCAATATTATAAATACATATAATTCCATAATCATTAGATCATACATTAGTTGCATAGAATTTGCTGTCACAATCAACCATGATGAAAAAAAATTGTTTCCTCTAACATTGTTGTTTTATTTTTCTTTGTTTCCATCTCATCATCCAATGGTGACGGTGATTTAGCGTTTGAAAATTATATTAATATCAATCTTACAAAAGTTATCGATGGTAATGGCGGTATTCTTTTAAAAAATTATAGTCAAATCGATGTTAATCGCGTTATTGGATCGAAAAGTATTGCCTTTGATTGTAAAAGTGAAGGACCATATGTTGGTTTATCTGATGGAAGAAGATTAAAATGGAAGCCGAAATTTGGTTGGCAAGAATTTTCCATCCCTTCACCATTTAGGTACATTCACATCTTACTCATTTTTTTTTATCTTATTCATTTTTGTTGTTTTATTTTATAGTTATAAATTAGTTTTTCATCTAAAGGTTTTTAACTTTTGGTTTTTCCTTTGGAATAGGGAAAGGAAATTGTGTGATGGCATAAGAGATTCAGACATTAAACTAATATGTGGAAGACCATTGGGCTTGAAGTTCGATACTCAAACATGTCTTTTGTATGTAGTAGATGCCTATTTTGGTCTTTTAGTTGTTAGACCAAATGGTGGGATAGCTATAAGATTGGCTATTTCTGCAGAAGGAGTTCCATTCAAATTTACGAATGGCTTAGACATCGATACAAGCACTGGAATGATTTATTTTACTGATAGTAGCATTCTTTTCCAAAGAAGCTACCTCTTTTTTTGCTTCTAAATTATCATTAATCTTTGATTCTATTTAAGGGGATTTACATATAAATAATTAATAGGGGAATTTATATATAAATAATTTATATAGAGATTTTTCATATCGAATTCTTTAATTGTGCAGGGATGCTAACTTTCTTATAAGTTCTAGTGATAAAAATGGACGGCTGTTGAAATATAATCCTTATACAAGAGACCTATATGTTTTGTACGGTGGTTTAGCTTTTCCTTATGGGTTTGCTTTGAGTGCAAACAATTCATTTATTGTAGTGAATGAATCAATAAAAAATATAATTTGAAGTTCAATATGCATGACCCGAAAGTAGCTCCCAATATATTCGAGGATAATATAAAGAGGAATAAAAATGGTGAATTTTGGGTAGCCTTAAACAACGGAAGATTAGGAACAATTGAAAATGGTGCTACTGATCCCATTGGAATGAAGTTTAATGAAGAAGGCAAGGTTTTGAAAATCTTGGATGGAAAGGGTGCTCCCACTTTTAACTCGATAAGTGAAGTTAAGGAATATGGGGGTAAATTATATATATGATTTGTTGTGAAGTCATATGAAGGCATCTTAAATGCCTAATTAATTTTTTTTATTTTACAACTTTTTAATAATTTTTATTTATTTTTATTTCATATTTATTATACTTGATAAATATATTATTCCAATTTTATTTTCAAGAAATTTTATGTTAGAAATTTTTTATTATTTTTATTTTCCTAATTGAGAAATCACATCTTCGTGCCTTGTACGCAAGAGAAAATAAGCTACGCTACACTGGATCTGCGATTTAGTCGAATTTGGTGTATCTTCAAAAGTTAATAGGAATATTCTGATTAATTAATTAGATGAGTTAGTTTCTGATTTAACTCTTGAGCCACAAAATCAAACTCATTACTTTTTTATTTAACCGGTTGAACCAATTAATTTAATTTTGATTTACAATTTATGGAATGGATATAAATATTAACTTTCAAATATATTATCGGAATTATTTTTAACTTTCATATAATTGATTTCAACTCTGATTTGCATTCTATTATTTGCTTACCTTTAATTTCTTTAGAATTTTCTTTCTATTAAATTTGATATCTAGCATAAATAGATAATTAGTGTTTTTTTTAATATATCGAAACAATAAATTATATTTTAATTGTGCAGGGATGGTGATTTTCTAGTAAACTTTAATGATAGAATTGGACCCTTATTGAAATATAATACTCATGTAGGAGAAGTATTTGTATTGTACGAGAGTTTAGCTTTTCTAAATGGGGTTGTTTTGAGTGCAAATAATTTGTTTATTCTAGTAACTAAATCAATAAAGAAAATGAATTTTAAAGTTTAGTATTCACAATCTGAAAATAGCTCTCAAAATTAATAAAAATTTAAAAAATTAATTTTCAATTTAATCGGTTCAATCACAAAAATTTGATTTATTAAGCTTTTATTTAACCAGTTGAACCAATTTATTTGATTTTGATTTACAATGTATGGAATGGATATAAATATTAACTTTCAAAAATATTATCAGAATTATTTTTAATTTTCATGTAATTTATTTAACCAAATGTTAAACATTAGTTCAGAAAAAAAAATGTTTTGCAATTATTTCAATAAAGTTAACTACTAATGTTATCATTTGGACCTACAAATAACATTGTAAATTAGAGCACCATTAAGGTGATATTTTTTTTTTCGCTTTGTCGATAGGAATTTATTAATAAGAGAAAGATGTTGATAAATGCCAACCTCTTCCATAAACAAAAATATTACAAAAACTCCAGAATAACCATTCAAATTAAAGCACTCTCGACTTGAAACATCCAACTCTTACACAAACAAACAAATTGTTGAAAAATAGAACTCAATCATCACCCCTCAAAACAGTTAATACATAAGAGTAAGAGTGAAATAAGATAGGAAAACACTCATCGCCAAGCTTGAAATAATGCAGGACTCCTCACCTGTTAGTAGTAATAGCATCAGCCATTCCATTACTGAGAACAAATGCGAATGTTATCATATGGTGCTAATGTTTTGTAATGTTATTCAGTTTGTCTTGATGTTGTCATGTTTTCGGCTGCTTAGTGTTTCTTGGCCTGTTAATGCTGCAACAATGTGTATCCATGTACTGGTCTTCATCACTATTAATACATTTTTTTCTATTTTTCAAAAAAAAAAAATCGATGAAAATATCTTTAGGACCATCAAGCATCTTGCTCTTAAATTCTTCATACTAATATATGAACTTTTTTTTTTAACCAGAATTTCGTATCAACAATTTATAAAATTAAATGGTAAACTGTAAATAAAAATTGAAAATCAAATGCATTATTAACTACATGCAAATACCATTTTCTTTGTGGTAAGAGAACACAACGGATCATAACATATATCACCCTTCACCAACCTAGCAGGGCCTTGCTATCACGAGCTTCGGCATGTCAAGAATGTGGAACTCAACATTAAACTATATTTTTTTTGGTGCATATATTTTGTTATTTATATGATACCATAGAAACCCATATTTTTTCCCTTGATAACATGGAATTATTCACCTTTGCGTTGGCCCTTCTGGTCGGAGCTCTTGTTGTCAACGCCTTATGGCGATGGCGGTTCGACTGGAAATCGTTGTTTAAGACTAGAAAACTTCCTCCAGGTCCACCAAGGTGGCCTATAGTTGGCAATCTTCTTCAATTAAGCTCACTCCCACATAGGGACTTAGCTTCCTTATGTGACAAATATGGTCCACTAGTTTACCTCCGGCTCGGTAAGGTAGATGCCATCACCACGAATGACCCAGATATCATACGTCAAATACTTCTTCGCCAAGACGAAGTCTTTGCTTCTAGGCCACGAACCCTAGCTGCCGTCCACCTTGCCTATGGGTGTGGCGATGTTGCCTTGGCTCCCTTAGGCCCGCATTGGAAACGTATGAGAAGAATATGTATGGAGCATTTACTAACAACAAAAAGGCTTGAATCATTCGCGAAACACCGAGCCGATGAAGCTCAACATTTGGTGCGAGATGTATCGGCCCGAGCCGAGAACGGGCAGCTCGTAAACCTAAGGGAAGTATTGGGTGCGTTTTCAATGAACAACGTGACTCGGATGTTACTAGGGAGGCAATATTTCGGGGCCGTATCTACCGGCCCAAGTGAAGCGATGGAGTTCATGCACATAACACATGAATTGTTTTGGCTCTTAGGTGTGATCTATTTGGGGGATTATTTGCCCATTTGGAGGTGGGTGGATCCTTATGGATGTGAGAAAAGGATGAGGGAAGTGGAGAAAAGAGTGGATGATTTCCATAAAAGGATCATTGAAGAACATAGGAGGGCAAGGGAATTGAAAAACAAAGAATATGGAAAGGATGATGATTATGGTGAAGAAATGGATTTTGTTGATGTTTTATTGTCATTACCTGGTGAAGATGGAAAGCCTCATATGGATGATACTGATATCAAAGCTCTAATTCAGGTTCCATCATCCTCTTTCATTTATTCATTTATAATTCTATATTCCAAATTAAAAGAATTAGAATTTAGGGTTAATTGCATCATACATCCTTAAACTATAATTCAAGTACTAAATTAATCTTTTTAACTTCAAAACGTTTGAATTGAATTATGAAAGTATCGATATCGTATCCAAATTAAATGATAACTCAAATCTAACACAAACTATATTTAAAATATGTAAATCAAATTGAAATACAAATACATATTCCAAGCAACTATTTTCAGTATCAATTTAAACCTACTAATAATAGTATAAAAGTATAAGATCAAATTACGCAAAATAAAAGTTTAGAATTAAATCACAAATTTCATCATATTGAGGAGCTAAACTAAATTAGACCTTTTATTTTAGTTCTAATTTTACAATTTTGTTTCTTTTAGGATATGATAGCTGCGGCAACAGATACATCAGCTGTGACCAACGAATGGGCAATGGCAGAAGTAATAAAGCATCCACGTGTCCTCCGCAAAATCCAAGATGAGCTCGATTCAGTCGTGGGTCCCAACCGAATGGTCAACGAATCCGATCTACCTCACCTTAACTACCTACGCTGCGTAGTACGTGAAACATTTCGCATGCACCCGGCCGGACCGTTTTTAATCCCACACGAGTCCCTTCGGGCCACCACCATCAATGGCTTTTACATCCCGGCTAAGACACGTGTCTTCATCAACACCCATGGGCTGGGCCGAAACACTAAATTATGGGACGACGTTGAATCGTTCAGGCCCGAGAGGCATTGGCTGGCTGACGGCGCTCGAGTCGAGATCAGCCACGGAGTTGATTTTAAAATCCTGCCTTTCAGTGCCGGGAAAAGGAAATGCCCCGGCGCGCCACTTGGAGTGACGCTGGTGCTCATGGCTTTGGCTCGGCTCTTTCATTGCTTTGATTGGGCTCCCCCGAATGGTATGAGGCCTGAAGATATAAATATGATGGAAGTTTATGGGATGACTATGCCCAAAGCCGAGCCGTTAATGGCTATGGCTAAGCCGCGCTTGGCGGACCACGTAATGTTTTAGAAAAAAATTAAATAAATTTGGTAATATTCAAAGAATAAAAAATTTTACTTGTTATTATATGTTAATTATATAAGTTTTACTTAGGTAATTGATCAAATTACAACTTGTACATAATTTTTAATAATTAACATAATCAATAATTTTTTTAATATTTATATAGTCTTTATTGGGTTAATTATTTCCGATGTCACTAAATTATAGGCTTAATTCTAAATAGGTTTCTAAGCTTCAAAACATTTCGATTGAATTATTAAGGTTAATTTTTGCTCTAAGTTTTTGCAGTCTTCGTATATTTGGAACTTAGCCTATCTAATTTTATATTAAAAAAATGGGTTTTTTTTTATGTTAAAATGTCACATAAGTGAATTTAATAAAAGAATTTTAACTGTATTTAACAATTGGGTTAGAATTTTTAAATTTAAAAAGTAGAGAGAGTTGAATTCTTAGGAATAAAAGTATGTGACCTAAATTTCAAATGTACAAAGAGTACATAGACTGAGAGCATATTTTAACCAATTATTAATGTGAACCCTAACCCTAAACCCTAACACCCCTAACCAGTAACCGTCGCCGGAATAGGTTAAGAGGCATTACTGGACTCGTAACTTAGATCAGAACATTCAAATATCAATTATCATCTCATTTCAATAAATACCAGTCATTCATGTTCAATACGAACTTAAACCGAGCATACAAAGTCTAAACCATGCATCTAGGACTAAATCGATAACATGTGAGATTTTCAGACCTTATAAAAATTTTCAACTTTTAAAAGGTCACACGCCCGTGTGAACAGGCCGTGTGCACGCCCGTGTGTCTAAGCCGTGGTGAAACAGGGCATACATACTGACTTGTCCACATAGCCACAAGACACGCCCGTGTGCCAGGCCATGTGAAAATTAGGGAGGCTACTGACTTGGCCACACGGCCAACCACACGCCCGTGTGCCAGCCCATGTGCCACACACGACCAATAGACACGCTCGTGTGTCTAGGCTGTGTCAAAACTGGAGGGTATACTGCCTTTAATTTGTAGGGTACCCCAGGGGACACACGGCCGTGTAACGTGACCGTGTGTCACACACGACTGAGACACACGCCCGTGTCTCTGCCCGTGTGGATAAAAATAGGCTATTTGAATAGCCAATTTGCAACCCCAATTTGGGTCAACCTACAAGCAAAGAAACAAGCCTATTTGCACAACCATTTCAGCCAATATCTATACCAAACCATACATTGTTCATAACTTAACTTAATCAATAAATTCTAATATCAAATCACCATTCAATTCATACCAAAACTTAAACTAAAACCATACCTAAACATATGATTAATACATCATTCAATTTCATGCTCAAAACTTACAAGAAATTCTCAACATTGACCATTTCCTTTAGCCAACCAAAAACATACCATAAGCCATTATCAAACTATAAGTTCAAAGACAAAGTAGCCATATCACATGGCTAAATATATACATCACAAAACATAATTCCACAACTTCTAGCCTATACATGCCATACTTTAATATATACATTTTCAAAGTACCAAAATGAGGTTCGATAGTACGGTGAAAATCCTCGACGATCCCCGAGCTCACAGTAGCTTCAATATCTATAAAACAATGCAAACATACACAAAGTAAGCTTTCAAAAGCTTAGTAAGCTCGTACCAAAAATAATCAACAGTATATCAAATATAAAACGTTAACACATAAGTACTTATAAATTCTCAATTCATCTATAAATTCTATACCAACACCATCCTTATGTTTATACCAAATCAATGAACTTTATATACATAATACCATCTACCACATAGGTATCATACGTACCTGAACCTTCTCGTATTCATTCATTTTCATTCTTACCTCTAGTTCGGATATTTTAAGACTTTCCGAAGATTATTCATACTTTAAACATCCGTACACTTAGTGCTTTAAGGATTAGCCGAAGCTATAATGATTCTGCACACTTAGTGCCATCTGAATTAACCGAAGCTATATCGGTATCGCAGACTTAGTGCCTCATGTAGTCGAAGTTATTTTGGATCGCACACATAGTGCCAAATACAATTGATTTATCATCGTATTCATCCATAATCAAATATATATATACAAACAATGTAATTTAAAAGCATCAAAATATACTTGTAACATTATGTTTTACGTACGAACTTACCTCGTACTCAGAATTGTTGACTCGGATTGTTTACTTAATAACCTTCGACTTCCTTCGGTCTAAATCTGAATTCCTCTTTTCTTGATCTATATGTATTCAAAATTAACCCTTTTATTCACCAAATAATTCAAAACAATCTATAGACACAAATTTAGGGCATTTTGCAAACTAGCCCTCACATTTTCACATTTCGACATTTTAGTCCCTAATTCACAAAATCACAAAATACACAAAATTCGCTTGTACACAAGCTTAGCCAAATTTTCATAGCTCTCATACAAGTCCATACATTTCATTTATTTCACATTTTAGTCCTTCAAAATAACATTTTTACAATTTAACCCAAATTACTCAAATTCATCAAAAATCCAAAGACAAAACATATAAACCCAACATCAAACTTTCATATTTCAACATATAACATCACAAGCTCATGAATTCACCATGGCACATTTCAAAATCATTCACAAAATCAGAAATTAAGGCATGGGTTCGATAGTAAACGAAGCAACGATTACAAAAACGTAGAAATTATAAAAAAAACCAAACAAAAACGAACCTTGAATCAAGCTTGGTATGGCTGAGCCCTAGCTAACTCTTTTCTTTTCTTTTGCTTTGTATTTTCGGTTGTGGAAGAACATATAATAACCAAATTTTATGTTTTATTAACTTAATAAATTGTAATTCATCTTTTACCATATTAGCCTTGTTAATATCATTAGAATTCCATTATGTAATGTCCAATTATGTCCTTATAATATATCAATGGTCTAATTGCATCATAAAGACCTCATATTTAACAATACAAATCAATTAGGCGCTTAATCAAATAGAAGACCACTTTTGCACTTTCCACGATTAAGTCCTTTTTCAAAATTAAGCACACAAACATTCAAATTTTCATACGAGACTTTCACATATGCTCATTCACACATCATAAACATGGAAAATAATATTTAAATATTTTTTTAACTCGGATATGTGGTCCCGAAACTACTATTCCGTCTAGGGTCTAAACCGGACTGTTACAAGTATCATTCCATTTAGGTTGTTTTCTTATTCTAACAATGACCTAGACTAACATTTAACCAATGTTTTAAAAATTGAATAACTGATTGAATTGTCAGACCGCAATTCTTAATCTGATTGTCTATTCAATAATAATTAAATAAACCATTAAAAAATCATAATAATATGAAAATATTTTTAAAAAATTATAAACCAATTTAAATGGCTCAATTGCTGATTTTGCCCCAGTTTCTTTCTTTCTTTCTTTTATTGATTCATAAACAATTTGATCTATAAGTGGTTTTTATGCCGTCAATTCAACCAGTCGGTTCAATTTAATTTTCGATATCATTGCATTTAAAGTAAACTAATAATACTTAATTGAAATAAATTTTTACTTTGAAGATTCAATTAGAAATTTTAAGGTTTAAGGACACGGTAAAGTATCAATTGCTTCATGAATCATAATTTAATTTTAAACTTTAAATATATTTCACCTGTGGTTCAGTTGATACAAAATGTTTTAATCTTACACACTAATGGCTTGCTTATTATTGCTTAAAAAAAACACTTTAGGAAGAAAAGTTATGCTAAACAAACTGTATTTGGTTAAAATTTTTGGCTTTTCAAAAATACTTGGAGAAGTTAAAATTTTTAGCTTTTTCTCTACCAAAAGAACTTTTGGTGCTTAATTACTTTTTCACCCCTTCAACAACATGGTACTTTCCGTCTCTTTTTTTGGCAAATTTTTGGCTTTTCAAAAATACTTGGAGAAGTTAAAATTTTTTAGCTTTTTCTCTACCAAAAGAACTTTTGGTGCTTAATTACTTTTTCACCCCTTCAACAACATGGTACTTTCCGTCTCTTTTTTTGGTGCTTAATTACAAATGTATTAAAATCATTAATTAAAAATTAAAAAATATTTTTAAAATAATAAAAATGGGTTAATATCTAATTACAAATATTTAATGGTTATATTTAATTATTTAAAATATAGTTTATATATTCTAATTAAATTTTATAAATAATTAATATTTATTGCTTAAAAATATTTAAAATTTATATTTCATATATTAAAATATTAACAATTAGTTATAATAAATTATTTTTTATATTCTTACTAAAATATAATAATATTAACTAATTTAAACATTATTTAAATACATATTTGTTACTTGATAATACTATGTCCAAAATGGATATTTTATTTCTCAAAAATACTTTTTGACAGCAATGCTAAACATTTAAATTTTAAACCAAACTTTTCAAAAGTACTTCTCAAAAGTATTTTTCCACGATACCTTTTAAAAACACTTATAATGTTGTTATTGTTGTTGTATTTCTCTTTCATTTAGGGATGTAACTGGAGTAGGCAAAACCCTTGACCCTTTACTAAATGGTATAATATATATTTAATTGTTTTAAAATTTAATTATCTAATCTAATCTCTTTTAGCCTTTTATTATATATATATAAATATTTTGGAACCTCCTAAAATTTAATAATTAAACTTAAGTTATTTTAACATGAAAAATTAACTCTACTCTCAATCTTCTAATATTTTTTAATTTCATTTCAACCATTCTAAAACAAAATATCTAACTTCAACTTTTTCTTATTATTTAAAGTAATTTATATTGAAGGTCACTAAATTATTAATAAATTTATGTTTTGGTCATTCAACTTCAAAAAATTATAAAATGGTCACTGAATTATTTGAAAGCTTTCATTTAAGTCTCTTAACTATTCAAAAGTTTTATTCAAGTCTTTGTTCTGTTAAGTGTTTTTTTTTTCTTCTTAAAGTCTAATTAACAACCTTCAAGCGGCAATTCGATGATTGGTTCAGTGGATTAGTACCCATCGGCAAATAAAAGAACATATTTTATGTCTAAGTCGATCTAATGGTCAATATTGAAGATCAAAAAATAAAATTACTTAAATTTTAATTCGTATTCGTGACATTTAAAGTTATTTCATAAAAATAACTAATTTCTCCTCTTAAATCTAAGCTATTTTAACATAACTATTCCAAAATAAAATATCTAACTTGAACCTCCTTTTGCTTATTATTAATTAGAGCACTCAATCTTGATAGCAATCATGGATGTTTATAACTTTTGCTAATTATCTGCACTCATCAATGGTAATTGGAGAATCCATTAATTATGGGGTTGTGGAATCAAAAGATGAAAACTAGGAAATGGAGAACAGGAGTTTGTGTAAACATTACCATTTTCTTCATTAATGCAACAAGAACATGTCTGTTGGAAGTGAGACCAAAATATTTTAATCTTTATTTATATCAATTAAGGGCATGGTGATATTTTTAATATATATGTTCAAATAACCATATGAAAAGAAATAGCAATAAATGATTGATGGATTGGATCATATATAGTACCCTCAATCATAGAACCCACCAAGAAACTTTTTGACTAATTCTATGAATCCATCATTACATGTACATGACATATTTTTATTTCTTTCTTTTTATTAAGAGTTAATTACCATCTAAATTAATAACATTTTAATTGAGTTTTTAAATTATCAATATAAAATAAATTGGTTTCTTTTGTCAATAATTGGATATTAAATATCAGTTCAAATTTGAGATGAATCTGGTTCAATGTGATTGAAATCGTCCATGATAATTTGATTTAATTCCATTCGATTCTCACAACTAATTTTATTAAGGCTAACTGATTTAAGATCGTAGTTTCCAATTATGTGAATTAGTTGGTTTAAGATCGCAACTCTTAACAACTTACTGACCTACGTTCACAACTAATTTTACTAAGGCTAGTTGATTTAAGATCGCAACCTCCAATTATTAGAGTTAGCTTATTTAATATCGCAACTCCTAACAGCTCGCTGAACTACGTTCACAGCTGATTTTACTAAGGCTAGCTAATTTAAATTCGCAGCCTCCAATTTTTCATATTAATTTTGGGTTTTAAGTTTTTGGACTTGTTTTAACAAAATAGGCTTTGTTTTATGGGTTTTAAACATTATTCGGAAGTTTCAAAGTATTTTTTATAAATATTTATAAAAAAATATAGCTTTTCAAGTAAATAAATTATATAAAATTTAAATACTTTTCATAATTTTAAATATAAAATATTTATTTTTTAATCATAAAATAATAAAAATTTTAAAAAATAGAATTCTATTTGTTTTGGGCAACCATAGTTCTTTAACTTTTTTTTTTTCCAAAACTCAACTAAATACATCAGTTTGAATTGATTTTCAATTTCTCACTCTTTTTAGCCTTAGTTTAAATATGGTATACAACATCTTTAAACACATGAATCAAACTGTAAACTATAATGTTTATTACATATACAACTTGAATTAATTTGGTATGTAAAAAGAAAAAAAAATTAAAAGTGTTTCTAAATTCTATTGACACTATCTATATTTTTAACACATCATATTTAAGTTATTCATACAATAAACACAAACGCATTTACAATTTGATTTATATAATGTTAGGAATCGACCCGATTAAGCAACGAACAAGTAAAAATAGCAGAAGAAATTGAAAAATTGAACACACAATTTAACGTGGAAAAACTCCTCCAAAGAGGATAAAAAACCACAGGCAAAGATAATTTTACTATAATGGCAAAAGAACGAAATACAAAAGATGGAGATAAAAATTAAACCCCGAAAACCCGAAAACAAAGAACCCTCAAAACGTAAACACAAAATTCTCTAAATGTGTTATGAGTTCTAAGCTCTAATAGGTGTATTTTCTAAGGTTGTAAAAGAGCCTATTTATAGGCTAAATTCACAGGTCAAATAATAATAAAATAATTTAGACTAATCAGAGTTTAATTGAAACAAATAAACAGAGTTTAACTAGAAGATTATTTCTTAAATTTGACTGAAAATAGGAGTCCTATTTAACAAATCTCCACATTGACTCATATTTTCACAATGCCATCTTTGCCAAAGCCCGCCACGAGCCTATCTTGAACCATGCAGAGAATTAACTGAGTCGAATCTGTGCTTAGAAACTGGAAGACTTCTAGCCTTCAACTTGTACACTGCCAAATCAAAACTAACCCGGGTCTAATTTTCATGAACACAGTGCCCTAACTTTTCAAAACCTACATCCAAAAGAGAACCTCTCTTCAACGAAACAGTCATACATTTTTTCCTCCTATGACCAAGTTGCATCCGCTCTAAACGAGTTGACTTCGACTCTATAACGGATGAGGGATGCCCAATTTCACCGGTCACTGTAGAACCTTCCAGAATATAAAAACTGCCAGTCCTTTTACCTTTTAACAAAACGAGAGCTCCACGAGATACTTTAATGTCGCTCGACTCGATGTTGATTCTGCATCCTTTCAAGTCTAAAATACTCAAGGAGATGAGATTTTTTCGTAACTCAGGTACATACCTGACATCTAAGAGTGTCCTAGTCGTCCCATCGTGTATCCTAATTTTAACAGTACCAATACCAATTACCTTACTAGATGAATCGTTTCCCATTGCACAACTCCACATTCAACCGAACTGTATGTGGAGAACCATTCTCTATTGGGACACATATGGAAAGAACATCCCGAATCTAGGATCCACTCAGACGTGAGCTTAGAGTTATCACTCGTTGACACTAACAAGAAATCATCACCGCTTTCATCAGCCAAATTAGCACCAGCTACATCTTCCTCGTTACTCTCAGCAACTCTTTTATTTCGTAGTTTATAACAATCTGCTTTGACGTGACCTAACTTTTTACAATAGCGACACCTTTTGTCTCGTTTCTTTGATGCTATCAAAACAGAAGCTTACCTATCTGCCTTGCTATCCAAATGAAGCTCATTGTTCGAGTTTGTCTCTATTTAACAAATGACGCTTTACATCTTCGAACGAGAGTTTGTCTCTGCCATAAATCAGGGTCTCCCTGAAAGACTTGTAAGAACGGGGTAAAGAGCACAAAAATAGCATAGCTTGATCTTCATCATCAATATGAACCTCAACGTTCTTTAAATTATTTAAAAGAGTAATAGATTGACTGATGTGATCTCTAAGAAGCTCACCTTCGTTCATGCGAAACGTAAATAGATAATGTTTCAACACTAAATGATTAGCCAGAGACTTAGTCGCATAAAGAGTTTCTAACCTTTTCCACAAGGCAGATGAGGTCTTCTCCATCAATACCTCCTGCAATACCGTATTCATGAGGCACAACTTGATTGCAGACAAAGTCTTTTCATCAAGCTCTTCCCATTCTATTTTATTTAGATTCTCATGCTTTTTCACGGTAACAACCTTTTTCAAATCGGATTGAACTAGAATTGCCATCATCCAAACTTGCCACAGATTGAAATTTGTCTCACCATCGAACTTCTCAATTTCAAACCTTATTGCTGCCATATTTGAATGGGTTGATCTATGAAAATTAAACTAGCTCTGATACTACTTGTTAGGAATTAACCCGATTAAGCAACGAATAAAAATAGCAGAAGAAATTGAGAAATTGAACACACAAATTTAACATGGAAAAACTCCTCCAAAGAGGATAAAAAACCACGGGCAAAGATAATTTTACTATAATGGAAAAAGAACGAAGTACAAAAGATGGAGCTAAAAACTAAACCCCGAAAACCAAAAAACAAAGAACCCTCAAAACGTAAACACAAAATTCTCTAAATGTGTTATGAGTTCTAATCTCTAATGGGTGTATTTTCTAAGGTTATAAAAGAGCCTATTTATAGGCTAAATTCATAGGTCAAATAATAAAATAATCTAGACTAATCAGAGTTTAATTGAAACAAATAAATAGAGTTTAACTAGAAGATTATTTCTTAAATTTGACTGAAAATAGGAGTCATATTTAACATATAATCATATTTAAGTTACATTTAATGTTTAAATTAATGATTAAGATAAACTTTAGACAATGTTTTAGAAATGTTTAGTATAATGAACCTTTCAATTAAATATCGTAGAGATAATATTGCATCTATGTGTTGTTGGTATCACATATCACAAAGCTCTGAACATAATGGGGCTAAGCTGCATATGCCTCTAAACTCACAAAGAATCAACATCAGAAGGATGTGTCATGTTCTTACAAATATGTGTAAAGCTTGTGAGTGGAGTATTCATTCGTGAATAATAGAGTGTCTTGTTATATTACAAAACATGTATATACTTTTTTGATATTGTAACAGGCCTATTTTGCTCGGCCCAGGCCCAAATTAGACAACCAAATAACAATCCAAGTCCATTACAAAAATCCTTAGCCCAATTAAACTCAACCCAAATTACAACCTAAATTTTCCCGGGCCCAAACCACTAAAAACCTAAAACCAAAAACCAAAATACAAACAAATGAAAGCCCAAAATTAAATAGCCCGAATTAAAAAAAAACACTACACAAATACATGCCCCAAACTAAAATCCTAAGCCTAGCCCAAAAACTTAACATTTTCGGAGGAACCCTAGGGTTCCCCTCTCCAGCGCAATAGCTCCCCCATGTGCCTCGAGCGCACCACCCGCTCTTTGTACCAAAACGGAAACCTGCCTTCATTGACCCCTTGCGTGCCTGCAAAAAGAAAAAAAGAAGAAACACAATATACAACAGAGCAAGAAACATCAAAAGCAACAACAGGCAAATAATAAACAATGTATGTTCTCGGCTATAAAAGCCGGAGCCCAAGAATGTAACAGAAAAAGAAAAAAGATCAAATACAAAAAACGAGAAGTTTGATTCAAAAATCAAAGGTGTTTTTCCATTCTTTTTATTTTTTTATGTTTTTAATTAAGTGAATAAATGAAATAAAAAACCTTACCTCGTCGATTGGTTTCCCCCACAGTCGAATGTCACTGGCATTCGAATACTCGAACCCATATAGGTTCTGATGAGGGTTTGAAAGGGAGACGAGGGCCGTTGTTTCTTTTTGCGTAGTATTCGTTATTTCTAAAAAATCAGATTTGAAAGTTTTCTTCAAAAAGGAGCAAAGAGGGTTTAAAAAGGGTCAAAAAGACCCGATTTTGCACAATTCTGGCCACCGTCTACGGCAAAGGCGCGGTGGCCGATCGTCGGAGCCTAGGCCGGCGTTTGGAAAGGGGAGAGGATTTCAGAAAGTAGATTTTATTTTTTTCTGAAAAAAGAGTAGAAATGAAATGTTTTGAAAAAATTTTGGGTTTTATAATAGTGTGAAACGGCACTGTTTCAATTTGGCCATCTAAGTGCCAAAACGGCGTCGTTTAAGGGAGGCTGACCCGAGACCCGACCCGCACAAGGAGGGTCCGCGTGTTTTTGATAATTGGGTTATTTACCCTTTCGGTCCTTCTGCCTTTTTGGATTATTTTAATTTAGTCCTATTTGCACTTTTTATATTTTATGAATTTCGCCCTGGAATTTTTTTTACTACTTTCAATTTAGTCCCGCGTTCTCTGAAGGGACGCGTGTCCCAAGAATTGGGATAATTTCATATTTAGCCCCTGTGCACTTTCGCGCCTTATATTTTAGTCCTTATTTACTTATTTTGTCACGATTTTTACGTTTAATTTTATTTTATTCCAATTTAATCCTTGGCTGTTTAATTTCAACCCTTTATGTATTTTATATGTTATATTTATTTATTATTTTATATTTTCTATATACATATTAAAATTTGTAAAGTTAATATTTTCTATATAAATATTTGCTAGATTCATGCTATTTTCGTCCCATTTACTCATTTATCTATTTATTTATTTATTTGCTATTATATCTTTACCCTTTTATACTTTAAAATAGATTACTCATATTATTTCGTTCGTAATTTTTAATTCTGTTATCGTTATCCTATTGATCATTTTATCATATTCAATATTTGATGTTGGGTTTATTTATTGTCATTGTCATGCTTTTTTTTAATCATATCTATCGTCATTATCATGTTTCTGTCTCTTCTTAAAATCATTTATTTTGTTTATTATCATTATAATATGAGTTATTATCATGATTGTATCATTATTATTGTAATATTCTTTTTAATAAAAGGTTTAATTTATTAAAATATTATTTTTCGGTCTATAAAAATTTAAAAAACGGGTTCAGGATTCGGTTACGTACGAGGAAGGATTAGCACCTTCGTAACGCCCAAAATTGGTACCTAATCGATTAATTAATGTCTTGAGGTCGAAAGTTGAAAACTCTAAAAGAATTTAAAATACGATCCTTCTTAGTATTAATGTTAAATTAAAAAAAAAAACGCTTGAATAAATTGAAACAAATGTCAAAGACCTTCTCGTCTTGAGATAACAAATGTCACATCCCGTAAGTTAGGACACGGTATTTTGAACCCTCGAGAATAAGCTTGCCTTTAATTTTTATTTGAAATCTTGTGCATTTTAATTTCGAAAGAATATTCGGTTATTTGAGTTCAACAAGAAAATCGAAACCCCGTAAGTTAATGTAAGATTTCTTAAATCTCCCAAATGTGAAATATTACCTTAATTTGAAATTTTCATTTTTTTCGTATTCGGGAAAAAATTAATGTAATATTTAAAAATGATTTGTGGATAGAATATTAAGCTAATGACTAACAACAATATTAATGTAATAATAAGCAACTCGTAATACGTGTGATGGCAATAATCACATAATACATGTCATTTTAATATCAATATCAACAATCAATGAAAAAATAAAATAAAATGAATAAATAATAAAGTAAATAATAATAATGATAACAAATGACAAAATATGCATTTAAATGACAATACCGATTTTTAAATATAATAAAGACAAATAAATAAATAAATAAATAAATAAATATGTAAATAAATATAGAGGAAAATATTATATATAATATTAAAATAAAGGACTTAATTAAAATATAGATGAAATTATGGGTGCAATTTGCAATAAAATATATAAATAGTAATAATAATAGATATAGTAATAATAAATATGGTAAAATAAAAAAATAAATGTATAAATATAAATAAATAAATAAAATAAATACATAATGTTAAGTTTAGATTTTTAAAATGTGGAAAACAATAAAATAAAAAAGACGAGATAAAACTATAACAATAATAATAAAAACAACAACAACAACAATAATAATATGTGTAAATAAAGGAATAAAGAAAAATGTGAATTAAAAAAAAAAGCGAAAAGAGTAAAGAAGAAAAAAAAATGTACATACATGAACAAACACACAAATAAATAAAAAATAATAATATACAAATAAAATCTGTAAAGGGCTGATATTAAACAATCGAGGATGATATTGTAATTTAGACAAAATTGCAGGTATAAAACATAAGAAAATAAAATTAATTGAATGGTAAATCAATACAAATGACCACTCCAAAATGAGCAAAAAAGGATGAGGGATTAATTGGGAAAATATCCCAAAACCTTGCTAAACGCATTTCCCTTCGGCAAATCAAGGGACTAAATTAAAAAGCAAATAAAATTAAACGGCCAAATTTAAAAAAGAAAAAGAGCTACATTGAAATCCGATTAAAAAGCCGAAGGACCATCCGCGAAAATGTCCACTTTTAAGAAATGCGCGGATCCTGGCCTAGCGGGTCGGGTCATCGAGTTGAAGGCCAAAACGATGCCGTTTTGGCCAATTAGAATCAGCCCTAAAACGACGTCGTTTTATAGGGCCTATTTAAGCTGAATTTTTTTTTAAAAATTCATCCTACTCCCTTCTTCTTAAAAAAAAAAAAAAAAAAACACTCTCCCTCACTCTCTCAAGGTCACCCCCATGACCATTAGATTCAGCCATCGGCCACCGCGTCGGTCGCCGGTCACCAGCGATGGCGTCGCCATTCGCGGTGGCCGAAAAAAGCCAAAACTCTCATTTTTGTCCCTTCGATCCTCCTAAATCCAAATCAAGGCCCAAAACCCTCAAAATATTAACGAAAACACCAAAGAAACCTTTCGGTCCCGGCCACCTATCCTCGGAGGTGGCTACCTCAGCCATCCACGGTGTTGAAAACTCAAACACCAGGTAAGTTTCTTCTCATTTTTCCCTTTTTTATATTCGTATGTAAAAAAAATAGAAAATGAAAATAAAATAAAATAAAACAGAAACTTAAAACGAAAGTAGAAGTAAAAAAAATCACCTTCTGAAAATTTTGTTCTGTTTTTTTATTAATATTGTGTTCGTGTGTATGAGTGAAAAATTTACACCGGTCCTCTTTGGCTTTTACAGCCGAAAGAAAATAAAGAAAAGAAAATTACAAAATTTTGCTCGTTTTTTCTTGCTGTTTTACTGTTTTGCTGTTGTGCTTTTTGTCCTTGCAGGTACGTGGCGTGCGGTGGTGCGAAGAGGGGTATGGAGGTGCGCTGGAGGTCGTACATGGGAGCAGCGGCGCAAAAAACCCTAGGGTTTCTAGCTTTCTGAAAAGTTTTAAAGTTTTGGGCCTGCTGGGCTAGTTTCTGTTGTTGGGCCATTGGGCCATTGTAGTTTAGGTTGTAATTTTGGACCTGGACTGTTTATTTGGTTTAATTATTTTTTGTTTTTTGATTTCTGTATGGGCCCAGGCAAATTGAGCTTGTTATAGCTGCCCTCTCTTTACTTTGTTGTCGTGTAACGAGAATAGAGCAAAGACTTTAAAAAGGGCCAATTTTGCTCGGTCCTGCCAGATCTCGACTTCTTTTGGTAGTTCTCTTCTTCAAATAGCCTCGTTCCAACCCATTGTAACTTCAAGGGTATAGGAATTGTCGCTTCAATCTGCTCCACCCTCAGGGAGATTAGACTCGTAGCTTCAATCTATTCTACTGTAACTTCAAGGAGATAAGGCTGGTGGCTTCAATCTGCTTCACTGCAACTTCAGGAAGATAAGATCTGCCATCTTCAATCTACTCCATTGCAACTTCAAGGAGATAAGATCTACAACTTCAATTTGCTCCACTGCTACTTCAGGGAGATGAGATTTGTGGATTCATCGATCTTGCTACACCGTCCTCTAGGGGACATGACCTGTAGAATCAATTTCATGGGCCTATGCTTATGCCAAATGATTAGGATGTCATGATCAGAATGAATCAAATACTCCTAACTAGATGTATATAGATGATATTTGCATGAATGTAGAATGTTATGAGAATGATCCCTTCTTAATATTTGGGTTATCATTGCTCATTGTTCATTAAGGTTCTATCACTGATGCAATGTTCTGTCTTTTTGTTCAGCCGATATCTTTGATAGAAAATTTAAAGAAATAGTCACACTTTAGACTCTTCTTTCTCAAATATTTTCAAACCTTAGGCTTGGTGAGCTCTAAATAAAAGTCCTGTTTCAGGTTCTTGTACTATTTAGAAGCTTCCAGAGGAATATGCAGAACTCCTTTTATGAAAGTATTATTAGTCCATTAATCGTTATTTCAATGCAAAATGCTTGAAAAAGATCATAATGATGGACAAGAAGGAAATTGATTGAAAGCATAGCTCGAGACGCATAAGTTATTCAAAGATGGCAAATACAATAAGAAAGAAATTAATTGAGAGCATAGCTCGAAATGAATAAATTAATCAAAGATAGCAAACTTTTCTAAAATTCAAAATGAGTAAGATGGAAATAGGTACCCCAAATATCACATTATGAGCTTCTCTACACGAACTTCTTAATGACCATTTTAAGCTTGAGATGTGTTTAGGAGACCTAGAGTACTTTGTTGATACCCCAAAATGTAACGTTCCTCCTCCTTGTTAATTTTGAGAGGACAAGACTACCATATGTCCCATCTTCGATCAAAATTTGAGTTGCCCTTTTTTGGGTTTTTAACTCAAAACCCATTTGATCTCAAGATGCCTTTTGCGGGTTTTCGTCTTGGCCTCTCTAATTTTTTTAGGTGAAATACCTATTGAATGAATGCCCATTCTTTGGTCAAAATTTGAGCCGCCTTTTTCGGGTTTTCAACTCAAAACTCCTTTGGTCTCAAGACGCCTTTTGCGGGTTTTTGTCTTACCCTCTCATTTTTTTGTTCTTTTATTTTTTCTTTTCTTTTTTTTATTTTTATTTTCTTATTTTTATTTTTTATTTTTTTTGTTTTTCTTTTTTTTTTAGTGAAGTATTTTTTGATTGAATCGGAATTCATAGGATTAAGTAAGCTCTTGCCATTCATTTTGGTCAACATTGACGCTCCTCCAAAGAAGGCCTTCTTTACCACATAAGGTCCCTCTCAATTTGGCATCCACCTTCCTCTGAAGTCCCTTTTATATGGGAAGGATCTTTTTCAGTACTAAGTCTCACTCGTGAAGTTCTCTGGGGCGAACCTTTTTGTTGTAAGCTCGCATCATTCGTTTTTGGTATATCTGACCATGACGGATGGCCTTCAACCTTTTCTCTTCAATTAAGTTTAGCTGATTATATCGGGATTGGATCCAATCTACTTCATCCAACTTCAGCTCAACCAAAACTCGGAGAGAAGGAATCTCGACTTCAATAGGCAAAACCGCTTTCATTCCACAAACCAATGAGAAAGGTGTTGCCCCGGTAAAGGTCCTGACAATCGTTTAATAAGCATAGAGGGTAAATGGTAACTTCTCATGCTAATCTTTATAAGTCTTAGTCATTTTCCCCACGATCTTCTTAATGTTCTTATTGGCAGCCTTAACCGCACTATTCATTTTTGGGCGATATGGTGACGAGTTGTGGGGTCTGATCTTGAATTGACTTCAGATCTCTATTATCGTGCTGTTGTTCAAATTTAGCGCTTTGTTAGATATGACCTTTTTTCTGGCATTTCATATCGACATATGATTTCTTTCTTTAAGAACTTCCTAATTGTCGATTTTGTGATAATGACATATAAAGCAGCTCCCACCCATTTGGTAAAGTAATCGATGACCATAAAGATGAATTGATGCTTGCTAGAAACTTTTGGTGAGATCGGTCCACTAACATCTATGCCCCACATGGGAAAAGCCCATGGAGAAGTCGTGACATGAAGGAGGCACATGAATCTTGTCTCTATAAATATGGCACTTACAGCATTTCTTGGTATAACTAATGCAATCCCTTCCATAGTGGACCAGTAGTACCTGAACCTCATGGTTTGCCTGGCCATTGTAAAACCATTAGCATGTGTTCTCCAAACACCCTTATAGACCTCTACTAAGATTTCTTTAACCTTAATAGCATTCACACGTCTTAGTATCCCAGGCATATCTTGATACGATCATGCAAAAATATCTTGGAATTCTTAGGATAACTCAATGACGTCTTGCTTTGTCTTTGTGGTGATATAGGCTCCGATTGTCACCTCTTTCTCTTCTCCTAGGCTCACAATGTCTACTGACTCTTTGTAAAGTAGGATATGTTTTTCATCTTGTTCTACCATCCTTAACAAATCAGGAGATAGGTTACAATCTCCGTCATCTTTAAAGTCCTGAAATCCCTCTAGACACATGTTTCGCTCAAAAGGAGATTCTAGGTCAGTAGCAGCATCGCTCATATCATTAATATCTAGAGACCTGTTGTAGGCACGAAAGAATATCCAAAGAATAAAAGAATTTAAGAATAATTATTTATATGGGATGATCATGAATGAAGAATAAAAGAATATTTGAAAAGAAGTCCAAAGAACAAAAGAATTTAAGAATAATTATCCGTATAGTATGATGATGAATGAAATGGAAAGAATAAAAGAATATTTGCTCAAAATGCCAGCAAAAATACATTTTATTGAAGTAAAGGTGTTGGACATGAGCCTATTTCACAAAAGGATTCTTATTGCTTCTAAGCTTAAAGCAACAAGCGTGTTTTGAACATTACTCTGAATGAGTTCTAAAAACTACAGGAATCTCTTCCGCAGTCCAATTGTTCAGAACACTTCTAGGCTTATAAGAGTAAATGCCTGATAAATTTTCTCTTTCAATTCCTTCTTCGGATATAGCACTGAGGTTCCAATTTCTAGACGTTCCTTCCGGGCCTGTAGTATATTCAAAGAATTCTAGTTCCTTATTATCCATTGGGCCTTGCACCAAGGCTCTGAATTCATTACACTTTTGGATCTCGTGACCTTTTTTGTCATGGAACTCACAGTATTTCCTTGTTTTTCTGGGTTTCTCTCCTAAATCCTGTGTGATTAATCCTCATTCTACCATTTTATTCCAAACCTCCATCAGCGGGGTTTTTACTTCTGCTACATCTGTCTTGATTCTCTTCCTTGCACTATTGATTATTGTGTTTACCCCTTTGTCAGAATGGTTGGATAACGGATTTTCTGCACCAGATGGATCATTGAATTTCACAATACCCATTTTGATGAGTCTTTCGTTTATCTTTTTGAAAGCGGTGCAGCTCTCGATCGAGTGTCCTGTGATCCCTGCGTGGTACTCGCATTGGGCATTCCTGTCGTACCATTTGGGGTATGAGGGCTGCATAGGTTTTAAGTAGAAAAGGGATACTATATGTGCATCAAACAAACTTTGGTACAACTCCCTATACGTGATTGGGATGGGAGTGAACCAGAGTTTTTTTGAATTCGGTCTTGAATTTGATTCTTGCCTTGGCGGGACCTGATGGCTAGTAGTTGTCGTCCTTGCCTGGCTTACGGTAATCGGCTTTGAATAGCCCTTGTTATACATACTGGCATTATTCACCTCATTTTCCCTCTTTCTCGGGGCCTTTAAAGTATTGATTTGGGAGCTCTACTCTTGCCTTTTCCGTTTGTAACAATCTTCAAATTATTTTGGGAGCTCCACTCTCTCCTCTTTTTATTTCGCTAGATCATTCAGATCAAGGACAACAAGATTAACTGGATTATCCCCCGGACTAGAGCCTGAACCCATCGGGAAGTTCAACAGTGCCTTGGTACCAGTCTAATATTGGGGTCTGATGTTAATGGACACCTTTTATGGATACGCGTTTGGTTGTGCTCGGATGTTTGCTGGGGTAAAGCTTGGAGGAAATGTAGGGTCCTCACTATCGTCCCGGTATTGACCATAGGGCCCTTTCCTTTTTCTGACCCTCCAGCCAGCAACTAGGTTAACTGGCTCATCATATTTCTTTGGAATTTTAGCATCCGATCCCTCATATCTTGTTGAATTTTGGCCAATTGCTCTTACATCTGTATTTGCATTTGCTCTAATCTCTTCAACCTTTGGTCCATTGCTTCAGTTTTTCCTCGTGTACTGTAACAATGTTCCAGGGTAACTGCTATGATTTCAAGGTCTTTTGTGAGTTTTATTGCATATGATGCAATGCAATGCTAATGCATGAAATGAATACAAAAAAGAGGCATTGATTCTGATTCAATTCTGTTAGAATAACTTTACTAGAAGACAAATATATTTACATAAAACGAATACCTATACAGCATTGCCCTCATACTCTAGGCGAAGACATCGATCCTTTTCTTCATATCCGAATGTTAAGATCGAATCTTGCGAATCTTCCAAAAGATGTTTCTATTATCTCCTTTTTGCTTGATCCGGGCCGCGACCTACTGCTCATTTATCCCCGCGATGCTCGTTAGCTTCTTTAAGAAAGTCGAGACGTTGATGGCTCTCGAATGATCTTGGTTGGCTTGAATCCTCGGGCAACGAAGCAAAGTAATGTATTCCTCCACGGACTATCACCCTTCTCTTATTGTGTTTACTCGGACCATATTCGGATGGCCGTATTGTATTCCACTTTATCAAGAAATCCATTTTCCATGACAAGCTCTCTATTTAGCAATTGAACGTGAATCAACACCTCTTTTCTATGATGGAAATGCAATACAATCACAATCAAAGCGAAACAGAACAAGTCAGTACATAAAGTAAGCACGAAATAATAAAGCGTCAATTCGGGTAATCACTAATGGTTCAGTGCGGCTTTACCTAAGGTGGGCTCTTAGGGCTCATTATATGAGGTTTGGTTTTAGAGAAAAGGTACCCGAACCAATAGATTCCTCGATCCTCACCCATTATAGACTCATACAGACCGAGTTCAGTTCGGGGGAATACATTTCCCTATAGCTATACGGAGATGAAAATCTCACGAAAACATAGGTACGAATATATCCCAAAAGCGATCCACTATCCTATACGGAGGTGAAGACCTCACGAAGGACTAGCTTCTCACTGCCACTTAAAAGGGTAAGATCGAACAGACATGTAATGCAATATGCGAAAACATTCCAAGACTAAAACCGATAAGCAAAAAACACAAAATGACTGATGAAATGCAATGAAAGGATCGTAATTTTAAATCAAATTATCAATTTTCGACCAATAAGACAAGAATTAATCAAACCGCCGCTTGACTCTCTTATTGTGTCCCCAGTGGAGTCGCCAAGCTGTCGAAACCTTTATTTTTTTGAAAAGGTCGACTTATATATTTTGAAAAAAAACTGAAAATGGGAGTCGCCATCGATCCGTTTTGTATGAGGTGTGATCGGATCACCTCGAAACTTGATCTTTTTAATAAAAGGTTTAATTTATTAAAATAATGTTTTTCGGTCTATAAAAATTCCAGAAAATGGGTTCGGGAGTCAGTTATGTACGAAGAAGGATTAGCACCCTCGTAATGCCCAAAATTGGTACCTAATCGATTAATTAATGTCTTGATGTCAAAAGTTGAAAACTCTAAAAGAATTTAAAATACGATCCCTCTTTGTATTAATGTTAAATTTAAAAAAAACGCTTGAATAAATTGAAACGAATGTCAAAGACTTTCTCGTCTCGAGATAACAAATGCCACATCCCGTAAGTTAGGACACGGCATTTTGAACCCTCGAGAATAAGCTTGCGTTTAATTTTTATTTGAAATCATGTGCATTTTAATTTTGAAAGAATATTCGGTTATTTGAGTTCAACAAGAAAATCGAAACCCCGTAAGTTAGGGTACGATTTATCGAATCTCCCAAATGTGAAATATTGCCCTAATTTGAAATTTTCATTTTTTTCGTATTCAGGTAAAAATTAATGTAATATTTAAAAATGATATGTGGACAGAATATTAAGCTAATGAATAACAACAATATTAATGTAATAATAAGCAACTCGTAATACGTATGATGGCAATAATCACATAATACATGTCATTTTAATATCAATATCAACAATCAATGAAAAAATAAAATAAAATGAATAAATAATAAAGTAAATAATAACAATGATAACAAATGACAAAATATGCGCACGAAATGACAATACCGATTTTTAAATATAATAAAGACAAATAAATAAATAAATAAATAAATAAATATGTAAATAAATATAGAGGAAAATATTATATATAATATTAAAATAAAGGACTTAATTAAAATATAGATGAAATTATGGGTGCAATTTGCAATAAAATATATAAATAGTAATAATAATAGATATAGTAATAATAAATATGGTAAAATAAAAATATAAATGTATAGATATAAATAAATAAATAAAATAAATACATAATGTTAAGTTTAGATTTTTAAAATGTGGAAAACAATAAAATAAAAAAGACGAGATAAAACTATAACAATAATAATAACAACAACAACAACAACAACAATAATATGTGTAAATAAAGGAATAAAGAAAAATGTGAATTTAAAAAAAAAAGCGAAAAGAGTAAAGAAGAAAAAAAATGTACATACATGAACAAACACACAAATAAATAAAAAATAATAATATACAAATAAAATCTGTAAAGGGCTGATATTAAATAATCGAGGATGATATTGTAATTTAGACAAAATTGCAGGTATAAAACGTAAGAAAATAAAATTAATTGAATGGTAAATCAATACAAATGACCACTCCAAAATGAGCAAAAAAGGATGAGGGATTAATTGGGAAAATATCCCAAAACCTTGCTAAACGCATTTCCCTTCGGCAAATCAAGGGTCTAAATAAAAAGCAAATAAAATTAAACGGCCAAATTTAAAAAAGAAAAAGAGCTACATTGAAATCCGATTAAAAAGCCGAAGGACCATCCGCGCAAATGTCCACTTTTAAGAAATGCGCGGATCCTGGCCTAGCGGGTCGGGTCATCGAGTTGAAGGCCAAAACGATGCCGTTTTGGCCAATTAGAATCAGCCCTAAAACGACGTCGTTTTATAGGGCCTATTTAAGCTGAATTTTTTTAAAAAAATTCATTCTACTCCCTTCTTCTTAAAAAAAAAGAAAAAAAAGAAAACACTCTCCCTCACTCTCTCAAGGTCGCCCCCATGGCCATTGGCGCCACTGTTTACGGTGGCAGGAAAAAGTCAAAACTCCTATTTTTGTCCCTTTGATCCTCTTAAATCCAAATCCGGGCCCAAAACCCTCGAAATATTAACGAAAACACCTAAAAACCCAAGAAACTTTTCGATTTCCGGCCACCTATCATCGGAGTTGGCTACCTCAGCCGTCCACGATGTTGAAAACTCGAACACTAGGTAAGTTTCTTCTCCTTTTTACCTTTTTTATATTCGCATGTAAAAAAAATAAAAAATGAAAATAAAATAAAATAAAACAGAAACTTAAAACAAAAGTAGAAGTAAAAAAAATCACCTTCTGAAAAATTTGTTCTGTTTTTTTATTAATATTGTGTTCGTGTGTATGCGTGAAAAATTTACATCGATCCTCTTTGGCTTTTATAGCCGAAAGAAAATAAAGAAAAGAAAAATACAAAAAATTGCTCATTTTTGCTTGCTGTTTTGCTGTTGTGCTTTTTGTCCTTGCAGGTACGTGGCGTGCAGCGGTGCGTGAGGGGTACAGATTTCTGAAAAGTTTTAAAGTTTTGGGCTTGCTGGGCTAGTTTTTGTTGTTGGGCCATTGGGTCATTGTAGTTTGGGTTGTAATTTTGGACCTGGACTGTTTATTTGGTTTAATTATTTTTTGTTTTTTTATTTTTATATGGGCCCGAGCAAATTGAGCCTGTTACATTATTTTTTTAGTTCAATTAATCAATTTGTTATCTAGTGACAAAGTCGAAATTTTATTTTAAAAGTATAATTCTATCATTATAAACTTATTTTTTTATAATTTTTAAAGCGATTAATTTAAAATTTATTATTTTTAAAGGGATTAAAATATACATTTACTATGATATTACTTACAATCTCATAATGTTTTAAAGGAATTAAAATAAAAATTCATCAATAGCCAAGACCCTTATCTATAAATTTGGTAATTAGCGGTTGAGCACATGATCAAAGTTAAAGTGGAAAAAAAAAAAGAACCAAGAAGTTTTATATAGAATGTTGGCATGATGGTGGTGGCTCCCTCCACTTTTCTTTTTCTTTATAAGAAATTTAATTCAGTAAATTTTCGAATTTTAATTTTATGAACGGATAAAATAATATTAATAAAAAATATTTTTATTTAGAAATTTTATTTGATTTGATTTTAAATTTAATCGAAATTTTTATTATGAAAAACAACATTACAAATGAAAATTATGAAGGGAAGAGTCTTGTCCATTCTTCACATACATAATTTGGATCTTAAATTATATAATTTTCTTATTTTGGTATGTAAATATTTTTGGTAAAAAATCTCTCTACTTCATCTCAATTTCAAAATTGAGCAAAGTGGCCCCTCTTAAAAAATTTAGAGCAAATTAATCCTTATCAATTTCGAAAGTGAGCAACTAAGGACAATTAATTACGATGTTGTTGTTTTCTATCAATTTGCTCAAATTTTGATTGACATAATAACAAATTTAGATATCAAAGTTTACACATTTTGTCAATTTGCTCCTAATTTAACAAATTTAGTCTGCAACATTTGTGTAAATGTATAAATCTTGAGGCCAAATTTTTTAATTTTTTTAGAATCAAAGCCAAAATGAAAAAATATGTAGATATAGAAGACTAAATTTGTTATTATACCAATAAAACTATATACAATTGATGGGAGACACTAACGTCATGATTAATTTTTCTTAGTTGCTTACTTTCGAAATTGACAAGGATTGAATTGCTTCTATTTTTCTGAGAATTGTCAATTTCAAAATTAAGAGGAATTAGAGAGTTCTCTTTACGAAACATTTTTGTTTTGTTTTGGTACTTGAATTCAAAATTAATATTGTCCTATAAGAATATGTTACATGTCATGTTGTTTTTATTGGAGATCTTTTTCTTCTAAGTTAAACAAAGACGAAAATAATAATTTAGGTATCAAAGTGAAAAAAAAGAAAGAAAAACTAAATATTGACTTAAGCCATAATTTTATGTTATTAACTGAAAACCAAGAAAGAAAACAACATTTGATGTGAAGCAAGTGGGCAAACAACAAGAGCAATGCAATTATGTCCTTTAGTACATGTTGGATCTAGCTACTAAAGAATACAAAGTAACTATTAAGTAGGGACCTAATGACTGAGTATTTCTTAATTTATTCATTTATTGTTGGTCTAACTATAGTTTTAGTCCCTTCCACATATTTGGAATCTGATCGTTCTACTTTAATTTAACATCATTTGGTCCTTCTAATTTTGTAATGTTATTACTAAACTCAATTGATAACAACATTAATTGTTGTTGTTAAAGTGATAAAGTGACTTTTAAAGGAAAAAAAAAAAAAAAAACAACCCTTAAGCATTTGACACCGACAGACATGTAAATTTGTTATTAGTTGAACTCGGTCAACTAGAATTCCATGTGGCAATAACAATGTGATCAAATAACAGAAAAAAAGAACACTTGAGAAACCAAATTATGCTAAATAAAGTAGGGGTTAAATTCTATTTTTTATCATAGTAAAAGGGCTAAATCTAGAATTAAACCTTTATTGCCTTTTGGTTTTTAGCATGATAGAATATGGAGCGTCATTTTCTAAAATGTAAAAACGTTATTATTTGCATGAGTTAATTCCACCTGATATTCTCAAACTATGACGTTCAATCTAAATTGGCCCTTAAACTTTAAAATATTCTAATTACATTCTTCAACTACTGATATTATATTAATCAAGTCTTTCAATTATTAAAATAGTTAATTTAATCGTTAAATGACTTGTTAAATCTAAAGTGGTATAATTTAAAATGAAAAATTTAAAGAAAAATAAAATGGTACGGCATAACTTTTCTATGTAAAAATTAAAAATAAAGAAAAACAGAAAAAAAAAAAAAGAGTGAGCAATAAAACTTTTGTAAAATCTTTGAAGGCCTCAAAATCAAGATTTTTACAATATTCATTTTTCATTAAACTTTCCATTTTAAACTATGTCACAAATGATTTGACATATCATTTAACGGTTAAAGTAATAATTTTAGAAATCGAAAGACCTTATTGATAAAACCTCAATAAATTAAAAATAAAATTAGAATATTTTAAAATTTAGGGATCAATTTAGAATAAAAATTATAGTTTAAAGATGTACGATACAATTAACTCTTATTTGTATTAGCACAAAATTAGAGATAAAAATGGAGTATTGATGGACCTAATATTTTCAATAGATCTATCTTATGCACAATTATAGATGCATCTCTTATCTAGAAGAAAAAAATGACATCACAATTAGTTTCTCCAAAATGATAAATTTTGATTTAGTCCTTTAAAAAATATAAATATATAAATTATTAAAATGATGAAATTGTATTTTAACTCTAATAAAAATATATAAATTAATACCGCAAAATAAAAATTCTAACTTCGCCCTGAGTTTGGGTTTAGTTTTTTAAATATTGGCTCAGCTCAAGATGGCTCAATTCACTATTCAAAAATAAATAATATATAAAAATAATCTTATATTTATATTTATATATTTTATAATTAATTTAAATAAATTATTTTTGTAAAAATCAATTCATTTGGGTGGCCCATATATTTGTCTTTACTTACAGTTAAGTCCAATATGCAACTCAAGGGTTATTGTAAACTGAATCAAAGGGATGCTTTAACAATAACTCCATTGATTACTTTGTTTTTTGATAGGTAGATAGCATAAAAGATATCAAAATGATACATCCAATTTATAATAGAATTTTATACGTACAAATTTCTAGTGGAATAATGATATGGAAAATTATGAAGACAAATCAAAGAAATTCATTCATGAAATTATAAGTTATAATTTTTAGATAAATCATTTGTTTTTTTTATGGTGCTTCGATCCGAGAGTTATTTAGACTTGATTTTGGACGGATACAATTCGCTTTAAGGGTTGTCAAATTTTGGTATTGAAAGCGAGTTTGGAGAGTTAATTGCTTCAAAATTTAGTTTGATTTGGAGTCAAAAGCCTTCGAGATTAGATCTTGAATCAATGAAGTCTCTTCAAGAGTTAATCTTGAAAATGAGTTTGGGTTCAAAAATCTTTGAGACATAATCTTGAAGAACAAGTTCTTTCTTCTTTGTGTTGACAAAACTGGATTGATAAAAGGTTCGATCCAAGAGTTTTTTACACTTCTAGACTTTTTCTTGAAAACGGGTTTAACCTCTAAATATGTTGAACAATATCAAAAAGCAGCTTTCTTCAAAAGTAAGGAGGTGTTCTTTAGAAATTTTCTAGTTATTCGAATTCTTCAGTGATTTTTAAACTTTTGGACTTCTAAATTTGTGAAGTTGTATTGAATGGCTTGAAAGTGATCCCTTTTTATAGTGTTAGTTCTTCAAATAAAAGAGAATGACTTGTGATATCATCATTTTAAACTGAAGCAATTTCAACTTGACATGTGTTTCTTAGTAATAATTGGTCCGAATTTTTTTTTCTTTCTCTGTAGTAATCAACCTAAAAAAATACTAAGACAATCTTTAAACAAAAATCTTATGGTGGGAAAGAACAAGACATTGTTGTAGCTTTGTTTCTATGACGTTGGTGTTTTTATTTTTCTTTTATAGTTGTGGGTTTGCATCAGTGGAGTCGGTTCTGTATTGGTTCCAGTAATAAATCGTTGCAATCAAATTCATTTTCTGTTCTAGTTAAAATTTCAGTCGATACAAATTAAACCGATTAGACTATTGTGCATCGTCCGGTGTATGAATATTTTATATTTAAAATTTATTTAATATCATTTATTTGATAACTATATATATTAAACATATTTTCAAAATATCGATGAAATTCAAAATAATATATTGACACAAACCAATACACAATTTCAGTAAAAAAAAAAAAACAATACGTCCACCAATGTGATATTCACAATATTAATTTGGATCAAGCGATTTCGCCAGTTGCTTCGTGTTTGATTTTGTATGAAATGAATTTCATTATTAAAAGAAAAGCAGAACTTTCATTAGGAATTAAGGATTAGACTAAAATTTCCCCATTTAAAAGAACATAATTCATGAAGAAGCTTCTACCAGTTTCCTTGCATGAATATGAGGCATTTGGCGAAACAAGTTAGGGTTGGACCATGTTCCAGCGAAAGCTGATTCATTTTTCGATCTTTTCTTTTGGAAGTTATTAAGATATGATATAAATACCTCACTTTATATTGTTGGAATCTTTAATTTCTTTGTATACAAAATTAATTTATCAAATTTTATATAAATATATAATATTTTAGAAATATAAGAATTAATATTGTTGATACAAGATAATACTAATAAGGGAAGAGTCGATGGTGGTGATGGCTAAGAAGTCGGTATGGAATGAGAGAAACAGAAAGTAATTTAGAGAAGAAGGTTTTTATTCATATCCATCTTGTTAAACAATACCAACCTATGTATACATGGAGGAATAACAAATTATTTAACAATAATATATCTAAACTTTAAATAATAGATAATAAAGCTAATAATATTACTAAAGAAAAGGAAGAATCCCAACAACAAGATCAAGGCGGTTGAAGAATCTTATCATGCCCCAGCAAGATGGACGACGTTGAAGTGAGGCCAATCTTGTTGATGATTTTAACGAACTGTTGGCGAGGTAATGGTTTTGTGAGAGCATTAGCAAGCTGGTAGGTAGTGGAAATATGAGACACACGAAGACAATCGCTTTGCACTTGTTCACGAATGACGTGGTAGTCAATGCAACATGCTTCATGCGCGAATGAAATATTGGATTAGCACAGAGATGAGTGACTCCAACATTGTCGCAATATATGACTGGCTGTTGTGGTATGATGACACCGAGTTCAGACAGAAGGGAGCACAGCCAGCGTAACTCAGCAGTTGTATTAGCCACGGAACGATACTCAGCTTCGGTAGAAGACTGAACAATTGCTTTTTGTTTTTTCGAGCTCCAAGACATGGGATTGCGACCAAGATAGATAATATAAGCACTTGTAGAGGTAAAGCCATCTTTGTAACCAGCCCAATCAGCATCAGAGAAAGCATGAAGGGTAAGAGACAAATGATGATGGATGGAGAGGCCATGATCCAAGGTACCACAGAGATAGCGTAATAGTCGTTTGATGGCAGTCCAATTGTCGGTTGTGGGTTGATGCATGAACTGCGACAACTTGTTAACAGCATAGGAGACATTAGGTCGTGTTAGCGAGAGATACTGAAGGCTGCCAACAATGGTGTGATAGGCAGCTGCATCTGCTAATGGGGAACCAGAATGTAATGTAAGAGACATCGAGGAGGACATAGGTGTTGAAACCGGTTTAGCTTCAGTCATCTGAGCTCTGGAAAGAAGGTCAGCAATGTATTTGCGCTGACTAAGAAATAAACCATCAGCATAGGGAATGACCTGGACACCAAAAAAATTATGCAAGCGACCAAGATCCTTCAATGAGAACTGAGCGGATAGGTGCTGAAAAAATTGAGATATAACTAAAGAAGTATTTCCGGTAACAATGATATCATCAACATAGATAAGAAGATAAATTACAGTACTATGGCCACGAAAGACAAACAGCAAGGCATCAGCAATGGAGTTGATAAATCCAAAAGATAGCAAGAATGACCGTAATTTATGATACCAAGCATGCGGAGCCTGTTTAAGCCCATAGATAGCTTTCCGAAGCCAGCACACATGATTAGGATTCTCGCGGCAATGAACCTCAGAGGCTGAGTCATAAACACATCCTCTGAAAGGGTACCTTGGAGGAAGGCATTATTGACACCAAGCTGATGAAGGGCCCAAACATGACTAACAGTAAGGCTAAGTACCAGGCGCACCGTGGTTGGTTTAACAATGGGACTAAAAATTTCAATAAAATCGACGTTTGGGCGTTGATGGAAGCCTTTTGCAACTAGACGAGCTTTGTACCTGTCAAGTGAGCTATCATAATGCTATTTAGTGCGAAATATCCATTTACAGCTTACTAAATTTTGAGTGGGGCACGATGGAACAAGCTTTCATGTTCTGTTGTGAAGAAGAGCGTCAAATTCATCAGACATGGCACACCTCTATGGAGGGTCTTTTAAAGCTTTAGTATCTATAGTTGGTTTACAGGTAGGGTGGTGGAGTTTTACATGAAGGTTGAGCTTTTAAATGGTTTGCATATATTGTGTTTGGAACGAGTAATAATACCAAGAGAGGGTAAAAGTGGTTGTATGGTGGCTGTGGTTGGTAATTCAGGTTGAGTGGAGGTGGGGAGGGTTGGTAATTCAGGTTGAGGAGGTGTAGTGGTTAGTGAGACAGTTTGGTCTAGAGTAATTGGGGAGGACGATTGAAGGTTTGGACCAGATGAAATGGTGGAAGAAGATGAAGCATTAGAGGCAAGAGTAGTGATAGGTGTTGAGGTGGATGAAGTAATGATTGGTATAGACAAGGAGCACCATTTAGAAATAGTAACGAGAGTAGCTATCGGGAGAGTAGGAGCAGTTGTGTAAAAGGGAAGATGGTTTCAATAAAACGAACATAAAGAGAAGTATACAGGCGATGGAAAGACGTATCAAGGCAGAGATAGGCATTCTAAGAAGACGAATAACCAACAAAGAGACAAGGGGTCGATCTGGGTTCAAGTTTGTGAGAGGCATAAGGACATAGCCAGGGATAACAAAGGCAACCAAAGCTTCAGAGTTTGCTATAGTTAGGAAGAGTGTTAAAAAGTTTGCAGTATGGGAAGTCATTGTGAAGGGTGGGCGTAGGCATACGATTTATAAGATAAACGACTGTGGAAATGGCATATGACCAATAGGATAGAGGCATTGACGCATGGGAAAGAAGGGAGGGACCAGTTTCTACTATATGTCGATGTCGACGTTCAGCAAAACCATTATGCTCCGGGGTGTGAGAAAGAGATGTAAGATGGGAAATTTCTGTTGATGTTGAAAAATGGCAATAAGGCTTCGTATTCACAGCCATTGTCTGAAAAAATTGTTTTAATTTCAGTGTTGAAGAACTTTTCGACGTCTTTGAAACGGATGAAAATATCACGAGCCTCAGACTTGCGCCTTAAAGGATACAACCATATGTATTTGGTGAAGTGATCAACAAAGATTATATAATATTTAAATTTGTCGATAGAGTGTATTGGAGAGGTCCATACATCAGTAAAAACTATTTCAAGAGGGGGTGAGACTTTTATTAGAATGACAGGCATTACAATATGTATCTGACAGATAAGATGTGTTAACATCTAAATGAAAAGAGGAAATCACGTACTTGAATGTCAAGAGAGATGGGTGACCAAGCCAATGATGCCAGAAAGGAGATGCTGTCTTTATTGTAGAGAAAGTAAGTAACGGGGTAGAGTTTAAGGGCCACTCATAGACACCATGTTTAGACTGACCTTGGAAAAGAACTGCCCCGGTCTATAGATCCTTGACAAGAAAAGAAGAAGGTAAGAATTCAATAGAAGCATTGTTCGATTTGTAAAATCTAGACACAGAAATTAAATTGTGTTTCATATTAGGAGCACAGAGGACATTAGATAAAGTAAATGAGTGAAAGGGAGTGGGAAGAGTGGTAGAACCAGAGTGAGTAATAGCAACACTAGAGCCATCACCAATCATTACTTCATCCGAGCCAGTGTAGGGATTGTGAACAGACAGATTTTGGAGATCGGTTGTGATGTGGTGTGTAGCACCACTGTCTAATAGCCAGGGATCAGAAGATGAGGAATTAGAGGTAGCTATATGAGCTTGAGGTTGGTAGAGGCATACTAGATATAGACGAATTGACCTGACGTGGAGGTGTGGCTGTATTCGGGAACTGTTGACGAAAGAGAGAACACTGAGTGACAACATGCCCTTGAGTTCGGCACTATTGACATTTGCCCAAAAAAGGACGCATAGGTCTATTGTACTGTTGAGATGCAAATGGCGTAGGAGATCGGTGAAACCGCTGATTGGAGCGTTGAGTGTGAGTTGAGTAGGCAATGACTGATACACTTGAGGAGGAGTTGTGTAAGGCGAGCTTTCTGTTGATCAGTTTCTCATGCAACTCATCAAAGGTGATGGCAGTATCGCGACTATTGACAGCATCGATAATTGGTTAAAAGGTGTCATCAAGCCCTTCTAGGACTTTTTCAATAAGATCCTCTGCATTTAACGATTTACCAAGAGTAGCAAGCTCATCGGCTTTGATTTTAATAGCTTGCATATAATCAGTGATAGTTTAGGAGCCTTTAAAAATGTTTTTGAGATTATCTTTGATTTGTTTGATATGACCACGAGATGGATGAGCATAAGTGTTGGCGAGGACCGTCCAAGTTTCAATTGAGGTTGTGCATCGTAAAACTAGAGGTACAAGGTTTTGGGAGATAGTGCCAACTAATGTACCAAACAAGAGTTTGTCTTGTCGTAGCCATGTTTGATATGCTAGATTAATGGAGGTTGTGTTATTGGTAGTGATAGTTTTTTGTGGATAGGGATGTGTGCCATCAATGAATTTGAAGAGGTCATAGCCTATAAGGATGGATTCTATTTGGGTTTTCCAGGAAAGATAATTGGTGGAGTTGAGTTTGATAGAGTTCTGGATTGTGACTATGGTGAGGGGATTATTGGGGTCAAGAGGGTTGGAAAGGGAATTGTCAATAGCCATTGGAACCGAAACCTAACCTCGTTTGAGATAGGCAACTGATGCCATATGGAATGAGAGAAACAGAAAGTAATTTAGAGAAGAAGGTTTTTATTCATATCCATCTTGTCAAACAATACCAACCTATATATACATAGAGGAATAACAAACTATTTAACAATAATATATTTGAACTTTAAATAATAGATAATAAATCTAATAATATTACTAAAGAAAAGGAAGAACCCCAACAACAAGATCAAGGCAGTTGAAGAATCTTATCAGTTGGTTCATCTAAATTAAGCAGAGAGTTAAAATATGTAAGGATAAAGAGACACCCCTTTTTCATCGTGTCTTTGGGTTGTTGGTCAAAGTTTACCAAGAGCCTCATACTATTATTGAAAATTCATTTTAGTCTTTCTCACATTAAAAATTATTAAAATTATAACACTATTATAAATTTTCATTAAATTATTGATAATTTAGACAAAGTGTATCATACCAAATTACAAGACCTAAGACGACCCATAAAGCATTTGATCACAATAAACTTTGTACACCTACTTAGGCATTGAGTATTTACATGAAAAAAATGGATTTCCTTAGAATATATAATTGCAACTCTTAAAAATGGAATCGGGTAACTTTTTTTTTTTTACATATAGAGACATTCATATATGTGGGGATAATAGATTTATTTTAAACATATGGATTTATTTTATAGGTATCCATTTTTATCCATTTGATTTGATTGACTTTTTCTTGAGTCGAATGATGAAAAATTATCATGTCTAATTCCTTCGAAAGATGGATCTAGAAAAGTTCATCTATATTTACCCATAACTTAACTCAACTAATAAAAAATCAACCATCCCCAAAAAAAAGGGGATCGTTAGGTTTTTTTTTTTTTATGAGTTGGGTCATGGCTAAATCAGTTAGGGAGAACGGATTGTATGAAACTGTGATTTCATGTCATCTTATCACTTTCCGATAGGAGAATGACAAATCAGATTTTTCCTCTTGCAAAAAAATTCAAATCCAACTAAAAATACTAAAAATCAGGAGGAAAAATCTGATTTGTCATTCTCTTATTGGAAAGGGATAAAGATGATGTGGAATCACAGTTTCATACAATCTTTTATCATCAATTAGGTATGAAATATGTTGTCCATATTATTAATAACTTAACAACAAATTGTAATGGTATTATGATTTGAATATTTTTTTAATGTACAATGACTAATCTGGAGTAATTTTTAATAGAGGGACTAGACAGGGGCAGGGCCCTCGGTCACCCTAAAATAAAAAACTTTTCATTTAGGTCCCTTTAAAATTTATAAAATTTTAAATTAGTAAAGTTAAAATTACACTTTGGCCCTTCAAAAATGATAAAAAATTGATTTAATACTTTAAAAATTAAAAAGATATAGGCTATTAAAATGATAAATTTGCATTTTTACTTTTGTAAAAATATACAATTAATTTCGGCCCCCTAAAAAAATTTTCTAGCTTTGCCCCTGAGACTAGATAAACCTTTTTTAAAAGAAATAAAATAAAGTTTACGTAGTAATATAGAGATTCTTGGTAGTTTTTTATCCATGTTATTTAATCTTAAATGTATAAAGAATTTACCGATCGAGTCTTAACTCGATTGGTATTGACATTGTTGCCAGTGTAAGAGGATACTGATTTGAGTGTGCTGAAGCGCATTATCCTCCTATTTAAGGGTTGGAGAGGGATTATGAGCAATTTTAGGCGTTGTATAAAAAATAATAGATATTATAAGAATCTATAATAAGATCAATGGGCGAAATGTGGGGATGGTAGCTTCATCCAAGCTTGGAAACCCTACATTCTCACAGGCACAGGCACAACTTAGAGCTAATTTTCAAACTCAATTTAAGCTATCCCAAGCTTAGGCCCTTACTCAATCTCAAGGGCTCTGGTATCTCATGCGCAATTCCTAGCAAAAGTTCAAGCACAAAAGCTAGCATTGGTAATTTAGGTTCATCTTTGCCATCCATGTCTACTTCTGGCAATGCAAGTTCAAAGAGGATCATTCAAAGGCCCCCATTCGCCGTCTAGGTGTTTCCATGGCAAACACAATGTTTCAAAAATTGCAATAGTCTTACGACAAATTTTTAAACCACTAAACCAAGAGTGAGAAAAAAAGATTAAATTTTTCATAGGCAAAAGTTGCTGAGTAAAAAATATTTATCACAACCTAGATGAATTTTGATGATGAAGATGACGAAGATGAAGATCAAAGAATTATCTAATGAATCTTAATTTATTCTGGGTTAATAATATTTATTTATAATTTTTTTGGACTTTTGGGATTTATATATATGTAATTTTTTTTGTTTATACTTTTTTTAAGTTTATACATACTCAATTAAAAAAATTTATATTTTTATTAAAAGAAAGACAAATGGCATGATCTGATTGGACACAAAATTTTTTAACACATCTGTTAGAAAAATGGACTAAAAATTACAACGGAATCATATTTTAGGTACCAAATTGAGACAAAAAAAATTAAGTATCAAAATAAGAAAACGAGTATACTTTAAGGGCTAAATTGTGAATTAAACCTATATAATTGGTCAAGTTGTGTTATTAATTTTGTATTATGAGTAGGTTGTAAATTTTATTTTTGAACTTTCATTTTGTTATTTGTAGTTTTTTTTTAATTTGAAATTTCACTTTTGAACAAATAATAGATAGTAAATTCATTAGGTTATTTTTTGTTATTTTTAAAATTTTACGCAATAAACTTTTTATCACATATGTAATATTATGTCAATAGATCATTTTAAAGGTCAAGTTACTTAGGCAAGCCTAAAGGTTCGTCTAAAATTTGAGAGGATTTAGACAAAAATATTACACTTAAAAAATGAACTTGAACAAAAAAATTAAGCTAGTCTAAAATATAAGTCGGGCTCATTCTTCAATATTAAAAAGTCATAGAAAAACAATGTCATTCTAGGTAACGAATTTTACTATTACTCTTTTTAAGTTAGGACTATAATTTCTGTTGGATTGTTGATACGCCCCTTAGCGCAATGAAAAAATATTTCAATGACCACAAGCCAGAGATTTATGTATGAGGAATAAACCTAGGTGGAGAAAAGATGAAAAATATAGCTTTAATGATTTGAAAGCAACATTGTTATGATGTTGATTCCTTAGCCCGTGTCTCAAACCACAGTCGCAACGGAAAAATCCCGGCATCTATGTAATCCACCCAAATGATAAACAATCATAAAAACGAAAATAGTTTTTTTTTTCCTGTTTGCTGCTAGTTAAAAGATAGTATTTTGGGTAAGAGCATGAAATTGAGATTCTTTTCTTGTTATAAATTCAGAACTGTTTTGGATAGTTATTAACCACTAAGAGGAATTTTAGGATATTGTCTTTAAAACGTGATTTTCTCCTTGGATATCAACTTAACTTAAATCCTAGCCTAATCCCCTTAATCGAATTTTATTAAATACGACATTTAATAAATCGGTAAAGGTAGATTTACAAATTAAAATAAGTGAAGCAGATTTTCACATTATTTTAATTTAATCATCTATATATATATATATATGCAAATCAAGTATTTACATATACAGTAATTAATTTTAATATTGTCAAATTAAATTAATTATTAGAACATTTCCACAATTAATATAACTTTTATGATATGTTAAATATAATCATAACTTTCATTACATTCTGATCGTCCTAACTAAAGGATGTGATCCTACAGGATTTTGTAACGTTGGCAATAAAATTAAAGCAATTCTAATGTTACAAGTAATGAGTAACATCTAACAATGCATCACTACTACTCAAGCTGCAGGAAGTCGTGGTTTTGTCTTTCATGTTTAGATTGAACATGTAACACCCCTAACCCGTACCCGTCACCGGAACAAGGTTTCAGAGCATTACCAGGACATTCAAAACGTTTTTCCATTAAACTACGTAAATTATTATTCATTTACCAAGATCATCCATAACATCCCTTAATCAGGCCCTCGAGGCCCAATACGAGTATTAGAATAAAATCGAGACTTAATCGGGACCTCTAAGAATTTTTCGCGAGATTGCAAAATTTTTCCAAGGTGCAGGGTTCACACGCCCGTGTGGCCCAAAGGACACGCCCGTGTGACCCTGGGACATGCCCGTGCTAGAGGCCATGTTCGACCCCGTGTAACTCTCTGACTTGCACACATGGCCATGCCACACGCCCGTGTGCTAGGCTGTGTGGTTAATTAATTCAATTCAAAATTAGGTACAGGTTTCACACGGCCAAGACATACGCCCGTGTTCTAGGCCGTGTGGCACACAAGGCTGAGACACACGCTGGTGTCTCTACCCGTGTGCTCAATTCTGAGCATTCTGTTTCTCAAAATTTAGGTGCAGGGGACACACGGCCTAACCACATACCCATGTTACTAGGCCGTATGTCACACAAGGTCTAGACACACGCCTGGTTATCTGCCCGTGTGGACAAAATGAAACCATTTCTAACTTTATTTCTCACCCAAATTTTCACCCAAGACCTGCACTTGGAACACACATCCAAAACCAACCAATTCAAGCATTCAAAGTGGGCAATGCTCATCATTCAACAAGGCATATCACTACATACATATGTGTTTATAAACTTACCTTGGAATAACTTAGGCATTAGTATCATTTGATCACATATACATAACATATCACATATGAGTATATCATCATAACCTACTTAATCATACCAAAATAAACCATTACTAGTCATTCCAATGGCTAGGTTACAAAATAACATTTCAAGCCACTATTGGCCAAGTTGCCCTATACATGCCATTATACAAAAACGATTTCTATTAAGTATACCCAAAATGACTAGTTGATAGTGTGACGATGCTCCAGTGATCTCCAACCCTCGCGAGCTTCCGAGCACTATAAAACAGGGAAAAATAAAACGGAGTAAGCATTACATGCTTAGTAAGTTCGTATAACGAAAATTAAACTTACCAATCCTGTTTATTAAATCTAAGCATACAATGCCTTGTTTCCATCCATTTGGCTAAATTACCTAATCACATACATTCAATCAAACATGTTAGTCACCAAAATATTTATATCAATCAAGTAACATAGATGAGCTCATCAAGAAACATTCTTTCAAGTCATTATCATATCATCTCAAGATTTCCATGCCATGTCAAGAGTTTTATGTTCGTTGAATCATTGAATTCCAATGGATGCTTAAGTAGTACACTCGAAGTGTACGATTCAATAATCCGTCAATTTCTTATTCAATGGTACCCATTAGGGCACTTAACCAAGAAACACTCTCTCGAGCCACATATCGTATAACAGGATTACCAGTTCAGGCTAAATCCTTTATATAATGTAAGCTCAAAGGAGCTCGATTAGGATTACCAGTCCAGGCTAAACCCTAATCATAACGTATGCTCAAGAGGTATTATATCGGGATTACCTATCCGGGATAAATCCTTTCTATAACAAGGTCAATGGGATTACTCATCTGAGCTAAATCTTGTCTGCAACAAATGCAGGACCTTATTAGTTTCGGGGAAGCGCATATAATCATTGGAATTCAACAATCAATCGGGGCTTAACCTTTTATCACCATTTCAAGCATTATGTCAAATTTTCCATCATAGTATACAAGTAAAGCACATCAATATAAATCACATTACATACAAACACAACATTCAATTAACATAATTACATGCCCGATTAAGTTACACGAACTTACCTCGACACTTATTCACGTAAAAAGTCTACTAATCTGAAACCTTTTCTTTTCCTCGATCTATCCTCGAGTTAGTGTTGTCCAGATCTATATAAATGAATTTAACCATCAATTTCACACATTTCATATTTAAATGGACTCAATGTACTTCCTAGGCAAAATTACCATTTTGCCCTTAACTTTTCCATAAATTTTGATTGTCCCTAGGCCCGGAAAATGAAACTTGTGCAAATTACTCTCTATTCCAAGCCTAACAAAAAGCCCAGTACAAATTTTCCAGAACATGTATTCATAAAATTTTAGAATTTTTCATCAAATTTTACAACTTTTCATTTTAGTCCCTAAATCATGTTTTTATCAAAAATCACTTTGTAAAAGTTGTTTATCTATTAATAATCTTTCATTTTCTACCATAAATTTCTAATTTCTAGCATATACACTCACGGACCATTTTCATATATTGATAACTTTTCAAATTAATCCCTCAAATAGAGAGATTAAGCTATCTCGGTTTCAAAAATACCAAAAATACTAAAACCGGGACAAGAGAACTTACCCAATTAGGCCTTAAAAGTTTCTTTTCTCTCACCTAGGGTTTCCATGTGTTTTAGGTTGAAGATGACAATAATAAGATGATATTTTCTTTTATCATCTTTTAATTAATTAAGTATTTTTTTATTTCCAATTTAGTCCTTGCCTTTTTTCTATATTTCCATGGATGAGTCATCAAGAAAGATCTCATACTTTTCTTACTGGTCTAATTACCATATAAGGACCTCTAGATTTGAATTCCTTAGCTATTTAATCCTTATAGCTACTAGAATTCAACTTTCACATTTTATACGATTTAGTCCTTCTCATAATTAAGCATTTAATTGATAAAATTTCCGTGTCAAAATTTTCACACGACATGCCATTATAATACGGGCCATATAATAAAATAAAAATAAATCTTATTTTCGGATCGGATTTATGGTCCGAAACCACTGTTCCGATTTCACTGAAAAATGGGCTGTTACAGAACACAGGTCATGGAATAATCACACTTATACAATCAAATCTCTTATTTCTTAATTCTCAAATAGACTAAGATAAACAAATAAGTATAATATCTCATATCAACTCATTTGAGTATGGCCATGCATATCTAGTCTTACTTGATCAAGAGGTCTGAGATATTTATCCTATTACGTAGGAGGAACAAATCCTATCTTTATCCCACTATATAGATTGTGGCACACCCAAGATCAGTCTTTATAGTATAACCATTTACGGAAGATGTTTGACTATGTCAAAACATACGACTCACAATGTTGTAATAGTGATGATCTCAAGTCTAAGAATCAACATGCAATTACCACTATAAGAAATGTTATGACTATTACATAATAATTCAAGAAACATTCTCATGGCAGGTCAGCCCAGTATATTATTTTCTAACATATACTTATGTGTTGATTTGATATCACATATCTATAGCACTTGTCATCAATCAGTCACATATTAGCCTCAATGTATTATTGTTGTACAAATCCATAATAGTACTTGACTAAAGACATTTAAGAATGATCATATCATTCTTTGGACATTATCATTATAGAGTTTATTTAAACACAGAAATAAATACCGAAAACAATAATGACAATGTCTTTATTAATAAATTAGGTAAAAATATGTTATTACAATCATCATATGATTGGTCTTTGAGCATACTCCCAACAATTTCAAAACTCGAAAAGTATAAGAATTAAAAATATCAAGATTTATAATAATGATTAAATCCACAATTTAAGCGTTCTACGTGACTAATAGTAGCATTTGAAATAATAGATTTAACTATTATCATTTAAGCACGTAATTTCATTTAAAAAGTACAAAAGAATAAAAACACTTGAATTAAGTACAAGGATTAAATCTACAATTTACACATAGTACAATAATTAATAGCAAATTTTTACTTATATAATTTTTTAAAAAATAGGTTTAATTTTTACACTATTACTATCAAGCTATTGATTAAGTTGATGTCACGAATAGACTTGTCCATTGGTCGGGCCATCCAGCCCGAAGGCCTGCTCGAAAAGTGAGAAGGTTTGGATAAAAATATAGGCCCAAAAAATGAGCTTGGAAAAAAAAAAGACCCGCTTTATAAACGAGCCAAGCCTCATATAAGATTTTTTTGGCTTGGACCTAACCTGACCCAACTCGAATTTGTGAAAAAACTACTGTTGGTTTTTTACTATTTTGCTATTGTTTTTCATTGTTTTGCTATCATTTCGGTATTATATTGCTACTATTTTATTGTTATTGTTTGAATATTGTATAATTCTTATTTTGTTATTAATTTTGCTACTATTTTAGAGGTATTTGCTTGTTAAGTTGCATTTATCTTAATGTTATTTAAGTATATTTTTTAATCTTTTTTTCCATTTGTTGTAAAACATTTATTTTAATGTTTTTGATGTATTATAATTTTTAATTTTATTTTATATAAAAAATAATATAAAAATTTTAATAAGGGTGGGTCGGGCTGGGCCGAATTTAGTTTTTAGCTTTTTATCTAGGCCGGCTTGGACAAATTTTAGGCCCGTTTTTCAAATCGGGTTTAAAAAACAGGCCTAAATTTTTTATTTGACCCGGCCTGACCCATGAACAACTCTAGTCACGAACTAATAAATACCAATTAAATTAGAAAAAAGATATTAAAATATTCTTAATAAAGTTAATAAATATTGTTACGAGAGTGCTTTTATTTTTTCTATAAATAAATCACTAATAAATGTAGAAAAAACCTTCAAATGATGAAACTTGAACTTAGGACATGTTTGATTGATTCTTTATAAAAAATTTGAGATAATATAAATTTTGGCCCCTGAACTCGGTAATTAGGTGGTGCCTGAACTGAACTAGGCAATTAAATTAGTTTTTATTCTTAAACTTGAAAAATATAAAAGTTTGATGATATGACACTTCGAAATTATGCCACATTATCACTTGAAAATTAAAAATATATAAATTTTCACAACATGGTACAATCTTAAAGTGTCAGATATAGTGTTCTAATAACCGGAACAGTGGTTGAACATGTTAGACCACTGGTTCCTAATTTAATCGATTTAATCAGTTCAATTGCTAAACCTACAATAATTAAATAAATAATTAAAATTCATAAAACTAAAAAAATGTTAGACTTGTTTAACTATTGGTTTTTGGTTTGAGTTTTCGAATTTTACTAGTTTTGAGCAATTTTCAATTTAATCGGCTCAACCCTGTATTTGGAACAGTATATAGATGGTTCTTAGTCCAATCGGTCTGACTGACCAATCTAGTCATGTTCGAAGAATATTGGTCATATTATCAAATTTTAATAAAATTCAAGTTCAGGGCTTAAAATAAATTTAGATGCCAAGTTCAAGTACCAAAGTTAATAAAAAAAAAAGGAGGTAAATATGCCAAAGTGAATCTAATTACCAAGGTTAGGGGCCAAAAATTATATTATCCCTATTTTTATTTTTTATTTTTTTGTAAAATGTAAGAATTTTATTTATTTTTGAAGATAAAAGAAATTATTTTAATTAATTGAAACATGGTCACTGTCAGTATGTTTGCTCTAATAATTCCCACCTCATCACCTTACAAATCTTATATATACATACACGTATGTATATACATATTGTAAGTAACCATGGTTCTCTCTTTGACCTTGAGCCGCCTGATGTTGATAAACTGTCTCGTAAAATTTTAGACGGTGAACTCTCTCTTTCTCTGCAACCTATGAAAAAGAATACAGAAAGAAGAGAAATTAAAAACAGTAGTTTATTAATTTCTCTGTATTGATTCAACTCATCTGGTTTTCCGATTGATACCCCACTTTCATTCCTTGTTTCTTCTTCGATTTACTCATAAACTAACTTAGTCCCCAAAGATTAATACTTTATTTTTGTACCCATCACCTAAAGTTTCCATCTTTCCCAAAAGGAATTTGTACCCATAGCTGATCAAATTTGATAACTTTGTTATACCCTTTTTTTATGGAATCAGATAGTATTGATTGTATGGCATTATCGGATGTGATGGATGATGATGAGATCCATCATCATCAGTTATCTTCTTCATTGTCAAAGACCCACAGCAACAATGGGAACAGCAACAACAGTACTTTGTCATCAGCTGTTCATCCAAGCACTACTAGTGTCCATGAACTCCTTGAATGCCCTGTTTGTACCAATTCTATGTACCCTCCTATTCATCAGGTTAGTCTTTTTAATTCCATTTCCCTTGATGGGTTCTTCTTTTTCTAGATTAAGAACATCTTTTTGAATGCTTTTGGAGTGCTTGAATGGTTCAAATCTGTTTCTTTTTCTTGGATTTTTTTCAGTCAAATTTATAGGCTTATTCTTATGTGTTGGATTTGTGCTCTTTTAGGGCTAGAATTAGGACTACAGATGGGATTAGGTTGCCTTTATATAATTGACTTTTTTGGGGGGTGTTATGTGAAGACCAATACACATATGCGTGGTTGAATTCTGTGTTTGTTTTAACGTATCAAAGAAGAAGAAGATGGTCTAATTATTGTAAATGTCGAAAATGAAACCTTTTTTTTTTTTTTTTCAGTTTAGTCCAGTTGGTGTTGCCTATAGCATTAACCTATACTCATTAGAATGTCTTTTTATTATATTTGACAAAGGTTTCCAATGCTGATTCAGCCTTTCAGCTCAGGCGCAGGAAATTTGTAAACAAAGGTGATATGTTGTAGCTGTTTGTGCTGGGAAAGGTTTTAGAAAAAGTGTGGCTAAGATGGCAAATTGAAAGGAAACTATTATCTTCTCATTCATATGTAACAATCCATGATAGTTCACTTGGATATGTTTATAAATTTGCATGATTTCACAATAAAAGCATAGAATAGTGGCTTCATCTAGAGTATAAAACAATGCTGGTAAGATTGTGTTTATAGCCATAGCAATTGCAGATTGCCTTGGGGGCCTGTTATTTCTTTTCATCCTCCTCGAATGGATGTATTTACTACCGTAAAAAACTTAACTGAGATGTTGTATCATTTTTTATGGTATGACCAAAGTATCCTTCATGTCCGTTTTACAGTTCGTGAAGACTAATCCTTTCAGGGTTCTTGGCTGCCCCTCCCAACAATGTTGTTTTTAATATTTGAACCTAAGTTCTCTTCTTGGGAGCATGGAGAAAACCAAAAAATATTTTTAGGGGGGAAATTAAGTTATATATTTTTTATGAGAGATAAAATACAATTTCACTCTTGTATTGGATGGTTTTCAAAAGGACTAAATTGAAATTCTAGCACTTGGGGGGTGCAAACTATAATTTTACCATATATTAACTTAGGATTTTATAAATTTTGGGGGATTAAAGCAGCAATTTTCCATTTTAGGGGGGGCCAAGGTTCCTACCTGCACTCTCCTCCCTTTGCCCTTGATTGGGAGTATAATGTGCCTTATCACTACACCCAACAACTCAGTTGTTGGTGAGATGGAGTATCATTTGAGTTTAAGTGAAATCTATGAATATTTATTTCTTCTTTTTCCTTCTTATGGGTGCATTTACATATCATTAGCCTGCATGGGATAGGTAGTTGGTTAAATAAGCAGCTGAGTATACCAATGATGCTTAAGGATCACGACAGCCTTTTCTTTTTCCCCCTTTTACGGGTTGGGTGCAGGAACTCTGGCATGTGTAGATTATGTTTATGCCCAAGTACATCTCTCTGTTGTATATGCTGATAAACCATATTTGTATGATTCACTCTGAAAGTGCCCCAAAAGTTGTGTTGGTTGCTCTAATTGCAAATGTCAAACGCCATATCCTGTTTTCTGAACCATTGGTTTTTTGGCACATTAGAGTTTTTCAATGCCTTTGAATGCTAGTCTTATGATAAGTGTTCTATAATTTGCTTTCACAGTGCCATAATGGGCATACTCTCTGTTCAACTTGTAAAACGAGGGTACACAATCGATGCCCCACTTGTAGACAAGAGCTCGGTGATATTAGGTGTCTAGCACTAGAGAAGGTGGCTGAATCACTTGAATTACCTTGCAAATATTTGTCACTTGGATGCCCTGAGATCTTTCCCTACTATAGTAAACTCAAGCATGAGGCTCTATGCAACTTCAGGCCGTATAGCTGCCCATATGCTGGATCGGAATGTGCTGTTGTTGGTGATATTCCATTCCTTGTTACACATTTAAGGGATGACCACAAGGTGGACATGCATTCTGGATGCACGTTTAACCATCGATATGTGAAGTCTAATCCTCAAGAAGTAGAAAATGCAACATGGATGCTAACTGTAAGTACACTCAATCTTAGGCGGTAAAAGTACCATGGAGGCTCTTATATTAGGAGTGAGATTGCATTTTGCCCTCTCTACTAAAATATGGGCAAATTAGTTTCTATAAGTTAGATAAAAAAGTAATTTGGTCTTTTCTGTTTAAAAATTTATCCCTTTATACTATTAAAAATTGGTGTGGCTAACAAAATAACTCAACAAAGACACATGGTGTGCCATGTATACCTTATGCTGATGTACTAGGGCCAATTTTTAACAGTAAAAATAGATGAAATTTTAACAGAATGACCATCTTGCTCTTTGATCTAACATACAAAGACTAATTTGTCTATTTTTTGAGTAAAGAGACCGAAATGCAATCCAACTTTTAGTATAGAGCCTTCTATGATACTTTTACTATTAGTAGGCATCTTTATTCTGATTAAGAATTGAACTTATTGGATGATTAATGATAATAAAAAGGGATAAATATCAAATTTATATATGAATTTTGATCTGATGTGCAATTTGATACATGAATTTTAATTTGGTGCAATTATACATATGAAACTTGAATTGTGGTTAGTATGTATACGTAAAATTTTGATTTTGATTCAGTTATACACATTTAAAGGAATGAATACATATATTTATTTTCATATTGGATTAATATAATTGTTTGTATATGCAATATATCAAAGCAAAATAGTGCTAATTTGATAATGTTGTGAATGATTTTGTGAAAATTGAATCAAATCAAATTATTATGTATAAAATCGCACAAAAATCAAAGTTCATGTATGACATTACATATTAGATCAAAGTTCATGTATAGTTTTAATATTCAACCCTAATAAAAAAAGGTCTTTTCGATAATTTAATACTTTCCCATATATGAACATTGTCTTGACTTATGTGACTGAGTTGAGCTGTCTATATTGTGTATTTGAAAAAGTTACCGGTTTTATACGTGGTAGCCATACCTTTCATTGGATCAGTTTGTTGTTCTAGTCTCTTAATAAAATGTGTTAGATATATAGATATGTGACAACGTAACCCTTGCTAATCTGCTTTAATGTTGATGCTGATTAATAAGCTGTTGATGTATGATAGTTGCTGGTAAAAGTACCACGGAGGTCCTTGTATTAACAATAGGATTGCATTTTGCCCCTCTACTAAAAAAAATGAGTAAATTAGTTTCTCTACGTTAAATCAAAAAGCAAACTAGTCCTTTTGTTAAAATTTTTATCTATTTCTACTATTAAAAACTAGTCTCTATATGTCATCATGAAGTACACATGGCATGCTATGTGAAACTGTCCGGTTAGTTCATCAACTATTTCAGTTTTTAATAAAAGAAATGGATGAAATTTTCAACTAAAATGACTAGTTTGCTCATTGATTTAATGTATAGGGACTAATTTATTTATTTTTTAAGTAAAGGGAACAAAATGCAATCTGACTCTTAATACAGGAGCCTCTATGATACTTTCGTTGCCTGTTATTTGAACTTTCGGCCCTGACTTCCCACAGTTTAGTTCAATCTTCTTAGATTTTCTTTAATGCTAAATGGTTCGAATCTTTTGTCATATATGTTTAGGTATTTCATTGTTTTGGTCAATACTTCTGTCTCCATTTTGAGGCCTTTCAGCTCGGAGTGGCTCCTGTTTACATGGCATTCCTTCGTTTCATGGGCGATGAGATTGAAGCTCGCAACTACAGTTATAGCCTAGAAGTTGGAGGGAATGGTAGGAAACTCACTTGGGAAGGCACCCCGAGAAGCATAAGAGATAGCCACCGAAAGGTTCGGGATAGCCACGATGGCCTTATTATACAGCGTAACATGGCGCTTTTCTTCTCTGGAGGGGATAGAAAAGAGTTGAAACTACGAGTAACGGGGCGGATATGGAAAGAACAACAAAACCCCGAAGGTGGTGCCTGTATACCCAACCTTTGTAGTTAAAAATGTCACCCCCATAATATTGTTTGCTGCATATTCCTGTAATACTAATAGCAACCTGCCATTGATGTTGAGGATTTTTGAACTGTGCATGCACATTGAAGCCTTAAGCCTTTTCTCCATTATTAGCAATAAGCTTTTTAGCTGTAAAAGTATCATGAAATTACTATACTAGAAGTCAGATTGTAATTTAGTTATTATACTAAAAAAAATAGACAAATTAATCTATATATGTTAAATCAAAGAACAAACGAGTATTTTTGGTAAAAAGTTTATTCATTTTTACTATTAAAATTGGTCTTTGTACGTACTAGGAGAGATACACGTGGCATGTCTTGTAGCACTATCAAATTATTTTGTCAATCATGTCAATTTTTAACCTGAAATTTTTAGAAGAAAGGGTCAATATGCTCTTTGATTTAACGTATATGGATTAATTTGTTCATTTTTTTAGATAAAAGAGATGAAATGCAATATAACCTTCAGTACAGAAATTTCCATGATAATTTAAGGCTGTTTAGCTTTGCTTATGGTTGAAAAACGAAGTTGTATATATATAGTCAGCATTATGCTGTAAATGATGCATTCCCATGTTTGGTTTTCTTGAAAACTAAGCCGCTGATTTATCAGCTAAATTGTGTGTAGTAGCCTGTAGGGTTTTTTTCCTTTGTATCTTACTATATTTGTAATTTGGTCAGCAGCCACTTGAGGAAACGATCATCTGATTACCCTTGATTCTTGATGTTTTGGTTGATCCAGAAAATGTAACATGAGAAAAAAAAGGTCAAATTCTACATTTAACACCTCTACGATGCGAAACTTGTGGATTAGTACCTTTACATCAATTTAATACGGAGGAATTGTACATAATAGAAACAACATTTTGGCTTCTAAAAGAAATTGCCAAACATCATATATCAGATTCAACTTACTTGATGAAAAATGCTACGTTTATATTTGTTCCATAATCAGATTTAACTTGATGAATATTTGTTTTGTTAAATATGACTCCTATTTGCAGTTAAATTTGAGAAATAATTTTTTAGTTAAACTCTGTTTATTTGTTTTTATTTCTATTTTTTGTACTCTTTATTCTTTTGTCATTATAATAAAATTATCTTTGCCTATGATTTTATATCCTCTTTGGAGGGGTTTTTCCACGTTAAATTTGTATGTTCAATTTCTCAATTTTTCTACTATTTTTTCTTGTTCGTTGCTTAATCGAGTCAATCCTAACAATTTTCATGAGAAAAATTGTTTTGTTTCTCTTATTTGTGCTTCGACATAAAGTAAAACCCGAACTTTACTTTTTATTTTTTGGCATGTGCCGTACATGTGCTGGTAATTTTTTTTAAGAAGCCAGAATGTCTTTTGGTAAAATAAACAATAAAAAAATTCTTGAAAAAATCAATTCAAAACAAGAATCATGGCCTAAAATTAAGAAGCCTTTGTGGTAAAAGTGCCATAAGAAATAGAGAATTACATGAAAGTAGAGAAGAATAAGCCATTGTCTGCTTTCATAACCACCTTGCTAGGCCATTTGAGGTCCCATCATATGGAAGCAGAAGAATGTGGAGGCATGTACAACATAACAAACAACTATGAACCACCATTCACTATTAGATACTCTGTACTTATCGTATGTGTGACCCAGCAATCTCATCAAGACGACAATCCATGATTTGGGATAGTTTTTTGAGAAATGCAGCTTCACTTGTGTTGGGAAGCACACTTTCCTCCGCCTCTTGTACGATTTCCTCAATCACCGATTCCTCGTTCAAGTTCTCTCTGCACATTATACTTCCAATGGCATAAGGAGTGAGCCCTCTCGCTGCACCCTTTTTGAGAAGCATGGTGGAGATGCGGAGGGTACGTGCACATTTAGACGGTATGTCCCACCCAAGGTATTTCAAAAGTGCAATATCTTTTTCAGCATCGAGGGATTTTATGTAGTTGAGTGTCTCAGACGAGTACAATTGACGAGCTTGAGGCCAATACAGCCAGTCAAAAGTGCAATCTTCAAACTATAGAAACAGAATAAACAAATAGTTATTAGTACATTGCAAAAGACCACAAAATATATAGAACTTGAACTTTGCAATGCTGTGAAAGAAAAATAACTTGTAATGACACTCATAAGGACTCCAAAAACCGAGAACGAATTAGACAGGCAGCAGCACCACTCAGCTTGTTAGCCAACAAAATATAAAATTAGCATAATTAGTGAATCAAGACAACTTTAACTAATACAAGTTCAATAACCATCTAACCGTAAATCTATTATGCGGCTCAAGTTTAAATGCATGAAGTTGAATTAAGACATATTAGTATACGGTAACTTACACTTTCAGGCAAGCAATAGCCGTGATCAATTGGAATCAGCAATGTTTGCCCATCTTTATCTTTGCTCAATAAAATGTTTCCGGCATGTCTATCTGCATTAGCCAATCGTATATCCAACACCGAGATTTTATGTACTTGCTCGACCGGGAAAGACCCAGGACCCATATCCTCACAACTTCCACGGTTCTCCACAAACATCTGCAATGACCCGGTCTTGGCTTTTGGTGAACCATCAGGATTGTTAAACCCATTATGCAAACACTTGACCAAAGTAGTAGGAGGGACCCCAGCAAAACCCTTCCGATCGCCATATATTGTGCATCGTGGATGATCCAAAATATAAGCTGCAACTTCCCTAAACGCTCCTTCTCCAACTCTTGTACCTTTTTTCAACCCTTCACCATCTGATGAGATTGGTAGTTTTCTAGGGTTGTTAATAGCTAAAGGCTCCTCATCAATAGGCTTAAAAACAGAAACAAACTTTTGACCCGATGAATCCTGCATGAAATAAGCTCCCCCAGTACCTTCCATAGACCTGATTGGATTTTTCTTGCTACATAATCCATCAAATGTGGACTTAATCATTTTGACAATCACTGAAGACAATTGAACTTTGGGATTAACAATAACAGGCTCCAATATAAAATCCCTCTCGAGAGGTTTTCTTGGTACAAACTTTCTATCAGCTTCATATTGTACTCCACCGTTTGTCTCACCAACATCATTATCTCGCTTACCTTTCGATTTTGGTGCCATGATAGACAACTCGAAATTCTTGGCAACAGGCTTAGCCCTAACTTTGGCAGATTTCCGGACCAACAAATGCAATACAGCATCATTATGCTTACATATATCATCAATAAGCCTTTGATCCTCTAATCTCTCCCCATCAAAAACAACTTCCTGCTCATCGAGATCAGTAAACACTTTCTCTCTCTTAGCAATCTGCCGTTTCACATAACCAACATCACATCCTCGTCCTCTTCGAACATGAATTGTAAATTCTTTCCCGGACGAAGTCTTAACATTAATGACCTGAAGATCGGAAAGCTTAAGAACCAAATGTAGAACATTCCCATCGTTGACTCCATAGTCACGAACAAGGGAATTGCTCCTTGCCAATTCCCGGCCTCCACAAACCAACTTTTGATTCTTTACAACAAAACCTTTACAGGTTTGAATCCGAAGTTTCAAGGATTCAATAGAATCCGATTCCAGAATCCGCATCGGAATCATCGATCCAGAAAAAGCCAAATACACACAAATCGATTCACTTTCGCAATGACCCGATCCAGGACTTATATGACTGGGAGCAGTCAAAGGTTCATTTCGCACAGGAACGACAGCAAGACCAGCCGACGACATTTTTGACAGTGAACTGTCGAAGAACGATAGAGTTCTCAACACTCTAAAACGAGAATACTAAAAACAAATGCTTAAACTAATGTACAAATTCACAATAATTCCCCATTTCGTTTAGCAATCTAAAATACTATAATTACCCCCCAAAAAAAGAGAAAATTCCCCAATCCAGGCTCAAGGAAATAAACCCCAAGCCCGAGAAAACGAAACCCGAAGTGCCAAAAACGAAAATTTCGAATCACCAAGCTCAATTCATCTTCTTGTGTGAGATTAGGGTTTAGAGATTGAATGTACGGAAACTATGAAAATGTAGAAAAAGGGGAAAAATGAAAAAGAAAAACAGAAAATTATATAACGAAAGATGGATTCTTACCAGTGTAAGGAAGAACCGAAGAGAGGAGGAAGCAACGAAGTGAAGCTTTTAAAATCAACAGTCAAAATTTCTTATTTTAGAAGCCGATGATTATGGTGGAATTTGTTTAACCTTTATAGGTAACGCGCAAATATGTTATAGTTGAATTGACTTTTCACTATTTTTTTTTTTTTTTGGGTAAATTCACCAACAATCACTCAACTTTAGTGTAGTTGACAAAACAGTCACTTATGTTTCATTTCAGTCACTTAGGTTTTATTTCAGTTACTCAACTTTCAAAAAATAACAAAATGGTCACCACTAACCATTTTCCGTTACGTCTGTAACGGCTCTATCCTTTTCTGTTATTCACTAAATAGCAAAAGCCATTTTTCACCCTTCTTCCATCCCCCTCCCTCTTCCCTACCATCCCTCCCCCTATATTTATTCATCTCCCACATTTATGACACAAAATCTTCACAAAATTACAGCTGCAAGGCAAAATAATAGGGTTTATCAACTGATTTGGTAGAATGTAAATATTCCCAAGATAAGACCCGAGACATTACTGAAAAACCAGTTTCAAGAACTAGGGAAAAAACAGATTATTATGTTTAAGATTATCATCAAACAAGTATTGCTGGGAATAATTAGAATTTACGTGTGGGAGCTGCCACCAAAATCTTCAACTAAGTAAACGTTTGGCTGCCGCGAAAACTAATAAAGATTTTTTAATAAAATTGAAGCAAAACAGAGCCTTAAAAATAGCTTCTTGGAAGCACAAAGAGAAGTCCAAAACAAGGATTAAACAGAAAGAGAAAATGTGAAATAAATACTTAAAAACTAATGGAAAAAATAGGATAAAAGAGCTCACCATATTTTCTTTGAGTTCAAGTGCCCAAATTTAAACTTTGTGTTAGTTGCATATTCAAGCTTACAATCTCCGACAAGAACAGCAAAGGATTAAGGAGAACATAAAAGAAAATTGCTTGTCTTGTTTTTTTCTTCAGCTCCAATGGAGAAGCAGTAATTGTTCTTTATTTAATTCAATACCTAAAAAAATTACTTTTCTTGAATTAAATATAAAAAAGAATAGCAAAGGATTATTGAGCTCCAATGGAGAAGCAGCAATTGTTTTGCTGTCCAATTGCTCTATCAATTCCTCTGGCTCTAATAGATTGGTGCTTCTACCAACTTTCTTCCCTGCAAAAATGTAAAGGGGTTTGTGATAGGGGAGGAATGGTGGGGAAGAGGGAGGGAGATGGGAGAGGGATGGAAAATGGCTTTTTCTGTTAAGTGAATAACGGATAAGTATAGCTCCATTACAAACTTAACGGAAAATGGTTAGTGGTGACCATTTTGTTATTTTTTGAAAGTTAAGTGACTGAATTGAAACCTAAGTGACTGAAATGAAACCTAAGTGACTGTTTTGTCAGTTACCCTAAAGTTGAGTGACTGTTGGTGTAATTTACCCTCTTTTTTTTTACATAAAAACAAATTTAATCTTTAATCTTTATAGTATTTTATTGTCCTTATTCAACAAAAATATTAAATAAAACATTAATTTTTTAATGATATTGGTGTTTATGCCAACCTGACACTATTTTTTTACACATCACATCAACAAATACAAATAAGGGTAAGGCCTCTATTTATAGTTGAACTCTTCCTAAAATCAATAGTACAAATTAAGTTATGTTGCAGGCCAATTTCGGCCTACTATTACAAAAGCCCATTTAAATTAAACCAACCTAACCCTTTTACAACCAGACCCAAAAACCCACCAGACCCATATACCACTAAACCCGATTGACCCACTAATGACTAAACCTAACCCACTAAAAACCCATCAGACCCCATACAACAAAACCCAACTAACCTGAACTAACCCAACAGAGGCCCAAACCCATACATCAGCAAACCCTAACCCTAACCCGAACACCTTAGCGACCCACTTGCCCTCGACCCACTTGCTTCCGCCACGGTCACGCGTCATACTACCAACTCTCACCACCATCAAGACTGCCATACCCCGCAAGCAAGAAAGAAGACAAGACAGATATAATAGAAAATAGGTGTCAAAGGGTTATAAAAACCCAAATCAAAAACTGTAAAAGGGCTTCTTCTTCGACAGTTTCAAAGAAAACACAAACTAAGAAAATTTCAATCTCAGAATAGCAGTCTAATCAATATTCAAACACAAGCATAGTATTCAAGCAACCAAACATCGATCTCAATACCAAAGGTGATTTATTTTATTCCGATTTTTAAAATCCATTTTTTGCTATAAACATAAATATTTAACAGATATATATTTTAAAAAATAATATAGAAATAAAATAAAATAAAAAACAAAACTTTTACATTCCGCTCCGCCACTATCACGCATTAGTGGTTTGCGCACAACAGACGGTCCGCGATTGGTGATGATGACCCCGCCGAAAAAATCACCCCTACTTCTCTCTCTTTTTCTCTCTTCTTCTCTCTCTTTTTTTTTCTTTCTCCCCCTCTCAAATGAATTTTTTCAGAAATTTTTGTCTTTTATAGGGGACCAAAATACACCGTTTTGGTCCCCCCCTTTAAATAAAAACGACGTCGTTTTGGACAGGGTCGGATAGATCCGACCCGACCCGCTATAGGATCTGCGTGTTTTTATAGCAGAAGGGCTATTTGCGCAATCGGCCCTTCCGCATTTTCATATTTTGCAATTAAGTTATTTTTATTTTCAATTTAACCCACAATATGTTGCGCTTTGTGATTTGGTCCTCTGCTATGCGCTGCGTTTTGAGGGGAGGGTAATATTGCTATTTTGGTCCTTTCACGTTCCTCGCGCGTCCTAATAAATCCTTCCCTGTTTTTTTTTTTAAAAAATTTCTCCCTGAAACTTCATTCTATGTTCGATTTAGTCCCTTATGCGTTAGTATACTTTTATTTTTCATATTATTTGGTTATTATTTTCTGTTATTTATTATTATTAGTTATAATCTATATAGTTATTTTATTTATTTATTACCTGTACAGTATAGTATCTTTTATGTATGTATATGTACTTAGTATATTTAGGTATTATATTATATATATATTTTTATATGTTATATATACTTTTAACATTATATTTTGTATGTATCATATATATTTTTAATGTTGTATTATTATGTTTTAATATTATATTATGTATATATTTTCATATTAGATTATGTACGTATATTTTCTAATACTTTTCGTATATATTATCATGTATATATTTTGATATTATTAGTTATATATTTTTATATACCATTTTGTGTATATACTTTAGTATCATAGTTATATATTTTTTACTATCTTACATATATATATTTTCATGCATATATTTTCTTTTACATATCGTATACACACACCTTTAATATATCATAGATATATGTTTATACCCTATTAGTTAGTTTTATATACTAATCCATATGTATATTTCTCATGCTAATTCATAAACTTTTTATATATATAATCCTACTATTGTTATTAATACTATTATATATTTTATTATATATGTGTACATGTATATATAGTAATTTTCATTATTTCATTTCAATATTTTGTATTATTTGTTTCATTCTCTTTTGTAATATTATTATACATATCGATGTATATATTCCTTATGTGTATACATTTTTCAATACTTATTTTATATAAATATTATATATATATATATTTTAACTTTACAAATTATGTTTTTACTATCTTAAGTATTATTTCAAATAATATATATAGTATATCTCTAGCATTATCACTATCTATATATATGTGTTTTATGTAACTTACTCTAAATGTCATTTTTTACATATGTATATTCATTGTGTTCTCGTATTTGATACTACAATTACATTTAATCTTGCATGCATAGTTAGTGCTTGTTAATATTATTGTCATGTTCATTATTTGCTTTTATGTATTTCTGTCTTTTATTTTTATTTCATATCCATTTGCTTTACATCTAAAACGAAAATCTTTTTTAATTTATTTCAATAAACAAGGCAACATACCGATTTAACATTAAGTCGTCAATTTTGTCGCTATGTTGGGTGAATATCAACTGACTCGTGTTAAAATGGTATGTCCTTCTCAAAAGATTTTGATCGGATCACGATTCAATGTTATTTTGAACTTGCAATTTTGAAAATTAAGACCACACTTGTTTATAAGATACCAATTTTGGGCGTCGCGAGGGTGCTAACACCTTCCTCATGCGTAACCGACTCTCGAACCCCCATTTTCTCTGAATTCTGACGTAGACCTAAACCCGGCCTTCGTTTTTGTTCAAGAATCAATTTTCTTTTCAAAAGACGATTTATTAGGTGTCCGATCATACCTAAGAAAAAAAGATCGGTGGCGACTCCCTCTTTATTTTAAAATCAAACTTCAGTTTTCAAGTTTTTACTAAGTCACCACAATTAGCGACCGAAAGCAAATTTTTACGTCGCTACAAGTTATATCAACAGTCGAGATTAAAACTTATCTACAATTGAGAGTTTTAAGAGATTTAAACTCTATGCAATTTATTCTTTTAGGATTTACACTATTTACCCTAGCAACTCTAGTTTTACTAAGATGTTTCTTTGAGCCATCAAGATTTCGAGTGAATGGACTTCTTCATGGATTTTATGAGTCAAGTCAATTCAAGCGAGTCAAATGAGCCCGATATTTCATACGTTGACCTCCATGATACATTTTGTACTAAATGATCACGAGCTTTAATTCGCGACATGTGACATTAGGCTGAGGTTATTGACATACTTGACCGATTCTTAGCCCAACTAATTCTAGCAATTAATCCGATTTGATTTTATAACTGTCAAAACAATGAACATTTGAAATTTTATTTTATTTTCGATTTAATTTAGTTGGTTTTTTTTAATGGATTTCAATTTAAGATGAAAATTGAGCTATTCTTGTTAGGCGATGGATTTTAATATTTTTGAGTTCTTGTAAGATAAAGTAGGGGCTGCATGTGTCATTAAGTTTTGAAAACTTAATAAAAATTGCAAGCATCTAATTAAAATTTTCAGAATTTTTGAGGGGTTTAATGAGAATTTTTTTAATTTTTAGGGTTTAATTAAAATTTTCAAAAGAAAATTGAGAGAATTAATGAAAATTTCTAAAACTTCTAGAGCTTTAATTAAATTTTTAAAACTTTTGTAGGTTTAAGTAAAATTCTAAAAAATTTAAGGGTCTAATTAAATTTTTTCAAAATTTTGAAAGGTTTAATGAAATTCTTTTTAAAATTTGTAAGGCCCCTCTATCTTCAAGTATTAGATCTTTTCATGAGTTAGGTTACCCACCCAGGCCCGAAGGCTCGCCCGAAATTTGGGAGGGTTTGAATAAAAATATTAAACTTAAAAAATGGAGTTGGATAAAAAAAAAATAGGTCCATTTAAAATATGAGTTAGGCCTGGACTTAAACATTCAAGGCTCGAGCCCAACTCGCCCATTTTTTATTTTATAGTACTTTGTATTATGTTTTTTTATATATTATGTAATTTGGAACGCATTAAAAAAATAAACATATACTAAATATATAATACTACTCTAATGTAAGCATTAAAATAATGTTAAGATGACTATATAAAAAATTTCAATAAATAAAAAATGTATAAAATTATTAAATATTAAAATAATATAAAATAATTATTTTTTAAAAAATAAAAATAATATGAGCTAACCTAAAATGGGATTGGGTTAATCTTTTTATAAATATGGGTCAGTTTGAACAAAATTTTAAACCACATTTCGAGTCAAGTCAAGCTTGGACAAATATAAAGTATATTAATATCATACTTAAGCCCGACCCAAATTCGACCCGACCCATAAGTACCTTTATGGAGTATATTTTGCCACGAAGACAAAGGTACGCTAGGGCGCTAAAGCTTGTGTATTGAGATTTTTTTTATTTATTTTATGTTTAAGTCAATTCAAAAGCATTATAATAAAGAAAGTAAAGGAAAAATATGAGAGGAACACACTTTTTTTCAGAATTAAATTAGACTAGTCAGAATATCGATTCAGAATAAGAAAGTAGATTAGTTGACTTGTGAATCAACTGAATCGATCAAGTCGGTTGATTGAACTAATTTTCTCTTATTTTAATAATTTATTCAATCGAATTAATTAAATAGAAAATTGATAATCTGATCCGTTCGATAAACTTGATTCTAAAACCTTTAGAGGAAGGAGGGAGGTCTACTTTGAGGCTTGTCACTTTGGTCCAAAGTAGTTTCTTATTTATTCTCGGTTTTCATGTATCCTGACATTCTAGACTAACTTTGTACTATGATGGCTGAATTCATTGATGATCAACGACTAACATCTTAATACACAATTATTATTTAATTAAATATTTAACAAAAATAACTAATCCAATCTTAGTTCAGTTGAGAAATAAAAAATAAAAACACATTTTTATAAAGTAGCAAACATTATCTTTTTATATTTTAGAGTAAACTATACCTAATGTCGTTAACTTATTAGTGAATTTCCGTTCAACTTAAAAAAGTTACAAAATTATCACTTAATTATTCAAAAGTTTTTATTTAAGTCACTGAACTATTTAGAAAGTTTTATTTAAGTCATTGGACTCTTAAATGATAACTTTAGAATAGTTTAGTAACTATTTTAGAACATTTTGAGATTGAATGATCAAAATGTAAATTTATTAATAGTTTAATAATTTTAGATATAATTTACCCTATATCTTATGTAAAATTTATAAAAATATACTTGATGAAATTTGAGCTTTTGGCACCATAATTTTCAATATCTTTAACTTCACTATTTTAACCAAATTATTTTTTTATCAATTTTTTTTATAAAATATTTATTATATAATTATATTTTCCATTTAATATAACATAATTAGTTTTTGTAGTCTGTTGGTAAGTATTTCATCCTACATATATAATAATAATAATAATAATAATAATAAACCATTAATCAAAGGTGGCAACTGCCAACCCAAGTCAAATGATTGAAAATTAAAGTTTGAGCTTCATGGAAGCTGTTGGCCAAACCTTTACTGAAAATATTTTCCCCCTATTTGACAAGATGACCATTTTCCTAGTTTTCCATTTCCTAGTTTTGAGTTTTTTTTATTTGCATAATCTAATTATTCTAAGTTTTGGGTTTCAATTGTTTGAAGTTTAAATCATTTTTAAACTTAAATTAATTTAAACTTATATAAATTGAAATTAAAGTTGAATGTTATTGAATAATTAACTTTTTATAATCAAGTCGGATTAAATTTAACTTGAATTAAAATAGATTTTCAGTCATAATCCACAGGTTTAGTTCGTGGGTTGCCCATACTTCCTTTCTTAAATTTAATTATGAAATTTATCTCACTACAGTGAAAATTGTGAAATTACTCCAATTACTTTAATTTATTAGGTTTTTATCTTCGTATTTAAAGTTTCACTTTTCATCTAGGACTTGAACCGATTCAATCAATGCGACTTCGTCCCATCAGTCGAAAAGGAAGTAATATGGTAAGAAGGGGGCGCTTGGAAGGAAGAGGAAGAATAAATTTATAATATTCGGTACTTATCAAATCACCGATATAGAAATCAATGTCTTAATAATTTACATGCATAGAATTAGCAGAAATTAGGAGTTCATCAATCTATATACAATAAATTAGCAAAAACCAGTAGTTGAAATTAATATGTTTACAAACAACTAGACAAATTTCTTAGTTTTCTCAAGTAGGGATGGCAAAAGAATTTAGAAATGACGAGTTTTGTTCCAGCTCAAATCGATTGGGTCATTTTCCTAAAAATTAGATTTTGGGATGAGTTAGGTCGAGTTTAATTCTTCAATTAATCAGGTATGGTCAGGCTTAGGAAAAACCCGCCCTACCTCAAAATAATTACCAAAATGCTCTTATATACATATATAATATTAGTTTTAAATATATGATAATAAGATCTATATTAACATTTTCTCTAGTATAATTATACCTTAAAAACAATTAATAATATTATTAAAAATCATTATTCTATTTTAATAATAAAATAAAATAAAATTTGCAACATATCGGGTCAGCTCATATCAGAGTCAAGTTTAATTTTGAAATTTCTGAATAGATTCAAGACAGATAAATTGATATTTAATTTCAAGACCAAATTATATTGAGGAACCGTTGCCATCTCTATTCATGGAGATGAATTTCAAAATTAGACCTCTTTTCTTATATATCCATTCAAAGGCACATTTTGTCGAACAGGTTACAGACATATGCACCTGGTCCTCGTGTGCTGTATTTCAAATACACAATTTTGGGGTTTTCACTAAAAATAATCATTAGGGAACTTGGGGAACCGTAACAGTTTCCGCCATTGCAGGCACCACCTCTTTAAGCCATTGATTTGAGGATGTAATGGTTGTTATAAAGAGGGGTCGAATTTCAAGCACACCTTCCCTTTGCATTTGCTTTGTAAACATGATGTATTGAATAATAATAATAATAATAATAATAATTGTATTTGTATTTGAATAACAATACGAATTTCAAATTTTATTTGAATTGAAATTAGATTTTATTTCTCTCAAATCAATATTATAAATACTTTCAATTCTACTATCATTAGATCATACTGTTAGTTTCATAACCAACCATGATGAAAAAAATTGTTTCCTTTTAACATTTTTGTTCTATTTTTCTTTGTTTCCATCTCATCATCTAATGGTGATGGAATTTAGTGTTTGAAAATTATATTAATATCAATTTTATAAAAGTTATCGATGATGATGACGATATTCTTTTCAAAAATTATAGTCAAATCAATTTTAACCGTGTTACTGGACTGAAAAATATTGCCTTTTTTTTTTAAAGGTGAAGGACCATATGTCGGTATATCCGACAAAAGAATATTAAAATGGAAGCCGAAATTTGGTTGGCAAGAATTTGCCATCCCTTCACCGTTTAGGTATATTCACATCTTATTCATTTTTTTTATTCATTTTTTGTCGTTTTATTTTATAGTGTTATAAATTGATTTTTCATTGAAAGGTTTTTAATTTTTGGTTTTTCCATTGGATAAGGGAAAAGGGAAAGGAAATTGTGTGATGGCATAAGAGATTCAAATATTGAAACGATATGTGGAAGACCATTGGGCTTGAGTTTGATACTCAAACATGTCTTTTGTATATAGCAGATGCCTATTTTGGTCTTTTAGTTGTTGGACCAAATGGTAGCACGACTATAAGACTAGCTATTTCGGCAGAAGGAGTTCCATTCAAATTTACGAATGGCTTAGACATCGATACAAACATCAGAATGGTTTATTTTATTGATAGTAGCGTTCTTTTTTCAAAGAAGGTACATTTTTTTTCATTTCTAAATTATCATTAATCATTAATTTTATTTAGGGGCATTTATATATAAATAATTAATAGAAGAATTTATATATAAATAATTCATATAGAGATTTTTCATATAGAAAGAATAAATTAGTTTTTAATTGTGCAGGGATGCTGAATTTCTTATAAGTTCTAGTGATAGAATTGGACGACTGTTAAAATATAATCCATATACAAGAGACGTGTCTGTTTTGTACGATAGTTTAGCTTTTCCTAATGGGGTTGCTTTGAGTGCAAACAATTTGTTTATTCTAGTGAATGAATCAATAAAAAAGCGGATTTTGAAGTTTAATATACACAACCCGAAAGCAACTCCCAAAATATTCATTGAATTGCCAAGGATTCCGGATAATATAAAGAGGAATAAAAATGGTGAATTTTGGGTAGCCCTAAACAAGGGAAGATTAAGAACAATTGAAAACGATACTCCAGATCCAATCGGAATGAAGTTTAATGAAGAAGGCAAGGTTTTGAAAATCTTGGATGGAAAGGGTGCACTCACATTTAACTCGATAAGTGAAGTTAAGGAATATAGGGAGAAATTATATATAGGATTTGTTTTGAAGTCATACATAGGTGTCTTCAATGCCTAATTGAATTTTTTTATTTTACAAACTTTTTAATTATTTTTGTTTGTTTTTATTTCATAATTATTATACTTTATATATTTCCAATTTTATTTTCAAGAAATTTTATGTTAGAAATTTTTAATTATTTTTATTTTCCTAATTGAGAAATTACATCTTCATGCCTCGTAGACAAGAGGAAATAAGCTACACTACATTGAATCCACGATTTAGTCGAATTCGGTGTACCTTCAAAAGTTAACAGGAATTAGATGAGTTAGTTTCCAATTTAATCAGTTGAACCACAACTCATTACTTTTTTATTTAACCAGTTGAACCAACTGATTTAATTTTGATTTACAAATATATTATTGGAATTATTTTTATCTTTGATGTAACTGATTTCAACTCGGATTTTCATTCTATTATTTGCTTACCTATAAATTTCTTTAGAATTTTCTTTCAATTAAAGTCGGTATGTAGCATAATTAGACAATTAGTGTTTTTAATTTGTAGGTTCATTTGCTTGGTTCTTGCTTTTCATTTAATAACTAATTAAATTCGGATGCCTTAATGCCAAATTGTAGATTATAATGAATAAATTAAAGATGTTTTTGGTCAGTCATAAATAATACTTCAACTCAGGCTTGTAAACCTGAAAAGTAATTTAAAATATACAAAAATATTTATAAAATCTTATAATTAAAAGATTTATTGAATAATAATAATTATAGACAAATTGTAATTCCATTTTTTTATAATTATTGGAACTAATAGCAGCATTTAACCTAAGATTATATCTTAAAGCCTAGGCAAAAATTAATAGTATTATTAAAAATTATTATTCTATTTTGATAAAAATATAAAAACAAAATGTTACAATATATCAAGTTGGAGTTGAATATAATTTTGATTTTTCAAGTCAAATTTAATACAAATAAATTAATATTTAATTTTAAATCGAATCAAATCGAATTAAATTAAATTATATCGAGTGAAGGTTGAGGCGAAAAAAATCAACCCGTCACATGTCATTGCCATCCCTATTCGTCCTTGCAAATATCTGTGTTTCGTTGTTGTTACAGTGTGACATGTACCACAAGAAGAAAAATGGCTCATATAAAACAGTACGAGAGCCTGGAAGCAACGAGTTCATATCAGCCTTAGCAGCTGGCACCAAATCCAAACTTGTAGTAGAGATCACATCCGGCGCATCACCATCCATAATCGCATTAGCCACGGCCACCAAGCACACCGCCACCGGGTCGAGGTTCGTATCCATCCTCCCAAAGGGTGCACTTGCCGAAGCCGAAAGAGAAGCCAAAGCTTCAGGCCTCATAGACATCATAGAATTCGAAACCAGAGACCTCATCAATGTCCTACAAAGCTAAGACAACATCGAAACCGGAGAATTACTTGATTCTTTATTATTTTTGGATTGATTCATTTATCTTTTTTAATTTTATGAATTTGATATTTTAATTATATATTATGTTGAATCTTTGAGATTCCTGATAAATTTTTGGGTTTTGATTCTTTAAATAAAGTTTTAAGGTTTTAAATAAAGTTTTAAGATTTTAATTTTCATATAACTAGAAAGATTTACAGTTTTAATTGAGAATTAAAAAAAAACTGAGGATTTTATATTGTTTATACAATTTTAATAAATATTTTAAAAGCTGTGTAGGTTTGAGTTTCATTAGAAACTGTTTATGATATATATTTGATTATATCAATAGATAGATTGTTAATCGCTAATCACTTGTTTTACAGTTTTACGTTTATATATATATATATATATATATATATATATATTGTTTTGGAGACACTTTAGTAATTATGTTCAGGATTTTATTCATGTTTAATCGAGTTTTAGATAAGACAAAGTAATATTTAGATTTTAAGTTTCCCTTTTTTATATGGTTGAATAAATTCAATGTATAGTTTACATAATAATATATAGTTGGTAAAAGAAATAGCTTCAGGTAAAATGTCTCTTATATACATATTGTTTATCACTGAATTCATTATATATGTTAAATCCTTAAGGTTGATGGTAATATTTGTTAGTTTTAATTTTTTTTCCGATTCAATTTTAGGGTTTCATTATAATCGTTTTAAATTCAAATCCGGTTCAACAATTGTACAATTGAATTCAATTTGTATAATCATTAATTATTGAATTCAATATATAGTTGATAGAATATATTATTTATTATTGAGTTTATATGCTTATTCTTTTCATACTATTCAGTTTAAGTATATATTTTGGATTTAGATTTACTTGGGATATGTAAGGCAAGTCGAACAGGGTTATATTTTTATGGTTTTATTATGATGAAATTAGATTTTGATGCAAATTGATGTTAATCATAATATGTGTTTAAATATTTTGGTTTTAAATTTGGTTATATAATCTTAGGTTTTAGCATCTTATGGGTTCAAATATTGGGTTAAATTATGATGACATGGTTTATTGTATGAATTGTAGGATATGCCAACTATTATGATTTTGTTTTTTGAGATTTATTGTCTTGAAAATATTTTTCAAGTATTTATATGAATATCTTTTTAATCATAAATACAACTTTGGATTTACATGGTAAATTCGGGGTAAGTTTTTCTATTTGATTATGAATACATATGCTTGTTAATTATTTGGCTTTGAACCATTATATTATTTCTTTTTGGTTTTGATATATATGGTTTTGGAACAAAAAAAAAAGTCAAAAATTAAAGTTTTCAGTTTTTTATTGCATTATTAAGATAACCTTATTTTGGGTTATTTCTGTAACACTCCTAACCCGTATCCGCTACTAGAATAGGGTTTCGGAGCATTACTACCATTTGCAGATCACTAAAAAAACTTTTACTTAAATATTTACCAAATTCAATGCATCAATAAATATATTACCATTCAATCAATGGCTTGGCACTTGCCCAAGCATCAACAATCAACACTTGTTAGTGTACTTACACATATTTCATATAAATTCTTATTTTCTCAATATGTCATATTTGAATTTAATACTCGTCTTAACTTACATATTTTCCTTATGTTAACATATAAAAGATAATTTCATATGTACATGTCATGATACATATCATTCTCTTACCGTTTCTTTAATAACATATATCATTTATTTTATTATATATATCATCATTTTATGCACCATCATTTCCTTATATCTTAGGTATATTTATTTCGGTAATAGTTCGTATTAAACTTAACATAATTTAAACTCCATGTACCTATACTTATTTCATCTATCTATCTTATTAATTATTTCATACAACTATTTTGTACATTTATTTCCATATGACCAATTCCTGTAAACATTTCACATTACCATTTTGTATAACCATTTCATTTAACCATTTGTTATATTACCTGAATATTAGTTGTTCAACAGATATCTTGGCGTTTCTCTTCCACGATCTTATTTATCTTCGACATGATGCCATAGTGTCTTTCAACTATGGTCTTACTCATTTTTCATCATGTTGCCATGGTATCTTTCAACCATGGTCTTATTCGCTTCCCGTCATGTTGCCATGGTATCTTTCAACCATGGTCTTACACATTTCATGTCACGTTGCCATGGTATCTTTCAACCATGGTCTTACACATTTCATCTCAGGTTGCCATGGTATCTTTCAACCATGGTGTCGCGACGTAAAAATTTTGTGGATTTGGGTCGCTAAATTGTGGCGATCTATTAGAAAGTTGGAAATTGAAATTTGGTTTTAAAAAATAAACCGGGAGTCGCCACCGATCCTTTTTCTTAGGTGTGATCGGACACCTATTAGATTTTTCTTTAAAAATAGAAGGCTGGGTTTAGGTTTGCGTTAAAATCCAGAGAAAAATTAGGGTTCGGGAGTCGGTTACGCGCGAGGAAGGTATTAGCACCCTCGCGACGCCCAAAATTGGTATCTTATTAAACACGTGTTGTCTTGGTTTTCAAAAATACGAGTTCAATGTAAAATTTAGTCGTGATTTGATTTAAAGAACGAGAAATTTTAGTATTTTCCAATTTTTGAGAAGGGTATATCGCTTTAACACGAGTCAATTGACATTCACCCAACGTAGCGATGAACTCGATGACTTAATGTTAAATCGGTATATTGCCTTACTTATTGAAATTAAAAAAAATATGAGTAAGACATTATTTAAAATAAGAATTCGTAAATAATACAAAACAACGATGCTAGTAATGATGAAATATTAAAACTGAGAATATTAAAACAACAATATTAACATTTATAAAAATAGAAATGATATACTACCAATATGATAAGAAGAATAATATATTCACAATATCGACCAAAAAATAACAATATGTATAAAATATACATACACATATATTTACATAACATGCATAATACTATAAAATCTATGTGATGTAGCATTGAAAATATGTACAATATGGTATTAAAAGGATAAATATACAAAACACAATACTAAAATATATACACATAAGTATACATATATTTTAAAATAAATACATAGTGATATTTGGATAACATAATAAATACGAAGATACATGAAAATAATACTATTTATAAAAAATATATATATATATACATATAAAATATACGATGGTATTAATCATAAATATACTAAGGATAAAGATAGATAAAATAATAGTATATATATATGATATGATATATGAAAAAATATATTTATGTATATGTAATAGCATTCAAGAAGATATGAAAAAAAAAAAAATGGAGATATACGAATAATATGGTATTACAGGTATATACCATATTATTAAAATATTTACATAGCATAATATCTAAAACATATACATAATATAGTTATAAAAATATATATGAGGTAATATGTAAACAATGTAATATAGTATGGAAAATATGTACATATTAAAAATATTCATAGTGATATACAAAGTATAATATTGAAGAGAACACATGTGCATAACATATAAAAGAATAAACACATATAATGCTAAAATATTTATGTAATGTATACATATGGGGATAAAAAAACTAATAACAATATTACACAAATATATACAAAAAAATATATATATACATACATATGCATACATGATAAAATATACATTACTACGTATAATAAACACGAAAAAAAAGTAATAAGTATGTAAGGATTATAATTAATAACAATAAATAACAGGAAATGAAACAAAATAAAATTAAAAAAATAAGCAGTGGATAAAAAAGGGCAAATCGGATTTAAAACAACATTTTGGGGCGAATTTAAAAACAAATAGCAGAAAGGACTATCTTGAACACGCGCAAAAACAATGGGGGCCAATAGCGCAATATTCTCTGCCGTCAAAAAACGCTGTAGCAAGGGGATTAAATCGGAAGCGCTAAAATTATGGGGTCAAATTGTAAAATCTGAAAAGCCTAATCGCAAATCCTCGTAAAAGCGGAAGGACCAAGGCGCAAATAGACCCTTGGTCCAAAACACGCGATCCTAGGCTTCCTGGGTCGGGTCATCGTTACCCCAAAACGACGCCGCGTTTAAAAAAATTATAAAACCAAATTTTTATTCTGCTTTCATTAGTAGCAGAAGAAAAAAAAAAAAAAAAAAAAAAGAGAGAGGGGAGAGAGGGGGAAGGATTTCCGGTGAGGACCGATCGCCGGATCCTCAACGGCCGCCGTCCATCGTTGGCGCTGCTATCCACATGCATGGGCGGAGAGGTAAAAAATTTGATTTTTTTTATATTTTGTTTATATTTTATATTTTTATTAGATAAAAATAAATAAATAAATGCACATATATATATGTGTGCTAAAACCGAAAGAGATAAAAGAGAAAAATGCAACCTTTGTTTTTACTTTGTTTGCTTGAATCACCACTACTGTCTGCTTTGGAATTTTTTTTTGTGTTTACAAAGAAAAAGAGAAAAAAGCCTCCTTTTACAGCTTTTCAATATGCTTTTTATAGCCATTTTGACTCATTATTTTCCCTATTTCCTGCTGCTGTTGTGTCTCCTTGGTTTTGCAAAGCTAGAGTGCGCGATGGAACAAGTCTTTGAGAGTTGGTGGCGGTGGTGTCAGTGTGGGATGGTTGCGGCGCGCGTGGGGGGTAGTTGGCTAGGGTTTCAGATGTTTTAGGGGGCTAGGGTTTCTGTTTGGCATTGGGCTTGGGGCATCTGGGCTTCTGAAAGGGTTTGGTGGGTATTGGGCTTTGTAAAATGGGGTTGGGATGATGGGCTAAGGGTTTAAATGGGTTAATGGTTTTAGTTTGGGTTTCCTATTTAAAAATTGGCCTATACAGCTGCCCCTCTTTGCTCATTGTCGTGCAACGAGAATAGAGCAAAGACCTAAGGAAAGGCCAATTTTGCCTCATCTTGCCGAGTCTCAACTTCATCGATGCTCTTCTTGCTCAGGTGGTCCCATTCTAGTCTATCGTATCTTGTAGCTTTGGTTCAATCCACTATATCTTTTGGCATATGTCTTGTAGCTTCAATCTACTCCGATGTGGCTTCATAAAGGTCAAGTCCACGACTTTCTATTGTTTCAGTGAGACAAGGTTCGTGGTCTTCTCTTTTGCCACTTCAGTAGGTAAGATTTGATATCCTCGATCAGCTTTACTGAAACTTCAGTGAGAAAAGATCTGGTATCTTCAATCAGCTCCAATCTTTAGTCTTTGCTTGGCATGTGATCCTGAGCTCAACTCATTTCTCGCAATATGAATGGACTCTTTAAAAAAAAGACATAAAAATTGAAAATACCTCAGCATGTGAACTGAGGCTCAACTCATTTCTGGTAGTATGGGTTGATTTTTGAAACATAGAAATTAAAAGGTTCAACTCACCTATCGCAATATGAGTCGATTTCTTTGATAAATAGAAATTGAAAACAGAAGTTAAAAAGACTCAACTCACTTCTCGCCATATGAGTTGATTTTTGACAAAAGAAATTTAAAAGTAGAAATTAAAAGGCTCAACTCACCTCTCACAATATGAGTGGACTCTTTAAAAAAAAGACATAAAAATTGAAAATACCTCAGCATGTGAACTGAGGCTCAACTCATTTCTGGCAGTATGGGTTGATTTTTGAAACATAGAAATTAAAAGGTTCAACTCACCTATCGCAATATGAGTCGATTTCTTTGATAAATAGAAATTGAAAACAGAAGTTAAAAAGACTCAACTCACTTCTCGCCATATGAGTTGATTTTTGACAAAAGAAATTTAAAAGCAGAAATTAAAAGGCTCAACTCACCTCTCACAATATGAGTTGATCCTTGAAAAACATAAATTGAAGACAGAAATTTAAAATACCTCAGCTTGCCCTGAGGCTCAACTTACTCCTCGCAATATGAGTTGAAATTAAAACACAAAAATTGAAAATACCTCAGCGCTCCCCGAGGCTTGACTCACCTCTCGCAATATGAGTCAATTTTTTGAAACATAAACTAAAAATACCTCAGTGTGTGGCCTAAGGCTCAACTCATCTCTCGCAATATGAGTTGATCTTTGAAAAGCAGAAATTGAAGATACCTCAGCGTACTAACGAAGGCTCAAGTCACCTCTCGCAATATGAGTTGAAATTAAAACATAAAAATTAAAAACACCTCGGCGTGCCCCGAGGCTCAACTCACTTCTCGCAATATGAGTTGATTTTTGAAAAGCAGAATTTGAAAAGCAGAAATTGAAGATACCTCAGCGTACTAACGAAGGCTCAACTCACCTCTCGCAATATGAGTTGAAATTAAAACATAAAAATTAAAAACACCTCGGCGTGCCCCGAGGCTCAACTCACTTCTCGCAATATGGGTTGATTTTTGAAAAGCAGAATTTGAAAAGCAGAAATTGAAGATACCTCAACGTACTAACGAAGGCTCAACTCACCTCTCGCAATATGAGTTGAAATTAAAACATAAAAATTAAAAACACCTCGGCGTGCCCCGAGGCTCAACTCACTTCTCGCAATATGAGTTGATTTTTGAAACATAAATTGAAATTACCTTAACATGTCTTGAGGCTCAAATCACTTCTCGCAATATGAGTTGATTTTTGAAAAACGGAAATTAGAAACAAAAATTAAAAATACCTCAGCATGTGAGCTGAGGCTCAACTCACCTCTCCATATGAGTTGATCTTTGAAAAACATAACTTGAAGACAGAAATTTAAAATACCTCAGCTTGCCCTGAGGCTCTACTCATTTCTCGCAATATGAGTTGATTTTCCTTGAAAGGCATGAATTAAAAACATCAAAATACCAAAACCTGTCCTTTGGGTAGAACTCAGGTGTCTTTTCACTTGATTCAATGCGACTCTCATTCCAGATTTCTTGCTCTGCTGGAGCACCTGTATATACCCTGCATGATGTTGTCATGATATGCACATGTTTGTCTTAAATGTTTTTATGCCTACATGGTTATGCAGCGCTCCTTAAGCATGTTTGTCGTATGTCCTTTTTGTCACGGATTTTCATGATCTGCGTCTGTTGCTTTGGCTCTTGACTTCCTTTTTAAGCCATGTACCCATTTTCAAGCTTTACAAGGGATCGACGTTTCTCGGATATCACTCTTTTGCCTCTGGTTGAACTCCGTTCTTGCCTTGAAGCTCTCGTACTTATCAAATTTTCATCCAGGTAATGCTTAACATTTCTTTTGTTTAGAGTGTGTCATTTCACTATTTATCATGTAAATAAACACATTATGAGATGCATGAAAGGGATCAAGTGGGGACAAAAATGATATCTCATATTCATTTATTTCAAGTGTGGCAAACAAAGGAAGTTAACCAATGAGAGTAAAAAATGTCAAGAAGAAAGAAAGGATCGCATTCAACAGATACAATGCTCTAGATATGAACTCTTCCACGTTTCTCAATCAAGAATCTTTTCGAGTCTGGCTCCTTGCGTAGAAGATTTTGAGCTTTCAGAGATGCTTCAAATACTGGTAGTCTCACGGTTTGTCGTACATGTTTAAAAGACCTTGCCTTATACTTGAATGTTGCCTCATTAGAACGCCCTTTCGGGTTTTCATCCTAATCTTTTGTGTTTAATCAAAGCGCCCTTTTCGGGTTTCGTTACCCTTCCTTTTTTTTTTAAGATGCCCTTTTCGGGTTTTCATCTTGACTTTCTTTTTTTCAAGCATAGTACTTCTTCACCGCATCTGAATTCACTGGATTCGATAGCTCTTTGCCATCCATTTCGGTAAGGATCAAAGCTCCTCCTGAGAATGCCTTCTTTACGACGTATGGTCCCTCCCAATTTGGTGCCCATTTTCCTCGCAGGTCTTTTTGTATTGGGAGAATCTTTCTTAGCACGAGTTCTCCTTCATGGAATTCTCTTGGTCGTATCTTCTTGTCATGGGCGGCGATCATTCTCTTTTGGTACATCTGCCCGTGACAAATTGCTCTTAAACGCTTTTCTTCGATGAGGTTCAACTGATCATATCGAGCTCGAACCCATTCTGCTTCTTCTAACTTTGATTCCATTAAGACTCGCAGAGAGGGGATCTCAACCTCAATAGGTAGCACAGCTTCCATTCCATAGACTAGAGAGAAAGGAGTTGCTCAGTAGATGTTCGCATTGGATATGCGATATGCAAACAAAGCAAATGGAAGTTTCTCGTGCCAATCTTTATACGTCTCAGTCATTTTCCCAATGATCCTTTTAATGTTTTTGTTAGCTGCTTCAACAGCCCCGTTCATCTTTGGGCGATAGGACGAAGAATTATGGTGTTTTATTTGGAACTGTTCGCACACTTCTTTCATCATCTTATTGTTCAGATTCGTGGCATTATCTGAAATGATTCTTTCAGGCAAGCCGTACCGGCAAATGATCTCCTTTTTCAAAAACCTGCAAACTGCAGTCCTTGTCACATTGGCAAACGAAGCGGCTTCTATCCATTTTGTGAAGTAATCGATGACCACAAAGATGAATCGATGTCCGTTTGATGCCTTTGGAGAGATTGGCCCTATAACGTCCATGCCCCACATAGCAAAAGGCCACGGAGAGGTCATGACATGAAGAGGAGAAGGGGCCACATGAATTTTATCGCCGTAGATTTGACATTTGTGACATTTTCTGGCAAAATTGATGCAGTCACTTTCCATTGTCAGCCAATAATAACCGAGTCTCATGATCTTTCTGGCCATATTGAATCCATTGGCATGTGTTCCGCAAATTCCCTCATGGACCTCTGCAAGTATCTTCCTAGCTTCAACATCATCCACACATCTCAAGAGCATCTGATCCTTTCCTTTTTTGTATAGGATGTCCCCACAAGAACAAATCCATTGCCATTCTTCTAATCGTTCTTTTGTCGTTCTCATTCGCTTGTTCGGGATAGCTTCGATTCTTGATATATTCTAGGATATCGTGGAACCATGGACGCCCATCTGCTTCTTTTTCAATGCTACAACAGTGTGCAGGGACCTCGTATATGCTTATTTTGAGGGGCATTATTTCTGCTTCTTTACTTGCTTTGAACATTGAAGCCAAAGTGGCGTGGCATCACCCATTGGTTTTCTTCTCGTGGGAAATAGTGAAAAGTTACTTCTTCGAATTCCTTGATCAATTCAGCCACTAAATCGCTGTACTTAATCAATTTTGGATCCCTCACTTCCCACTCTCCACGGATTTGGTAAATCACTAGAGCTGAGTCTCCGTACACCTCTAGGATTTTGATGTCTCGATCAATAGCTGCACGAAGCCCCATGATACAAGCCTCATATTCTGCGATATTATTGGTAGAAAAGAAGTTCAGTCTTGCAAAGGAACGGATAATGATTCCCCTCTGGTGATACCGGGATGGCTCCATTCCATGCCCCAAAGCATTCGGCGCACCATCAAAGCACATCTTCCATGACTTCTCGTTTGATGACTCTGGTTCCATTTCTGTGATGCACATTAAGTCTTCGTCTGGGAAATCAAATCTTAAAGGCTCATATTCTTCTATTGTTCGAGTTGCTAGAAAGTCGGCTATTGCGCTTCCTTTTATTGACTTCTGACTTACATAGGCAATGTCATATTCCGAAAGGAGGATCTGCCATCGGGCCATTCTTCCTGATAATGCCGGTGATTCCATCATGTATTTTATCGGGTCCAGCTTTGAAATCAACCATGTCGTATGGTACAACATGTATTGTCTGAGTCTCCGAGCTACCCAAACCAGAGCGCAACAAAATTTTTTCAATGGATTTAATACTTTGCCTCATATTCGATGAACTTCTTGCTGAGGTAGTAGATCGCCTTTCCCTTCTTTCCTATCTCGTCGTGTTGCCCCAGTACGCAACCCATTGAATTTTCGAACACAGCCAAATACAGAATCAATGGTCTTCCCGGAGTTGGCGGTACTAGCACTGGAGGACTAGATAAATATTGCTTTATCTTATCAAAGGCCACCTGGCATTCCTCATTCCATTCTCCAGGGTTATGTTTTCGAAGAATTCGAAAGATTGGGTCGCATTGGTTGGTAAGTTGAGCGATAAATCGGGCGATGTAGTTTAATCTCCCTAAAAATCCTCTAACTTCCTTTTGCGTGCGTGAGGGTGGTAGTTCTTGAATGGCCTTTATTTTATCTGGATCAACCTCGATACCTCTTTCACTGACAATGAAGCCTAGCAACTTCCCTGAGGTAGCTCCAAACGTACATTTGACTGGATTGAGCTTTAACTGGAACTTTCTCAGCCGGTCGAACAACTTTTTCAAGTTCACTATATGCTCTTCTTCCCCTCGGGATTTAGCAATCATATCGTCGACGTAGACCTCTATTTCTTTATGCATCATGTCATGGAATAATGTCACCATAGCCCTCTGATATGTTGCCCCAGCATTCTTTAACCCGAATGGCATCACCTTGTAGCAGAACATTCCCCACATTGTTATGAAGGTAGTTTTCTCCATATCCTCAGGGGCCATCTTGATCTCGATTATACCCGAGAATCCATCCATGAAAGAAAACAATGAATGTTTTGCTGTGTTGTCTACCAACGTATCAATATGTGGTAAAGGAAAATTATCCTTTGGGCTTGCTCGATTTAAGTCACGATAGTCCACACACATTCGCACCTTGCCATCTTTCTTTGGTACCGGGACTATGTTAGCCACCCATTCTGGATATTTGGAGGCTTGTAGGAAACCAGCATCGAATTGCTTCTTGACTTCCTCTTTTATTTTCAACAACATTTCAGGTCTCATCCGTCTTAATTTTTGCTGGATAGGCTTGCATTTTGGCTTTAATGGGAGCTTATGGACCACTAAATCTTCATCTAGCCCTGGCATATCCTGGTATGACCATGTGAAAACATCTTTGTACTCGCGAAGTAGAGCGATCAAATTATGCCTGGTGCTCTCTGAAATAGAAGTCCCAATCTTCACTTCTTGTTTCCTTTCTTCAGTGCCCAAATTTATTGTTTCCACAGATTCTTCATGAGGCAAAATCTGTTTATCCTCTTGCTCCACCATTCTTAACAATTCAGGAGACGAGATGTAATCTTCAGCATTTTCTTCGGCTTCAAATTCCCCTAAGCAAACAGCCTTCTCAAAATCAATTTCAAGACTCGTAACGGGTTTGTTCATGTCATCGATATCTGAGCACCTGAAAGTTGAATGGAAAAGGAAACTATAGAGGGGCGTCCGAGTATTGGAAACAACAAACAAAAATGTTATGGCATGGAATGTGGCAAATGTGAGTATAGGCTATGAAATGAGAAAATGATTATGAAATTAGCGATAATGCGAAAAAAAAAAATCGTGACAAAATGCATCTTCATTGATATTCATTTGAATGATAAAGAGTGAATGCACGCTCTTACAAAAGAATTCTATTATATCTAAAGACATAATAGAAGGTTAATGTTTGGCATTACTCTGAAGACTTATAAACTACAAGAAGCTCCTCGGAAGTCCAATTGTTCAACATGAAACCAGGAGGGCAAGGGCGTATCCTCGAGACATCTTTACTTGTACCAACCCCTTTGTCAATGACATTTATACCGACATTACAAAAACCCCTTTCAATTATCCTCAGCATATTTCGTGGATCGTCTTGTCCAGGGTATATCATTCCCGCAGACGTAAATGTTTTTGACAAAGGAGGGTATTCTAGGGGCTCCCATTCTGGTTCTCGGCCCAAAGTTCTTGCGATTCTTCTTTCTTGATCTTTCTTCCACTGTCTTCTTCTTTGACGCATATCAGGCTGGAACCCCAAACCGTATCGGGCCTTGTGGTGCACTGGCTTTAAAGCCCTGACTATTTCTTGCAGATGTATGCCTAAACCTCTTCTTGCTCGAGCTCCTCTTCCTACGGTCAATTTGACACCCATTCTAGTATTTCTCGATAGTTTTGGCACTGAAATTCTGTTTCCCTCAGCAACAAAAGTGGCATTGACGAATTCGAGGGATCGGAAAGAACACTCCACTGCGTCTTTGTTCGCTTCTAAGTACGGTGCATCAGCAGATACAGATGCGACAATATCTTCTTCTCCTTCGATAGTGACCAAACAGCCGTCCATGATAAATTTCACCTTTTGATGGAGGGATGATGGGACCGCTCAAAGAATGGATCCAGGGCCTCCCAAAAGGCAGTTATAAGAGGGTGTAATATCCATGACTTGAAACTCGACATCATAAATGTACGGGCCCACTTCCAGAGGGATCTCAATCTTTCCCATAACTTCACGCCTCGTCCCGTCGAATGCCCTTACTGTGGAATGACAGGGCCTTAAGTAGGACAAATCCATCGGTATTCTGGAAAGTGTGGCCAATGGCATAACATTTAATGCTGACCCATTATCGATGAGTACATTCGGTATTATGTAGCCCTTGCAGCGAGTCGTGATATCACGGCGCTTTTACGAGCCTCTCACCGCTTTTGGCGGTATCTCATCATCACTAAAAGAGATGAAATTGTCCGCATTCAAATTATTTACCCACCTATCAAGCTTTTCAACGGATATGTTATTGGCCACATAAGCTTGATTTAACACTTTCAATAAAGCATTTCGGTGCGGCTCTGAATTTAACAGTAGAGATAGAACTGAGATTCGCGCTGGCTGCTTGCTCAATTGTTCCACCACACTATACTCACTGTGCTTGATAAACTTCAAGAATTCCTGAGCTTCTTCCTCATTCACAGGCTTTTTAGTTTCTTGCACGGGTGGAATTTCTTGCTCGACTTCGACTTCGTGCATCACTGTTTTCCCTTTTTGCTTCAAGTCGCTACTTTTCTTTACCGGTTCAACTTCTTTAGAATAGCACCGTCCACTTCGGGTGAAATGACCTACCTCCCCAACATCTTCAATTATGGCTTTAGACTTTCCAACTTTCGGTGTGATGATATTGACATCATATCTCCAAGGTACTGTTTTGTTGTCCCTATAAGGGAAAGGAGATGGTACTTCAATTATCATTTTTGGTTTCACCGCTCCCTCTTCGGCGTCATAATAAATCACTAATGGTCGATCCGCTATAAGGGGACTGATGGTTGATTGTCGAGGCACATATTTATCCACTATCGACCTCTTTGGCTTTACAAAAATCTCTATCTCCTTGTTATCCATCATACTTTGCAAATATCTTACAATTCATCACGGATCAATGTCGTGTCCTTTGACGCCATGAAACTCTCAAAAACTGTGACCCTTTGCATCCCTTCCTTCGAATACTCCGTTAAAACGACAAAGCAACCCATTTTCAACTAGCACCTCCCAGATTCTCTGCAGAGGTGTTCTTACTTCAGAAACCCATCTTTTACTTTGTCGTTTATCCTCTTCTCCTACTGCGCTTACATTCCCTTCGTTGTGATTCGGGAATGGATTTCCGGTCGTACTGCTAGTACCATCAAATCGCAAAATACCCGCATCGATGAGCCCTTGAACTCTCCTTTTGAAAGCCAGACAGTTCTCAGTAGAATGCCCCTGATTCCCCGCATGGTATGCACAACTAGCGTTTGGATCGTACCATTTCGGATATGGAGGTTTAAGGGGTACCATATAATGGGGAGATATCAATTGTTTCTCTAGGAGCTTCGGGTACAATTCCCCATACGACACAGGGATGGGAGTAAACTGTGGTTTCTCGGGATTGGGCTTTGTTGGCCTTGGTTCGTTTCTGGGTTGGTTTTGAACGGGTGCAGTATTTTATGGAAAAGTGGTAACGGGTCTTTGGTTGTTCATGGCATATACAGGGTAGGAAGGAGGTGGTGTTTGGTAGTATGGGGTTTGAAGGGGATAATAGAAATTTGAAGGTGGATAATGTCGGGGTCGAGGTTGGTTAGGATATGAATTGGGAATGTAATGATTTCCAGTTCCCACCATGTGGGCTTCTGGCTCTTTTTTCCTTATGGGTGCTGCTTTTCTTGAGCCTTCTGATCCTTCCATTCTACCGCTCTTGACATCATTCTCTATTAGTTCACCAGATATTACAATATCTGCGAATTCCTTCGTGGCACTTCCCACTAATTTGTCATAAAACGGGGCCTTTAAGGTGCTGATAAAGAGAACGGTTATCTCCGTTTTTGTTAGTGAGGGTTCCACTTGAGCTGAGACGTCTCTCCATCTCTGCGCATACTGTCTAAAGGTCTCTGAAGGCTTTTTCTCCATCATCTGTAAGGTCATCCGGTCTGGCACCATGTCTGATACGTGCTTGTATTGCTCGCAGAATGCAGATGCTAAGTCTTTCCAGGATCTAATCTTTTCCCTGCTGAGTTGGTTATACCAACGGAGGGCTGACCCTGTTAGACTATCCTGGAAGCAATGTATAAGTAACTTATCCTCATTTACGTAACCAGTCATTTTTCGACAGAACATGATAAGATGTGCTTTTGGGCACCTAGTCCCATCATACTTCTCAAAATCAGGCGCCTTGAACTTCGGAGGCAAAATTAGATCAGGTACCAGACTAAGTTCCTTGGCACCTAGCGCTGAGAAGACCTCAGTGCCTTCTATTGCTTTGAGTCTTTCCTCCAGACTCTTATATTTCGCGTCATGGTTATCCAATTTCAATTTGGCTACTTACATGGGGTCGTCCAGGATCTGGAACTAGTGGATCGCCAGGGCGGCCCCCAGGTTCGACGCGAATATTCCTTGCCCCAAATTAGTGGGTGGAGCAGGTGGTATAGGTCGATGTTCCAAGCCTGTGGGTTCTCCTTGAGCATACCCTCTCTTGGTTGTATATGCGGGTGGTGGAGTGAATCCCGGAGGATAGAGGGGATCCTGATCGTGGTGAATTCTTGATTGAGGTTCCATAACATCGGGGTTCTGCATGGGTCCTTTTCCTTTGACCAGAGTTGTCATCATCTCCATCATTTTGGCCATCTGATCTCTTTGCTCGAGTGACTCCTCTCGAGATCTTACCATTAGGTCTCTCGTTTCCTGCTGTGATTTGGCCAGTTGCTCTTGTAATTCCTTTTGAGCCCTTTCCATCCTTTCGATTCTCTCATTGAACTCAACTTCCATTGCCCTAGTTTGTCGACGCGTTACTCATATAAATGTCGTGATTCCAGTCTTGAAGTCTTGCAACTGCGGATTTAATGCTCTTTTAGTTTCGGTGGGATGATTATGGTGATATGTACATGCGATGAATGAATGAATGAGCATATGAATAGATGAATGTCCAAAGAATAAATGATGCATAAATGTTAGTTATGAGTAAATATGCAAGAATTTGGTGTTGATTTCAAGATAGCCCCATATGTAGGCATTTCATTTATCGAAAGAGTACATTACAAAAGTTTTCATTTTTCCAATAGATTACACAAATTTCTAGCCACATTGCCTTGTTTCTTCACTTGCTCTAAAAACTCGATATACTCGATCTTTGGCTCGGAGGAATTGGCAACCGAGAACTTCAGCTTCATCTGATAATTGAACAACTTGCATAGCCGCTTTGCGAATTTCATTGATCAAAAAGTTGAGTTGCATTTCGTTTTCTTGGAGAGTTCCCTCATACGCGTGAATGTCCCTATCGTACTGATCATTCTTTTCTTCTAGAGCCTTCAGGAGGTTATCTAATTGTTGTTGACGAGATTGTAGCATGTTTTCTAAATCTCGTACTCTCCTTTTTAATTCTTGATGTTCAGACTGACTATTCGCAAATTCTGCGGTCACCATTTCATACTCGGTATTCTTCCTTCTTAACTCTATTGCAGCGCGCGCGGCCTTTTCCTCATCTTTCTTTGCTTTTCCCTTCCAAAATTCTATTCCTCCCTTGATGTTGCTAATTTCTTCCTTCCACTCAGCTGCCGACTTGCCCAATCCACTATTCTTTATAGTGTTTCTTAACTTCTTGTTTTCCAAATGAAGGTCCCTTAAGTCGTTTCTCACGATCTCGGCCTCCCTTTGTACTTTTTCAGTTCTGGACCTTTCAACACGAACTTCAATCTTCAGTGATAGTTTTCTTTTTGAAGAAATCACGAGGTCCCTAGACATCTTAGCTTTTTCTCGCTCGAATTCTTGTCTAGCTATTTCCAACTCGGATGGCATTTCCTCCAGAAAGGGATTCTGGGTAGTGTAATTTGTTGATGAGATTTGCTGACTACTTACCCGTTGCTTTCTCCATATGTCATAGTCTTGGGTAAGGGTATCAGCATACAAGGCTAATTCCATGAAATGAATTTTCTTCCATGACTCTGCAATATCTCGGACTCTCTTCATATATCCCTCACCCGCAAAAGCGAACTCGAACTGTGCTAATCCTCCAGTTGCAGGAAGGAATTGTCGCGAAGAAAACTGTCTTTGGACTAATAGAGAAGCATATCCAACTCCTCCCCATAACCCGAGCAAAGGTACCCAATCTTGGCTTCCACATTTGTATAGCAGGACTGAAGGACGAATCCATGGTGCTCTCCACGTTATATCCTCGGCGCGAAGATTCTGAAAAACCGATACCCAATGTTGCTCGGTGACTTCTTTCGGCCATTCTTTCTTGAGGTAAGCTTCTAGCGGGGCGAATGTTTTTGAAAACATGTGGAATAGAATGCGCTCTACTTTCCAAAAATGACTCAAAATCCAAACATTGAGCAGCTGTGCACACCCGATAAATCGTCCCTTTCCTACCCTTTAACAAGTACTCAAGGACCTGAATGTTTCGGCTAAGATAGTCGGGACAGGGTTGACTCCTTGTTTTAGCCTTTCGAAGAAATCAAATACTGCGACCTCAATATGTCCGAGAACTTTCGGGAAAATGACCAAACCGTAAATGGCCAAGGCGAATAGATTTACTCTCTTCAATAGGTCAGGATGGTTCAGAACCAATTCTCGTAAGGAAGACCAAGGAATGCAAATGGTTTCATTCTTCTTTTTTATCTGTTTTTCGGCCCATGCATCAGTCATGTCCGTCAGTCTTACTAATTTTTTCTTAAAAGTCATTGGCTTAGGCTCCTTCACGTATATCTTACCGAATTGCACATTGTCGATGCGGAGTAAAGCAGCATACTCTTCTATGGTTGGGGTCATGTCCTCTTGATTGAATGTAAAGCACTGATAAGCTGGGTCCCAGAATCGGACCATGGCTTAAATCAACTGTTCGTCTACATGAATGGTGATCAAGTGAGCTATATCTCCATACCTCTCAGTGAAAATGCCCCTAGTGTCTGAATCCCATTGGTTCCAAACTCGCACCAAATCCTCAAGGTTATTTTGGCGGACATTCACAGTTGTATGTTCGGGCAAATTGGCAACACTCCCTTCCACTAGGCTGTCCCCCTTTTCTCTCCGATTTTTTAGAGACCATTCTCGAACCACGGCATTCTTCTCCGTTATTTGTGTGATTGTCTCCTCCATCAGAAACCCGTTCTTTGGCAACTATCCTTTAATCAACACCTTCCTAACGTGATGCCTATAATGCATGATGAAAATAAAAATAAAAACAAACAAACTCGGTTAGTAAACACAAATATAATTTGAGAAACAAATTAAACTACTCAACCCAATTTTTTACATAAACAGTGTAAATGAAAGGCAAAAGGCATTTCCCCGTGTACTTATTTTGGTGGCTGTAAGCGGACAGAGGTTCGGCATGGCTCTAATTGGATAGCTCGTATGGTTCGTTACATGTGGTTTTGGTTCTAGATAGGTACTCGAATTGCCCGTACTATCATCTGCTAAGACTAGTACGGAGCCTCGGTCATAGCCCATCACAGGCTCACGAGTTCAATTCGAGGGATTACATTTACTTATGCTTATGCGGAGGGACAAGTTAACTCACGAAAGCATAAGTCATATGTAACCCAAAAGTATTCACTAGCCTGTGTGGAGGGACGAGTTAACTCACGAAGGCGTAGCGTTTACTTTCACTTAAACGGACGGAGCTCGGGTATAGAGCTCATGTTATGCAAAATGCAAGTACACGATGTGTGTGGAAAAACTCATAAGCCTTTACGTTTATTTAAAGAGACTAAACTAGAATTAAAACCATAAAAACTGAAAAACAAATAACAAGTTAGAAGAAATATTTACAACACGATACAAATGCATGAATTTTTGAAAACGAGATTTTCGGATCACGACCAAATATTTATTTTGAGCAAGGAAATTTGAAAACTTTGACAAAACGTGTTTAATTCAACTCGACTCGCACCGAAGTCCCCAGTGGAGTCGCCAGCTGTCGCGACGTAAAAATTTTGTGGATTTGAGTCGCTAAATTGTGGCGATCTATTAGAAAGTTGGAAATTGAAATTTGGTTTTAAAAAATAAACCGGGAGTCGCCACCGATCCTTTTTCCTAGGTGTGATCGGACACCTATTAGATTTTTCTTTAAAAATAGAAGGCTGGGTTTAGGTTTGCGTTAAAATCCAGAGAAAAATTAGGGTTCGGGAGTCGGTTACGCGCGAGGAAGGTATTAGCACCCTCGCGACGCCCAAAATTGGTATCTTATTAAACACGTGTTGTCTTGGTTTTCAAAAATACGAGTTCAATGTAAAATTTAGTCGTGATTTGATTTAAAGAACGAGAAATTTTAGTATTTTCCAATTTTTGAGAAGGGTATATCGCTTTAACACGAGTCAATTGACATTCACCCAACGTAGCGATGAACTCGATGACTTAATGTTAAATCGGTATATTACCTTACTTATTGAAATTAAAAAAAATATGAGTAAGACATTATTTAAAATAAGAATTCGTAAATAATACAAAACAACGATGCTAGTAATGATGAAATATTAAAACTGAGAATATTAAAACAACAATATTAACATTTATAAAAATAGAAATGATATACTACCAATATGATAAGAAGAATAATATATTCACAATATCGACCAAAAAATAACAATATGTATAAAATATACATACACATATATTTACATAACATGCATAATACTATAAAATCTATGTGATGTAGCATTGAAAATATGTACAATATGGTATTAAAAGGATAAATATACAAAACACAATACTAAAATATATACACATAAGTATACATATATTTTAAAATAAATTCATAGTGATATTTGGATAACATAATAAATACGAAGATACATGAAAATAATACTATTTATAAAATATATATATATACATATAAAATATACGATGGTATTAATCATAAATATACTAAGGATAAAGATAGATAAAATAATAGTATATATATATGATATGATATATGAAAAAATATATTTATGTATATGTAATAGCATTCAAGAAGATATGAAAAAAAAAAATAAAATGGAGATATACGAATAATATGGTATTACAGGTATATACCATATTATTAAAATATTTACATAGCATAATATCTAAAACATATACATAATATAGTTATAAAAATATATATGAGGTAATATGTAAACAATGTAATATAGTATGGAAAATATGTACATATTAAAAATATTCTTAGTGATATACAAAGTATAATATTGAAGAGAACACATGTGCATAACATATAAAAGAATAAACACATATAATGCTAAAATATTTATGTAATGTATACATATGGGAATAAAAATACTAATAACAATATTACACAAATATATACAAAAAAAAAATATATACATACATATGCATACATGATAAAATATACATTACTACGTATAATAAACACGAAAAAAAAGTAATAAGTATGTAAGGATTATAATTAATAACAATAAATAACAAGAAATGAAACAAAATAAAATTAAAAAAATAAGCAGTGGATAAAAAAGGGCAAATCGGATTTAAAACAACATTTTGGGGCGAATTTAAAAACAAAATAGCAGGAAAGGACTATCTTGAACACGCGCGAAAACAATGGGGGCCAATAGCGCAATATTCTCCGCCGTCAAAACGCTGTGTAGCAAGGGGGGATTAAATCGGAAAGCGCTAAAATTATGGGGTCAAATTGTAAAATCTGAAAAGCCTAATCGCAAATCCTCAGAAAAGCGGAAGGACCAAGGGCGCAAATAGACCCTTGGTCTAAAAACACGCGGATCCTAGGCTTCCCTGGGTCGGGTCATCGGGTTACCCCCAAAACGATGCCGTTTTAAAAAATTATAAAACCAAATTTTTTATTCTGTTTTCATTAGTAGCAGCAGAAGAGAAAAAAAAAAAAGAAAGGGAAAGAGAGAAGGGAGAAAGGGGGCAAGGATTTCCGGTGAGGGACCGATCGCCGGATCCTCAACGGCCGCCGTCCACCGCCGGCGCCAGCCACCGCACGCGGTGGCCGGAAAGGTAAAAAATTTGATTTTTTTTTATATTTTGTTTATATTTTATATTTTTATTAGATAAAAATAAATAAATAAATGCACATATATATATATGTGTGCTAAAACCGAAAGAGATAAAAGAGAAAAATGCAACCTTTGTTTTTACTTTGTTTGCTTGAATCACCACTCTTTATGCACTTTGGAATTTTTTTGTGTTTACAAAGAAAAAGAGAAAAAAGCCTCCTTTTACAGCTTTTCAATATGCTTTTTATAGCCATTTTGACTCATTATTTTCCCTATTTCCTGCTGCTGTTGTGTCTCCTTGGTTTTGCAGGTGCTAGGGCGGCGATGGAACAAGTGCTGAGAGTTGGTGGCCGGTGGTGTCAGTGGGGGATGGTTGCGGCGCGCGTGGGGGGGGGGTAGTTGGCTAGGGTTTCAGATGTTTTAGGGGGCTAGGGTTTCTGTTTGGCATTGGGCTTGGGGCATCTGGGCTTCTGAAAGGGTTTGGTGGGTATTGGGCTTTGTAAAATGGGGTTGGGATGATGGGCTAAGGGTTTAAATGGGTTAATGGTTTTAGTTTGGGTTTCCTATTTAAAAATTGGCCTGTACACATGGTCTTACACATTTCATATCAGGTTGCCATGGTATCTTTCAACCATGGTCTTACACGTTTCGTGTCACGTTGCCATGGTATCTTTCAACCATGGTCTTACACATTTCATATCAGGTTGCCATGGTATCTTTCAACCATGGTCTTACACATTTCATGTCACGTTGCCATGGTATCTTTCAACCATGGTCTTACACATTTCAAGTAGTTAAGAATATAATTCAAGTTACATGAACTTACCTCATTGCTTGTTTGTGTTTATAATTTCATTGATCCGATATCTTTTCTTTTTCACGATCGAGTCTCATATTTGAGTCGCCCGGATCTCTTTTAAATAAATTGATCATCATTTTCATTCATTTCATATTCTAATGCATTTAATTAATGCTCTAAGCAAAATTACCATTTTGCCCCTAACCTTTTAATTAATGACGATTTCATCCTTAGGGTCAGGAAAATAAAATTCTTCCGATTTAATCCTTATTTCCAACTATTATTCTTATATATATTGATAAAAGTCCATGAATTCTATAAAATATCAAAAATTTCCATAATTTCAACACTTTTCAATTTAATCCCTAAAACATGTTTTCCCCCGATCTTGAACTAAATTGATAATTTCGTTAAATTTTACTAATTTAAATAATAAAATAATCTATTTCATGCAATTTAGTCATTTCTCGACATTTTACAAAATTGCCCATAAAGTTTTACTTTTATTCAATTTAGTCCACGAGCCTAAAACATGCAAATTAGCCATGCTAGATGAATATTCATACATATTTTCCTCCTCCTCCTCTCCATTCCACATCCTTAATTTATATAACATGCAACAAGTAACATTATCAATAATTTCACTATTTACTTATATGTACATTCAAAACTGTCCATTTGCGTCATAGTCACTAAATTATTTATATATTAAGCTAAAGAACTCGAAATTAATATCCGTTAATTTTCCATGAAACTAGACTCATATACCTTCTTACCATAAAAATTTCATAATTTTTTGTTGGGCCAATTAATACATTTTATTCATTAAAGTCTCCCCTGTTCTATTGTCTGATAGTTCCGACCCTTCTTCACTACAAATTAATTATCTTCTTGTACAGGATTCGAATGATGTCCTCGTTTGTTTCTCTTGAAAATAGACTCATTAAGGATTCTAAGAACATAAATTTAAGCCCCTAATTATTTTTATCCAATTTTTTATGATTTTCCAAATCCAGAACAGGGGAACTCGAAATCATTCTGACCTTGTCTCACAAAAGTTATTATATCTCATGATTTACAATTCCATTGCTTACATAATTTCTTTTATAAGAAACTAGACTCAATAAGCTTTAATTTCATATTTTATTCATCCTCTAATTCGATTTATATAATTTTTGGTGATTTTTCAAAGTTAGACTACTGCTGCTGTCTAAAACAGTTTTAGTGCAAAATGTTGATTTCCATTTTGCCCCAAATTTCACAATTCATACAATTCAGTCCTTGCTCAATTAACCCCTCAATTAAGATAATTTTCTCAATTAATACTTTTTCTAGACATTATAAGTTATTTCATAACTATTGAAATTCAGGATTTCCATATGGAACTCTAACTTCAAACTCTTTTACAATTAGGTCCCAAACATTCACTTTCTATTCAATTCTTTCAATAAAATCAGCATATAAATAATTTAAATCTCTAATTCCATGCCAAATCATCATATACTTCCAGAACATATTCATATCAACTTTCAATTTCTTTCATAGAATCAAAACTAATGAATTCAACAAGTGGACCTAGTTGTAAAAGTCACAAAAACATAAAAATTTCAAGGAGAAAGAAAGAATTAAACTTACATGAAGCTAGATTATGAAAACCAGCTTGAACCCTCCTCCATGGCTATTTTCCAGCTGATGAATATGAAGAGAAATGAAGAGAATTCTAGATATTCCAATTTAGTCCCATTTTTATTTAGCCAATTTTGGCAATTTTCTAATTTTGCCCTTATTTCATCCATTTCCTGATTTTTCTCAGCTATTGCCGCCCAAAATATCTTCTTTAGGATTTTTTTCACTTTAGGTCCTTCCTAATTTGATAATTGAGCTATTTAATCCTCTAGCAACTTTTACACCCTTTTCAATTTAGTCCTTTTTATTTAATTAACCACCCAAACGTCAAAATTTTCTGTCTAAATTTTAATACTACCTCACCAACACTCCATAAATATTTCTAAAAATATTTATGGCTCGATTTATGAAGTCGAGGTCTCGATACCTCACTCTCGACCCAATTTACCTAATTAATTCTTTTAAATCACCAAATTCACTAATTCAAAAATGCTTTTATATTCGCATTTGACTCATAGGTATTAATTTATTAAATTTTTAACTCACCCGTTGAATTTGGTGATCTCAAATCTCTATTCCCGATACCACTAAAAATTAGGTCATTATTCAATATCTCTAGCATCATTATTACTTTCTAGATTTCTCTCTCTTCAATTGACCATTTTGCCCTTCATTATCTTTTAAAATTCCATCCTTGAGTCATCATTTAATTTGGTAAAATTGCAATTTAGTCCCTTATAGTTCTTCATCTATTCAATTTGGTCCTAATTCATCCATTTTCCTTAGTTTCTAGATCATTCCACTCCTAAAATATTTACACTATTGGTCCTTCAACTTTTTCATATTTACACTTTAATCCTTTAAATTTTGAGTATTTACTCTTGGGCCACAAAACTTTTCTCACTTTTACAATTTAGTCATTTCTTGAATTAATATATCATAATATACTTCTCAATATTGACATAACTCAAAATTTCTCTTTTTGTCACTTTATTTCCTTATTTTACTATATTACTGATAATATTTTACTGTAAAAATTTCGGGATATTACAATTTCAGAGTCTATAAAGCAATAAAAAAATAGTTTTGACATTTGACTATTGGGGAAATTTTAAATTTGAATATTGGTATGTTTATATATATTTAAAATAATTTAATTGAAGCAATAAGTCACCAAAGTGGTTTTTTTTTTGTATAAATTATTTTGTTTTAAAATATAAAAGTTTTTGTGCATGTAACTTAAGTTATGTTGATATTGATAGGCCCAAATGAAGGTTAATAATGTTACATGTGAAACTATGGTGATAAACATGTGACGATTATTCGGTTTTACATGTGAGTAATAAATCGGCCCAAAGGAAGATTTATTGTTCGACATGTTCTTATTGTCAATGTTTGATTACTACACCAAGATATCACTTGCAAGTTAATATTTTGTCCAAAGATGAAATATTAATGGAGTGTCCGATATCTTAAGATGAGGTTTACCTTTATTCAAATTATTTTGGTTTAAATTTGAAGTCTTATGTGAAGTTGTTTATGGTTTATGATTTATTCAAATATTATTATATTTGCCAACACCATTGTATGTTGTTTTGGGATAAATATATATATATATATATATATATATATATATATATATATATATATATATATATATATATATTTGTTATTATCTTTTAATTTGATTGAAAGATGAAATTAAGGTAAATATTTTGAAACAAATAAATTCAGATTTTTGCTTTTAATTAAGGATGTCTAATATTTTAAATAAATTAGTTGAAACGAAATGCCGCCAAAGTGACCTCTTTTGTGTAGGTTAGTTTATTTGAAATATTAAGATGATTATATATTTTTGTGATTCATGCGTTTATTAATTGACCCAAAGGTAGTTAATATTTAGCAGAATTACAACGACATCTGTGGTGATAAATGTGTGACAATTATAAGGTATTTTATGTGAGTAATAAGTTAGTTCAAAGATTAATTCATTGTTTGACATAGTTTATTGTCAATGTTTGATTTTTGCAACAAGAGTACCGCTTACTGTTAATATTACTGTCCAAAGACTTGATGTTAATGTTGTGTTTGGTATCTTGAGATGGGATTAGCCATTATCCTAAATTTATTGTTTACTTATGAATATTGATGTGAGCTTTTTATTTATTTTTTGTTCTATATTCAGCTAATTCATATTCTACTGCCACAATATCTGCTAATATAAATTCTATACCCATGCTTAATGGGACTAATTTTAAGGAATGGAAAAGGCACTTACTTATAGTGCTTGGCTATATGGACATAGACCTTGCACTAAGGGAAGAACAAACTACACTTCTCACTGCGAAAAATACCCCTTATGTTAAAAGGGATTTTGAGATGTGGGATCGTTCAAATTGTAAGAGTCTAATGATCATGAGGCACAGCATTTCAGAAGCCTTTAGGGGCATAGAATCTGCAAAGATTACTCAGGCCAAGGTTTCCTTTGACGAAATTAAGAAACGTTTTGCTAAAAACGATAAGGTTGAAATGACATCACTTCTGACTTCTTTGATGTCTATAAAGTTAAGGGTTAAGGAAATTCTGAGCGATCTAATGACTATGAGTTTTATGATCCCATAATAAGGAATATTTTTTGTTGAAACCATTTTTTTAGAGTTTTGGAAAAACGAGAATCGACTTTTTAAAACGAAAGTTTGGAGTCGCCACCGACCCTTTTTTAAGGTGGAATCGGATCACCTTGAGATTAATCATTTTAATAAAAACATTTGATTTATTAAAATAATAATTTTAGGTTTACGAAAATTGAGAAAAAGGGTTCGTCGATTCACACGCACGAGGAAGGGTTAGCATCCCCAGAACGCCCAAAATTGGTACCAATTGATTATTGAATGTCCTATCGTTGAAAATTTGGAAAAAATTTAAAATACGATTCCTTTAAAAAATGTATGAACAATTCGAATTGGACTTTAAGGTTCTCTCGCTCCAAAGAAATAAAATACCACATCCAGCACGTTAGGACACGATACTTTAAGCCTCCAAAAACTGAGATCGCCTCATAATTCCAAAGCAAGCAACGAACTCTTAAAAGGGTACTCCGTTATTTGGCAAAACGGAAAAATCGAAACCCAACACGTTAGGGTACAATTTCTCGAATTTCCCAAACACGAAACATTGCCTTGTTTTGAAGAGTTTCCCAAATAAGCAAATATAAAATCAGCTCAAAATATATTCGTTTGGTTTACTTTAGAGTAAAAAGCAATCGATGTTGGGCAAAAATGCGGGATTTTTTAAAAAAAAACCATGATGCAATAATAAGAAACTAAAACATATATAAGCATGAAACTATAATAAGTGGAATCGAAAACAAAAAATAACACGTGATACACATAACTACATGAAAACTATGGACCAATATAACGCAAAACAATTTAAAAACCATATGAACAATATACAAAGGGATAACATATATTAGAATTCAAAAATAGCTTATATGTATAAAAAACGGATAATATATAAGTGATTATTAAAGTGTATATTGAAATGAATAATATGTAACATAACTTCAAATGAAACAAATTGACTTAACAAATGACATACACAATTATGTGAAAATAATAAATGAAAATAATGTGTATACAAAGATACCAAAGTAATTAAAATAAATAAAATATGTAATTTAAAACAGGATCCTCAAAAGAAAGCCAAATTATATATGAATAATTTTAAAGAAAATATATATAATAAATTTAGAAGAAAATATTTACATAAAAGGAAGTAAATAATGAACACTTAGAGCCAAAAAAAAAACCTTGTATAAGTTACGTATATACATGAAATAAAGAGAACTTAATATAAGTAAAGTATATAAATACAAAATAATATATGAAAGTATTTTGGAAGGAAAAAAACAAATAAATATGCACATGAAAAAAACAGTACATTCTTATTTTGTTAAAATAATATATACAAATATATATATATATCGGTTTTGTTTAACAAAACTATATGTTAAAATAATATATTCTTATTTTGTAGAAAAAATGAATAAAAAACTTAATTGGAAGAAAAAACAAAATTAAAGGGACAATTTATGAACAAAGCAAACCATTTAAACAGAATTTTGGGCCAAAGTAAAACGCGCTCCAACGTTTGGGGACTACAAATGTGTAGCGACGTAAAAATTTACTTTCGGGTCGCTAAACGATTTATTAGAAAATTGGAAATTGAAATTTGGTTTTAAAAATAAACCGGGAGTCGCCACCGATCTTTTTTTCTAGGTGTGATCGGACACCTATTAGATCTTTCTTTAAAAACAAATAAAAGGCTAGGTTTACGTTAAAATCCAGAGAAAAATTAGGGTTAGAGTCGGTTCTGCGCGAGGAAGGTATTAGCACCCTCGCGACGCCCAAAATTGGTATCTTATAAACACGTGATGTCTTAATTTTCAAAAATACGAGTTCAATATAAAATTTAGTCGTGATCCGATTAAAGGAAGAAATTTTCAATTTTTTCTGATTTTTTTTCTCGAGAAGGATATACCGATTTGACACGAGCCTAAAAATTCCACCCAACATAGCGATGGAACTTACGGCCTAATGTTACATCGATACATTGTCTCACTTATTTCAAAAACACAAGAATAAGATTTTCGAAATAATGCTAAGCAAATTGATGTGAGATAAAGATAAGTAAAGGAACTAGAAACATATTGTAACGACTAACGAGCTTGACAATAATATAAGAAAACAATAATAACACATGCAAGATTAAATGTAACAATAGTATAAAATACGAGAAAATAATAAATATACGTATATATAAAATGATATTAAAAGTATGTCCATAACGTACGTGAGAAAAAAAATATATATATATAACATATACGATATACATATATAATAATATACATGAAATAGTAAAAATACATAACTAATAATATAAAAAGATATATACATACAAAAAAAAAAAGTATGAATAGTAAAGAAGTATACAATAAATAACATTAAAAAAATATATAAATGATATATAAATATATACAATATATACATATATTAGAAATAATAATATGAAAAAAGAAAACCATTAGTACATTACATAAGTACATACATGCATATATATGTATAAATAATAATATTAGAAATATAGTATAATATTAAAAGTATACATATAAAAATATAATTAATAATTTTAAATTATCTATAATAATATATATAAAATATAATATAAAAAAACTTATATACTTAACATATATGAAAAATATATATAATAATATTAACATTTATATAATATATGTACTAGAAATAAATAACGACTAGAAGTAATAATAATAAAGTTAGAAATAATAATTAAGTATATAAAAAAATACAATAGTAATATTAAAATAAAATAATTAAAATAGTACTATATATGTAAAAATATATATACATACATATATAATATGCATACATTAATATTAACAATAATAAACCTAAAATAATAATCATTAGTAGTAATAATAATACTTTTAAAATAATTAATATGTTAATAAAAGTAATAGTAATGAAAATAATCCTAACAATAATAATAAAGATAATAATAGAACTAAAATGATAGTAATATTAATAATAAAATAAAAATAAAAATAAACAAAAAAAGGACTAAATCGAACTAAAAATAGCATTTCGGGGCAATTTTAAAAAGAAATAAAGGGAAGGGACCTAATCGTAACACGCGTGCAAGTAGTGGGGACCAAAACAGAAAATACTCCTTCCAATCAAAACGCAGCACATGATTGGGGACTAAATTGAAAATCGCGACAAATTTCGAGGCCAAATTAAAAATAAAGAATGACTTAATTGCAAAGTAATAAAAAAGCGGAAGGGCTAAAAGCGCAATTAGCCCTTCCTTTTAAAAAACACGCGGATCCTAGGCGGGCGGGTCGGGTCGGGTCGAACCGGTCCAAGTCAAAACGACGTCGTTTTGAGGCTTAAGTATAGCCCCCAAAACGACGTCGTTTTGTTGGACTATAAATAGGCCTAAATTTAGAAAAAAAAATCATTTGTGAAGTGGGAAAGAAAAAAAAGAAGAGAGAGGGAAGAGAGAAGGGAGAGAGGAGGGAGACCGGAGTGATTTCCGGTGGGACTCCGGCCGGGGGTCCGGTCACGCACGATCACGCCGGACCCTCGCCGGCCACAGTATGCGCCACACCGCATACACGTGGCGAAAAAGGTAAAATTTTTAATTTTTTTCTTTTTTTTTACTTGCTTATTTTATTATTTTATTATATTTTAGCATATATAGGTAGCTAAAATGGGGTTTAAAATGTAGTAGAAAAAAAAAATTCACCTCTCGATCTTTTTGACTTCTGACTCGTTCGTTGATCTTTTTGATTTTTTTTTTGCCTGAATGCTATTTCTATGTTTAAATGCTGATTGGATCACTGTATTGGCTCTGCAATTGAATGTTTTATTTCTTGTTTCGTATTTTTTCCTTGCTACCGAGAATGAAAAAGATAGCCCCATCTTTTACATTCTCGATTCGGTTTTATAACCCTTTTTCTCTATTTGTTTATTGCTTGCGTGTTTCTCTTGTTCTTGCAGGAGCGGTTGGAGTAAGTGGTGGTTGAACAGCGGTCTTTGAGGTGACCGGGTGGTGCGAGGGGATGGGGTTCTTGGGGTGGTGTCGAGGGTAGGGTGATGGGATTAGGTGGTTTAGGTCAATGGGCTTAAGTTAGTGGGTTAGGTGTTTGGGCTATTGTAAAAAAAAATAATTGGGCTTTGTAGTGGGTATGGCCCAAAATTGGCCTGCTACAGCTGCCCCTCTTTGCTCATTGTCGTGTAACGGGAATAGAGCAAAGACAAAATGAAAGGCCAATTTTGCCCCGTCTTGCTGAGTCTTGACCTCTTTAGCGCTTTTCTTCTTCAGGTAGTCTCTTTCCAGTCCACCGTATCTTCTGACATATGCCTTGTAGCTTCAATCTCCTTTAATATAACTTTAAGGATATGAGATTTGTGGCTTCGATCTGTTTCCATGTAGCTTCATAAAGATCAGGTCCACAACTTCAATCGTGTTCCTCTGCCGCTTCAGCGAGACAAGGTTCGTGGTCTTCGCTTCTGCCACTTCAGAAAGGCAAGATCTGGTATCCTTGATCAGCTTTACTGAAACTTCAGGGAGAAAATATCTGGTGTCTTCAATCAGCTCCAATCTTTAGTCTTTGCTTGGCATGTGATCCTGAGCTCAACTCATTTCTCGCAATATAAATGGATTCATTAAAAAAACAGATATTAAAACAAAAATTGAAAGTACCTCAGCATGTGAACTGAGGCTCAACTCATATCTCGCAATATCGGTTGATTTTTTTGAATCATAGAAATTAAAAGCTGAAATTAAAAGGCTCAACTCACCTCTCGCAATATGAGTTGATAATTTGAAAAGTAGATTTCGAAAACAGGAATTAAAGGCTCAACTCACCTCTCGCAATATGAGTTGATCTTTGAAAAACATAAGTTGAAAACAGAAATTTAACATACCTCGACTTGTTCACGAGGCTCAACTCACCTCTAGCAATATGAGTTGATTCTTTGAAAAACATAAACTGAAATTACCTCAACGTGTTTTGAGGCTCAACTCACCTCTCGCAATATGAGTTGATTTTTGAAAGACAGAAATTGAAAACAGGAATTGAAAAGCGAAAATTGAAAATACCTCAAAGATGCCCTCTTGAGGCTCAACTCACCTCTCGCAATATGAGTTGATTTAAAACACAAAAATTAAAAATACCTCAGTGTGTGGCCTAAGGCTTAACTCATCTCTCGCAATATGAGTTGATTTTTGAAACCTAAATTGAAATTACCTCAACGAGTCTTGAGGCTCAACTCACCTCTCGCAATATGAGTTGATTTTTGAAAAACATAAATTGAAATTACCTCAACGTGTCTTGAGGCTCAACTCACCTCTCGCAATATAAGTTGATTTTTCTTGAAAGGCATGAATTAAAAATATCAAAATACCAAAACCTGTCCTTTGGTAGAGCTCAGGTGTCTTTTCACTTGATTCAATGTGACTCTCATTCCAGATTTCTTGCTCTGCTGGAGTACCTGTATATGCTATGCATGTTGTCATCATGGTATGCACATGTTTGTCTTAAATGCTTTTATGCCTACATGATTATGCAGTGCTCCTTAAGCATGTTTGTCGTATGTCTATTTAGCCACGATTGTTGAGGATCGGCGTTCATTTCTTTGATTCTCGACTTTCTCTTCAGGTTTCGTACCCGTATTCAAACTTCACGAGTAATCGATGTTTCTCAGATATCACTATTTTGCCCCTGGTTGAACTCCGTTCTTGCCTTGAAGCTCTTATGCCTATCAAATTTCATCCAAGTAATGCTTAACATTTCTTTTGTTTAAAGCATGTCATTTCACCATTTATTATGTAAATAAACACATAAGGAGATGCATGAAAAAAAAAAGTCAAGTAGGGACAAAAATGATATCTCATATTCATTTATTTCAAGTGTGGCAAACAAAGGAAGTTAACCAATGAGAGTAAAAATGTCAAAAAGAAAGAAAGGATCGTATTCAACGGATACAAATGCTCTAGATATTCAACACATGAACTCTTCCACGTTCCTCAATCAAGAATCTTCTCGAGTCTGGCTCCTTGCGTAGAAGATTTTGAGCTTTCAGAGATGCTTCAAATACTGTAGTCTTACTGTTTGTTGTACTTTAAAACACCTTGCCCTGTAAGCCGAATGTTTGCTTCATTAGAATGCCCTCTCGGGTTTTCATCCTAATCTTTTGTGTTTAATCAAAACGCCCTTTTCGGGTTTTCGCTCTGATCCCTTTTTTTTTTTTAAGATGCCCTTTTTGGGTTTTCATCTTGACTTTCTTTTTTCAAGCATAGTACTTCTTCACTGCATCTGAGTTTACTGGATTCGGTAGCTCCTTGCCATCCATCTCGGTAAGGATCAAAGCTCCTCCTGAGAATGCCTTCTTTACGATGTATGGTCCTTCCCAGTTTGGTGCCCATTTTCCTCGCAGGTCTTTTTGTATTGGGAGAATCCTTCTCAGCACGAGTTCTCCTTCATGGACTTCTCTTGGTCGTACCTTCTTGTCACGGGCCGCAATTATCCTTTTCTGGTACATCTGCCCGTGACAAATTGCCTTTAGACGTTTTTCTTCGATGAGGTTCAACTGATCATATCGAGCTCGAACCCATTCTGCTTCTTCTAACTTTGATTCCATTAAGACTCGCAGAGAGGGGATCTCAACCTCGATAGGTAGCACAGCTTCCATTCCGGAGACTAGAGAGAAAGGAGTTGCTCCAGTAGATGTTCGTACAGATGTGCGATATGCAAACAAAGCAAATGGAAGTTTCTCGTGCCAGTCTTTATATGTCTCCGTCATTTTCCCAATGATTCTCTTAATATTTTTGTTGGCTGCTTCAACAGCCCCGTTCATCTTTGGCCGATAGGGCGAAGAGTTATGATGCTTTATTTGGAACTGCTCGCACACTTCTTTCATCATCCTGTTGTTCAGATTCGTGGCATTATCTGAAATTATTCTTTCAGGCAAGCCGTATCGGCAAATGATTTCCTTTTTCAAAAACCTGCAAACTGCAGTTCTTGTCACATTGGCAAACGAAGCAGCTTCTATCCATTTTGTGAAGTAATCGATAACCACAAAAATGAATCGATGTCCATTTGATGCTTTTGAAGAAATTGGCCCTATAACATCCATGCCCCACATAGAAAAAGGCCACGGAGAGGTCATGACGTGAAGGGGCGAAGGGGCTACATGAATTTTATCGCCATAGATTTGACATTTGTGGCATTTTCTGGCAAAATTGATGCAGTCACTTTCCATCGTCAGCCAATAATAACCGAGTCTCATGATCTTTCTGGCCATATTGAAACCATTGGCATGTGTTCCGCAGATTCCCTCATGGACCTCTTCAAGTATTTTTCTAGCTTCAACATCATCCACACATCTCAAGAGCATCTGATCCTTTCCTTTTTTGTACAAGATATCCCCATCAAGAACAAATCCCGCTGCCATTCTTCGGATTGTTCTTTTGTCGTTCTCATTCGCTTGTTCGGGATACTTTTGATTCTTGATACATTCTAATATATCATGGAACCATGGATGTCCGTCTACTTCTTTCTCGATGCTACAACAGTGTGCAGGAACCTCGTATATGCTCATTTTGAGGGGCATTACTTCTGCTTCTTTACTTGCTTTGAACATTGAAGCCAAAGTGGCCAGGGCATCGGCCAATTGGTTCTCTTCTCGTGGGAAATAATGGAAAGTTATTTCCTTGAATTCCTTGATCAATTCAGCCACTAAATTATCAGATACTTAATCAATTTTGGATCCTCACTTCCCATTCTCCACGGATTTGGTAAATCACTAGAGCTGAGTCTCCGTACACCTCTAGGATTTTGATGTCTCGATCAATAGCTGCACGAAGCCCCATGATACAAGCCTCATATTCTGCGATATTATTGGTACAAAAGAAGTTCAGTCTTGCAGTGAACGGATAGTGATTCCTCTCTGTGATACCAGGATGGCTCAGATTCCATGCCCCAAAGCATTCGACGCACCATCAAAGCACATCTTCCATGACTTCTCTTTTGATGACTCGGTTCCATTTCTATGATGCACATTAAGTCTTCGTCTGGGAAATCGAATCTTAACGGCTCATATTCTTCTGTCGTTCGAGTTGCTAGAAAGTCGGCTATTGCACTCCCTTTTATTGACTTCTGACTTACATAAGCAATGTCATATTCCGAAAGGAGAATCTGCCATCGGGCCATTCTTCCTGATAGTGCCGGCGATTCCATCATGTATTTTATCGGGTCCAGTTTTGAAATCAACCATGTCGTATGGTACAACATGTATTGTCTGAGTCTTCGAGCTACCCAAACTAGAGCGCAACAAAATTTTTCAATGGACGAATACTTTGCCTCATATTCAGTGAACTTTTTGCTGAGGTAATAGATCGCCTTTTCTTTCTTTCCTGTCTCGTTGTGTTGCCCCAGTACGCAACCCATTGAATTTTCGAACACAGTCAAATACAAAATTAACGGTCTTCCCGGAGTTGGCGGTACTAGCACTGGAGGACTAGACAAATATTGTTTTATCTTATCAAAGGCCACCTGGCATTCTTCGTTCCATTCTCCCGGGTTGTGTTTTCGCAGAAGTCGAAAGATTGGGTCGCATTGGTTGGTAAGTTGAGCGATAAATCGGGCGATGTAGTTTAATCTCCCTAAAAATCCTCTAACTTCCTTTTGCGTGCGTGGGGGTGGTAACTCTTGGATGGCTTTTATTTTATCTGGATCAACCTCGATACCTTTTTCACTAACAATGAAGCCTAGCAACTTCCCTGAGGTAGCCCCAAACGTACATTTGGTCAAGTTAAGCTTTAACTCAAACTTTCTCACCTTTCTGAACAACTTCTTGAGATTCACTACATGCTCTTCTTCCCTCGATTTAGCAATCATATCGTCTACGCGTGAGACCCCTATTTCTTTATGCATCATGTCGTGGAATAACGTCACCATAGCCCTTTGATATGTTGCCCCAGCATTCTTTAACCCGAATGGCATCACCTTGTAGCAGAACGTTCCCCACATTGTTATGAAGGTAGTTTTCTCCATATCTTCAGGGGCCATCTTGATCTGATTATACCCCGAGAATCCATCCATGAAAGAAAACAATGAATGCTTTGCTATGTTGTCCACCAACGTATCAATATATGGTAAGGGAAAATTATCCTTTGGGCTTGCTCGATTCAAGTCACGGTAGTCCACACACATTCGTACCTTGCCATCTTTCTTTGGTAACGGGACTATATTAGCCACCCATTCTGGATATTTGGAGGCTTGTAGGAAGCCAGCATCAAATTGCTTCTTGACTTCCTCTTTTATTTTCAACAATATTTCGGGTCTCATCCGTCTTAATTTTTGCTGGATAGGCTTGCATTCTGGCTTTAATGGGAGCTTGTGGACCACTAAATCTTCATCTAGCCCTGACATGTCCTGGTATGACCATGCGAAAACATCTTTGTATTCGCGGAGTAGAGTGATCAAATTATGCCTGGTACTCTCTGAAATAGAAGTCCCAATCTTCACTTCTTGTTTCTTTTCTTCAGTGCCCAAGTTTATTGTTTCCACAGATTCTTCATGAGGAAAAATCTGTTTATCCTCTTGTTCCACCATTCTTAACAATTCAGGAGACGAGACATAATCTTGAAAGATTTTCTTCGGCTTCAAATTCCCTAAGCAAACCGCTTCTCAAAATCAATTTCAAGACTCATGAATTGGTTTGTTCATGTCATCGATATCTGAGCACCTGAAAGTTGAATGGAAAAGGAAGCTATAGAGGGGCATCCGAGTATGGGAAACAACAGACAAAAATGTTATGGCATGGAATGTGGCAAATGTGAGTATAGGCTATGAAATGAGAAAATGATCATGAAATTAGCGATAATGCGAAAAATCGTGACAAAATGCATCTTCATTGATATTCATTTGAATGATAAAGAGCGAATGCACACTCTTACAAAAAAATTCTATTATATCTAAGGACACAATAGAAGGTTAATGTTTGGCATTACTCTGAAGACTTATAAACTACAAGAAGCTCCTCGGAAGTCCAATTGTTCAACATGAAACCAGGAGGGCAAGGGCGTATCCTCGAGTCATCTTTACTTGTACCAGCCCCTTTGTCAATGACATTTATACTGACATTTTGAAAACCCCTTTCAATTATCCTCAGCATGTTTCGTGGATCGTCTTGTCCAGGGTATATCATTCCCGCAGATTTAAATGTTTTTGACAAAGGAGGGTATTCTATTGGTTCCCATTCTAGTTCTCGGCCGAAAGTTCTTGCAATCCTTCTTTCCTGATCTTTCTTCCACTGTCTTCTTCTTTGACGCATATCAGGCTGGAACCCCAAACCGTATCGGGCCTTGTGGTGCACCGGCTTTAAAGCCCTAACTATTCCTTGCAGATGTCTACCTAAACCTTTTCTCGCACGAGCTCCTCTACCCACGGTCAATTTGACACCCATTCTAGTATTTCTCGACAGTTTTGGCACTGGAATCCTGTTTCCCTCAGTGACAAAGGTGGCATTGACAAACTCAAGGGATCGAAAGGAACATTCCAGTGCGTCTTCGTTTACTTCCAAGTACGGTGCATCGGCAGAGACAGATGCGACAATATCTTCTTCGCCCTCGACTGTGATGATGGGACTGCTCCAGCAGAATGGATCCAGGGTCTTCCCAAAAGGCAGTTATACGAGGGTGTAATGTCCATGACTTGGAACTCGACATCATAAATGTAAGGGGCCACTTCTAGAGGGATCTCAATCTTCCCCATGACTTCGCGCCTCGTTCCGTCGAATGCTCTTACTGTGGAATGACAGGGCCTTAAGTAGGACAAATCCATTGGTATTCTGGAAAGTGTGGCCAATGGCATAACATTTAATGCTGACCCATTGTCGATGAGCACGTTCGGTATTATGTAGCCCTTGCAGCGAATCGTGATATGCAGCGCTTTCACCGAGCCTCTACCGTTTGGCGGTATCTCATTATCACTAAAAGAGATGAAATTGTCCGCATTCAAATTGTTTACCCACCTATCAAGCTTTTCAACGGATATGTTATTGGCCACATAAGCTTGATTTAACACTTTCAATAAAGCATTCCGGTGTGGCTCAAATTTAACAATGAGAGATAGAATCAAATTCGCTACCGTTCGCTTGCTCAATTGTTCCGCCACACTATACTCATCGTGCTTGATAAACTTCAGAAATTCTTGAGCTTCTTCCTCATTCACAAAGCTTTTTAGTTTCTTGTACGGGTGGAATTTCTTGCTCGACTTCGACTTCGTGCATCACTGCTTTCCCTTTTTGCTTCAAGTCGCTACTTTTCTTTACCGGTTCAACTTCTTTAGACTAGCACCGTCCACTTCGGGTAAAATGACCTACCTCCCCAACATCCTCAGTTATGGCTTTGGACTTTCCAACTTCCTGGTGATGATATTGACATCATATCTCCACTATCATCGCTTTTGTTGTCCTTATAAGAGAAAGGAGATGGTACCTCGATTATCATTTTTGGCTTTACCGGCTCCTTTTTCGCGTCATAATAAATCACCAATGGTCGATCAGCGCTATAAGGGGGACCTGTTGATCGATTGTCAGAGGCACATATTTTTCCACTATCGGCCTCTTCGGCTTTACAAAAAATCCCGATCTCCTTGTTATCCATCATATTTTGCAATAATCTTCTGAATTCATCACAGGACTGAATGTCGTGCCCTTCGATGTCATGAAACTCGCAAAAACTGTGACTCTTTGCATCTTTTCCTTCGAATACTCCTTTAAAATGACAAAGCAACCCTTTTTCAACTAGTGCCTCCCAGATTCTCTACAGAGGTGTTCTCACTTCAGAAACCCATCTTCTACTTGGTCGTTTATCCTCCTCTCCTACTGCGCTCACATTACCTTCGGTGTGGTTTGGGAATGGATTCCCAGCCGTAGTGCCAGTACCATCAAATCGCAAAATGCCCGCGTCGATGAACCCTTGAACTCTCCTTTTGAAAGTAAGACAATTCTCAGTAGAATGCCCTTGGTTCCCGGCATGATATGCACAACTAGCGTTTGGATCGTACCATTTTGGGTATGGAGGTTTAAGGGGTGCCATGTAATGGGGAGAAATCAGTTGCTTCTCCAAAAGTTTTGGGTACAATTCCCCATATGACACAGGGATGGGAGTAAACTGCGGTCTCTTGGGATTAGAACTTGCTGGTATTGGCTCATTTCTAGGTTGGTTTTGAGCGGGTGCAGTGTTTTGTGAGAAAGTGGTGATAGGTCTTTGGTTGTTCATGGCGTATACGGGGTAGGAGGGAGGTGGCGTTTGGTAGTAAGGGGTTTGAGGAGGATAATGGAAATTTGAAGGTGGATAATGTCTGGGTCGAGGTTGGTTAGGGTATGAATTGGGAATATAACGATTTCCAATTCCCACCATGTGGGCTTCTGGCTCTTTTTTCCTTATGGGTGCTGCTTTTCTTGAGCCTTCTGATCCTTCCATTCTACCGCTCTTGACGGCATTCTCTATAAGTTCACCGGATATTACAATATCTGCGAAATCCTTCGTGGCACTTCCCACTAATTTGTCATAAAACGGCGCCTTTAAGGTGTTGATAAAAAGAACGGTTATCTCCGTTTTTGTTAGTGGGGGTTCCACTTGGGCCGAGACGTCTCTCCATCTCTGCGCATACTGTCTAAAGGTCTCTGACGGCTTTTTCTCCATCATTTGTAAGGTCATCCGGTCTGGCACCATGTCTGATACATGCTTGTATTGCTCGCAAAATGCAGATGCCAAGTCTTTCCAGGATCTAATCTTTTCCCTGCTGAGTTGGTTGTACCAACGGAGGGCTGACCCTGTTAGACTATCCTGGAAGCAATGTATAAGTAACTTATCATCATTCACGTAACTACCATTTTTCGGCGAACATGATGAGATGTGCTTTTGGGCACCTAGTCCCATCATACTTCTCAAAATCAGGCGCCTTGAACTTCGGAGGCAAAATTAGATCAGGTACTAGACTGAGTTCCTTGGCACCTAGGGCGGAGAAGACCTCAGTGCCTTCTATTGCTTTGAGTCTTTCCTCCAGACTCTTATATTTCGCGTCATGGTTATCCAATTTCAATTTGGCTACTTCTGCGGGGTCGTCCAAATCTGGAACTAGTGGATCAGCAGGGCTGGCCCCTGGGTTTGACGCGAATATTCCTTGCCCCAAATTAATGGGTGGAGCAGGTGGCATAGGTCGATGTTCCAAGCCTGTGGGTTCTCCTTGAGCATACCCTCTCTGTGTTGTATATGCGGGTGGTGGAGTGAATCCCGGGGGATAGAGTGGATTCTGATCGTGGTGAATTCTTGATTGGGGTTCCATAACATCGGGGTTCTGCATGGGTCCTTTTCCTTTGACCAGAGTTGTCATCATCTCCATCATTTTGGCCATCTGATCTCTTTGCTCGAGTGACTCCTCTCGAGATCTTACTATTAGATCTCTCGTTTCTTGTTGCGATTTGGCCAGTTGCTCTTGTAATTCCTTTTGAGCCCTTCCCATCCTTTTGATTCTCTCATTGAACTCAGCTTCCATTGCCCTAGTTTATCGACGCGTTCTGTATAAATATCGTGATTCCAGTCTTGAAGTCTTGCAACTGCGGATTATATGGTTTTTTAGTTTCGGTGGATGATTATGGTGATATGCACATGCGATGAATGAATGAATGAGCATATGAATGGATGAATGTCCAAAGAATAAATGATGAATAAATGTTAGTTATGAGTAAATATACAAGAATTTGGTGTTGATTTCAAGATAGCCCCATATGTAGGCATTTCATTTATCAGAAGAGTACGTTACAAAAAGTTTTCATTTTTCCAACAGTTACACAAATTTTCTAGCCACATCGCCTTGCTTCTTCACTTGCTCTAAAAACTCTGATATACTCGATCTTTGGCTCGGAGGGAATTGGCAACTGAGAACTTCAGCTTCATCAGATAATTGAACAACTTGCATAGCCGCTTTGCGAATTTCATTGATCAAGAAGTTGAGTTGCATTTCTTTTTCTTGGAGAGTTCCTTCATACGCGTGAATGTCCCTATCGTGTTGATCATTCTTTTCTTCTAGAGCCTTCAGGAGGTTATCTAATTGTTGTTGACGAGATTGTAGCATATTTTCTAAATCTCGTACTCTCCTTTTTAATTCTTGATGTTCAGACTGACTATTCACAAATTCTGCAGTCACCATTTCATACTCGGCATTCTTCCTTCTTAACTCTATTACAAATGCCTGCCTTTTCCTCTTCTTTTTTTTTGCTTTTCCTTTCAAAATTCCATTCCTCCTTTGATGTTGCTAATTTCTTCTTTCCACTCACCGTTGATTTGCCCAATCCACTATTTTTTATAGTGTTTCTTAATTTCTTGTTTTCCAAATGAAGGTCCCTTAAGTCGTTTCTCACGATCTCGGCCTCCCTTTGTACTTTTTCAGTTCTGGACCTTTCAACCTGGACTTCAATCTTCAGCTGATAGTTTTCTTCCTGAAGGGTACTGAGGTCCCTAGACATCTTAGCTTTTTCTTGCTCGAATTCTTGTCTAGCTATTTCCAATTCGGATGGCATTTCCTCCAAAAAGGGATTCTGGGCAGTGTAATTTGTTGATGAGATGTGCTGACTACTTACCCGTTGCTTTCTCCATATGTCATAGTCTTGGGTAAGGGTATCAGCATACAAGGCTAATTCTATGAAATGAATTTCCTTCCAAGACTTTGCAACGTCTCGGACTCTCTTCATATATCCCTCGCCCGCAAAAGCGAACTCGAATTGTGCTAATCCTCCAGTTGCGGGTATAAATTGTCGCGAAGAAAATTGCCTTTGGACTAATAGCGGAGCGTATCCAACTCCTCCCCATAACCCGAGTAAAGGTACCCAATCTTGGCCTCCACATTTGTATAGCAGATCAAGGACGGATCCAGGATACTCTCCACGTTATATCCTCGGCGCGAAGATTCTGAAAAACTGATACCCAATGTTGCTCGGTGACTTCTTTCGGCCATTCTTTCTTGAGGTAAGCTTCTAGCGGAGCGAATGTTTTTGAAAACATGTGGAATGGAGTACGCTCTACTTTCCAAAAATGACTCAAAATCCACACATTGAGTAGCTGTGCACACCCGATAAATCGTCCCTTTCCAACCCTTCGACAAGTGCTCAGGGACCTGAATGTCTCGGCTAAGATAGTCGGGACAGGGTTGACCCCTTGTTTTAGCCTTTCGAAGAAATCAAATACTGCGACTTCTAGATGTCCGAGAACTTTCGGGAAAATGACCAAACCATAAATGGCCAAGGCGAATAGATTGACTCTCTTCAATGTGTCCGGATGACTCAGAACCGATTCTCGTAGGCTGGACCATGGAATGCAAACGGTTTCATTCTTCTTCTTTATTTGTTTTTCGGCCCATGCATCAGTCATGTCTGTCAGTCTTACTAATTTTTTCCTGAAGGTAATTGCCTTAGGCTCCTTCACGTATATCTTGCCGAATTGCACATTGTCGATGCAGAGTAAAGCAGCATATTCTTCTATGGTTGGAGACATGTCCTCTTGATTGAATGTAAAGCATTGATAAGCTGGGTCCCAGAATCGAACCATGGCTTGAATCAACTGTTCGTCTACACAAATGGTGATCAAGTGAGCTATATCTCCATACCTCTCGGTGAAAATGCCCCTAGTATCTGAATCCCATTGATTCCAAACTCGCACCAAATCCTCAAGGTTATTTTGGCGAACATTCACAGTTGTATGTTCGGGCAAATTGGCAACACACCCTTCCACTAGGCTGTCCCCCTTTTCTCTCTGAGTTTTTAGAGACCACTCTCGAACCACGGCATTCTTCTCGGTTATTTGTGTAATTGACTCCTCCATCAGAAACCCGTTCTTTGGCAACTATCCTTTAATCAACACCTTCCTATCGTGATGCCTATGATGCATGATGAAAATAAAAATAAAAACAAACAAACTTGGTTAGTAAACACAACACAAATATAATTTGAGAAAAAAATTAAACTACTCAACCTAATTTTTTTTTACATAAACAGTGTAAATGAAAGGCAAAAGGCATTTCCCCGTGTACTTATTTTGGTGACTATAAGCGGACAGAGGTTCGGCATGGCTCTAGTCGGATGGCTCGTATGGTTCATTACATGCGGTTTTGGTTCTAGACAGGTACTCGAATCGTTCGTACCATCATCTACTAAGACTAGTACGAAGCCTCGGTCGTAGCTTATCACAAGCTCACGAGTTCAATTCGAGGGATTACATTTACTTATGCCTATGCGGAGGGACAAATTAACTCACGAAAGCATAAGTCATATGTAACCCGAAAGTATTCACTAGCCTGTGCGGAGGGACGAGTTAACTCACGAAGGCGTAGCGTTTACTTTCACTTAAACGGACGGAGCCCGGGTATAGAGCTCATGTTATGCAAAATGCAAGTGCACGGTGTGTGGGGAAAACTCATAAACCTTTTACGTTTTATTTAAAAACTAAACCTAAAGTAACCATAAAAATTTAAAGCTGAAAAACAAAAGGACAAAAACGATTTAGAAAAATGTTTGCAACACGATACAAATGCATGAATTTTGAAAGTGAGATTTTCGGATCAAGACCAAATATTTACTTTGAACAAGGAAATTTGAAAACTTTTGACAAAACGTGTTTATTCGACTCGACTCTCAAAACCGGGTCCCCAGTGGAGTCGCCAGCTGTAGCGACGTAAAAATTTACTTTTGGGTCGCTAAACGATTTATTAGAAAATTGGAAATTGAAATTTGGTTTTAAAAATAAACCGGGAGTCGCCACCGATCTTTTTTTCTAGGTGTGATCGGACACCTATTAGATCTTTCTTTAAAAACAAATAAAAGGCTAGGTTTACGTTAAAATCCAGAGAAAAATTAGGGTTCGGGAGTCGGTTACGCGCGAGGAAGGTATTAGCACCCTCGCGACGCCCAAAATTGGTATCTTATAAACACGTGATGTCTTAATTTTCAAAAATACGAGTTCAATATAAAATTTAGTATTGATCCGATTAAAGGAAGAAATTTTCAATTTTTTCTGGTTTTTTTTCTCGAGAAGGATATACCGATTTGAGACGAGCCTAAAAATTCCACCCAACATAGCGATGGAACTTATGGCCTAATGTTACATCGATACATTGTCTCACTTATTTAAAAAACACAAGAATAAGATTTTCGAAATAATGCTAAGCAAATTGATGTGAGATAAAGATAAGTAAAGGAATTAGAAACATATTGTAACGACTAACGAGCATGACAATAATATAAGAAAACAATAATAACACATGCAAGATTAAATGTAACAATAGTATAAAATACGAGAAAATAATAAATATACGTATATATAAAATGATATTAAAAGTATGTACATAACGTACGTGAGAAAAAAAATATATATATATATATAACATATACGATATACATATATAATAATATACATGAAATAGTAAAAATACATAACTAATAATATAAAAAGATATATACATACAAAAAAAAAAGTATGAATAGTAAAGAAGTATACAATAAATAACATTAAAAAATATATAAATGATATATAAATATATACAATATATACATATATTAGAAATAATAATATGAAAAAAGAAAACCATTAGTACATTACATAAGTACATACATGCATATATATGTATAAATAATAAGATATTAGAAATATAGTATAATATTAAAAGTATACATATAAAAATATAATTAATAATTTTAAATTATCTATAATAATATATATAAAATATAATATAAAAACTTATATACTTAACATATATGAAAAATATATATAATAATATTAACATTTATATAATATATGTACTAGAAATAAATAACGACTAGAAGTAATAATAATAATGTTAGAAATAATAATTAAGTATAAAAAAATACAATAGTAATATTAAAATAAAATAATTAAAATAGTACTATATATGTAAAAATATATATACATACATATATAATATGCATACATTAATATTAACAATAATAAACCTAAAATAATAATCATTAGTAGTAATAATAATACTTTTAAAATAATTAATATGTTAATAAAAGTAATAGTAATGAAAATAATCCTAACAATAATAATAAAGATAATAATAGAACTAAAATGATAGTAATATTAATAATAAAATAAAAATAAAAATAAACAAAAAAGGACTAAATCGAACTAAAAATAGCATTTCGGGGCAAATTTAAAAAGAAATAAAGGGAAGGGACCTAATCGTAACACGCGTGCAAGTAGTGGGGACCAAAACAGAAAATACTCCTTCCAATCAAAACGCAAAGACACATGATTGGGGACTAAATTGAAAATCGCGACAAATTTCGGGGCCAAATTAAAAATAAAGAATGACTTAATTGCAAAGTAATAAAAAAGCGGAAGGGCTAAAAGCGCAATTAGCCCTTCCTTTTAAAAAACACGCGGATCCTAGGCGGGTCGGGTCGGGTCGAACCGGTCTAAGTCAAAACGACGTCGTTTTGAGGCTTAAGTATAGCCCCCAAAACGACGTCGTTTTGGTGGACTATAAATAGGCCTAAATTTAGAAAAAATCATTTGTGAAGTGGGAAAGAAAAAAGAAGAGAGGGAAGAGAGAAGGGAGAGAGAGAGGAGACCGGAGCGATTTCCGTGGTGGGACTCGTAGGGGTCCGGTCCATCACGATCGTCGACCGACCCTTAGCTTGCGTACGCAAGCCACGTGTGTACTGATGGCGGAAAAGGTAAATTTTTAATTTTTTTTTTTTTTTCACTTGCTTATTTTATTATTTTATTATATTTTAGCATATATAGGTAGCTAAAATGGGGTTTAAAATGTAGTAGAAAAAAAATTCACCTCTCGATCTTTTTGACTTCGACTCGACTTCGTTGATCTTTTGATTTTTTTACTTTGAATGCTATTTCTATGTTTAAATGCTGATTGGATCATCAGTATGGCTCTCTGCAATTGAATGTTTTATTTCTTGTTTCGTATTTTTCCTTGCTACCAATGAAAAAGATAGCCCCATTTTTTACATTCGATTCGGTTTTATAACCCCTTTTCTCTATTTGTTTATTGCTTGCATGTTTCTCTTGTTCTTGCAGGAGCAGTTGGAGTAAGTGGTGGTTGAACGGCGGTGCTGAGGTGACCGGTGGTGCAGGGGATGGGGTTACTGGCTGGTGTCAGAGGGTAGGGTGATGGGATTAGGTGGTTTAGGTCAATGGGCTTAAGTTAGTGGGTTAGGTGTTTGGGCTATTGTAAAAAAAAATAATTGGGCTTTGTAGTGGGTATGGCCCAAAATTGGCCTGCTACAAAATGCAAATTAACCAAACCCCAAAACGAACCGTTTCAGCACGGACTAAGATGAACACTCTGTAGCGACGTAAAGATTTTGTTTTGGGGTGCTAATTGTGGCGATTTATTAAAAAACTTTGAAAATGGGAATTTGGTTTTAAAATAAACCGGGAGTCGCCACCGATCTTTTTCTAGGTGTGATCAGACACCTAATAAATCATCTTTCGATAAAAAAATTCATTTTTTTTAAACAAAAAAAGAAGGTCAAATTTAGGTCTACGTCAAAATCCAGAGAAAAATTAGGGCTCGGGAGTCGGTTACGCGCGAGGAAGGTATTAGCACCCTCGCGACGCCCAAAATTGGTATCTTATAAACACGTGTTGTCTTGATTTTCAAAATACGAGTTCAATTTAAATTCCAATCGTGATCCGATTTAAAGAACAAGAACTTTCAATTTTTGATTTCCCTTTTTTTTTTTTTGAGAAGGGTATACCGATTAAACACGAACCGACAAATTCCATTCAACATAGCAATGGAACTATCGACTTGGTATTAAACCGATATGTTGCCTTTGATTATCGAAATTAATTTAGAAACAAGAACGTGAATTTTTTTTTAAAACGTGTAAGACAAAATGGATACAGAAATAAATAAACAAATGAAAGGACTAGGTATACATATTGAAGCAAATGACAAACATAACAAAAATATTAAAACAATAACCGTGCATGCAAGATTAAATATGACAATAATATCGAAAACAAAAAAAAAAAAAAACAATGAATATACACATGTAAAAGTGACATTACGAATGTACACATATTAATATTATTATGTAAATATTCGTAATGTCACTTTTACATGTGTATATTCTTTTTTTTTATGTATATATTCGTAATGTCACTTTTACATGTGTATATTCATTGTTTTTTTTTTCGTTTTCGATATTATTGTCATATTTAATCTTGCATGCACGGTTATTGTTTTAATATTTTTGTTATGTTTGTCATTTGCTTCAATATGTATACCTAGTCCTTTCATTTGTTTATTTATTTCTGTATCCATTTTGTCTTACACGTTTTAAAAAAAAAATCATGTTCTTGTTTCTAAATTAATTTCGATAATCAAAGGCAACATATCGGTTTAATACCAAGTCGATGGTTCCATTGCTATGTTGAATGGAATTTGTCGGTTCGTGTTTAATCGGTATACCCTTCTCAAAAAAAAAAAAGGGAAATCAAAAATTAAAAGTTCTTGTTCTTTAAATCGGATCACGATTGGAATTTAAATTGAACTCGTATTTTGAAAATCAAGACAACACGTGTTTATAAGATACCAATTTTGGGCGTCGCGAGGGTGCTAATACCTTCCTCGCGCGTAACTGACTCCCGAGCCCTAATTTTTCTCTGGATTTTGACGTAGACCTAAATTTGACCTTCTTTTTTTGTTAAAAAAAATGAATTTTCTTATCGAAGGATGATTTATTAGGTGTCCGATCACACCTAGAAAAAGATCGGTGGCGACTCCCGGTTTATTTTAAAACCAAATTCCCGTTTTCAAAGTTTTTTAATAAATCGCCACAATTAGCGACCCCAAAACAAAATCTTTACGTCGCTACAGCTGGCGACTCCACTGGGGATAAGATCTACAGCTTGCGAGTCGAGTCGAATTAAACACGTTTTGTCAAAATTTTCAAATTTCCTTGTTCAAAGTAAATATTTGGTCGTGATCCGAAAATCTCGTTTTCAAAATTCATGCATTTGTATTGTGTTGTAAATATTTCTTCTAACTTGTTATTTGGTTGTTTTTCAGTTTTCAATTTTTATGGTTTTAATTTTGGTTTAGTTTCTTTAAGTAAAACGTAAAGGCTTATGAGTTTTTCCCCACACACCGTGCACTTGCATTTTCGCATAACATGAGCTCTCTACCCGGGCTCCGTCCGTTTAAGTGAAAGTAAACGCTACGCCTTCGTGAGTTAACTCGTCCCTCCGCACAGGCTAGTGAATACTTTCAGGTTACATGTGACTTATGCTTTCGTGAGTTAACTTGTCCCTCCGCATAGGCATAAGTAAATGTAATCCCTCGAATTGAACTCGTGAGCCTGTGATGGGTTATGACCGAGGCTTCGTACTAATCTTAGCAGATGATAGTACGAGCAATTCGAGTACCTGTCTAGAACCAAGACTGCATATAATGAACCATACAAGCTATCCAATTAGAGCCATGCCGAACCTCTGTCCGCTTATAGTCACCAAAATATGTACACGGGGAAAATGCCCTTTGCCTTTCATTTACACTGTTTATGTAAAAGAATTGGATTGGGTAGTTTAATTTGTTTCTCAAATTATATTTGTTGTGTTTACTAACCAAGTTTGTTTGTTTTTGTTTTTATTTTCATCATGCACCATAGGCATCATATTAGGAAAGTGTTGATTAAAGGTTGGTTGCCAAAAGACGGGTTTCTGATGGAGGAGTCAATTACACAAATAATCGAGAAGAATGTCGTGGTTCGGGACTGGTCTCTAAAAACTCAGAGAGAAAAGGGGGATAGTCTAGTGGAAGGGTGTGTTGCCAATTTGCCCGAACATATATCTGTGAATGTTCGCCAAAATAACCTTGAGGATTTGGTTCGAATTTGGAATCAGTGGGATTCAGACACTAGGGGCATTTTCACTGAGAGGTATGGGGATATAGTTCACCTGATCACCATCCGTGTAGACGAATAGTTGATTCAAGCCGTGGTTCGATTCTGGGACCCAGTTTATCAGTGCTTCACCTTCAATCAAGAAGACATGACCCCGACTATAGAAGAGTACGCTGCTTTGCTTCGTGTCGATAATGTGCAACCTTATAAGATATATGTGAAGGAGCCCAAACCGATGACCTTCAAGAAAAAGTTAATGAGATTAACAGACATGACCGATACATGGGCCGAAAAACAGATAAAAAAGAAGAATGAAACCATTTGCATTCCATGGTCTTCCCTACGAGATTTGGTTCTGAACCATCCCGACATGTTGAAAAGGGTGAATCTATTCGCCTTGGCTATTTACGGTTTGGTTATTTTCCCGAAAGTTCTCGAACATCTTGAAGTTGCAGTAATAGATTTCTTCGAAAGGCTAAAACAAGGAATCAACCCTGTCCCGACCATCCTAGCCGAGACCTTCAGATTCGTGAGTAGTTGTCGAAGAAAAAGGGAAGGACGATTTATTGGATGTGCGCAGTTGCTCAATGTGTGGATTTTAAGCCACTTCTGGAAAGTCGAGCGCACTCCGTTCCATATGTATTCTAAAACATTCTCCCCGTTAGAAGCTTATCTCAAGAAACAATGGTCAAAAGAAGTCACTGAGCAACATTGGGTCTCAGTTTTTCAGAACCTTCGCGCCGAGGATATAACGTGGAGAGCTCCGTGGATACGCCCTTCAGTTCTACTATACAGAGTCAGAGATCAAGACTGGGTGCCACTACTCGGATTATGGGGAGGAGTTGGATACGCCCCACTCTTAGTCCAAAGGCAATTTTCTTCACGACAATTCATACCCGCTACCGGAGGGCTAGCGCAGTCCGAGTTTGCTTTTACGGGTGAAGGATATATGAAGAGGGTCCGAGACACTGCGAAATCTTGGAAGAAAGTTCATCTAATGGAATTGGCCCTATATGCTGATACCCTAACCCAAGATTACGACCTATGGAGGAAGCAAAGGATAAATAGTCAAACAAATCTCGTCAACAAACTACATCATTGTCGTAATCCTTTCTCGAGGAAATGCCGTCTGAGCTAGAGATGGCAAGACAGAATTTGAACGAGAAAAGGCCAAAATGTCTCGGGATCTTAGTGCCCTTCTTCAAGAAAAAACTACGATTGAAGATCGATGTCCGTTGAAAGATCTAGAACCGAGAAAGTGCAAAAAGAGGCTGAAGTCGTAAGAAATGACTTGAGAGATCTTCACCTGGAAAATAAGAAGCTAAGAGGCACAATAAAGAACAGTGGGCTAGGTAAGTCGTCGGTAGAGTGGAAAGAAAAGATAAGCAACATTAAAGGTGGAATGGAATTTTGGAAAGGAAAAGCCAAGAAAGAGGAAGAAAAGGCTGCGCGGGCTACGATGGAGCTAAGGAAAAAGAACGCCGAATGTGAAGCTATGTCTGCTGAGGTAATGACTAGTCGATCTAAATGTCAAGAGCTAAAAGAAAGGATACGGGATTTAGAAGGTATGCTGCAAGATCGTCAACAGCAACTAGATACTCTATTGAAAGATTTGGAAGAAAAGAGTAATCAATATAACAGAGACGTTCATGCTTACGAAGAGGGTCTCCAAGAAAAAGAAATGCAACTTAACTATTTGATCAATTAGATTCGTGGGGTAGCCATGCACGTGTTACAATTATCAGATGAAGCGGAGGATCTCAGTTGCCAATTCCTGCCAAGCCAACGATCGAGCATATCGAAATTCTTAGAGCGAGTAAAGAAATATGGCAATATAGCTAGAAAGTTTGTGTAATAGTTGAATAGGCGACGGCAAAATGTTTTGTAATGAACTCTTTTGATGAATGAAATGCCTAAATAGGGGCTATCTTAAAATCAACACCAATTGTTTGCATTCATTTCATAACTAACATTTTGACATTTATGCATTCATTCATCCATGGCATATCCCATACTCGTTCGCTAAGGCTAGAATCATATAATTCGCAGTTGCGATACTTCAAATCTGGAACCGCGCCTTTCGTATAAAACGCGCCGACAAGTTAGAGTAATGGAAGCTGAATTCAATGAGAGAATTGAAAGGATAGAAAGGGCTCAAAAGGAATTACAAGAGCAACTGGCCAAGTCGCAACAAGAGACGAGAGACCTAATGGTGAGATCTCGAGAGGAATCACTCGAGCAAAGAGATCAGATGGCCAAAATGATGGAGATGATGACAACTTTGGTCAAAGGAAAAGGGCCCATGTAGAACCCCGATATTATGGAACCTCAGTCAATAATTCATCACGATCAAGATCCACTCTATCCCCCGGGATTCACTCCACCGCCCACATATACAGCACAAAGAGGGTATACTCAAGGGGAACCCACAGGCTTGGAACAACGACCTACGCCACCTGTTCCACCCACTAATCTGGGGCAAGGAATATTCGTGTCGAACCCAGGAGCTAGTCCTGCTGATCCACTAGTTCTAGATTTAGACGACCCAGCAGAGGTAGCCAAGTTGAAATTGGATAATCATGACGCAAAATATAGGAGTCTAGAGGAAAGACTCAAAGCAATAGAAGGCACTGAAGTCTTTTCCGCACTAGGTGCCAAAGAACTCAGTTTGGTGCCCGACTTAATTTTGCCTCCGAAGTTCAAAGTGCCTGATTTTGAAAAGTATGATGGGACAAGGTGCCCAAAAGCACATCTCATCATGTTCTGTCGAAAAATGACCGATTATGTGAACGAGGACAAGCTACTCATACATTGCTTTCAAGATAGTCTAACAGGGTCAGCTCTTCGGTGGTACAACCAACTCAGTAGAGAAAAGATTCGATCCTGGAAAGACTTGGCGTCAGCATTCTGCGAGCAGTACAAGCATGTGTCAGATATGGTGCCAGACTGGATGACCTTGCAAATGATGGAGAAAAAGCCGTCAGAGACCTTCAGACAGTATGCGCGAAGATGAAGGGACGTCTCAGCCCAAGTGGAACCCCCACTAACAAAAACAGAGATAACCGTTCTCTTTATCAATACCTTAAAGGTGCCGTTTTATGACAAACTAGTGGGAAGTGCCACGAAGGAGTTTGCGGATATTGTAATATCTGGTGAGCTCATAGAGAATGTCGTCAAGAGCGGTAGAATGGAAGGTTCAGAAGGTTCAAAAAGGGCAGCACCTATGAAGAAGAAAGAACCAGAAGCCCACATGGTGGGAATGGGAAGCCTTTATGCCTCTAATCCATATCCAAACGAACCCCGACCTCGAAATTATCCACTCTAAATTTCTATTATCCCCCTCAAACCCCTTATTACCAAGCACCATTTCCTTCCTACCTCGTATATGCCACAAACAACCAAAGACCCGTTACCACTTTCCCACAAAACACGGTACCCGCTCAAAGCCAACCCAGAAATGAACCAAGACCAATAAGGCCTAATCCCGAGAGACCGCAATTTACTCCTATTCCTGTGTCATATGGGGAATTGTACCCAAAACTTTTGGAGAAACAACTGGTTTCTCCCTATTACATGGTACCCCTTAAGCCTCCATACCCAAAATGGTACGATCCAAACGCTAGTTGTGCATACCATGCGGGGAACCAGGGGCATTCTACTGAGAGCTGTCTTGCTTTCAAAAGGAGAGTTCAAGGGCTCATTAACGCGGGCATTTTGCGATTTGATGGTACTGGCGGTACGGCCAGAAATCCATTCCTAAACCATACTGAAGGGAATGTAAGTGCAGTAGGAGAGGAAGATAAACAACAAAGTAGAAGATGGGTTTCTGAAATAAGAACACTTCTGCAGCGAATCTGAGAGGTACTATTTGAAAAAGGGTTGCTTTGTCGTTTTAACGGAGTATCCGAAGAAAAGATGCAAAAATTCATAGTTTTTGTGAGTTTCATGGAATTGAAGGGCACGGCATTCAGTCCTGCGATGAGTTCAGCAGATCACTGCAAAGTATGATGGATAACAAGGATATTGGGATCTTTTATAAAAGCGAGGAAACCGATAGAGGAGAAATATGTGCTTTTGACAATCAATCATCAGGTTTCTCGTATAGCGCCGACCGACCGTTAATAATTTATTTTGACGCGAAGAAGGAGCCGGTGAAACCAAAAGTCATAATCAAAGTACCATCTCCTTTCCCTTATAAGGACAATAAAACAGTACCGTGGAGGTATGATGTCAACATCGTCACACCTGAAAGTGGAAAGTCCAAAGCCATAACTGAAGATGTTAGGGAGGTAGGTCATTTTACCTGAAGTGGACGATGCTATTCTAAAGAAGTTGAACTGGTAAAGAAAAGTAGTGACTCTAAACAAAAAGGGAAAGCAGTGATGCACGAAGTCGAAGTCGAGCAAGAAATTCCACCCGTGCAAGAAACCAATAAGCCTGTGAATGAGGAAGAAGCTCAGGAATTCTTGAAATTTATCAAGCACAGTGAGTATAGTGTGGTGGAACAATTAAGCAAGCGGTGACGCACGAATCTCGATTCTATCTCTCTTGTTAAATTGAGCCACACCGTAATGCTTTATTAAAGGTGTTAAATCAAGCTTATGTGGCTAACAACATATCTGTTGAGAAGCTTGATAGGTGGGTAAACAATCTGAATGCGGACAATTTCATCTCTTTTAGTGATGATGAGATACCGCCAAATGGTAGAGGCTCGGTGAAAGCGCTGCATATCACGACTCGCTGCAAGTGCTACATAATACCAAACGTGCTCATCGATAATGGGTCAGCGTTAAATGTTATGCCATTGGCCACGCTTTCCAGAATACCGATGGATTTGTCCTACTTAAGGCCCTGTCATTCCACGGTAAGGGCATTCGACGGGACGAGGCACGAAGTCATAGGAAAGATCGAAATCCCTTTAGAAGTGGGCCCTTACATTTATGATGTCGAGTTCCAAGTCATGGACATTACACCCTCGTATAACTTCCTTTTGGGAAGACCCTGGATCCATTCTGCTGGAGCAGTCCCATCATCCTTCCATCAAAAGGTGAAATTTATCATGGACGGCTGTTTGGTCACTATTGAATGAGAAGAAGATATTGTCGCATCTGTCTCTGCTGATGCACCGTACTTGGAAGTGAATAAAGACGCATTGGAATGTTCCTTCCGATCCCTTGAATTTGTCAATGCCACCTTTGTCACTGAGCAAAACAGGATTCCAGTGCCAAAACTGTCGAGAAATACTAGAATGGGTGTCAAATTGACCGTAGGTAGAGGAGTTCGAGCAAGAAAGGGTTTAGACAGATATTTACAAGGAATAGTCAGGGCTTTAAAGCCAGTGCACCACAAGGCCCGATACGGTTTGGGGTTCCAGCCTGATATGCGTCAAAGAAGAAGACAGTGGAAGAAAGATCAGGAAAGAAGGATTGCAAGAACTTTGGGCCGAGGACCAGAATGGGAACCAATAGAGTACCCTCCTTTGTCAAAAACATTTACATCTGCGGGAATGATGTACCCTGGACAAGATGGCCCACGAAACACGCTGTGGTTAATTGAAAAGGGTCTTCAAAATGTCAGTATAAATGTTATTGAAAAAGGGGCTGAGGCGAGTAAAGGCGTCTCAAGGATAAGCCCTTGTCCCCCTGGTTTCATGTTGAACAATTGGACTGCCGAGAAGCTTCTTGTAGTTTATAAGTCTTCAGAGTAATGCTAAACATTAACCTTCTATTGTGTCCTTAGATATAATAGAATTATTTTGTAAGAGCTTGCATTCGCTCTTTATCATTCAAATGAATATCAATGAAGATGCATTTTGTCATAATTTTTTCGCATTATCGCTAATTTCATAATCATTTTCTCATTTCATGGCCAATACTCACATTTGCCTCATTGCCATGACATGACATTTCTTTTGTTGGTTCCAATACTTGGACGCCCCTCTATAGCTTCCTTTTCCATTCAACTTTCAGGTGCTCAGATATTGACGACATGAATAAGCCCGTTACGAATCTTGAAATTGATTTTGAGAAGGATGTTTGCTTAGGAGAATTTGAAGCCGAAGAGAATTCTAAAGATTACGTCTCGTCTCCTGAATTATTAAGAATGGTGAAACAAGAGGATAAACATATTTTGCCTCATGAAGAATCTGTGGAAACAATAAATTTGGGCACTGAAGAGAGGAAACAAGAAGTGAGGATTGGGACTTCTATTTCAGAGAGCACCAGGCATAATTTGATCGATTTACTTCGCGAGTACAAAGATGTTTTCGCATGGTCATACCAGGATATGCCAGGGCTAGATGAAGATTTAGTGGTCCATAAGCTCCCATTAAAGCCAGAATGCAAGCCCATCCAGCAAAAATTAAGATGGATGAGACTCGAAATGCTGTTGAAAATAAAAGAGGAAGTCAAGAAGCAATTTGATGCTGGCTTCCTACAAGCCTCCAAATATCCAGAATGGGTGGCTAACATAGTCCCGGTACCAAAGAAAGATGGTAAAGTATGAATGTGTGTGGATTACCGTGACCTGAATCGAGCAAGCCCAAAAGATAATTTTCCCTTACCACATATTGATACGTTGGTGGACAACACAGCAAAACATTCATTGTTTTCTTTCATGGATGGATTCTCGGGGTATAATCAGATCAAGATGGCTCCTGAGGATATGGAGAAAACTACCTTCATAACAATGTGGAGAACATTCTACTACAAAGTGATGCCATTCGGGTTAAAGAATGCTGGGGCAACATATCAGAGGGCTATGGTGACGTTATTCCATGACATGATGCATAAAGAAATAGAGGTCTATGTCGACGATATGATTGCCAAATCCCGAGGGGAAGAAGAGCATGTAGTGAACTTGAAGAAGTTGTCCGACAGGCTGAGAAAGTTCCAGTTAAAGCTCAATCCAGCCAAGTGTGCGTTTGGGGCTACCTTAGGGAAGTTGCTAGGCTTCATTGTCAGTGAAAGAGCTATCGAGGTTGATCCAGATAAAATAAAAGCCATTCAAGAGTTACCACCTCCACGCACGCAAAAAGAAGTTAGAGGATTTTTAGGGAGATTAAACTATATCGCTCGATTTATCGCTCAACTTACCAACCAATGAGATCCAATCTTTCGGCTTCTTCAAAAACATAACCTGGGAGAATGGAATGAGGAATGCCAGATGGCCTTTGATAAGATAAAGCAATATTTGTCTAGTCCTCCAGTGCTAGTACCGCCAACTCTGGGGAGACCATTGATATTGTATTTGACTATGTTCGAAAATTCAATGGGTTGTGTACTGGGGCAACACGACGAGTCAAGAAAGAAAGAAAAGGCGATCTACTACCTCAGCAAAAAGTTCACCGAATATGAGGCAAAGTATTCGTCCATTGAAAAATTTTGTTGCGCTTTGGTTTGGGTAGCTCGGAGACTCAGACAATACATGTTGTACCATACGACTTGGTTGATTTCAAAGCTGGACCCAATAAAATACATGATGGAATCACCGGCTCTATCAGGTAGAATGGCACGATGGCAGATCCTCCTTTCGGAATATGACATTGCTTATGTAAGTCAGAAGTCGATAAAAGGGAGCGCAATAGGCGATTTCCTAGCGACTCGAACGACAGAGGAATATGAGCCTTTAAGATTCGATTTCCCAGATGAATACTTAACGCGCATTACAGAAATGGAATCCGAGCCATCAAAAGAGAAGACATGGAAGATGTGCTTTGATGGTGCGTCGAATGCTTTAGGGCATGAAATCGGAGCAATCCTGATATCACCAGCTGGGAATCATTATCCGTTCACTGCTAGACTGAACTTCTTCTGTACCTATAATATCGCAGAATATGAGGCCTGTATCATGGGACTTCGTGCAGCTATTGAACGAAACATCGAAATCTTAGAGGTGTATGGGGACTCAGCCCTAGTGGTTTATCAAATTCGTAGAGATTGGGAAGTAAGGGACCCAAAATTGATTAAGTACAGTGATTTAGTGGCTGAATTGATCAAGGAGTTCAAAGAAATAACTTTTCATTACTTCCCACGAAGAAAACCAATTGGTGGATGCCACAGCCACTTTGGCTTCAATGTTCAAAGCAAGTAGAGAAGCAGAAATAATGCCCCTCAAAATGAGCATATACGAGGTCCCTGCACACTATTGTAGCATTGAAAAAGAAGCAGACGGGCGTCCATGGTTCCATGATATCTTAGAATATATCAAGAATCAAAGCTATCCCGAACAAGCGAATGAGAACGACAAAAGAACAATCAGAAAAATGGCAGCGGGATTTGTTCTTGATGGGGATATCCTGTATAAAAGAGGAAAGGATCAGATGCTCTTGAGAGGTGTGGATGATGTTGAAGCTAGGAAAATACTTGCAGAGGTCCATGAGGGAATTTGCGGAACACATGCCAATGGTTTCAATATGGCCAGAAAGATCATGAGACTCGGTTATTATTGGCTGACGATGGAAAGTGACTGCATCAATTTCGCAAGAAAATGCCATAAATGTCAAATCTATGGCGATAAAATTCATGTAGCCCCTTCTCCTCTTCATGTCATGACCTCTCCGTGGCCCTTTTCTATGTGGGGCATGGATGTTATAGGGCCAATTTCTCCAAAAGCATCAAATGGACATCGATTCATCTTTGTGGTCATCGATTACTTCACAAAATGGATAGAAGCCGCTTCGTTTGCCAATGTGACGAGGATTGCAGTTTGCAGGTTTTTGAAAAAGGAAATCATTTGCCGGTATGGCTTGCCTGAAAGAATCATTTCAGATAATGCCACGAATCTGAACAATAAGATGATGAAAGAAGTGTGCGAGCAATTCCAAATAAAGCATCATAACTCCTCGCCCTATCGCCCAAAGATGAACGGGGCTGTTGAAGCAGCCAATAAAAATATTGAGAGGATCATTGGGAAAATGACTGAGACATATAAAGACTGGCACGAGAAGCTTCCATTTGCTTTGTTTGCATATCGCACATCTGTGCGAACATCTACGGGAGCAACTCTTTTTTCTCTGGTCTATGGAATGGAAGCTGTGCTACCTATCGAGGTTGAGATCCCTTCTCTGTGATTCTTAATGGAATCAAAGCTAGAAGAAGCAGAATGGGTACAAGCTCGATATGATCAGCTGAACCTCATTGAAGAAAAGCGTCTCAGGGCAATTTGTCACGGACAGATGTACCAAAAAAGAATGATCGCAGCCCATGACAAAAAAGTACGACCAAGAGAATTCCATGAAGGAGAACTCGTGCTGAGGAAAATTCTCCCAATACAAAAAGACCTGCGAGGAAAATGGGCACCAAATTGGGAAGGACCATACGTCGTAAAGAAGGCATTCTCAGGAGGAGCTTTGATCCTTGCCGACATGGATGGGAAAAAGTTATCGAATCCAGTGAACTCAGATGCGGTGAAGAAGTACTATGCTTGAAAAAAGAAAGTCAAGATGAAAACCCGAAAAGGGCATCTTAAAAAAAACAAAAAAAGAGGGATCAAGGTGAAAACCCGAAAAGGGCGCTTTGATTAAACACAAAAGATTAGGATGAAAACCCAAAAGGGCGTTCTAATGAAGTAAACACTCGGCTTACAAGGCAAGGCATTTTAAACGGCACGATAAACAGTGAGACTGCAGTATTTGAAGCATTTCTGAAAGCTCGAAATCTTCTACGCAAGGAGCCAAACTTGAAAAGATTCTTGATTGAGGAACGTGGAAGAGTTCATGTGTTGAATATCTAGAGCATTTGTATTCGTTGAATACGATCCTTTCTTTCTTCTTGACATTTTCTACTCTCATTGGTTAACTTTTTTTTGTTTGCCACACTTGGAATGAATGATTATGAGATATCATTTTTGTCCCTACCTGACCTTTTTCATGCATCTCATTATGTGTTCATTTACATGATAAATAGTGAAATAACATGCTCTAAATAAAAGAAATGTTAAGCATTATCTGGATGACAATTTGATAAACACAAGAGCTTCAAAGCAAGAACAAAGTCTAACCAGGGGCAAAAGAGTGATATCTGAGAAGCGTTGATTACTTGTAAAGCTTGAAGACAGGTACATGGCTTAAAGAGAAAATCAAGAGCCGAAGTAATGAATGCGGATCATCACAGGAATCATGACGAAAAGGACATACGACAAACATGCTTAAGGACCACTGCATAATCATGTAGGCATAAAGGCATTTAAGACAAATATGTACATACCATGATAACATCATGCATGGCATATACAGGTAATCCAGTAGAGCAAAAGGACGTGATGATAGTTGTACCGAATCAAAGGAAAAGACCCCTGAGTTCTACCAAATGACAGGTTTTGGTATTTTTGATGTTTAAATTCTGTTCTCAGAAATCAACTCATATGGCGAGAAGTGAGTTGAGCCTCGGGTCACATGCCGAGGTATTTTCAAATTCTGTTATTCAAATTTCGTTTTTAATTCTTATTTTTCAAAAATCAATTCATATTGCGAGAGGTGAGTTGAGCCTCAAGACATGTTGAGGTAATTTCAATTTATGTTTCAAAAATCAATTCATATTGCGAGAGGTGAGTTGAGCCTCAAGACATGTTGAGGTAATTTCAATTTATGTTTCAAAAATCAACTCATATTGCGAGAGGTGAGTTGAGCCTTAAGACACGTTGAGGTAATTTCAATTTATGTTTCAAAAATCAACTCATATTGCGAGAGGTGAGTTGAGCCTTGGGGCACGCTGAGGTTTTTCAATTTCTGTTTTCAGTTTATGTTTTTCAAAGAATCAACTCATATTGCGAGAGGTGAGTTGAGCCTTTTAGTTTCTGTTTTTCAAAAATCAACTCATATTGCGAGAAATGAGTTGAGCCTTAGCTCATGTGCTGAGCTATTTTCAATTTCTGTTTCTAAATGTCTGTTTTTAAATAGTCAATTCATATTGCGAGAAATGGGTTGAGCTCGGGATCACATGCCAAATAAAGAATAAAGATCGGAGCTAATTGAAGACACGAGATCTTATCCCCGGGTTGCGATGAGAAACGTATCAAGGATATCAAATCTTGCCTTTCTAAAGAGCGGAAGAAAAGACCACAAACTTTATCTCATGAAGCAATAGAAAAGCGATTAAAGCTTTAGATCTTATCACTTTGAAGTTGCAATGAAGCGAAGAGAAGACGAGAACCTCATAACCCTCAAGATGCGAAAAATTGAAGCTATAAGTCAAATCGAGAAGATGCGATGGATTGAACCAAAGTTACAAGATGCGATGAACTGCAAGGAGACTACCTGAGTAAGAAGAGCGCCAATGAAGTCAAGACTCAGCAAGACTGGGCAAAATTGGCCTTTCATTTTGTCTTTGTTCAATTCCCGTTACACGACAATGAGCAAAGAGGGGCAACTGTTATAGCCCAATTTTACCCATGATCCATTTTACATTAAATCCCCATAAGCCCATTTACCTTACAAAACTCATTAGCCCAATTACTAAACCTACTAATCCCAATACCAAACCCAATACATTAAAACCCAAACCCTTAACCCATCAATCCCACAAGCCCACTAAGCCTAACCCATTAGCTAACCCTAAGCCTAAAATAACCTAAGACCCAAATTGGAAACCCTAGCTGCAACGACCCTCTGACTTTCGGCTCCCACTTGCCTACCTGCCCTCTGACACCGCTGCAGCCACCGCCCAAGGTCACTGCCCACGCCACCGCCTTTGTACCTGCAAGCATTAAAACAAGACAAGACAGAAAGTAGAAGAACAGATAGCAACTTTCCCTCAGTATTAGATAAACAGATAAGCAACCAAGCAAAAAGAATATCCCAGATCACAGAACCAGTAACCAAATCCTAAGGTGAAAACTCTATTGTTTATTTTTAGTTTTGTATTCAGACATTTTTTCTAAAATTTATAATATATATAAATAAATAAAAATAATACTTAAACATAAAAAATATAAACAAAATAAAAAAAAACAAGAAAAAAAAAGGAGAAAAAAATTAAAAAATGCCTCTCCGGCAGCCGTGTACGACGGCTGGCGCCGGCACCAGCGAACCTCCGGTGGCCGTCCGGCGACCGGCCCGTGGCCGGAGCTCTCCCCTTTCCCCTCTCTTCCTTCTCCCCTCTCTCCCTTCTTTCTTTTTTTTTTTCTTTCAGCTGCTTCAAATGAAAAAAATTAAAAAATTTTAACTTATATAGCGGACCAAAACGGTGCGTTTTGGTCCCCCCCTTAACAAATAAAACGGCGCCGTTTCAGGGGTGGGTCGGGTCGACCCGACCCGCCCCAGCAAGGATCTGCGTGTTTTTAAAAGCGGAAGGGCTATTTACGCAATCGGCCCTTCCGCGTTTTCAGTGTTTTAAATCAGGTTTATTTTTGTTTATAAATTGGCCCTAAAATTTAATCTGATTTGCAATCTAATCCCTGTTGAAGCGCAGCGTTTTAAAGGCTTGGGAAAATTTCTTTTTTGGCCCCCCATTGTTTCACGCGTGTTCAAATTAGCCCTTTTTCTTTTTTTATTTTAAAATCGCCCCAAAACTTCATTTTTGTTTCAATTTTAGTCCTTTTTTTTATTTTTAAGTTTATTTTCATATTATCCTTGCTATTTTATTTATTTTTAATATTATTTATATTATTCTCATGATTATCATTTTTATTGTGGTTATTTTTATTCCTTTTATTATTTATTATTATTATATTATTACTATAGTTGTTATTACTATTTCTAATATATATATTACGTACATGGTTTCCTATTATAATATATTTATATAATATTATTAATAAGTTGTTTTTTAACATTATTAGTATTTATGTTATGTATATATTACGTAAATATCCTAACATTATATTATATATATGTATATATTTTTCATACTCTTATATGAATGCTTTTAATATCATACTTTTATATATTATTTTGTACATGTATTAGTATTATTAGTTATGTATCTTTATACTATTATAGTATATTCCTAAATATCATCATTACTATATATGTACATATTTGCGTAGTGTACGAATAGTTTATTTATATATACTATTATAATTTCTAGTATAGGTATATTTTTAATGTATTAGTTATTTTCTTGTACCCTTCTATATATATATTATTATTACATTTATTTTTCTTTATTTTTATTCCTAGTATATTTATTATTAATATTAGTATATGTATTTTATTATACGTATATATATGTTTTTTATAAATAGTATTATTTTTATATATCCTTATATTTATTATTATACTTATTATTTTATTCTAATATTATTATGTATTTATTTTAAATATATGTATATATTTGTGTAGTATTGTTAATGTATATAATTTTATGTTACTAGTATTTATAATGTATCTTGCATATGTTCATTTTTATATATTATGTAGGTATATATTACTTATGTATTTTAGTATTACTATGTATACACTTTTCACTCTTATCATTATACATACTTTAATATATATATATATATATATATATATATAGCACTATTAGTATTTTTAATATTATGTTTACGTTACTTCATTTGTTATTATATTATGTTTATATATATTCATTGTTTTTATTTCGTGTTTGATACTATTATTACGTTTAATATCGCATACATTTTTATCGTTTTTTAAAATTATTATCACATTTATTATTTGCTTTAATATATTCTTTCAGTTATTTATTTTTATCAATATTGCTTTGCATTACTTCGAAAATCATATTCTTGTTTTCTAATTAATTTTAATAAATAAGGTAATGTATCGATTTAACATTAAGCCATAGACCTTCCGTGTTAAAGACGGAACAACCTTTCTAAAAATCGAAAAACTAAAATTTCTTGTCTTTTCAATCGGATCACGATTAAATCTTACATTGAACTCGTATTTTTGAAAATCAAGACAACATGTGTTTTACAAGATACCAATTTTGGGCGTCGCGAGGGTGCTAATACCTTCCTCGCACGTAACCGACTCCCGAACCCTACTTTACTCTAATTTTCGCGTAGACCCACATTTGGCCTTCATTTTTGTTCGAGAATAAATTTTCTTATCGAAGGATGATTTATTAGGTGTCCGATCACACCTAAAAAAAGATCGGTGGCGACTCCCGGTTTATTTTAAAACCAAATTCCCGTTTTCAAAGTTTTTTAATAAATCGCCACAATTAGCGACCCCAAAACAAAATCTTTACGTCGCTACACACTCGCGCAAATTCCTGGGCTAGTTTAAAAGAATAAAAGAAAGCATGGAAAGGACCCAATCGAACACTAGCGCAAAAGGGAAGGACTGGCCGTGCAAATTACCCATTTAAGGTAAAATGCACGGACCCAGCCTAGCAATTGGGTCAACACGCTTTCTTCCCCCCAAAAATGTTACTGCTTCTAACATTCAAGAACTTTTATTATATTATTAAAAATAAAGCTTGTTTTAAAGTCATTATTTTGCTAAAAAACATTTTAACTCTGATTTTTTTTTTTAAAACCCTGAACTCCTTCTTCTCCCCCACTTTCCTCTTTCTTCTAGCCGCAAACAAGGCCAACACCAAGCCTTTGATCTCCTCCATGACTGATTGCGACGACCAGAGTAAGGCCTTCCCGTGGTGCGTGTGCGACATCCGGTGAGTTTCCCTCTTTCTCTTGTATCATTTTTTACACATAAAAGAAAAAAGAAAGTAAGAAAAATCGAAAAACCAAAAAAGGAAAAAAAAACTTCAAGAATCACCTTTAACAAATGTTGTTCTTGTAGATCTCTGTTTGCTTTTGATTTTGTATCTATATTCTCTCCAAGAAAAGGTAAAAAAAAACCACCCTTTACAATCAAAATTCAGAAGCTTCATAGCCCAAAATACAAGCGGTTTCTAGCTATTTTTGCTCATGTTGCAGTTCGTGGAGACATGGGAGTGGAGCGCACGGACGTGGGGCAAGCCATGCGCGAGTCGGGGGTCGTGCATAGTGCATGGAGGCTGCTGGTGGCCACTGCTGCGGCGCGAAACAGATGGAAACCCTAGGGTTTCCGAATTTGGGCCTATTGGTGTTGGGCCATTTGTAACTTGGCTTGTATTTTGGGTCGTTTTATGTTTTATTTTTGTATATATATGGGTCCGGGATAAAAATTGGGTCTACAGCTGCCCCTGTTTGCGCATTGTTGTGTAACGAGAACAGAGCAAAGACCCTAAAAGAACTAATTTTGCCCGGTTTTGCCGAATCTTTGACTTCTTTGGTGCTCCTCTTCTTCAAGTAGTCCTATAGCAACTTTAGGAAGATAAGGTTTTTGACTTCAACCTGCTCCACTGCAACTTCAGGGAGACAAAGCCGGTGGCTTAAATCTGCTCCATAGCCGATACATAGAGATAAGACTCATCATCTTCGATCTACTCCATAGCCGATATATAGAGATAAGATCTGTAATTTTCAATCTGCTTCCTGCAACTTCAGGAAGATAAGACTTGTATCTCTAACCTGCTCTCTTACTACATCAGAGAGATAAGGCTGGTGGCTAAAATCTGCTCCATAGCTGATACATGAGATAAGACTCGCCATTTTCGATCTGCTCCATAGCCGATACATGGAGATAAGATCTGTAATTTTCGGTCTGCTTCCTGCAACTTCAGGAAGATAAGACCTATATCTTCAACCTGCTCTCTTGCTACCTCATAGAGATAAGGCTAGTGGCTAAAAGCTGATACATGGAGATAAGACTCACCATCTTCGATCTACTCTACAGCTGATACATGGAGATAAGATCTGTAATTTTCGGTCTGCTTCCTGCAACTTCAGAAAGATAAGACCTATATCTTCAACCTGCTTTCTTACTACCTCAAAGAGATAAGGCTGGTGGCTAAAATCTACTCCATAGCCGATACATGAGATAAGACTCGCCATCTTCGATCTGCTCCATAGCCGATACATAGAGATAAGATCTATAATTTTCAGTTTGCTTCCTGCAACTTCAGGAAGATAAGACTTGTATCTTCAACCTGCTCTCTTGCTACCTCAGAGAGATAAGGCTGGTGGCTAAAATCTGCTCCATAGCCGATACATGGAGATAAGACTTACCATTTTATATCTGCTCCATAGCCGATACATGGAGATAAGATCTGTAATTCTTAGTCTGCTTCCTGCAACTTCAGGAAGGTAAGACTTGTATCTTCAACCTGCTCTCTTACTACCTCAGAGAGATAAGGCTGGTGGCTAAAATCTGCTCCATAGCCGATACATGGAGATAAGACTCGCCATTTTCAATCTACTCCAAAGCCGATACATGGAGATAAGATCTGTAATTTTCACCGATGTCACTACACTGTCCTCTAGGGAACACACCCTGTAGACTCGGTTTCATGTCTATGTTTATGCCAAATGATTAGAATGGTATGACCGAAATGAATCAGATGCTCCTAACCAAATGTGTTATGAATGATATGAATGTAGAAATGTCATGAAAATGATTTCTTTCTTTCTTTTTTCCTTTTTAGAAAGCTTTAAGTGTCATCACTCGTTATTCATTAGAGTTTTATCACCATCGTATTATGCTGCCTTCCTGCTCGACTAACGTTTCTCAACAAAACCTGTAGAAACAACTCATTTTGCTCAACTAGTTTGCCCTATTGCAACTTCAAGGTCTGTTTCACTGTACTTCTAGAATCTAAGGTTTGTACCATCCTCAAACCCCCTCTTGTCACTTAGAAACTTTCATCAATTCGGCCCATTACACTACTCCCCGGGCATCATGACCAGATGTGTATGCCCGACATTTGCATTCATGAGGAATATCATGATCCCCTCTTATGCTTTGGTTGACACAATATTCTGTTTTCCTATTCAATCAATATCTTTGACTGAAAATCTGAAGAGATAATCCCAATTTGAACATAAATATTCCACCCCTAAGTTGGGTAAGTTCCAATCAAAAGTCCTGTTTTAGGTTCTTGTACCATTTAGAAACTTCCAGAGTAATACACAAAACCTCTTTTGTAAAAGTATTATTAGTCCATTAACCGTTTATTTCAATACAAGTGCTTGAACATAAAGATAAAGATAAACAAAAATGAAATTTATTAGGAACAAGATTCAAGAATGTAAAGGCCAATTTTGGGCCATCCCTAATTACATCAGCCCAATTTCTTTTACAAATCAAACCCAAATACATTTAACCCCTTTTAAATTACCCAAAACCCATTCACAAATTAAATCTAAACCTAACCCTTTTACAACAGAATCCCAAACTAACCCAAATTGCAAAACCCAAATCTATCCATAACCACTAACCTAGACCCAAAACCCGGAGGCCCACTAAACAAATTAACCTAACCCTAAGCCCAAAACAACATCCTATCTACCCCTAAACCCCACTTGCGCCGAACCAATTGCCCACGACATCACTGCGAGTCACCGCTTAAAGTCAAGTCCGCCACACCCCCACCATGCCCATCCCACAAGCAAGAAGAGAGAGATAAGACATAAACAATTAAAAATGAGTGTAAAAGGGTTATAAAAACCCAAAATCAGAAACTGTAACGGAGGCTAGCCTTTCTCTCATTTTCTTGATAGTTCGAAAGCAAAAAGGGAATAAGAAATCAATTTAAAACCCTAAACAATAGCAATTTTCTCCTTAGCATTAGAAAAACAGAAAAGCAGCCAAACAAGGGGAAGATCCTAGAACCTGAAACTAAATCCTAAGGTGAAGATTTCATTGTTTATTTTTAGTTTTACATCCGAATATCTTTTCTAACATTTACAATATCTATACAAATAAATAAATAAAAACAATACTTAAGATATAAAAAAATAATAATAAATAAATAAAGAAAAAAGGAGATTTTTTTACCCTTTAAAATACACGTGTACGGTGGCAGTACAGTTTGCTGACGACGGTGGTCCGGTGACCGTCCGTGACCGTGACGACAGACGACCTCGCCTCGGTGAACCTCTCCCTCTTCCCTTCTCTCTTTTCTGTCCCCCCTCTTCTTTTTTTTTTCCTCTTCTGTTTCAAATGAACAAAAAAACAAAAAAAAATAGTTTATATAGGGGTCCAAAACGCACCGTTTTGGACCCCTCCCCTCATTAAGCGAAACGGCGTCGTTTTGATGCGGGTAGGGTCGACCCGACCCGCCCCAGCCAGGTCCGCGTGTTTTTGCAGCGGAAGGGCTAATTGCGCGATCAGCCCTTCCGCTTTTCTGTTACATTACAATCAAATTTTTATGTTTTGTAATTCGCCCTAAAACTTTACATCGTTTTCAATCGGCCCCCTTATATGCGCGCACCGTTTTGAAGATGTTGGAAAATTTCTCTTTTGGTCCCTACTACTGCGCACGCGTGTTCGAATGAGTCCCCTCTTACATTATTATTATAAATTCATACAGAATTCTGCTTTTATCCCGATTTAATCCTTTTTGTTTATTTTTTTACATATTACTAATATTATTACTATTATTTTTATTAATATATTAATTATTTTACTAATAATTGTTATTTCTAGTTCAAACATTATTTTCAATATTAATATATGTATATTATATATATATATATATATATATATATATATATTTATACATTCATGTATAGTGCTATTTTAATTACTTTACTTTAATATTATTATTATATCATGTTTATTTTTTTATACTTCATTATTTTTAATATTATTATTAATATTATCGGATGTTATTTATTTCTAATATATATATTATGCAAATGTCTTAATATTGTATTACATGTATTTTTATATATATATTATGTATATAAGTTTTTTTAACATTATATTTTATACATATATTTTTATTTTAATATTATTAGTCTTTATATATATACTATTATATGTATACTTATAATGTTATATTATATATTTCTAATACCATTATTTATATATTCATGTATGTATTTACGTGATACTAATGGTTTTCTTTTTCATAATATTATTTCTAATGTATATATATTTATATATTTATATATTATACATATATATTTTTAGTGGTATCTGTTGTATACTTCTTTACTATTTATACATGTATGTGTATATATTTTTTTATATTATGTATTTGTTACTATTTCATGAATATTATTATATATGTATATTGCATATGTTCATATTAAATATGTTATATATATATGTATATTTCTCACATACGTTATGTACATGCTCTTAATATTATTTTTATATATACGTATATTCATTATTTTCTCGTATTTGATACTATCCTTACATTTAATCTTGCATGCATTATTAGTGTTTTCTTTCAACATTATTGTAATGTTTGTTATTTGTTTCTAAATCTGTTTATAGTTCTTCCATTCATTTATTCTTATTTCATATCAATTTTGTTTCTTATTATTTCGAAAATCATATTCTCGTTTTGTTAATTAATTTCAATAATCAAGGTAATATACCGATTTAACGTTGAGTCATCGAGTTCATCGCTATGTTGGGTGAATGTCAATTGACTCGTGTTAAAGCGATATACCCTTCTCAAAAACCGAAATAAACTAAAATTTCTTGTCTTTAATCGGATCACAACTAAGTCTGGCATTGAACTCTTATTTTTGAAAATCAAGACAACACGTGTTTACGAGATACCAATTTTTGGCGTCGCGAGGGTGCTAATACCTTCCTCGCATGTAACCGACTCCCGAACTCTAATTTTTCTCTGGATTTTAACGTAAACCTAAACCTAGCCTTTTATTTTTGAAGAAAAATCTAATAGGTGTCCGATCACACCTAGAAAAAAGATCGGTGGCGACTCCCGGTTTATTTTTAAAACCAAATTTTAATTTCCAGTTTTCTAATAAATCGCCACAATTTAGCGACCCGAATCCACAAATTTTTACGTCAATACAAAGAAGAATAGATTAATCAAGGGAAGCAAATATTGCTAGAGTACAAAAATAGGTAAATGGGAACAAAAATGAATGCCCCAGATATCGCAGCCTAAGCTCATCCATATGAACTCCACGAGGACCATTTTAAGCTTATCATGTGCCTAGGAGATCTAACGTATTTTGTCGATGCCCCAAGACATACACACTTTCTCTTCATTAATTCTAGAATAGCAAGACTACCACCTGCCCCATCCTTGGTCAAAATTTGAATTGCCCTTTTCGGGTTTTCAATTCAAAACCTATTTGGTCTCAAAGCGCCATTTACGGGTTTTCACCTTAGCCTCTCCTTTTTTTTAGGCGTCCTTTGCGGGTTTTCACCTTTTAAGCGAAGTACTTCTTGACTGAATCTGAGTTTACTGGGTTAGGCAGGCTCCTACCATCCATCTCAGCTAATATCAGTGCTCCTCTTGAAAAAGCATTCTTTACCACGTAAGGTCCTTCCCAGTTTGGCATCCATTTCCCTCTGAAATCTTTTTGCATAGGGAGAATCCGTTTCAATACCAAGCCCCCCTCATAGAATACTCTGGGGTGAACTTTTTTGTTGTAAGCTTGCATCATTCGCCTCCGGTATATTTGCCCATGAAAGATAGCCTTCAGCCTCTTTTCTTCAATCAAGTTCAGCTGATCATACCGAGACTGAATCCATTCTGCTTCGTCTAGCTTCAACTCTGATAAAACTCGGAGAGAAGGAATTTCAACTTCAATAGGCAAAACTGCCTCCATCCCATAGACCAACGAGTAAGGCGTTGCCCTGGTAGAAGTTCTAACAGACGTTCGATAGGCATAAAGAGCAAATGGTAACTTTTCATGCCAATCCTTGTAGGTCTCAGTCATTTTCCCTACAATCTTCTTGATATTCTTATTAGCCGTCTCAACTGCACCATTCATTTTCGGGCGATATGGTGACGAGTTGTGGTGCTTAATTTTTAATTGCCCGCAGACCTCTACTATCTCACTGTTATTCAAATTCAACGCGTTGTCAGATATGATCTTTTCTGGTATGCTATATCGACATATGATCTCCTTCTTCAAGAACTTGCTGACTGTCGACTTTGTGATGTTGGCATATGAAGCAGCCTCTACCCACCTGGTGAAGTAATCGATAACCACAAAGATGAATCGATACCCGTTAGAAGCCTTCAGTGAAATCGGCCCAATGACGTCCATACCCCACATTGAGAAAGGCTACGGAGAAGTCATGACATGAAAGGGTGAAGGAGGCACCTGGATCTTGTCACCATAAATTTGGCACTTATGGTATTTCTTGGCATAGCTGATGCAATCTCCTTCCATTTTGGACAAGTAGTACCCGAATCTCATGATTTGCCTGGCCATTGTGAACCTATTGGCATGCGTCTCGCAGACAGCTTCATGGACTTCTTCCAGGATTTTCTTAGCTTCAACAACATCAACACATCTTAACAGCACCTGATCTTTCCTCCTTTTATACAGGATTTCTCCATCTAAGACATAGTCACTAGCTAGCCTTCTCAATGTCCTCTTATCATTTTCGGTTGCCTGATCAAGATATTCACGGCTTTTCACATATCGTAAAATATCATGATACCAAGAATAATCATCTCTCTCTTCTTTGTCGTCTATACTGCAGCAATGAGCTGGAGCCTCGCAAATACTCATCTGGATCGGCCTCATATCCTCACGCCCATTTACTCTGATCATAGAAGCTAATGTAACTAAGGCATCTGCCATCTGGTTTTTGTCTCGCGGGAGATAATAGAAAGTGATATCATCAAACACCTTAATTAAATCCCGAACTAGCTCACGATAGTTGATCAACTTTGGGTCTCTTGTCTCCCATTCATCTTTGAGCTGATAGATCACCAGTGCAGAATCTCCTTACACCTCTAACACCTTGATTTTATGTTCGATTACTGCACAGATCCCCATGATAAATGTCTCGTACTCTGCCATATTATTTGTGCAATCAAAATCTAATTTACAAGCGAATGGATAGTGATCTCCATCTGGGGATATCAGGACTGCCCCAATTCCATTGCCAACAGCGTTTGATGCCCCGTCAAAATTCAGTTTCCACGGATAATCCTCTGAAATGTCCACTTCAGTAGTTGCGACATACATTAGATTTTCATTAGAGAAATCAAAGTTCAAAAGCTCATAATCTTCTAAAGCTCTGCTGGCCAGAAAATCTGCTATTGCACTCCCTTTCACAGCCTTTTGGTTCACATAAACTATGTCGAATTCAGAATGTAAAATTTGCCATCGGGCCATCCTTCCGCTCAAAGCAGCTGACTCCATCATGTACTTTAAAGGGTCTAATTTCGAAATTAACCAAGTCGTATGGTACAATATGTACTGCCTCAATCTCCGAGTAGTCCAAACCAAAACACAATATAGTTTTTCAATTGGCGAGTATCTCATTTCACACTCAGTGAATTTCTTACTGAGGTAATATATCGCCTTTTCCTTCTTCCCTGTCTCATCATGTTGACCGAGTACACATCCCATTGAATTCTCAAATACTGTCAAATACAATATCTGTAATACCCTAAAATTTTTACAGTAAAATATTATCAGTAATATAGTAAAATAAGGAAATAAAGTGACAAAAAGAGAAATTTTGAGTTATGTCAATATTGAGAAGTATATTATGATATATTAATTTAAGAAAGGACTAAATTGTAAAAGTGAGAAAAGTTTTGTGGCCCAAGAGTAAATACTCAAAATTTAAAGAATTAAAGTGTAAATATGAAAATTTTGAAGGACCAATAGTGTAAATTTTTTAGGAATGGAATGATCTAGAAACTAAGAAAAATGGATGAATTAGGACCAAATTGAATAGATGAAGAACTATGAGGGACTAAATTGTAATTTTACCAAATTAAATGATGACTCAAGGATGGAATTTTAAAAGATAATGAAGGGCAAAATGGTCAATTGGAAGAGAGAGACATCTAGAAAGTAATAATGATGTTAGAGATATTTTGATATTTTATTATTATTTAATTAGATAAATATTATTTTAGTAATATTTTAATAAGATATTTTATTATTATTTTATTAGTATATAAAGAAAGAAAGATGAGAAATTCTCATCCATATTTTCCCATGCACTAACGTGAGAGAAAGAGAGGAAGAAAGAAAGTTTTCTTTCTTTACAATTTGGTCCTTTTACCAAAAATTCACCATTTTCACCCAAAAATCAAATGAATTTCCATAGCTACCAAGAGAGAAAAATGTTAAGGAGAGCATGGGGAGTTAGAATATCAAGTTGGATTCAAGAAATAGAAGCTGGAGGAGAGAGAAAATTAAGTTAAAGATTGGTATCAAGAGAACAAGGTAAGTACATCAAGATTTCAATATGTTTTTAAGTTTGTTATTGTTGATAAAGCATGGAAATAATGTTATAGTAGAGTTTTCTTACATGAGGTCCTATGTTCTTGATATGTTAGTGAAGAGAAAATAAGAGAAAGTGATGAGACATGGTGTAGAAAAAGAAAATAAGGGTGTTATAACATGGTAATTAATATCTTGCACTAAAAAAAGTTATGGACAGCAGCAGTAGTCTAACTTTGAAAAATCACCATAAATTGTAGAAATCGAATTAGAATATGAACAAAATATGGAATTAAATATTATTGAGTCTAGTTTCTCATAGAATAAACAGTGTAAGAAATGAATTTGTAAATTTTGAGATATAATGAATTCTGTGAGACAAGGTCAGAATGAATTCGGGTTCCCCTATTCAGATTTTGAAAAATCATAAAAAAATGAATAAAAATAATTAGGGGCTTAAATTTATATGTATAGAATCCTTAATGGGTATAGTTTTAATAGAAAGAAACTAGAACATCATTTGAATTCTTTACAAGGATATAATAAATTTTTAGTAAAGAAGGGTCAGAACTGTCAGACAGCAGAACAGGGGTGACTTTAATGAATAAACTGTACTAATTGGCTAAACCAAAAATTCTGAAAATTTTATGGTAAGAATATATGTGAGTCTAGTTTCAGGTAAAATTTACAGATCTTAATTTTGAGTTCTGTAACTCAAGAAAAAAATAATTTAGTGACTATGACTCAAATGAACAGCTTTGAATATACATATAAGTAAATAGTGAAATTATTGATAATGTTACTTATAAGCATATTATATAAATTTAAGGATGTGGAATGGAGAGGAGGAGGAGGAATATATGTATGAATATTCATCTAGCATGGCTAATTTGCATGTTTTAGGCTCAGGGACTAAATTGAATAAAAGTAAAACTTTATGGACAATTTTGTAAAAATGTCAGAAAAGACTAAATTGCATGAAATAGATTATTTTATTATTTAAATTACAAAATTTAATGAAATTATCAATTTAGTTCAAGATCGGGGGAAAACATGTTTTAGGGATTAAATTGAAAAGTGTTGAAATTATGGAAAATTTTGATATTTTATAGAATTCATGGAATCAATATATATGAGAATAATAGTTGGAAATAAGGATTAAATTGCAAGAATTTTATTTTCCTGACCCCAAGGATGAAATCGTCATTCATTAAAAGTTTTGGGGCAAAATGGTAATTTTGCTTAGAGCATTAATTAAATGCATTAGAATATGAAATGAATAAAAATGATGATCAAATTTATTTAAAAGAGATCCGGGCGACTCAAATATGAGACTCGATCGTGAAAAAGAAAAGATATCGGATTAATGAAATTATAAACACAAACAAGAAATGAGGTAAGTTCGTGTAACTTGAATTATATTCTTAAATGCTTGAGATTGTATGTAAATGATGTGAATATGATTTGAATGTTCATTGTATGGAAATTCATGAAACATTGATATATTTGATAAAATGGGAAGAAAATCCCGGTTGAATGAAAGGAAAATTTGATGGATCTCTGAAAAGGAATTGACGGTAAAAAAGGATCTAGCCCGGACGGGTGATCCTATCTTGATATAGCCCTCCCGAAGAATATGTGGAAAATGGATTTAGCCCGGACGGGTATTCCGAATTAGGTCCGAATTTAGCTTTGGACTGTAATTCCGATCCAAGCTCATTAGAGTAATTGTCATTGCGAGGATTTAGCTGGGATCGGTAATCCCGATAATACTCTATGAGTTTATATTACAGGGGATTTAGCCTGGACTGGTAATCCCACTGTAAGGATGAGGTTCGCGGGAGTGTGCTACCTGATATGAAATGTGTAAGACCATGGTTGAAAGATACCATGGCAACGTGACATGAAATGTGTAAGACCATGGTTGAAAGATACCATGGCAACCTGATATGAAATGTGTAAGACCACGGATGAAAGATACCATGGCAACCTGATATGAAATGTGTAAGACCATGGTTGAAAGATACCATGGCAACGTGACGGGGAAATGAATAAGACCATGTTTGAATGATACCATGGCAACATGACAGAAAATGAGTAAGACCATAGTTGAAAGACACTATGGCATCATGTCGAAGATAAATAAGATCATGGAAGAGAAACGCCAAGATATCTCATTGAACAACTAATATTCGAGTAATATAACAAATGGTTAAATGAATTGGTTATACAAAATGGTAATGTGAAATGTTTACTGAGAATTGGTCATATGGAAATAAATGTACAAAATAGTTGTATGAAATATTTAAAAAGATAGATAAATGAAATAAGTATAGGTACATGGAATTTAAATTATGTTAAGTTTAATATGAACTATTATCGAAATAAATATACCTAAGATATAAGGAAATGATGGTGCATGAAATGTTGATATAATAAAATAAATGATATATGTTATTAAAGAAACGGTAAGAGAATGATATGTATCATGACATGTACATATGAGATTATCTTTTATATGTTAACATAGGGAAAATATGTAAGTTAAGACGAGTAATTAAATTCAAATATGTCATATTGAGAAAACAAGAATTTATATGAAATATGTGTAAGTACACTAACAAGTGTTGTTGATGATGCTTAGGCAAGTGCCAAGCCATTGATTGAATGGTAATATATTTATTGCTGCATTGAATTGGTAAGTATTTAAGTGAATTTTTTTTAATGATCTGCAAATGGTAGTAATGCTCCGAAACCCTATTCTGGCAGCGGATACGGGTTAGGGGTGTTACAATATCAATGGCTTACCCGGGTTAGGTTGCGTTAGCACTGGGGGATTGGTCAAATATTGTTTAACCTTGTCAAAGGTTTTCTGGCATTCATCATCCCCTACACCTGGGTTATGTTTCTTGAGAAGAAGAAATATGTGATCACATTTCTCCGTCAACTGCGAGATAAATCAGGCAATGTAATTTAATCTTCCCAAAAACCCTCGAACTTTTTTCTGGGTGCGCGGTGGAGGCAATCTCTGTGTAGCCTTGACTTTGTCAGGGCCAACCTCAATTCCCTTCTCACTGACTATGAAACTGAGCAGCTTCCCTGACCTAGCCCGGAAAGTGCATTTTGTTGGATTGAGCTTTAGTTGAAACCTTCTCAGTCTCAAGAACAATTTCCTCAAAACCTGTATGTGCTCTTTTTCTGTTCGGGATTTTACAATCATATCATCAATGTAAACCTCAATTTCCTTGCGCATCATGTCATGAAACAAGGCTACCATGGCTCTTTGATATGTTGCTCCTGTATTCTTCAACCCGAAAGGCATCACCTTATAGCAAAAAGTCCCCCATAAGGTTATGAATGTGGTCTTTTCCCTGTCTTCAAGATGCATCTTTATCTGATTATACCCAGAGAAACCATCCATGAAAGAGAACAATGAATAACCTGCCGTATTATCCACCAAAGTATCAATGTGAGGAAATGGGAAGTTGTCATTTGGGCTGGCCTTGTTCAAGTCTTTGTAGTCTACGCACATCCGTATTTTTCCATCTTTCTTAGGGACAGGGACGACGTTAGCTACCCATTCTGAATAATTAACAACTTGCAAGAATCCGGCATCAAATTGCTTCTTGACCTCCTCTCTTATTTTTACTGCAACATCGGGTCTCATCATTCGAAGCTTTTATTGAACAGGCTTGCACTCTTCTTTTATGGGGACACGATGCACCGCAATATCAGCGCTTAGCCAGGCATGTCTTGATATGACCACGCGAAGATATCTTTGAACTATTGCAGTAAATCAATGAGGTCCCGTCTTGTTTCCTCAGTTATGCAAGTTCCAATGTTCACCTCTTTCCTCTCTTCCAAGGTCACACTCTCAATTGACTCTTTATGGGGTAGGATCTGTTTCTCTTCCTGCTCTACCATCCTTAATAAATCTGAAGGTAAGCTACAGTCTTCATCATCTTCAAAATCCTAAGATCCCTCCAGACACATGTCTCGCTCAAAAAAGAACTCCGGGTTCGTAACAGCGTCACTCATGTCATTGATATCCAGAGACCTATTGTAGGCATGAAAGAATATCCAACAAAAACCCAAGTATAGCTTTATTTGTATGGTATGATTATAAATGAAATGCAAGAAAAGAAAATTTGCTCAAGATAAAAGAAAATTTGCTCAAAATAAGTCATGAAAGTGTATTTATATTGAAATAAACGTTTTGAACATGAGCCTATTTCACAAAAGATTCTTATTGCTTATAGGCTTTAAAACAACAAGTGTGTTTTGAACATTACTCTATATTAGCACTAAAAATTACAGGAATTTCCTCCACAGTCCAGTTGTTCAGAACACTTCCAGGCTCATAAGGGCGAATGCTTGCTAAGTCACGTTCCATTACTTTCTCTTCAGATATGACATTGATATTCAAATTTTCCATTGCGTCTTCAGCTGTTCCCTCTCTTGTCATCTTCAATTCAAGATAAATAATTCCACCTAACATAAATGTACAGGATATATAGGGAAAAGTCATTGATTCCCACTCGACCTCTACCCCATTCAGTCGTGCTCTCTATCTCTTCTGCCTCCTTTCCATCTCCTTTCTTTTCTACCTTGTATCTGGCCTATACCCTAAGCCAAAGGGATCCTGTTTATCAGCCAAAACTGACACATCAACTCGTCCATGAAGATACTTTCCAAGTCCCTTTCCAGGCAACGCCCCTTTTCCAACTGTGAGTTGCAAGCTCATCTTCGTAGCCTCGGATATTTCTGCCCTAGGGATCCTCTCTCCCTTAATGATGAAAGTTGTATTTACAAACTCCAATGAGTGAAAGGAACACTCAATTGCTTCATCATCATTTTCTACATACGGTGCACTACTAATAACGAATGCTATAATGTCCTCCTCAGCATTTATCGTTATCAAGCGACCCTCCATCACCAACTTTAACTTTTGGTGCAGCGATGACGGTACTGCCCCTGCCGAGTGAATCCAAGGCCTCCTCAACAAGCAATTATAAGAGGGCGTAATATCCATCACAAGGAAATCTACCTCGTATGTGTTTGGTCCGATCAGTAGAGGTACCTCAATCCTTCCCATCACTTTCCTCTCAGTGCCATCAAATGCCCTTACTATGTTCTGGCATGTCTTCATATGAGAGCTGTCTATTGGTAACCTATTTAATGTGGATAAGGGAAAAATATTCAGCGCTGACCCATTATAAATTAATACTTCTGGCAATGTATACCCTTTGCAGCGAGTGGTGATGTGCAAAGCCTTGGTGGATCTCATGCCCCTGGTGGTATTTCATCGTCACTGAAGGAGATGAAGTTATCGGCACTTATGTTACCGACAAGGTGGTCTAGCTTGTTCACTGAAATATCTTCAGCCACATAGGTCTCGTTCAACATTTTCATCAAGGCATTTCGGTGAACCTCCAAGTTTTCGAGCAGAGCTAGTACTGATGTGCATACCGGCTGCTTGTGCAACTGTTCCATAACACTATATTCACTGTGTTTTAGGAACTTCAAAAATTCTCTAGCTTCATCTTCAGTTATTGGTTCATTAACCAATGGTTTTGTCCTCTCTTTCCCTTGTTCAATCATCATGGACTTCCCTTTTCCAGGCTCAACCCTTGTACTGGCGTGCTGACCAGACTCTCCTCCCCTAGATATGTCACATTACAGTTATAATTCCAAGGCACCATTTTGCTATCCTTATACGAAAAAGCCGCGGGTCTCTAGATTACAACTCTCGATGTAATTTTTGCTCTAACTTCATTAATTTTTGGTCGCGAAATAATCACCACTGGGTGATTGACCTCAGAAACCTTCTCTATCAACCCCTCCTCCGAGGTTCATACATCTTCCTTCTCAATAAACTTAAAGAACTCCAGCTCTTTGTTGCCCATTAGAGCCTGTACTAAGGCCCTAAATTCATTACATGTTTTTATCCCATGGTCCTCCTCTCCGTGAAACTCACAATAGTTTCCTGCTTCTCGGGATTTGCTCCCAAAGTCATGCATGATTACATATTTCTCTACCATCTTCTTCAAAACCTCCCTCATCAGGGTTCTCACTTCTGCCACATCTAACTTAGTTCTCCTCTCCATATTCTTGACTATTGCGTTTACCCCTTTATCAGTATGATTGGGTAACAGATTTCCTACACCAGGTGCATCATCGACTTTCACAACACCCATGTTGATGAGCCTTTCGACTACCCTCTTAAAAGAGGTACAATTCTCTATCGAGTGTCCCGCGATTCCAGCATGATATTCACATTGAGCATTTGCATCATACCACTTAGGGTATGGGGGTTGCAGTGGTTTTAATTAGAAAGGAGATATGACGTGTGCATCAAACAAACTTTTGTACAGCTCCCGATACGTTACTGGAATGGGATTAAACTGGGGCTTCTCCATGCTCTGCTTTGTATTGGGCTCCTGCCTTGGCGAAGCTTGTTGGCCCATGGCTACCACTTTCAGTTGATTTACCATGATTGGTTTCATATAACCCATGTTCAAATTGCTGACTTCATTTTCTCTCCTTTTCGGGGCCGACCTCCGAGTGTTTTCCCCTACCTTTATCTTTCCGCACCTCATTGCATTTTCAATAGTTTCACCAGACATAACTATATCCGTAAAACTCTTAGTTGCGTTTCCCAGCATATGATTAATAAAAAGTGCCTTCAAGGTATTAATAAAAAGCATGGTTGTTTCCTTTTCCAACAGTGGGGGTTGGACTTGTGTAGCAATCTCCCTCCATCTCTAAGAATATTATCTGAAACTTTCATTTGACTTATTTTCCATGTTCTGTAACGTGATCCTATCAGGCGCTATATCCGTCACATAGCCATATTGCCTCATGAAGGCATATGCTAAGTCTTTCCACGATTTAACTTGGCTACGATTCAACTTACTGTACCATTTGGTGCAGCCCCAGTCAAACTGTCCTGGAAACAGTGGATCAATAACTGATCATTATTGACATGACCAGTTATTCTCTGACAAAACATCGTGATGTGAGCCTTAGGACAACTGGTTCCGTTGTATTTTTCAAATTCTGGCATTTTGAACTTCAGAGGGAGTACTAAATCTGGGACCAGGCTCAACTCCTTAGCATCCATTCTGCAATGATAATCAGCGCTTTCCAACGCCTTAAATTTTTCCTCCAACCATTTATATCGGTCTTCTAGTCGCTTTGGAAATTCTGCTCCTGCCTTTCCTACTTCCGCGACCTCATTGAAGTCAGGGATTGCAGGATTTGCCCAATGGTATTCGGGGTTAAAACACGAGGTCGTCGGGACAATTATCGGAGCCGAAGTACTAGTCTGATATTGGGGTTTGATACTGACAGACACCTTTTGTGGAGGCACTGGGGTATTTGTTGGGGTGAAACCCAGAGGGTAAACAAAAATCCCGCTATCATCCTCAGCATTGACCATGAGACTCTTCCCCTTTTCCGGCCTTCCAACTAGTAGCTGAGCCAATTCGCTCATCATACTCCTCTGAGACTCCATCGTTTGATCTTTCATATCTTGCTAGATCCTAACTAATTGCTCTTGCATTTGCGCTTGTATCTGTTCCTGCATTTCTTTCTGCATTTGCTCTAATTTTTCCAACCTTTGATCCATAGCTTTGGTCTTTTTCCGTGTGTAATATTGATGTTCCAGGGTAACTATAATACAATTTTCAATTAATTAAGGTTCTTTTGTGAAATTTAATGCACATGATGTAATGAAATGCAAATGCATGAAATGAATGCAAAACTAAAGAGACATCGATTCTGATTCAATTCCATTTAAAAAACTTTATTAGAAAGCAAAATCCTTTACATAAAACAGATCATATATACGGCTTAGCCCTAATGCTCAAAGCTTTAACTTTCTTAAGAAGGTAAGCCAGCTCACGACCCTGGTCTGACTCTAACTCATACTTCACACTTAGCACATCAGCCTGAACCGCTAAGGTCTGTAGATGATCGGCCACTTCTCGAATCTGAGCCACAGCCTCACCCATGATGTAATCTCTTTCCCTAACTTGGTCTTGCGATTGACGGAGCTGTTCCTTCCACTACTCATTGTTCGACTTAAGGAATTCAATCCGGAGCTCACAGTTCTGTAGCATAGTCTCAAGTTCTTCTACTTTTCCCTTCAAATCCTCGATCTTGTTTAGGCTTGCCCTTAATTCAATATCAAAATTACGACCACGATACTTATGCAGTGCCCTCTCTAACTCCACTACCCGAGCTACCAACATCTTCTTCTCATCTTGGCCTTCAACCAAGCTCTTTTTTAAAGCATTTTCACATGCTCGAGCATCATGGAACCTCTTCTCCCACTGATCAGCTCTTGCCTTTTCCTCTTGAATTTCCTATCGCCACTGTTCTGACGTCTTCCCCAGTCCGGCAGTTCTCATTGACATACGCAGTTTCTTGTAATCAGTTTTCAAACTGTCCAAGTCTTCCTCAACCTTTCTTTTCCATTTCCTCAACTTTTCAGCCTCGAGTTTCTGAACATCGACATCCAACCTCAAATGCATCTTTTCTCCCTCCAACTGTTCTAACTTTTTCCCTAACTCTATATTTCTCTCTTCGAAGTCCCGTTTTACGATTTCAAGCTCGAAGGAGATTACTTGCAAGTATTCTTCCATCGTACGAACACCCTCCAAACTCAGCTCAGGGATATTATCATTAACTTTTTTACTCAACCACCCATTGTATTCAGGAGTCGTCATTGACCCAACAGCTAATCTCTTCATCCGGCGCATCTGTTTCCAAGCATCAGAGATTTCTCAAACCTTCCTCTTATAATTGTTCTCCCTATACAAGAACTCACTTTGAGCTAGTCCATGTGTCATCGGTATAAACTGCCTTGACCTATATTGTCTTAAAACAAGCAAAGGGGCATATCCGACGACTCTCCAAATTCCAGGGAGTGGTACCCACTCAAGACTCCCACACCGATAAAAGATCTCATCAGGAACAAACCAATGAGCTCTCCACTCAACGTCCTCTTCCTGAAGATTTTGGAGGAGCGCAATCCAACTTTCTTCTGATATGCCATCTCTCTAGGATGTGGCTGCTATCTCCTTCAACGGGGAGTAACTCTCAGAGAAAACCCGATAGGAAACCTTATCCACCTTTCAAAAAAGGCTGTGGAACCAAGCTAACAATAACTGCGTGCACCCTATAAATCTACCTTCACCTGTTCTCCGACATGCATTCAAGGATCTGAATGTCTCAACTAGAATTGTCGGCACTGGTGTGACCCCTTTGTCAAGTCGATCAAAGAAATCGGCAACTGCTTCATCTATATGCCTTAAAGCTTTAGGGAAAATCACCAAACCATAGATGCTCAAGGCGAAGATGTCAACTTTCCTATTTGTATCTGGATGTGCTATGATCAGGTCCCTCAAACTCACCCAAGGAATGCACCTACTATCACATTTTTACTGAATTCGAGCTGTAACCCATTGTTCACTCATCCTAGTAATATTCATTAATTTCTTTACAAAAGCTGGGGCACCAGCAGCCTTAGAATAATCTTTGTCGACTTGAACCTTTGGACAATGAAGCAAAGCCGTATACTCTTCCACAGTAGGCACCAAGCCCACCTTCCCGAAGGTGAAACAACTATACGCCGGGTTCCAAAACTGAGCCATAGCCCGAAACAAGCAATTGTCCACCTTGATATCGAGCAGGTAGGGTAAGTCGCTATAAATTTGATAAAAAAGTTGCTTAGTCTCATCATCCCAACTGGCCCATATATCCCTCAACTCTAGGAGCTCGTTTTGGGTCACATTGATGTGAGTGAAGCCTGACAACCCCGATGTATACCCCTTAGCTAAGCTATCCCCTTTCTCAAGTTGCATCTTCTCTAACCACATACGGACAGCCGCATTATCCTCTACTTTATCAAGGAATTCGCTCTCCATAACCAGCTTTCTAATTTAGCAACCAAACAGAAATCGATACCTCTTTTATATGAAATGACATGCAAACATAATCACAACGAAGCACAACAAGTTAGTATCGAAAAATAAAAATCAAAGCAAATAGGAAATAATCAAACACCGAACTGGGTAATCGGTAGGGTTCAACATAGCTCTACCTAGGGCGGGCTTTAGAGTTCACTATATGTAGCGCAGTTCTAAGAAAAGGGTACCTGAACTAGCAGATTCCTCAACCCTCACCCATTATAGGCTCATGTGGATCGAGTTCGGTTCAGGGGAATACATTTCCCTATGGCCATGCAGAGGTGAAAACCTCACGAAGACATAGATACGGATGTATCCTGAAAGTAGTCCACTAGCCCATGCGGCGGTGAAAACCTCACGAAGGCATAATTTCTCACTCCCACTTAGAAGGTACGACCACAACAGTCATGCAATATGATACGAGGGAATATAAAGAATTCAAAATGCAAAACACGGATAAAATGACAAAAAACTATATAACCCATGAGATGCAATGAAAGGATCGTATTAAAAACCAAATTTAAAATTTTCGACAAAAGGATAGAAAACAATCAATTTTACGGCTTTACTCTCTTATTGGTCCCCAGTGGAGTCGCCAAGCTGTCGAAACCATTTTTTTAGAGTTTTGGAAAAACAAGAATCGACTTTTTAAAACAAAAGTTTGGAGTCGCCACCGACTCTTTTTTAAGGTGGAATCGGATCACCTTGAGGTTAATCATTTTAATAAAAACATTTAACTTATTAAAATAATAATTTTAGGTTTACGAAAATTGAGAAAAAGGGTTCGAGTCGATTGCATACGAGGAAGGGTTAACACCCCATGCGCCCAAAATTGGTACCAATTGATTATTGAATGTCCTATCATTGAAAATTTGGAAAAAATTTAAAATACGATTCCTTTAAAAAATGTATGAACAATTCGAATTGGACTTTAAGGTTCTCTCGCTCTAAAGAAATAAAATACCACATCCAGCACGTCAGGACACGATACTTTAAGCCTCCAAAAACTGAGATCGCCTCATAATTCCAAAGCACGCAACGAACTCTTAAAAGGGTACTCCGTTATTTGGCAAAACGAAAAAATCGAAACCCAACACGTTAGGGTACGATTTCTCGAATTTCCCAAACACGAAACATTGCCTTGTTTTGAAGAGTTTCCCAAATAAGCAAATATAAAATCAGCTCAAAATATATTTGTTTGGTTTACTTTAGAGTAAAAAGCAATCGATGTTGGGCGAAAATGCGGGATTTTAAAAAAAAAACCATGATGCAATAATAAGAAACTAAAACATAATTATAAGCATGAAACTATAATAAGTGGAATCGAAAACAAAAAATAACACGTGATACACATAACTACATGAAAACTATGGACCAATATAATGCAAAATAATTTAAAAACCATATGAACAATATACAAAGGGATAACATATATTAGAATTCAAAAATAGCTTATATGTATAAAAAACGGATAATATATAAGTGATTATTAAAGTGTATATTGAAATGAATAATATGTAACATAATTTCAAATGAAACAAACTGACTTAACAAATGACATACACAATTATGTGAAAATAATAAATGAAAATAATGTGTATACAAAGATACCAAAATAATTAAAATAAATAAATATGCAATTTAAAATAGGATCCTCAAAAGAAAGCCAAATTATATATGAATAATTTTGAAGAAAATATATATAATAAATTTAAAAGAAAATATTTACATAAAAGGAAGTAAATAATGAACACTTAGAGCCAAAAAAAAAAAACCTTGTATAAGTTACGTATATACATGAAATAAAGAGAACTTAATATAAGTAAAGTATATAAATACAAAATAATATATGAAAGTATTTTGGAAGGAAAAAAACAAATAAATATGCACATGAAAAAAACAGTACATTCTTATTTTGTTAAAATAATATATACAAAAATATATATATCGGTTTTGTTTAACAAAACTATATGTTAAAATAATATATTCTTATTTTGTAGAAAAAATGAATAAAAAACTTAATTGGAAGAAAAAACAAAATTAAAGGGACAATTTATGAACAAAGCAAACCATTTAAACAGAATTTTGGGCCAAAGTAAAACGCGCTCCAACGTTTGGGGACTACAAATGCAAATTAACCAAACCCCAAAACGAACCGTTTCAGCACGGACTAAGATGAACACTCGCGCAAATTCCTGGGCTAGTTTAAAAGAATAAAAGAAAGCATGGAAAGGACCCAATTGAACACTAGCACAAAAGGGAAGGACTGACCGTGCAAATTACCCATTTAAGGTAAAATGCACGGACCCAGCCTGGCAATTGGGTCAACACGCTTTCTTCTCCCCAAAAACGTTACTGCTTCTAACATTCAAGAACCTTTATTATATTATTAAAAATAAAGCTTGTTTTAAAGTCATTCTTTTGCTAAAAAACATTTTAACTCTGATTTCTTTTTTTTTTAAACCCTAAACTCTTTCTTCTCCCCCACTTTCCTCTTTCTTCCAGCCGCAAACAAGGCCAACACGATCGCCTCCGTGACTGATTGCGACGACCAGACCAAGGCATTCCCGTGGTGCGAGTGCGAAGTCCGGTGAGTTTCCTGTTTCTCTTGTATCGTTTTTTACACATAAAAGAAAAAAGAAAGCAAGAAAAATAGCAAAACCGGAAAGGGAAAAAAAAACTTCAAGAATCACCTTTAACAAATGTTGTTCTTATAGATCTCTGCTTGCTTGTGATTTTGTATCTATATTCTCTCCAAAAAAAGGTAAAAAAAAAACCACCCTTTACAATCAAAATTCAGAAGCTTTATAGCCCAAAATACAAGCGGTTTCTAGCTATTTTTTCTCATGTTGCAGCTCGTAGAGACATGGGACTGGAGCGCACTGACGTGGGACCAGCCATGTGTGAGTCGGGGGTCGTGCATAGTACATGGAGGCTGCTGGTGGCCACTGCTGCGGCACGAAACAGATGGAAACCCTAGGGTTTTCGAATTTAGGCCTATTGGTGTTGGGCCATTTGTAACTTGGCTTGTATTTTGGGCCGTTTTATGTTTTATTTTTGTATATATATGGGCCCGGGCTAAAAATTGGGTCTATATTTTTTAGACGGGAACTGCAACATTTTTTGAGGATGTTGAGTTTGGGGGGAGAAATAAGGTTAGAGACATTGCTTTTGAGGAGGAATTGGACTCTAACTCAATTCCTACTATCACTTTTGACGATGTTTAGGTTCTTATACCTATCATTGATCAAGAAGTGAATCCAGAACCTCTGCAAGGCAATGTTGAACAACTCCCCATTCAAAATGAGATAATTGTTCCAGAAGAACAAACTCAACAACCTCAAGAACAAGTGACATTAAGCAGGTCCACAAGAGAAAGGAGAAATGCTATTCTAGATGATTATGTTGTATTTCTCCAAGAGCATGAGGATGATAATGGAATGATGGAAGATGATCCAATCAATTTTCATCAGGCCATAAAGTTCTAATTCTCAAAAGTGGATTGATGCCATGAAAGATGAGTATAAGTCTATGCGAGACAATAAAGTTTGGGAACTTGTCCCATTACCTGAAGGTGCAAAATCATTTGGTTGCAAATGGATATTTGAAACCAAGAGGGATCCAAATGGTAATGTAGAGAGGTAAAAGGCGCGTCTTGTAGCTAAAGGATATACTCAAGAAAGAAGGTATTGATTTTACACAGACTTTCTCTCCAGTTTCATCGAAAGACTCCTTTAGGATAATCATGGCGCTTGTTGCTCATTTTGATCTTGAGTTACACCAGATGGATGTTAAGACTGCGTTTCTTAATGGCAACATTGAAGAAACAATTTATATGGTGCAACTAGAAAAATTTAAGTTGGAAGACTCAAAGAATATGGTTTGCAAATTGACAAAATCCATCTATGGACTCAAACAAGTTTCCCGTCAATAGTACTATAAGTTTCATCAAATAATTGTTTCGTTTGGTTTTGAGATGAATATTGTTGATGATTGTGTGTATCACAAATTCAGTGGGAGTAAGTACATATTTCTGGTTTATATGTTAATGACATACTACTTGTCAATAATAAGTATAGCCTCAATCAATGCCCTAAGAATGATTTTGATATTACAAAAATGCATAAGATTTTTTACATTTTAGCAATGGAGTACATTCAGGTGTGTATACATTGGAATATTGTGTATATTATTGGGATATTAGATAGATATTTTAAGCAACCCTGGTTTGGACCATTGGATAGCATCCAAAAGGGTTATAAGGTATTTTTAGAGAACAAAAGATTACAGGCTCACATATCGGAGATCTAATTAGTTAGAGATCATCAGGTATAGAAACTCCGATTTTGATGGAATATGGATGCAAGATTTTGTCACTAAGGTGCAAATTGTGAAAACAAATTGCATTCTTTTATTCCAATAGCAACAGGAGCACATTAAAGTCAAAACACATAGACTTTAAGTTCCTGGTTTTTAAAGTAAAAGTTCAGAGTGGTTAGGTGCTTATAAAGCATATTAGGACAAACTCCATGATTTTAGATCCGCTTACTAAGGAACTACACCTAAGGTTTTATAAGAGCACACTGCTCACATGGGTGTAATGTCATTTAAAAGATATTTGGTTTTAGTGGGAGTTTGTATTTTTAAATGCTTCTATGTTATAGACACATTTTTAGTTATTTCAGTTTAAAGATAATAAGTTTATTTTCTGCAGAAATAAAGTTTATTTGGTTTATTCACATTCTAATTTTGGTAAGGTTTGATCTCACTAAGGAGGACTAGTTGGAAATAGACATGTTTAGATCATATTGCATGTAATTTCCATGCTACACATCCATACTTGATCTATGTCATTTGGTTGTGTTAATATACGTGATCATGGATGGATTTAGTTACGATATATGTAAAGAAAGTCGCCTTGGTTTTATGTTAATATAATTAATGGGCAAGATTGTTCGGAATACCTTTTGGATATGATAGTTGTAGCGACATAAAAATTTAGCTCGGTCACTAATTGTGGCGATTTATTAAACATTTGAAAATCAACTTTCGATTTTATTAAAAAGGGGGGAGTCGCCACCGATCCTTTTTCTAGGTGTGATCGGACACCTAATAAATCATCTTTTTTTGAAAAGAAAATTTATTCTCGAACAAAAATGAAGGCCAAATGTGGGTCTACGCGAAAATCAGAGTAAAGTAGGGTTCGAGAGTCGGTTATGCGTGAGGAAGGTATTAGCACCCTCGCGACGACCAAAATTGGTATCTTGTAAAACACATGTTGTCTTGATTTTCAAAAATACGAGTTCAATGTAAGATTTAATCGTGATCCGATTGAAAAGAGGAGAAATTTTAGTTTTTCGATTTTTAGAAAGGTTGTTCCGTCTTTAACACGAGCCGACAAATTTCATCCAACATAGCGATGAAATCTATGGCTTAATGTTAAATCGGTACATTGCCTTATTTATTAAAATTAATTAGAAAACAAGAATATGATTTTCGAAGTAATGCAAAGCAATATTGATAAAAATAAATAACTGAAAGAATATATTGAAGCAAATAATAAATGTGATAATAATTTTAAAAAAAGATAAAAATGTATGCGATATTAAACGTAATAATAGTATCAAACACGAAATAAAAACAATGAATATATATAAACATATAATAGTAACAAATGAAGTAACGTAAACATAATATTAAAAATACTAATAGTGCTATATATATATATATATATATATATATTAAAGTATGTGTAATGATAAGAGTGAAAAGTGTATACATGGTAATACTAAAATACATATGTAATATATACCTACATAATATATAAAAATGAACATATGCAAGATACATTATAAATACTAGTAACATAAAAATTATATACATTAACAATACTACACAAATATATACATATATTTTAAAATAAATACATAGTAATATTAGAATAAAATAATAAGTATAATAATAAATATAAGGATATATGAAAATAATACTATTTATAAAAAATATATATACGTATAATAAAATACATATACTAATATTAATAATAAATATACTAGGAATAAAAATAAATAAAATAATAGTATATATATGATGTGGTATTAAAAGAGATATATATATATGTAATATTATTCAAGAAGATATGAAAAATAAAAATATACAAATAATATGGTATTAGAGGTATATACATAACATATATAAAAATCAATATTTAGAGATACATACACACAATATATATATAAATGTTAAAATATTTACATAGTATATACATATTAAAAATAATGCTAAAAGACAACTCTTAATATTACTACATAACTACATACATATATATTAAAGATATATACACAAGATAGAACACATACTAACATTGATAAGAACATATACAAGAAATAGTATAAAACGTATAACTAATAATACTAAAGATATATACATATAACAAAGTATTCACTATTAACAATGATAATAATAATAATGGTAATAGTGTTAAAAATAATAATAATAATAAAAATAATAAAAATAATAAAGTAATAAAAGATAATACTATATATATATACATGTACGTAATATATGTATATTAGAAATAATAATAGGAGCTATAATAATATAAATATCATATAGATAAAAATAATAATAATATTAGAATAAAGTAATTAAAATAATACTGTATATATATATATACATACATATACAAAACATACACTAATATTATATATAATAATAATACTAGAAATAATAATAACTAGAAATAATAATATATTAAAATAATAGTATTTAATAACCAGAATATTAATAATAACAATACTAATAATAGAAATAATAGTATTAATAATATTAGGAATAATAATAACAATATTTTAAAAAATGAAAATAAAATAAATAAATAAATAAAATGAAAAAAGGACTAAAATTGAATTAAAAAAAAGTTTTGGGACGAATTTGAAATAATAATAAGGGAAAAGGGCTTATTTGAACGCGCACAAAACAAAGGAGGACTAAAAACACAATTATTCCTCCCCTCAAACACAACACAGCAAGAGGGACTAAATCGCAAAGCGCTATATACTTTGGGGCCAAATTAAAAATTAAAAAAGTACTTGATTGCAGAAGCATGAAAAAGCAGAGGGGCTAAAAGTGCAATTAGCCCCTCAAATGAAAAACACGCGGATCCTTGGAGCGGGTCGGGTCAACAAACGGGTTAGGCCAAAACGACGTCGTTTTGGAGTTTAAAGACCAACCCCAAAAAGACGTCGTTTTGGGGGGCTATAAAATGGCCAAATTTTGCAAAAAAAAAATCATTTGGTGAGGAGAGAAAGAAAAAAAAAGAGAGAGAGAAGGAAGAGAGAAAAGAGGGGGAGGGAGATTTTCGGCCATGGGCCGGTCACCGGTCCGATCGCCGGACCGTCGCCGGCGCTGGCGCCGGCCACTGTGCACGGTGGCCAGAAAAGGTAAAATTTTTTTTTATATTTTTTGTGTTTTAAATATATATATGTGAGATATAGAAATTTAGGTCGAAAAATAAATGAAAATATGAATCAATCACCTTAAATTTGATATCGGGATTTTTGGTTGCTCGATCGATGTTACCCTTTTGTATTTTGAATCACTACTTGTATATGTATTGTAATCTACTTAGGTATTGATTTTCCTTGAATATTCGAATAAACACCAAAAAGAAAAAAAGAAAAGAAGCCGAATGTTTTTGTATTTTCTGCTTTTTTGAACTGCTCTCCCTTTTTTACAATGGCTTTTATAGCATATAATTTTTACAAGTCATTTCCTTCCTTTTACTGTTGCGTGTTCTTTTTGTCCTTGCAGGGTGGTTGAACGGTGGCATGGGGCTGACAGAAACGGTGGTCAGATGACAGAGGCAAGTGGCCAATCAAAAGGGTGGTTAGGGTTTCGGTTGAGAGCTGATTAGAGTTAGGGGTAATTGGGCTGTTGGGTTTTTGATGGGTTAGTAGGTTTAGATATTGGGTTGTTGGGGTTTTGGGCTTCTGTAATTGGGTTTTGGGTTTAATGATTGTAATGGGTTGGGTAATTTGTAAACGGCCCAAAATTGGCCTATAACAATAGTAAAATTTTGAGCTCATAAGGTTATATAATAAAATGTAATTATAAAGTAATCAGTATATATATGTGGTCCAAGTGGGGGATTGCTGGAAAATTTAGACATCACATATATAATAAGGATAATTACATGTTATTATTTACTATCATGATAGGTTAGCCCAAATTAAAAGTGATCTAATTTGGTTAGAATTTTATTGGGCTTTTAATTATTCAATAAAGTATGGGTCAAATATGTGTAGATACTCTTCTAATCAAATTCTCATTAATGATGGGCTAATTAGAATTTGATTAGAACTAATATGCTAAGGTTATAAATATTAGGGTTATGGTCCCAAATTATACACAAGATATCTTTTCTAATATCCCATCATTAGGAAAGAGAGAACAGATATTCTCTGAACTTCAAGAAATTCATGGATTCAGGTACGCTTCCGCATCTAGTTCTGTTATTTATTTATTCTTGATGATTTGACATGATAGATCCTGGTTTACGGTTCTAATTTTATATTAGATACTATTTAAAATTCTAACACTTGCTAGATTGTAAGAATCCCAATCACCCCGAGTTGTTGAAGTCGATCTTCGGCGGTGGTGGTGGCAAACAACTTCCGGAGCGGTAAAGGTGTGGGAGGTTATGTTATAGGAATGAAGGATAAAATTCTAGTGAGGTCAATAAAGCAATATAACATTGGGAAAGGAATGGAATTGCTACTATAAGTGAAAGACGAGATCACGGCAGTGGTGGTAGTGATGGAAGAACATGTGCCATGAAGAAGAGTGGCATTGGTAAGAGCAAATGGATTGTTGAAGTTGATGAAGCAAGTGGTGAAGAACATATTTTCAAGTTGCAAAGATGAAAAGAGTTTTAATTTAATTAGCATTTTTTGAAAACTATGAGGCTTGAGTTTGTTTCATATAGCTTCATATATTTTATCACTTATAATAGATGGCATTGATAGTGGAATTTTTTGGTTTTATTAGCAAATTGGTCCTAAATTGTACTAAAATTTACATTTTTGTCCTTAAAAGTTTTTTGGGGGTTAGAAGTGATTCTAACTATCAATTTACATAGTTGTTAAAACCGAATTAGAAACCAACCAATACACTGGTTTGGAGTAAGGGAGAGAATCAATTGACCCATGAATCGAGATAAAAAATTTTAATTGAACCAAATTTTATAATTTTTAATAACTTTTAAATTTTTTTATATTTAATAATTTATTTAATTAAAATCGGGCAAACGGTTGAATTGAGAACTAGTGACTAAATTGGTTCGATCGTTGACCCAATTTCAAAAAACCATGGTTTAACCTAAAAAACAATATCAACCAATAAGAATGTGACAATGACACTCTCTTATTAGAATCATACACTTTTTTAGCAAAATAGGACAAAATAAATAGTTTAGGACTATTTTGTACAAAATTGAAGGACCTATTCGGAAATTAAATTATGGTTCAGGGGTTAATCTGCAATTAGTCAGGCTGTCTCTTTAGCTTCTTCTTTTTCCTCCAGTAATGCCATAAAAATCTCAACCAATGGGGCATTAATTAAGTGAAATTATTTTCATGGTTTTCAAGTATTTTAGTTTCAATGGCAATATAGCTGATTGTGAAATGATTGTTGTTCTTATAAAATATAAATAATCATAAAACTTTTTATTTGTTTTTAATAAAACGTTTTCTTCTTTATTTAATTATTTAGTTGTAAGAAAGCATATTAAAATACAACAACATAGCAACTAAAATTAGGTTTTGAAAAGATTCAATTCCTTCTTCATTATTATTATTTTTTAAGGGTTGAGTTATCGAATCATTGATATATACATATATACATATATATATATATATATTCTATTTCGTGAAGTAAAGCAAATTAAATAAAATCTTGTCTTCAAAACTCTATTAGAGTTACAACACTATAATTTTGTCAAAATTTGAACTAAAGGTATATTATATATATAGTTATAGAATTATTATAGAATATATCATAACCCGATCTAAAATCTGATTTATTCTGATGATTAGGAATTCGGCTCAAAAAAAGTCTCTTTATATACCCTTTTAAGGACCCTCTTTAAGATGGGTTTGCTCTCTCAAAACTCTTCACTTTTTTTTTTTCACATCTCTTTCTTCAATAGAAAATCTTTTTTCTCCGTACTCTAATCACTTATATCAAGAAAAAGATGAACTGATCAACTCAGTTACCAACTAAATCTTGTATCAGCATATATATATATATATGTATGTATATATATTACAAATTTATTACATAAGTTCTTTTACTTAAATCGTGAGGTGATGATAGTTTAATTTTACAAAATTAAAAAAATTGAATTAGATTTCCACTTTATGGGTTTTTTTAATATATTAATATATTTGTTATTAGTTAGCATATCAATGTTTAGGAAGGTAGTGCTTACTTTAGAAGGCAAATTGGCTTTGGAACAACAGTACTATTAAGATTTTACCAGTTTACCTTAAAACAACTTCACTTCATCCAACCCTTTGCTGCTAAAATTACACCCATCTAAATCCACCTAAATACTTCAACACATTTGCATACAAAAAAGTATTTCAAGACAAAGACAAAAAAAAAAAAAAAAAAAAAAAGCTTATTTGTTTATGAGTTTGCTGGTGGGAATGATGATTACCAACAACAACCATCACCAGCAACAACCATATAATTGCAACCTTAAGTTCAAAGAAACTTAAAAAAACATCTTAACCACTATGCACAACTTCACCTTCACACTTTTTCTTCTTGTTCTTCACATTGTCAATTGAGACCACTTTGATCACTTGTATCTCAATGGCAATTCCAAGTTTTTTTGTTTCCTTTACCAAGATCCTTGTTGGGTTTTGCCTTCTTTGTATGGTACATAAAGATTTTGTGGTTGCCGGTTTTGAGGAGGTTCGGGTTGAACATGATACGAATGAAACTCTTACCAATAGTTCAATTACTACGGCCGGTACTGGTGAAGATGGGAGATCTGAGCTTTGTGGTACTGATCTAAGTTTCCTTGGACCACCTTATGGTAATATGTCCATTGCCAAAATGGTGTGTTCACCTATATGGAATACCTTTGTTTTGTGGGTAAGTTGTTTTTCTTTCAACTTATTAGCCATTAGCCAATCATTTACTAAGCTTATATCATTGCTTACTATGTATGCAGTACCATCAGAGGGAAGATAATGTAATGACAATCATATTATCGGCAGTCTACACGACAGGATGGGTTGGGATCGGTTTTTCGAGGAACGGGATGATGCTTGGATCTAGTGCCATGGTGGGATGGTTTAATAGGAAAGGTCATGCAAGGATCAAGCAGTATTACTTGCAGGGTGCCCATGTATCACAAGTCATACCAGATAAAGGTGAATTGCCACTTAACGGTATTCCACCGGTTGTTGCCCTTCATGGGGCCATGATTTACTTGGCATTTCAAGCCAAGTTCGAACATCATCTTGGCCGACAACCAATTCTATTAGCTTTTGGAACAAGGTACCCTACTGGTTTTCACCACTTAACTAAACACGACGATAAGACCGCTGTTTGGTTCGACTTCTCTCAAGGTACATATACTAAGTCTTATTAGTTCTCATCATTCTTTCAAAAGCAGCATGATATAACCATGGATCAACCCTATTTGCAGCATCTGTTTTAAACATTGACACAAGCCAGAGGAAAAACCATGGCATATTGGGTTTAATGGCATGGGGTTTAATTCTCCCAGCGGGTGCAATGGTCCCAAGATACTTAAAGCACAAAGATCCACTCTGGTATTACCTTCATGCTGTGATCCAATTCCTGGGGTTCATCCTAGGACTTGCATCCGTACTCCTCGGTATACAACTTTACCAAAGCATGAATGCCGATATCCCGGCACATAGAGGCATAGGAATCTTTGTTCTTGTGCTTAGCATTCTTCAGGTTTGCGATGCATGATTATCAATTAATCATCTCTGATATACTTCTTTTATACTGATGAAATGTGACAAATATGATTCCAGGTAATGGCGTTTTTCCTACGGCCAAATAAAGATTCAAAGTACCGTCGATATTGGAACTGGTACCACCTTTGGTTCGGACGGATGGCCCTTTTCTTTGGATCTTTAAACATCGTACTGGGAATTCAATACGCTGGCGCTGGGGATGACTGGAAGATTGGCTATGGGTTCCTTCTTGCCATAACTCTACTTGTAGTTATTGTTTTAGAAACATTCTCCTGTCTGAGGAGAAGAAGAGACAAGCCCAATCTGCCTTCAAACTTCCAAATGAATACAATTTAGTAACTCATGTTCAAAAAAAAAAAAAAAATTTGTTGATATTTTTCGATGGATCAAAGGAGTTTGGTAATGATGGATCATGTATTTTGCATCAGATTGGTGTGTGCTCAGCATTGAAGGAAGTCAATCCATGGCTAAACACCGTTGTTCAAAAGGGACCCCACAAATCCTACATGGTTTGAATTTAACCCCTGACCTGAAACCTATTTTCATGTGTGAGTTTTGTTCGTGTCAAAAAGTGATTAAATTAGCTTCATATTTGTTTGTCAAAGTTGAAGAATTCCAATTTCAGTTTTTTTTTTCCTGAGACAGAATGACTCAGTTTTTTTTCTCTGTCAAAGCGTAATTGTAAAAATACCTACTTTTTTCAAAGCATGACTATTTTTTCATGTCCATTGTTTATCACTTTGTAGTATACTATTACTATGTCAAAACTCGAAGCGTTTTGGTTTTGATTTTTATCCATGTTAAAGGGAAGTTGGTCTTGGACCCTCAAGAGCGGAGGTATTGTGCTCCGGGTATCTATATTCAGCTTTAACCCCAAACTTTATCTCCCGACTCCGAGGAGGGCTCAACGAGTTTATGGAGTTTGGGGAGTGCCTAGCCAAGTGGTAGTGTTCTTACCCACTAATGTCATATAATGCATGGATTCAAACCCCACCAAGGCCAAATGCTCACATATCCTTGGTGGCGAGGCGCTCCTCAAACTCTGTGAACCCATGGGGCTCTCTTCGGAGTTCGGAGACAACTCAAGGCAAAAACCGAGCATAGATATCCTGGGCACAATACCTCCACTGTTTGAGGATCCGAGACCAACCTCCTCTCAACATTCCATAACAAAAGGATATGGAACTGCAGGTGTCAAGGCCCGCTGACCTGCAAGATGCTCTCATTTTCTTGTGCTGCATTGCACTGGCGTCATGCCTATAAGCCGGTATAGTCCCTTTTGGATTCCCACCAACTCCTCAAAAAATCAGCTGAAGGTGAGCCTTCCATGGTTGCAACAAGGTCCTGAGTTTCAATCTGGGGAGGCATATCTTCAGGTGACAAAGCTTTGAGGAGCCAGTGGATATCTAAAGAAGACGATACTAACTTATAAGCACGACACTGGGGCGACGTGACCACAAAAAAATGAGAGTACCTTGCCAGTTGGGACAACAGGGGATGCAAAAGCTGTTTTCTCATTTGCAATCATTATAAACCGGAGCAACTAAGCTAATTTGAGCAATACAACGATGCGGATAAAGCAAAAGGCAAAACTCAAGTAATATACAATTGAATAAAACCAACTATCAATGTCATTTCTATTGAAGATCGAAAAGGTGAAATCAGCGTTTAAAATTCTATGATTTAAAAAATTGTTATAACTAAAGTATAGACCAAAATTGTCACCTTAACAACTGCTTTAAATCCCCAATAGTTATTACCATTTGAACCTGCAGAAGAAAACCAAAATGTCATATGATCACATAAAAAACACACCAGTTATACATGGCAAAAAGCCTATTTATACACGGAGGAAGCCAAGGGATAATCCTAGGGAAATTATTTAAAAACACTAACAAACAATAAAATTCAAAATAAGAGATAATAACAGCAAATTCAAAAATAAATACAGGTACAAATTTATGTCGACCAACTATAATATAGAACCCAACCAATACAAAATCATAGCAGACAAAGAATCAAACAGAACCGGACCAATTTGAAAAAAAACAGACAAAACCTACACATGGCATACACATCTAGTGGGATTGAGACCCACATATCACAATTACGGATGGTGGAACTCGAATCTAAGTACTCAAGGACCCAAGATCTCTGCCTTAACCAACAAGCCAACTCATTAGCGGTTCATTTTATATGTTACAGCCACAAAGGGTCATTTTCTGAATTAATGAATGATTAACAATTACCAATGGAAACTACATCAAAGATAAAAACACATAAAAACTTTTTAGTCATGATTACCTGATTTGAAAAGCCGCAATTGTCCTTGTTCACACTTATAGCTGAATCTAGTACGAAGCAAATAAAATACCTGAAAAATGTTTTGAGATAATTAATATGATAGTTCAAAGGGAAAGAGAAAATTTTTCTGCATCTATATGATTTTAAGAGTGTTCCTAGTTTCTAAAGAGCTTAAAAGGGCTATGATGACCTAACTATTATTTGTGAAATAGAAGTACCAAAAAAATGAAGATAGTGAAACAGGGCATGTGATGCATATACACCTCTTTGTGAATGGAAAGAAAAAGGCATAATTGGCCTCAGTTAAATAAAACCAACCTGCATTTTAGATCACAAATCCAATGGATAAAGCAGTCTGTTACCATAAAGCCAGAAAGAATTCTCTTCGCCTCTCGTAGGACTGATCAAAATTTGTGTTCTCTACCCTGTTCTGACAATCTTGCTACGGTAAAATCAGCAAGAAAAAAAAAAGGCTTTTAGCTATGTGGCTGTGGCACTAGCTGTACAATTATCACTCAAATAAAGGCCAGTAGTTTTTGGAACTTCACTCCCTCTGATAACTCTGTTGTATATAAGTTTAAAAGACTGCGAGCCATATGGTCGACTAAGTAAACTGATTGGCATTCTCAACGTCTGCTTTCGGTTCCTTCTACCTCTTACTAAAATGCTGAAGGTTTTCTCATCATCACTCTTCCTTTCAGCACTGCCTCCAGCATTTTTGTTTGGGCTGTTGTATTGACTCGGTTTATTTCCAGAGTTGTCTAGACAATGGTTCAAGTGACCATTTTCCTGCAGGCTTTCCAACCCAGCTCTAGATACTTCATTAGCACTATTTATTGCTTCAGATGCTGAAATGTTGACTTCTTCCTTAGCTTCTCCGATAGTCTCAATATCTACCGGCAGCATTGAAGCTGAAGTAGGGTTAGAATCATCACCTTGGATTTTCGGTTCCAATATCTGATCAGTAATTGGCTCAACAATCCGTGATGGTATGGGAAACTCCATTGGATGACCAGGCCAAACTGTCCCCGGAATGAACTCTGGTACACTGGGGCCCACATTGCACTGCCATGAAAATTGACTGGGGTGAAAAGGGCTGCTAGTTAGAGGAAAGGTGCTTGTTGGTACAGGTTGGGGTTGAGAATAGGGTGGATACATAAAGGGTAGATGCTGCATCATGTTTGGAGTTGGAGGAGGTGAAGGAAATGGATGATGAGGGGAAGAGCATGCTGGATTTGGTAAGACAGGAGGAGATGCAGGATGAATAGGCATGTTCACTGGCCAAGGTGCAATGGCTGGAACAGGTCCAGGTCCAGGAGGAAGGACGATGTTCACAGGGCATGGTGCAGCACGAGGAATGGGTGTTGATGGGTTGAAAGGAGCTGCAGAGGCAGACAACTTCCTATTGGTTAGTCCCTGACCGTTACCGGAAGTTAGGACCAACGGTTTCTCCTTCAATTCTTCTACCCCTTGTAATGCAGAACTTGAAATACTATGGGGTTCAAAACTTGGAGACAAATCCTTCTCAGAGAATTCCTTTTCAGGAGAATCAATTGAACTCGGCATGCAATTTATGTATATGCCATCCTGTACAACTTCACGAGCCTCATCACCACCAACTTCAAGCTCTTGTCCTTCCTCTCTCTCAGTCACCACCAAGGAAGAGTTATCCTCCATCACAGAAGGTGACCTAGTTTCTTTGGTTTCAACCTCATCAATTTCCTCTTTTGAACTATCTGTTGAATCCAACAAAGCATTTTCATTCTTCTCTTTAGATATGTTTTCAGTCCCTGTAGTCACCTGGTCAAAACTGTCTTTGGCCTCATTAATTTCATCTTGATGATGTTCAGCGTTGCGGTCTGGGGCCTCTTGGCTATCATGGCAATCAGTTTCAGGCCTGATATGCAGTTTGGAGATACTTCCTGGAGGAGCCAAAGCTACTTCCTTGTAAGAAGGAGATTTCCCAAGACTGACTAGAGAATTTTTTGTTGGTCGAAGATCATTTGGTGCAAAGGTAGCAGCAGATCCCCCTGAAGAATTAAGCACCTCACCTCCATTTCCAGAGACTTTAGCTGAACTTTTACTAGATGGAGTGGACTTAACCCTGTATGCAACAGTTCTGATTATTCCCCGTCCAAATTTTGAGCCTTGGGAGGGGCTCATGGTGTGCTGCTCTGTATAAGCTCCATGAGATATTGTTCGTTTCTTTAAAAGGTAAAACCTACTATTCTGATTAGTGGCCTTGATAAGAGGGAATTCCACATCAGGATCAACATTCTTTTTCTGATAACTAAAAACCTTCCCAATAGTTGCTCGCCTCTGCTTTAATCGCCGTCCACCATGTGAAGCAGATGCTCTTAGCCTTTGGACAGGTTGCCACCCATCATCCCCTTCAGCATGTAATTCAGAATGAATGTGATTATCAACGTTTATTTTTGCCTCTGTTGTCTCTTCTGCAACAGGAGCATGGGGCTGCAAAGGTACAGTGCTAGTCCGCTCGTTAGCATCTGGTTTATCTTCCTGTTCAGAGAATTGTTTCTCTTCATCTGAATCCTCTTTTGCAGCTTCTTTAGGAGAATCCTCAGAACTTTCTGCATGGACTTTTCCCTTCACCTGCAGAATAGAATTGAGATAGCATCCGAGGTGAATTTTAGGTTAAAAAAAAGGAAGAAATATGTTACACGCATCAGATGGGGCATGCCAAAAGTCATGTTGCCCTTTTCCTAGCCTGCGGACTTGCTATTATCCAGGCTTGTCTGTTGAGTCTTTCCATGATTATGCCTTTACTAGGATGCCTAGATACTTTCCTTTTTAATTTAAAGTTGTTTAAACAAAAGTATAAAGGAAAATTTCCCCCTTCCTAGGAGAAGAATGTGCAATCATTTCTTTAAGGTTTACTTAAGCAGTACACCAGTCATATGGGGCCTCACTATGACATTTTGGCAACTCAGTAATTAAGGACCTCGAACTACTTCAAAGGCTTTAGACAATCTGCAAAAACTTGGTCACCAACAAAATCTAGATAATGCCCTACTGACAGCAGCTAAATACTAACTAATATCAAGCTATAGCCTTTGCCCTTAGTAAAGAGAATCAGATTTTGAGTCTTGCTTTAATCATCAACAATCAATAAAAAGTTTGAGAAACCATAAATAAAACTCCACCCTACCTTCATAACGAAGCTTCTTCTCTTTCCTGCCACAATACCCTTCCCTTTGGCATCATGATTTGGATTAATGTAGTCAAGCAAATCAGATACACTGCAAAATAGCAGAAAAAATCAATATCAAGTAAAAGAATGTCTAAATTTCCCCAAATGGTAAAAAGAGGGTCTAACATTCTATCCTGTAGCAGACACAAGGGTAGGAAATATGCATACAAATGCTAACAAGTAACAATTTGGCCAAGCACCAAAAATTTATTGTCTCAACTAATTACTGCAATATTAAACTTTTAAATCACTACAGAAGCCTTTTAGATGCTATATGGCTCAAAAGTATTGTGGCCAGCTACAGCACATTTGAAACAAGAAGCTAAAGTTTTGTTTACATTTTACTCAATTTGGTACAAATAAAATTATAATCCACCAGCCATGACAAGCAGAGGCTGAGGGAGGTGTTTATGGTACCATAGATCATATTAAAAGCTGATCTCTTATTTTGGTAATGAGCTCAAGACACTTCTAATTTTCTTAAGCAGAGAGAAATATTAGTCCATAAGCAAGTTAGAGCTTGGTCCAAAATAGACAAATGGTATTTTTAGAATCCCCAAGAGAAGGCATGGATTACTTTTTCCACATGTTAACTCGGAGATATACAAGAAACCAACATAACAGAAGGAGCAATTATGTGAATAGCACATGAAGTAGCAAAAAGGAAACTACATGGCATTCACAACGATAAACTATTTCCTAGTCACTTATGAGGTGAATATGCTAAGATAATACCTTAGATGGCCCTTGCTAGCTATGGATGCATCTGGCTTCTTAGTACCATTTCGAGCAGCTTCTTGTTGTTCAAATGCCTTGGACTCAAAGTATTCAAGCCATGCAGCAGCATCCTGCAGGAATAAGAAGTTGCAATAATGCATTGGTGAAATGAATCAAATAAAATGAAATACATGTAAAAATTAATCATATCTAACACATGCTGTCAGAAATTATTGATTTAATTCATGCACTTGATGTGCATATGTCAAAAATTAGCAAGCTGCTGTTTCTGCCAACTTTCACTTCATTATAATCTGTTCTGCCAACTAAGTGTTTGAACCACTAGCTGCACTGTTTATAGGCCACAGGTTACTTCTATTAGTGATATGAATAGAGTACATGTTCAATCTATGAACTGAATAAGATACCTGGGTACGCAAATCATCGGGGCCCAGCTTTGCTCGGAGAATTTGCAAGGTTGTTTGTTCATGTTGTACACTCAAAGGGTAAGCCTCCATCAATGAGAGCGCAATTGCTATAGCATGATAACTTGCTGCTGTCTGGAAACGTAACATAAAAAGTGTTATTCTGGTTAGGGAAAAAGGAAACCAAAAGTACACAACTTCATAAAATATTAGTGATGCTTCCTAACAGCTGATTTGGGAGGATGTATATCCCGAAAATAAAATTTTACATAGTCATTTACATGTTTTTAGAGAACCTGCATTTCAGCAACAACAACATCTGATACAGTATTGTCTTACTAACCACAGTATGATCTAACTTATCATGCTCATGAAGACCATTAATTCTCTGTAGTTATGAATGGACTTCGTCAGTTAAGCTTATAAAAGCAAGCACTTAAGCTTTAAAAGAAAACCCAAGAAAAATTTAAAAAAAAAAAACTCTTCAATGCCTTTAGTTTTAGCCATATAAGAAGATATTTGTGATAATTTAACAAAACAGCATCATAGATTCATAAAAAAGAAAAAGAAAATTAAAATAACAAAGATCGAAGAATATTAACTGGGAAAAGACAAAAAAATTTCACACCTGAATATGGTCTGGACCAAGTAACCTTTGGTTACACTTCAGAGCTTTGTGTAGATATCTGAGGGCAACATGAACATTGCCCAGGCCTTCTTCCATCATGGCTACATTTATATATGTTGCGGCAGTATTTGGATGAGATATGCCACAAGTAAGATGTAAAAGGTACAAAGTACGCTTTACATATCTGATCAATAATAATTTATAAATGTTTAGATTAAAAGGTTAGCCAGAAAGAAAAGAAAAATGATTTTAAACCATATTGCAAGATTTTCTTCAAAAACTCACAACGCGCAACAAGATTTTAAACCATGATTTGAAATGCATAAAATGAAAACAAACGTACTGAAGAGCAAGTTCTGTATGCTGAAGCCTGTAATAGAATACAGCAAGATCTCCATAGCTCTTCATTGTGTCTGGATGGTCTAGTCCTAGTTCTCTCTCATTAATATCCAAGGCTTTTTGCTGATATATAGTGGCCTGAAATTGGAAAAGATTACTAATTTAAATTCAAATTGAAACCCTCAGTAAATAAATTAGACAACATTTGAATAAGAATACTTCTATAAAATTGTTTAGGGTAATATTGTTCTAGTATAACATGGATTTGCCCAAACTGAAGGATAGAAATGGTTCACAACAAGACCTGATTGAAGTCTCCAGTGTGATATAAAACTACAGCAAGAAGGCTGTAAGCCCCAGCTGTCATTCGATGATATGGACCACAAACTGCTACCAGCTTTGACAGAGCCTGCCAAAACCGGAAAAATACAACAGGTTAGATACAAGAGATTGATGAAGCACAAGGTGGGAACAAGGCATATAATCTTGGAAAGAGGATACAAGACATATACCTTGGTTCCATAAGTCACTGCATCTTCGAGTTTTCCCTTATCTAAGGCTGTTTTTGACGATTCTAAAAGTTGCCTTCCATCAGCAGATGAGCATGCTGCTTGCTGAAAAGAAATAAAATACAAATCAATGATAAAATCAACAAATTCTGAAATAAAGTTCAGGAGGAAGAAAGAAAATGTTCCATGATTTGAGTTTATCACCTTATGGACTGGAACCAGGCTTACAACATCTGATGGTCGGAACGGGGTAGGAGAATCCATGTCAAAATCCCGTGGAACCAACTCAATTCCTACCTAAAAGAAACAAAGGAGAGAAAGGAAATCAATATTTTACCAGCAACACATCCAGTTTTTTATGTTTATAACCATTCCCTAGGCATACAAAGTATCCTATATAGCCATAGAGAATTCCCTTATTCTCAATTCTTAACAGTAAAAATGTGTTTTTTAGCCAATTTAATAGCGGAATCTATCATCTACATCTACTGAGACAGCAAGGGGACTGGGGCAGGGAGAAGCATTGTTACCTACATAATTTATATGCTCTTTCCATGACAAAAGCACTAATGAAACTAGGTTATAAAGTTATAAACTATCCAGGATGCAGTCCTATGCATCATCTCATTGTAATTTCAAAAACAGTGGCAAAGGGCGATATAGCCTTCTTACAACTAATTAGTCAACACAGTGGAATGTAATTCATGTACAAATCCTTAAAAGCTTGAACAAAAAATCATAGCCTTTAATACCTTATGGCATAATCCACGTAGAATTGCAAATTTCCTGATTTCATTGAAATCTAAGTTGCTAATATCCCATTCATATCGCTTCATCAAGAAAAGCTGCAACCATTTCCACACCAGGGAATGGATTCTGCAAGACTTGTGTCGTTCTCCATTATCAGGGACTCCAAGCAGCAGGTTCAGTGCAGAAGCTATTGATTCAGCCATTTTATCAGTGTTAACAACAGTGGCTATCACTGCCTGCACAACATGCTTGAAAGCCCGAACAATCATCTCATGAATACAAAGTGACTGCACATGCGATAGCTTTTCGGAAAGCTTGACCTGAGTAAAAAAGAAACATCAGCCAATAACTTATTATGAATAGAAATATCAACTAATAACTTATTAAGGAAAATAATGAAGTCAGTGTTACATAGTGCCATATCTCACAGGCTCAAAACACCAGAAGCAGTTTTATGACAATGGGATAGGCAGCAAAAGATGATAGACTGTAGTGAATTTTCACAAACTATGATGCAATATATGTGAATGATGTTTCTAAAACAAACACATTAAATCTGCTTAGAAAACTAATAAATTTATGAAACTACTAATAGACTTGGCAGATCTGCACAAAGCTTTGGGAAGAAAAAAGAATAGAGTTAAGAATTCCTTTCCAATCTGGATAAAGATGTATAAAGAAAGCATTTAAGAATCAAAAGATATCAGACAATGGCACTTACAACATGTCCCAGAGAACGCATCTGAAGACCTCTAGTATGCATGAAATCAGTAAGGGTCCGCCCATCAACTGGTGAGAGCTCCAAAGACCCGAAATCTGAAACCTGCAATAGTTTAATAAGTACTAGAACCAGGAATTTCGATAGCATTACCTACAGACACAATGAAGAAAATGAGGAAGTAACAGTCAGGGTTACCAATTTCGGAAGAGCAACTTCAGTGTAATATTTCTGTGACAAGTCAATAAGTTCCTGCAAAGACTGTCACATAAAATGGGCACATTAGACAAATGCTTCGTCATATAACAAACTCTATGATATTAGTATCCAAGAATATCTACCTTGCAATGAAGTCCAGTATCTGATTCTTTAAGTCGAGCAAAGGCCCCTTCAGATAACTTGCTCTTCAACACAAGTTCACCATCTCTTGAATTGGTTTGAAGCGTAGATTCCATAGGAGCACCAGTTACTTTTTCAACAGCGCCTGGATGAGAATTCGAGTTTACAGACCCTACATTCCCATCTGTTTTTTTCTTGTTCTTGAGGGACCTAAGAGGTGTCCCAAGTCCCTCAACCTTCATCTCGTTCTTGGGCTTCTCCCTGGATGGTTTTTTATCTTTTTCTGTGTTTTTTTGGTCCTGCAAATGTTGTATCCAGCAGGCTCCGAGTTCCCATCTCACAAAAGGTTCCTGTTTGAGTTCCTCTTCCTCAAGTTTAGCAATACTTTCTTCCAGCAAACCCTCTACAGAAATTTCGGAAGAACTACGCTCTTCATGTTCCAGAATTTTTGAAGGTGAAGCTGGCTTATTGGGTTCTGAAGGTTTTGTTTTGTGAAGAAGTAATCTCAAACTGAGAGGAAAAAAAAGGAACTGTTAAGATTTCTGCTCATGAAGCCAAAGGAACCAAAAATCATACCAAAACTATGGAGCAATAAATGCATGGTACTAAATAAATTACTATGTTTTTCCATTATACAAGATGGAGAAAATGTTTAAACTCCTTAAAAACCTACATGTAAGCCAGACGATCTAGATGCAACTCAAGCAAAAACACCAACATAATGATTTACATATTTGAGGTTTGAGCTTTCCCTTCAGGATAATAAGATGCTAGAAAATATTTAGCGGATTTTTGGAAAGATCTGTAAGCTACACCATTTAGATATAACTCAAGCGGCGACCTATAAATGATTTCCATCTTTGAGGCTAATGTCTTTCCTACAGGAAAAATAAACTAGGAAAGATTAGTTGAAACTTGAATCTATATACAAGGCGCACCATCTAGATGCAATTCAAGCAAGCACCAATCCTGTGATTTCCATCATTTAGGTTTGAGCTCCAGGATAAAACAAAGGATTTTGCTAACGAGTGCTAAGGACACTCTTAAAGGTTACTATACATAATAATATCTTCTGCATTGGAAACAATAAATGAAGTTGTCAACCAATGCATTTAATACAATGTTATTAAAATAAATAGTCTATGTTAAAAGATTGCCTAATGGATACTTGTTAGCAAAACCCTAAAATAAATACTGGACAAAGGGAAAGATTTAGTAGAGCCTCACCATCTAGATGCAAGTCAAATGACCACCAATCTACCGATTTGCATCTTTGATGTTTAAGTTATCCCTCCAAGAAAGATTATTAAAGACTGGAAAACATTTAATTCAAACTTGAAACAGTATATTTAAATCATTGTGTAAATACACTCAAGAAGAGATCCATCTATCAAACACAAAGAAAATTTTGTTGAAACTTGAAATATGTAAGCAGAAGCATCTAAATGCAAGTCAAGCGACCTCCAATTCACTAGTTTACATATTTGAGGTTTAAGTTATCCTTCCAAGAAAGATTAATATTGAACATTAGAAAAGATTTATTCAAGCTTGAAATAGTATAATATTTTTGAATCATACTGTATACACTCAAGAAGAGATCCATTATCAAGCTTATTAAAATATGTCAAATCAATAGTTTGACAAAATATATATTACACAACTCATACAGATGCTTAACATATAGTGGGAATCAGTAACCTGTTAATATTGAGGGCATTGGCCCCGCCTTCAGGTTGTTCAAGTTCAATGCTTTGAGATGGATGACTGCTTTGCTGATTCTCTCTCCTCTCAACTTTCACAGTGGCAATATAGCCACAGTATCTCACATTTAGCACACCTAAAGTGGAAATGTCCTGCAGTCGACATGTAAAAGTTGTTTCAATCTCACCAATTCAGAACGTAGAATCCCAAATTGTGAAGAGAAGTTCGTTCATGATTAAAGTTTTTCTTAAAATGTCTTACGTGTGCAGCAGTATTTTCATCAGCTGTGATTCCTTTCAATAAGTTTCTTTCCAGCAATTTTTTTTGATCTCCAATTGCTTGGATACCATCAATTTTAGTGTCCACCTTACAGCTTGCATTCGAAGCATCTTTCATTACCATAATATTCAAGTCCCCCACTCTCTTGGAGTAAAGAGGTTCATCATTATTTATTGAACTTGGATTCAGCTTTTCCATTACATGCTTCACAGCCTTAATGGCTCTGAAAATGGCCACGTCAACAAATAGACTGTGAAGAAGGAATGCTTTCCTGTCCCTTATCTGCCTCTCCTCTGCTGTCTTGCAAGGCATTGATGCAATAAATGAAAACTCATTGGCCCAAGGTATCAAATCACTTTTGCCATCTCTTCCTAAACCGCCTCCATTGCCCCCCCATGTTTCATCCTCTGTAGGGAGAGGTGGGAAATTTGAAGGTGATTGTGCTGCGATTGGAGGTACAAGCCATGTATTGGCTCTAAAGCCATAAGGAAGATTCGCAAACTGGAAAAAAGAAATTCAAAAAGAAAAGCAAAGTTGTGAAACAATACGATAGTAGTTTATCTTGATAACCAATATCTTGAACTGAGTCCATCAGAGAAATTAAATTAAATGACAAGCAGTGGTGCAATGAGCATACCTTGTTGCGTTCCAAAAATGCTTTCATGAGATCAGCGTATGCCTGTAATATGCATATCAAGATATTAACATGAGGATGTTGTTTAGATAAATCAGAAGAGGGAACATGAACTGAAAAATACAACTTTGGTTCAAACAAAATTTAGTTACTTGACAAAAACAAGTCAAAGGAAACACATAGAAAAGAAGCGCAGCAGATTCTTAATATTGTCCTTAAAGTCTCTTTGAAGAGAACTTTCAACCGATTGAAGAAGTCAACTTATCTAGTTATCTCAAGCATCACATACTAACTACAATTTTTTATTTTAAACAAACTATCGAAAAATTTCTCATCAATTTAACCATTACAAAACTATGTAAAGGTCAAGCCAAACAATAGATTATATCCACAAGTTTAGCATGATACAATTCTAACGTAAATCTTACAGTACTCGATTCAACTTCCTATTCAAATATTATTACTTTCAGTTTCAAAGACATAATAGTTGCAGTACAAAGCTTAAACATCATAATATTCGAAAAGTTTCTTTTAAGCAAACAAATCCAATATTATTTTGCCCAAGTCAACGTCCAAATCGATGACAAATCCATATATAAAAATTCTAAGCTATATAATTCCAAATAATTGAAATCATATAAATTACTAACCAATGAAATGTATCACTTAATAACCATATTAACCTAAATAAAAAATTATAAGAAAAAATAAATCATGTTTACCATTATATTTCAGGAGACTGGGCTTCCAAAATTAATAACAAATTTACTTCAACGAATGTACAAAACATCAGTGGTTATCATCATGGTTTCACCAAAACCAAAATAAGCAATTGTTCTTTATGCATCATCAACAACTACCCTACCATAGTGCAACGTTAAAAACAAAATCTACCGGGGTTCTCAAAAATTTCAACCAATCATACTCCAATTCAAACAAGCACAACTCATATCCATGATCAAAGATTCACCAAACATCCATCAAAATTCCAAACCAAAATCAAAATCCATAATATCTCTAATATCATTCTCCACAATACTCATTCATCTTTTAAAATAATATATATTTCCCCAAGACAAGTCACAAACGTTAACACCAATAGTACCTCTAATTCTCAAAATGTTATCACACAACTACTGTATTATCTGTTTTAATCCCAACGAAGCAGAAACCACATCCATGATCAAAGATTAGCTAAACATCCATCACATCTCCAGAATATCAATAGATCAAAAGCCTAAGCTCGAATTCATAAATTTCCCAATGATCAAAATGAATCTCCAAACTAACCCATTCAGCTTAAAAACACAAATATTATCAAAGATTCCACCATAGAAGTACCTCAACTCTTAAGATTCACTGATAAACAAACTACACGACCAAATATTATCATGCTTATCAAGGGAAAACCATTAAATAACGCATGCAAGACAACATAATGTCATAATCTGCAAAATATGAAGATAATCAAAAGTTGATGCGAATCTCATTTCAAAGCATTTTATTAGCTTTTTTCTTTGGCCAAAAAGCATTTTAGTAGTTTCGATAAACGGAAAATAAACAAACAGAAGTAATATCGTAAAATGAGGGGAATAAAAAACTGACATTATCAAAAGCTCTACTCAGTTGGCGCAACAAATCAACAAGATTGTGACAAAGGATCTGCTGCTTCCCAACGCTATAAAATCCTTTGCGGCAAGCTTCCACGTGAACTAGCTTTCCATTGCAAAGCTTAACCTGATCATTATCAGAAAATTATATTAGAAATACAAGAGGAAGAGAGATATAGCATTTGCGAAGAAAAAGACGCATCACTACAAGCGATTAAAGAACGAAAACGGAAAATCTCACTTCTAGAGAGAAGAGATGATCGTCAGTGGCGATCTCCTCAACATGGCGCTTCGCCGTCCTCCTTATAACTGAAAATGCGATGAAAAAAAAAAAAACAAAAGTTTCTCTCGCTAAGTTCAAACTGTACGCGCGGGAAACAAGAAAAAATTCAAAGTTCGCTCGAGAGATCGAGAGAGAGAGGAAGTACACTGAAGAGGAGGAATGAGATGAGAAAGGGAAAAGAATTCATAGAAGGAGCCAAGCTTAGGACGAGAATGGCTCATCTCGCCGTCTATATCGACTGGTACATCCTTCGCTGGAGATTTTGACAAAGATTCTTTATTCGTACTGGCGGCGGTTTTCTTGGAGGCGACACCGCCCTTCTCCCCCGCAGCCGGCGCATTCTTGCTAGCGTCATGCTTGATCTGATCTTTGGCAGTGGCCGACGGACCAAAGCACGTAGTACAGGCCACGATATCCAGCACCCGTCTAACGTGCGCCACCGCGCCTTCTTCATCGTAGTCCTCTGTTCGTTTTTGCAATCAAAATTTTAGTATTTTTTAGGGGTTTTTTTTGTGTGTTAATAATAATTACGTACTTAAAAGCATGCAAATGCAATGGCCATATTATTCACTTTTTCCTCGTTTAAAATTTTACCTTCCGTCAAAGTTAAAACGCACGGCTTAAGCACTGAAACGTCGACCGCATCTTTTAACCGCGGCCCTCTAACCTGTAAAAGTGTAAAAACAAAAGTAAATGAAAAAAAATTAGTTTCAGTTGGGATTAAATCTTGCCCTTTAACTAAGCCTAAATTGCGAAAAAGTCACCCAACTTTCTCTCAATTCTCATTTCAATACAAGAATTTTGGAATTTTCTTTTTATAGATAACGGAAGTTTTGACAATTGAAAATTAAATTAAACATTATCTTTGATAAATATTTTCGTTATATTTAAAAGAAATTATAAATTATATTGACCAATTGAGCAAAAATAAATGTACATGCACACTTTTAATAATTCAATTTAATTTCTTTTAATCCTTTTTATTAAAAAAATCACTTTGGTACTTAAAAAATTAATAATTCAATTAAAGTTATTTTAACACAATTTTTTTTGCTTTGGGCCTCCAATTTTTTTTTTAAACCTGCCTCCCAATTTAGCTTGTCTTTGAACTAGTTTAATTTTGTTAAACAAGCCCTATACTTTTTTTTATATCCAAATAAACCCTTATTTCAAATTAAATATTTTATTAGGTATAAATTAAATGTTAGGGTATTAATAGGATACAAATTATAGGTTAAGGGCTTATTTAAGTGTAACAAAAGCATAAATACTCATTTAAATAAAGTGATACGATTTTGAGGACTTATCCATAAATTATCCACAGATAGAAAACGATTACCACAGCGTGATTGATTCAATGACTTGCAGCAACATTTCAACTTGTCAATTTGAACCTATACGTATGTGTCCTTCCATGTATTTTTAAAATATATTTTTTTTTTGGTCGAAATTTTATGAATTATAAAATAAAAAAAAAGTAGGTTTTTGAATTAAAAAAGTAAACAAAATAAATCTAATTTCTAAATTTATTTTAACAAAATAATACTACAAAAAATTGCGTGCACCTTTTTATCCTCACCTCATGAGATAACGAAAATTTTGTGACGTGGCAGGTCTCGGTTTTTACCGACAAAAGACGACGAACGTCTAGGATTTTGTCCGTTGATATTCCCTGCACATTTTTTTTTTCAAAATTAAATTAATAAATTTAGACCAATTATGAAAAATTCAGACAAAAAAATGTGAAAATTAAAAAAATAGAAAAGGAAATGAAAAGGAAAAATTTTAATTTCTTGCCAATTTGTCCACAAAAAACCAAAATATTACAACAGTCAAATTACGCAACCGTAACCTAACTTAATTACGCAACAGCTGAATTTTAATTCATTTTAATTTTTCATAAATTATAAGGGAAGCCACAAAAATAAATAAGCATTTTTAGTAACAAGGATTAAAATATGGTCTAATTCTATGCCCAATCCCTTTACTTTTTGAAATTTTAAAATTTAATCTTTTTATTTTTTATTAAGGCTAATTTAAATTGTGAACTTATCTTAAATATGAATATGTTTAAAGATTTTGATTTAAAATTTAAAATTTAATGGAAAAGTTTTAGTTCAATCCCCTCATAAATGATGAGATTATAAGTTAATATATGATAAAATTACAACTTGACCCCAAAAATAAAAAAAAATCTATTTAATTCCATAAAAAATTTATAATTCAATTCCAACTCCACCTAAAAAATTTTCCAGATTCGCTCCTACTTTAATTTTAGTTTACTGAAATTTAAAGCAAAAGGACTAAACTATAAAAGTTTAAAGAGTACAAGTACTGTTAACAGAATTAAACCTTAACAAAGCTCGAAAAGCATGTGCAATGAAAAGTCGCCTCTAAATTTTAAAGAAACTCGTAAGCACCACACACGCATGGTGCCAAACAAAAATTAGAAGCAAAAGCTCGTAATTAATTACTAATTATTGTTAATAAATTATGGAAGCTGCAAAAAGAACATGAAATACATTTTTAAAACAAACCTTGAGAATAACATGGGCTTCATCGGGAAGGTGTACGGTAATATCCATCGCTAATGGAAGAACTGCAAAAATGAGGTTAATTTTCAGTGAAAAACGAATAATAATGGCGGATTTTAAACTTAAAATGAGCTGATTAGTAGAAAAAAAGAAAGAAAAAGAAAACAAGAAATTGAAAATTTATTACGCTTATCTTCTTTCTTCTTCTTCTCTCCTTTGGCTTTTCCACGGCTGTTCCTTGGAGCCATTTTTTTCAAGCTTTTGAGGTAAAAGATAAAAAAGAAAATGGATCTTTAATGAACTGAATAAAGGGAAAAAAAACGAAGTGGCGGCGATATATAGAGCCGGCGAAGCTGACAAAGAAATGAAAAACGAAGGTGGTTTTAGAGAAAGGATAATGAAGAAAGCGTATTAATCATTGAGAAAAAAATAAGAAGTGAAGGTCTGTAATCCGATAGAAGAGAAATGGTAGGGACGATGAATATATGATGATTAATATAAGAGGGAAATAAAAAGGAAAAAAGAGAGTGTGTTGGGTGTGATAAGGAAGGAAGGGCGGAGATTTAGCAGTCAGATGAGTATATTGGCATTTTATGGCTGTTTCTAGACTTAGACGGTGATAGCATTTTGTGGGAGGTTTCTCCTTCTTTATAATTTTCTATTAACTACTCTATGGTACATATGATGTATAATATTCGGATATTTGTAATTTTGAATATAAATTCACCATAAAATATTTTTAAAATAGAATTTCGTGTTGGCCTAATAGTTAGGGTGTTGACCAACTTAAGCATAGTCTGAATTCAAGTTATACTAATCATATGTTGTTGTTAGGGATTTGTTATCCAGTTATAATATAAAAAATATTTTTAAAATAAAATTTTAAAAACTATAATATATAATATAAAAATAAAATAGGTTCAATTTTTCATACAACCAAAAGTGTATACAAATAATCTAATTTCGTAAAAATATCCAAATTCCCACTGTTCATTTTTCATCCTTAGATTAATTACATTGGTCCTTCTTAAACTAGCACTCAAAATGATAATATCATATCAGTCATATCATTTTATTATCCTAAGCATTAATTTTTGGTTAAATACCAACTTAGATTAGATACAACATATAATATATTTAAAATATAATTTTAGTCAATTGAGTCTTAATTCGATTGACATGAGCATTATTGTCAATGCAAAATGTGTTGAATGAGCTATGGGTAATTCTAGGCATTATCTCAAAAAAACAGACGAGATAGTGGGTTATTTTTCTATACGTAAATTACACCCAAGGTCATTAAACTTAGAGGTGTTCAAACAGTTAACTGAACCGATTTTTTTTCAAAAAAAAAGTTAACCGAATCGAAATTTATATGTTTTTATTTTTTATTTTTGTTAAAACAAGTATAAAACATATAAAAAATATATTGATAATGTTCATTTGTCTTGAAAGTTAACTGAATTCATGGAATTAACTAAAATTTTAAGTCTTGAAACACTACATAATTAAGATTAATTTGGTTAATTACTTGATTTCGAACCAAATTAACCGATAATCAAAATTTCAAAAAATCATTCACCTACCTCTGTCCGAATTAGATCGTTTAGTCGATTAATTTAGTTTTAACCGAAATTTGAATACCCCTATTTAAACTATTAGTAAGTTTGTGTTTTGGTCACGTGCATACCCACACACTCACTCATTTAAATTACCATAGAAGCACAACTTGTGCATCAATTCCATGACAGTGTAGTATCATATCAATCAGTTCATTGCCGTCAACCTATCCATTTGCTTTTAAATATCTACTTGAGTCTGGCATAAAATATAATCAAAGTACATGGATTAAATTGTTAACACGTATATATCTATTACATGGACAACTTGGATCAACGTATTGAAAAAAAAACTCTTTTAAATTTTATAAACATATTTGTCCTTTAAATATGTTATATCTAAAGTATTCATACGGTAAGTACGCACATGTTTATCCACGTATTTTAAGTACTATCCACAACATATCAAAACTAACAAATAATGCCTAAATCGATAATTAGATTAATACAATGACATGATTTATATAGAAATATATATACATACATATATAAGCATACACATAAATGTATATATACATATTTTATAAAGGATAATATATATAAAAGTAGAAGTTTAGGAAAAACCTTTAAACCGATAAAAATACCTTTTGTTTTCTACCATATTACTAAATTGACATTTAAAAATATTTATAATTTAATTTAGATTTATTTTTTATAACTCTATTTGAAAATAAGTTCTATAGTTTTATTGACTCTAAAATAGAGTTATAACTTGAATAAAATTAAAAGCATACTCACTAATAAGTCAAAATAAGTAATAATTAAGGTTAAAATATTATTTTAAAAAATCTGAATTATTTTTATTTTTTTTTACAAGTAAACTTTTTTTTTTCATATTTATTAACTTGAATAGAAGTCTAAGTATATAAATAGAAATTAATTTTATCTTTTAATGATCACTTAATTAGTTTTAGAGTTACATATCAATTAAGATTTAAGTTTGGATCCATAAATAGTTTCCATTAGTAGCATCTAAGAAAAATCTGTCGGTAAAAAGAATGAAAATTGTTAGTATTAATAAGTTAAAATATCTCAAAAAGAAATATTTGAACGACAATAACATTGGAGAACACCGGAGATTTACCATATAATATTTCAATAATTATTTTTAATCATCGTTATTAAATAAGTTTTTAAATTTAATGTATTTTTTTCATATTTAATCAATTTAATATAAATATCTTTCGTATTTATCATGAATTGTTATTATAATTAATAGGTGTTGTTTTACCCTTTTTTATTTTATTTTAATTTCTAATACATGAAGTTTAAATGAATGATCCAATCGAGAAATATGGACTAAAACTACAACTGTATGCATAGTACAAAACTAATAATTAAATTTAACCAAATGGATTTAACTACTATTGTTTGGGTTAAAACTAAAATTTCAAATTTCAAAAAGTACAAATACTAAACTTGCCCAATTTGAAAATTATGAGAACTAAAATTGATCAAATTAAAGTATAAAGACTAAATTCAAAAGTTTTACAAAGCACAGGGACTAACCCCAGAGTTTAACCAAAAAAATTGGTTTAAGATTCTGTATTCATTCCCAACCACATGCGTTCAACAACCTTTATGACATTCTTTCAAAAAAGGAAAAAGAAAACAACCTTTATGTTACACTTGTGGATCATTAATTCTAATTACATAAATTTGTTCACATGTTAGGTTTACACGTTGGGATGTGATTGAGTTAAAAAATTGAGTATGAGATTTGATATGAATATAATTTAGGGTTAAATTTGTATCATTAGTGACGAAATTATGGTAAATTTTTGTTTTGGTCACTAAATTATTTAGAAGTTTTTATTTAAGTCACTACCTATTCAAAAGTTTTTATTTAAATCACTGGGCTATTAAATTTTTATAAATAAAAAAAAGAGTCCGTCAGTAAACTCTAAGCGACGATTCAACGATCAATACAGTGGATTAGTACCCATCCACGTAGAAGAACATATCTTAGATTCAAATCGATCTGGTAGTCAGTCTCGAAGATCAGAGAAAAAAGTTGTTTGAATTTTAGTTCGTAAATTCGTGACACTCAAAGTTGTTTTATGAAAAAAACTGAATTGTAAAAAAAAAGGGGGGGAAATAGAGCTTTCGATTGGTGCAGCCAGTGTAAATAGAGAAAGCCATACAACATTGATTTTAACAGCCCATTGACTCAAGTGAAAAATTTTAAATAGTTCAATGACCAAATTTTAACCTTTTTTTAATTAAGTGACCAAAACGAAAACTTATCCATAGTTTAGTGACTAATAGTGTAGTTTGCCTTATAATTTAATAATACGATAATAATTTTTTCACTTTGCTGCCAATTCTTTTTTTTTGGGGACAATGTCAATCATTAACATTCACAATTTAGTTAATTTACTTATTATTGGATAAAAAATTTAACCGAAGTAGTAGCTCACATAGCAATTCATATATATTTAATTGCTTACATGGATAATTATTTTTTATAATTTTTATGAAATACACATAAACTGTTATATGAGCAATCACGTGATTCTTATTAATATTTTAATCATATTTTTCGTAAAAAAATATTTTTTAAATATTTTAATCAATTTTAAATTGTAAAATAAGTATTTCAAAAATACATCGCAAACAACCTCTAAAAAATTTTAGTGACATTTTACTTGCAATTATAATGTTAAATTATAACCATAAATTAAATGAGATTCATGAAAATATTATATAGAATCCATTTTTTCTGAAGTAGTGTTATTTTCCAATTTGGTAATTTCTTTTAAATTTGTCTCTTTTAAAAATAAATTTAATCCATTAATATCTGTTTGATTTCCATGTTTTAAAGATTTTTCGAGATTAAGACAATAAACTTTCAAATTTTTTTTTCTAAATTGAATAAAAATCAAAAACATATTTGTATCTATTTTAGAGAAGAAATTGTTTGATCTATTATGTATAAAAAATAATCGATTCTAAAAAATTCTTGAGGAGATTTATTGTTTCATTATAAACATCCTCGTCAATTCGTTTATTTCTATGAAAAACATGTTTTTTTTTACGAAGTTTATGTTCTATTTCCATCTATTTCTTTAGCACGTGCCATAGCATTTTGGAAAACATCTTCCCTATATTTTTCAAAAAAATTGAAAGAAGACATTTTAATTGTTCTATAGCTATATCAATTTGCATATATGTTTCGATTGTAAATTTTTGCACAACAAAAACTCTAAATTTTCAAGCTCATATGTTGCTAAACATTAAGCTTCAGTTTTGACTTTAGGATAATTGCTAACTTCAACTAATTTCAATAAAGCATTCCTTATTTGTGGAGTTGGGAATCTTATAACTTTAACACTTTCAATACGACTTTCTCAACGTGTTTGTGATAGTGATTTCAGAGTTAGGCTAGGCATATGATATTGTATAATTTTCTATCTTTTCGTTGAAGAATAAAATAATTAGTATATTTTTTGTAATATTCCCAAAAAGAATACAGCTTTAGAACGAGAACAAGCCATATCAGAAAGTACTAAATTTAGACTATGACAACAACATGAAGTGTAAAATCATATTGGATTAATATCTGAAAACGTGATGTTTTCCTTTTATATTAGTTCCATTATCATATCCTTGACATCTTATGTTATTTATATCAAGTCCAACATTTTTATTTCATCCACAATTGAATTAAAAAGACCTTTCTTTTCCGGTTGTCTCATCTGTTTTTAAAAATTCTAAAAAATATTCTGAGTCTTTTATTCGAATTGATGAAACATTTACGCATCATAATATGATAGACATTTGCTCTTGGTGACTTATATCTGGAGTGCAATAATTTTTAGTTTAACTTCAATAATTCATTTTGTATATTATGACCAAAGTAATGATTATGAATCTCATCTTTTATGCGTCGATTATGTTCTTGCATTACTAGATCAAATTTAGCAATAATTTCTGTTAGACTTAAAAAATTCTCATTACCTTTTTCATATATATATATTTTAACGAAAGGTCAAATTATTTTTACTAAGAGTTTTTACTAATACATTTCGCCAATGTTCTTTTTTCTCTATTTATTCGATCTTGAACATATTTACTAATCTTATTTCTAAGTCGACCGATATGTTGGTTACTTATTTCATGTTTTTTTAAGTTTTATATTAAAATTTCTCCTGCTTTTACGGACTAATTTACTGATCTGTCATAATTTAATAATATGAAAAATATAAACAAGTATTTTGATGGGCATATTTAGCGGAAACTGGAAAGTAATAAATGTTAATTTTTGCTTTTGATGATATGAAAATATATAAATATATATGTATATATATATATATATATATATATATAAAAGTTTGGTTCAACTTTCAATAAGAAACATTTAAACGTTTTACTTCTATTTAACAACTAGTCATGACTTATATATATAATATATATGTTTATTTTTATATACAGGGGCCTACATTTTTCAGGGGCCTAAAGCAAGGGCTTTACTTGTTTTAATCATTTGGTAGTAGTTGTTTTAATCTAGGGGATAGTAGGGGTAAACTGAATAATGGGTGAAGTGTTCCAATTTAGAAAAGGGTAAATTTAATCATTTGTCACTCCATTGTGCATAAGTTTTCATTTTGGTTACTCAAACATAAAATGTTACAATTTAATCATTTAATTATTTGAGGATATGTTCATTCATCACACAATTGTTAAATGACTAATAGAAGGATGATGTGGCATTTCTTTAATTAGCAAATAACAAGTTTAGCTCTAAAGGTTTACATATTAAATCAATTTGGTCCTAGTTCTAAAAGAATAGTCCTTGATATTTTTATATTGCATCAATTTAGTCCTAATTCTTTTTTGGGAAACTACGTGTTGATTGATTGTTTTCTCAAAATTTTAAAGGTTTGTATGAAATGAGATTGTTGGATTGTTGAGTTTTATTGCATGCACAGTGAACATTGAAATATTTTATGTACTTTTTTTAAAATAAATATATGAATATTTGGAATTGATGGAAGTATAATATTGGCTTAGACTTGTATGGTTTTTAAGATTATTTATTTATTTTATTGATATTTTTAGAATTATGATGAAATTGATACAATGCATAAATATTGAGACTAATTTTTGAATTAAGACCAAATTGACATAATGCGTAGGTCGAGAACTAAATTCCTTATTAAGTAAACTTTTTTAAAAAAGGTCATGTCATCCCCCCATTAGCTATTTAACAATTGTGTAATAAAAAATCATAAGCTTGAATAGTTAGGTAACCAATTTGTAGCATTTTATAATTTGGTAATCAAAACGAAAACTTATACATAGTTGAATGGCAATAGTTAACTTACAATTAATTTATATATTCTTTATGATCAAAACGGTTAAGTTTTATCTATATGTTTCAAATTAATTTAAGGTAACTACACCGTTAGTCATTAAATTATGGGTAAATTTTCGTTTTGGTCATTAAATTATTTGAAAGTTTTCATTTAAGTCACTTAACTGTCCAAAAAAATTTTATTTGAGTCACTATGTTGTTAAGTTTTTTTTTTTTAGGTTCCGCTAGCGAGCTCCAAGCAACGATTCAACAACCAATACGGTAGATAAATACCATGAATTTTTATTATTTCGTTGTTTAAAATTTATATTCATATTAGGCAATTAATTAATTATGATGTAACGTGTATGGAAAATCAAAATTATTAGTTATTCGACAAATGGTTAATATTTTACTTGAGGGGTGAAGCTAGAAAAAATTTTTAGGAGGCCAAAATTAAATTGTAATTTTTTACTATAGTAAAAACACAATTTCACAATTTTAATAGCCTCTATTTTTATAATTTTTAAATGATCATTTTTAGAGGGGTCAAAGTGCAATTTTATCTTTAATAATTTAATTTTTTTTAAATTTCAAGTGACCTAAATGAAAAATTTTCCATTTAGAGGGACCGAGGCCCCTGCCAGCCCCTAGTTTTGCTCCTGTTTGACTTATATATTTTTTTCAATGCAATAATGTAATTATCAAAGTAGAAATTGCATTTATAAGTAAGATTTTTCACATAAATTTAGATTGAGATTTGTTTGATTGTAATATAATTAATAAACAATGTAGTAATGCTAACGAGATATTGATTTAATGATAGGGTTGATGTCTCAAAACCTTTGATGATTTTGAGTTCGAGTTTTACCGTGTGTAGGAATGAAATCAAAAAAAAAATCGAGGTGGTTGAGAGTAAGTTGTATATTTTTATCTAAGTTAAAATGTAATTTCACCGTTGCATTGAAATATATCTTTATAGTTGTAGAATGATTAACTCAAAATTTTATCATTCGACGGACAAACTATAATTTTATCATGTATTAACATAAATTTTATAGATTTTAAGGGACTAAAATATAATTTTCCCATTTCAGGGAAGTCCCTACTTTCTAGACTTGTCCATGGCCCGAGCCCTAACAAAATTCTAAGCCTCACTAGATCTAGCCCGAAAAACAAATCTAAATTTTTGTCTAAGCCCGGCCTGGATTAAAGATGCTAAACCCAGGGTCGGCTTGTATTAATTTTTTTATTTTAGTTCTTATATAAAAAATAAAAATTATAATACACCAAAAACAATAAAAACATTAAAATAAATGTTTCCCAACAAATTAAAAATAAATTAAAAAAGTCTTTATACTTAAATAACACTAAGATATGTGCAACTCAACAAGTAAATGCCTCTAAAAATAGTAGTAAAATTAATAATAAAATAATAGTTATATAATATTCAAACAATAATAACAAAACAGTAGCAACATAATAGTGAAACGACAGCAAAACAGTGAGTAAACAATAATTTATTTTTTTACAAATTCGGGCCAACCCAGGATCAAGAAACTTTACTCGAAATCTGACCTGTTTAAAAAAAAAAAACTTTATTTTTTTTCCCAAGCCTATTTTTTAAACCTGTATTTTTTCCCCAAACTTTATTTTGACTTGTTTAACACAATAGATCATTTACATTGATATTAAAAATTAAACCCAATGTTTATTTAAAAAAATTATAATAATTTGATATAATTTAAGGAAGGAATAAGATCAATATGTTAATTTAATTAATAAATTAAATTAATACACAATTCATTGGTTTTATTTATCTTTTTATATATATAATTATAATTATATATTTAAATTTAAATATGTCTCTCTAATAAGAAAACAAAAGAGAACAAAAATAAAATGCATGTTGAGTGGATAAGAGACAAAATAGACAAAAATAAACTTGGATTGCTTCACAGGTCAAGTTGCGTGACTTTTTGCTCTACTTTTTTCTTAAAATGAAATCTCATACACAATAATTCTTTTAATAATATTTGACAAAAAAGAGAGTGAAATTAGGATACAGGGCGGACAAATTTTTAATTTTTAAGTCCTTAAATAAGAAATATATATATATATATATATATATATATATATAAGACATTGATATGAGTGCAGATAATGAAATGTGCAAAAATAAAAATAAAAATTGTGGATTAAATTTTTACTCGATTGACATATATATTATTATCAATGTAAGAGGATGTAAGTTTGAGTACGATAAAGTGCAATATACTCATATTTATGGGTTGAGGAGGGGTTATGGATAACTCTAAATATTGTGTAAAAAAAAGGTATGATCAGAACCTATACGAGTATTTTTGGTCTATTTTATAGTTTTATTATTTTATCATCTATGAGTTTTTTGTGTGACTCATGCTTAATGTTGAATTTAAAATTGTTTTGGAGTAAACTATATTGATAATCACCTTATTATCAGTACTTTTTACATCATTCAATTATGAAAATTTATAAAATGATCATCTAACTGTTTAACTTTTTATTTCACCAATTTTATTTTATTTTTATTTGGGGAGGGGAAAGGGGTTGAACCAAGCTACGATGCCCATAACTTGTCACTCTTGCCATGGACTAAGAAGTTGGTGGCAAAGGAAAGATAATTTGGTAAATTTTAAAATAGTTATAATAACAATTTTAACCCTTAACATTTATACATTGTATTAATTTAGTGTTTAAATTAATATAATGAAATGAAGGATATTCTTGTTATTTTTTTTCAACTCATGCTTATATATATATATTATAGATATAAATTATAATTAATGAGTTTATTTAATATAAAATAATTCTTTATACTTATGTTTAAAACTAGCAATAGCATCCAACATATTTTTTTAATTGGATGACTGAAACAAATTTACGTTAATCCTTTTGAGTAAAATCCCAAACACATATAACAAGTAATACAATTACAATCATAAATATAAATCATAAAAAATATATATTCGGTTAATTAGAACCAGGATAAACAAAGTTAATTGAAAATTAGAACACATTAGAACTTAGACTATGATAAATCTAAACAAAGCTTGTACAGGCCCAATTATGCCCGGCCCAAATAACCAACCCAAAACCCAAATTTTCAACCTAACCCTAGCCCACTATATTTTCAGAAAACAACCAAAACCCTAGCCCCTAATCCAAGTGGCTGCCGCCCCTAGTGCCTCCACTTGCACTGCCTTCTGACACCCTAGCACCGCCTCAGTCACGTCGACAGCACAAGTGGCCTCTGCTCCACCGTCCCATCTCCTGCACCACCAAAGATCTGCAAACACGCAATAGCAATATCAACAGCAGATAGAATAAGTAGGCTAGCAATAAACAATGCATAATATTCGGCTATATAGCCAGGAGAACTTGAATGTAACGGGGCCTTTTTTTTTTTTCTTTGATTTTCATTTTCTTTCAAAAAATATAGAGAGGATTAACATCAGAGGGTTTAGGGATACAAACACGAACTTGAAGCTAAGAATTTCAAAGACCGATCTAAAGGTCTATTTACTGTTTTCTTGTTTTACCCCTTTTTTAGCTTTTTCTTTTCAAATATTATTGGCATATCATTTCTGTTTTATTAAAAATAACATACATACATTAAACAAATACATAAAATAAGAAAAAAGAGAGAAAGAAATCACCTCTAGACGATTTCCGGCCACCATCTACGGTGGCCGGAGCGACGGCGGACGGCGGCTACCGGCGCCGGATTCGTGGCCGGATACTGGAGAGCAGGAGAGAAGTTGAGAGAGAACCTCCCTCTGTTTTTGTTTTTTTTGAAATGAAAAGGTAAAAATGAATTTTTTGTTTAAAAAAATAACTTTTATAGCTTGTATAAAACGGCGCCGTTTTGGGCCAATCTTGTGACGCTAAAACGGCGTCGTTTAGGCGCCGACCCGAGCACCACCCGTCTGCCCGAAGGATCCGCGTGTTTCTGCAAGCATGGCCTAATTGCTTGCGCGGTCCTTCCGCTTTTCACCTATTTTACAATCAAATTTCCGTTTCTTTTAAATTAACCCTGAAGTTCACCACGGTTTGCGATCTGGTCCTTCCCTCAGCGACACCATTTTAATGACTCGGGAAAATTGCCCTTTTGGTCCTCTATAGTCACGCGCGTATTCAAAAAGGTCTCCCTTTATTTTCCCTTTCGAATTGGCCCCAAAACTCTGTTTTAATTTGAATTTGGTCCTTTTTAACTTTGATCGATTTCTTATATTATTTTTACCCTATTTTTTATCTGTAACATTATTTATTATTATATAAACTATTATTATTATTCTTATCATATTCATTAACTAATTATTATTATTTTTGCTATACTATTATATATATATATATATATATATACATACATTTCATTATTTTATGAATATTTTAAATATCATTATCGTATTATTATCACCATTATCATTATATATTAGTATACATTTACACATTTATATATGTAGTTATATATATATATATATTATTACTTTAATTTAATACTTTCATTGCTTTTCCTTTGTATTTCTATTATTATTACATAGTAGTATGTATTTTCATTATATATGTATATATATGTATATGTATGTTATATAGCATTATTAATAACTTAAATGTTATTTTTAGGTATTTGTATGTCATATATGTTTTCATTAAATATATATATATATATTATACTCCCTATTACGTATATATCTTAATATTATATTACATACATTTTTACATACATATATTTTATGTAAATCCCGTCTTTACTTTTAATATATTACACATACTTTTTATCATGTATATGTATGTCTCTTAGTACCGCATTTTATTATATATATTTTAATACTACGTACGCGTTTTATTTCTGTTATCACATATAAGTTTTAATACATATGTCTGTATTTACATATCGTCATTATTAGTTTTTTACTATTTTTGATAAATGTTGCGTACATATTTGTAATCTGGTACTATATGTTCTATACACATATGCTCCCTACTACTTCATATTCACATTATTACCATCATATTTAAATACCATGCATTATTATCGTTTCACACCATTATTATGTTTTTATATATGTTAATGCTGTATTTTGCTTTTACGCTTTACTATAAATCACGTTTTTTACTCAATATATTAAAATAACTTTTTCATAAAAGCGATTTCTGGTATTAGGCAATTCAAGATAATCGTGCCCTAACTTACGGGGTTTCGATTTTTCTCATTTGACCTAAACAACGGAATATTCTCTTTTAAATCATAATACGAGTCTTTAAAAAATACTTATTTTCGGGAATACGAAGTGTGGTGCCCTAATTTACTGGGTATAACATCTTGACACTCCGAAATAAGAGTTTTGCAAATAAAGGTAATATTCGGAGTTTGAAAACTCGGAGAAACGTGCCCTAACTTACTGGGTTTCTACTTCCTTCGTTCACTCTAACTAGCCAAATATCCTTTAAAAGAAATTAAAAATACATTGATTTTAAATAAAGGGCTAGCCCAGTATCAAAGTATGAGATGTCGTGCCCTAACTTACTGGGTATGGTGTTTTATTACTTCGGGATAAGCAAGCCTTTAACATCCATTTTTAATCGTACAAAGAGGGATCGTATTTTAAGTTCTTTCAAGTTTTCAAAATTTTCGACGCTAAAGACACTAATTAATCAACTAGGTACCAATTTTTGGGCATATCGCGGGTGCTAATCCTTCCTTGTGCGTAACCGACTCCTGAACTCATTTTCTAATTTTCGTAGACCAAAAATTATCGTTTTAGTAAATCTTAGCTTTTATTAAAATGATTAATCTAAGGTGATCCGATCACACCGTGTCAAAAAGGATTGGTGGCGACTCCCCGTTTTTTTGTTTTCATTTTCAAAATCCAAGTCGACTACCGTTTTACAAAAAAAATGGTTACGACAAAGCTCTCACATAATATTTACGCATTATGAAAGTTGCACCATAATTATGAAGATTCTAATATCTCAACTTACAAACATAACTAGGGGTGGCAAAAAAACAAAACACCTTAAACAAGATGGGTGTCAATTTGTGGCGGGTCGGAATCAAATTTAGGAAAAACCCACCTCAAGATAATTTTTAAAATATTCTTTATATATAATATTAGTTTAAAATATATAACAATAAAATTTATATTAATAGTTGCTCTACAATAATTACACTTGAATTTTATTATTCTATCTTGATAAAAAATAAATAAAAAAACAAATAGATTAATGTTTAATTTTGAGTTAAATTGAGATCAAATTAGGTTGAAAGCAAGGTTTCTAAATCTAGTCTAGTGTAATGTCATCAGTTAGTCTAATCAATTTATTTAATTCGAATAAATAAATTGTTAAAATTTTGATAGAAGAACAAAAAAATCCAATTCAGCCTTGAGTAGCTTTGTCTAATCAATGTTTTTATAATTGGACCGATGGTCGAGTAGATTAGGCCACTGGTTTGCTAGTCTAATTAATCTATCAATTTCGATTAAATAAATCATTAAAAAATTTATAAAAAATTTTGGTTCAATTGTTTTTTTGCAATTCTCAAGTCAGCCGGTTCAATGCCTTTCTCCAGATTGATACTCTTATCTAATTGAAATAACTTTGAATCTAACATCTTTCTCCGCACCAATACTCTGATCGGTTTTCATTCCAATTAATTCAAAATATGAATACAACCTTATTCAAACATCCATATTAAAAATATATGAGGCAGGGTGGAGACGGGCAAAAGCCCGCCCCATTGCTCCATTCCCATTGAAGGCTAACTAAGGCTTAGTTTGGATGGGCGGCGCGTTTACCTCTGGTGATGTTAAAAACAGTGGTGACAGTGAGATTAGTTACTCCAGCGGTGAGATTAGAAACAGCGGTGGGGTGTGTGTTTGAATTCAAACACAGCTGTAGCGGTGAGATAAGAATGAAAAATGACTATTAAATACATTACATTACATTAAATTAAAATATATATGTAAAATAAATAATTATATTCCATATTAAATAATACATATTAAATTTTTATTTATGTTAAAACAAAATTTTTATTAATAAACAATCACATAGTTCATATATCTACTTATTTATAATTGACTTTTATTTATATATTTATTTTAAAATATTTATAGAAAATATTAAAATAATTATGACAATAAACATATAATTTATGATAAATTTATATATTTACTACGTCAATATATAAAAGAATAAAATTTATTTAATTATTATATAATAATAACATTTGTAATTTACTTATTTGGATACCCAAAAGTCTTATTTTCACACCCATATGAAAGATAAAGTGGAAAAAATATTACCCACTGTAGTTTCTTTTTGTTTATTGGTGTTTGACACTCCAGTCTAAAACTTCCTCACTAGTGTGTTAGGAGGATCTTTCGCTAGCCAAATTTGTTGTCATCCAAACGGTTATATGTGGTGTGATTGCACCAAAATCAAGAGTAAATGTGCTTCATTGGAAGTAACTGGGCATCCAAAGGAGCCTTATCACTAAAATATTTTTGAATTCAATTAAAGGTGTTCATGGGTCGGGTTGGGCCTAAACATGATATTAACATGTTTTATGCTTACTCAAGCTCGATCGACCCAAAATATAGGTTTAAAATTTTATCCAAACCCGTCTATATTTACAAAAGATTAACCCAAATCCATTTTAGGCATGTCCATATTATTTTTTATTAAAAAATATTTATATCATATTATTTTAATATTTAATAAATTTATATATTTTTTATTTATTAAATTTTTTATATAATCATCTTAACATTATTTTAAATGTCTATATTAGAGTAATATTATATACTTAGTATATATTTATTTTTTAATATGTTCTAAATTACACAATATATAAAAATAACATAATATAAAGTACTATAAATTTAAAAACGGGCTTAATATTTTTACACAAATCTATTTTTTGAATTTAATATTTTTATTTAAACCCTATTAAATTTTAAACAAACCTTCAAACTTGTAAGGTAATTCGGCCCATAAGTAGGTTTAAATTCAACCCAAACCTTGTAAAAAATTTCAAAATACAAAATAAAAAACCCAATCCCCGCACCTTAAAATTTGGTTTCGCGCTATGCAGGAGCCAAAAATTTCGCTCCTTTTTCCAATCTTCCCTCCATACTTTTTCCCCATTATTTGGAGGCAAATACGTCGCCGTTGGCGCCACCCCGCCAAGGCCCACACTTTAAACCAATATTATATTACCCTAATAGGCCCACTTAAGCCTTTAATTATAATTTAAACCCCCATTAATTACTTTCTTTAAATCTATAAACAACCTCTTTTCATCTCTCTCCCTATAGTTTTCAAGTCACTGAACCCACACAAATTACAATACCTTTCCCTATTCCATTCATATATAAAAGCAACAGCAACAATTCACGTTAATTAACCCTTTGCCTTTTTTGTTTAATTTTTTTTAATTCTAAAATTCGAATTTTCCTTTCAGTGTTTCATTCAAGATTCACGGGAAGAACGTGCGAATTTTATATCTTCATTGTATGGATCGTATTTTTAGGGTTTTCAATATTGGATTCAGGTGCGATTGTGTGCGATAATTGTTTTTGAATTTAGGTAAGTGATTGGGTTTTAAATCTAGCTGGGGGCTTTGTCTCGATGTGAAAATCAGGGTCTGGGTACAGAGAAGGGGGGCAGGAAGATGATAATCAAACGGACGGGGAATCTTGAAATGCGGAGTATGAAACGGTGTAAGATGGAAAGAGAGGGCTACGATGATTGTGGGGAAGAAGAGATATTTTACGATTACGAGGGTAATCCGAAGAGATTGAAATCGAACGGTTATTATTCATACGGCGAGTTCGATGATTTCAGTAGCGGTTCAGGTTATTGGAGTAGCGAGGAGTCGTACTGGGCTGTTGAATTCGAGTCGAATTCGATGAATCTGAATAAAGCGAAACAAAATAAAAAGAGTTCCAAGAGGAATTTTAAGCCTCCGTTGTTGAAATCATCTAGAGGAAGAACTCAAACGCTTCCTTCTAGATTTAACGACGCTGTTCTTGATTCATGGAAAAGTAGAAAACTGAGAGTCGATTATGCGGATTCGAGCTTGGAGGATGATGAGTTTGATGGGTCGAGATATCTGAAAGATAAGTATGGATATGGAAGCTCGGATTTGTATCTAATTAGTAAAAGAAGAGAGGAACGAGGAATGAGTTGTGTAGGAATTAATAATAGTTATGAATACGGAAGTTATTTGGATTCTTCTTCTTCGACATTGCTAGAAACTGAAGAGACTGTGCCTTATAATAGTTTTAAGGGTATAGAGAGGTTGAAAAAAGAGAGAGGTGGAAAAAGGAAAGATGTGTATAAGCCGGAGGATTTTGCTTTGGGTGATTTAGTTTGGGCTAAATGTGGGAAGAGATACCCTACTTGGCCAGCTATTGTCATTGATCCTATATTGCAAGCTCCTGAATCGGTCCTAAGTTGTTGTGTTCCTGGTGCTATTTGCGTTATGTTTTTTGGGTACTCAAAGAATGGAACTCAGAGGGTAATCTCATCTCTTATGTTGTTCTTGTTGTTTAGTGTATGGTAGTATACTCATTTTTTTCAGAACTGCAAGCAGGATTATGCCTGGGTGAAACAAGGAATGATATTCCCATTTGCAGAATTTATGGATAGGTGTGTACTCTGTAGATGACTGTTCTTGGCTGACTTTACTAAATGGTAATAAGGTGTTTCTAATGCTCTTGACTTTTTCCTAGTTCAGATATCAGGGGCAGACCCAGTTGTTCAAGTGGAAGCAAAGTGATTTTCAGATGGCTCTGGAGGAGGCAGTTTTGGCAGAAAATGGTTTCCTAGACTCGGAACATAAGACCCAACAAATAGGATACACAGATGCTCAACCCAGTTGTTCAAGTCAGGATCTGGATTGTTTATACGCCCACAACCAGGCAAGTTCCTTCAGAACAAGTTTTCTTGTATTTATGAGTTGAGCTTCACAGCACCAATGGTTTTATGGGGTATCTGATAATTTCAATGATCTAAGTGACATGAGACGTGTTATAGTTCTACTATGGATTAGTTCAGTTGGATATATTATTTTCTTTTTCTATAAATTTTGGTTTAAGCTCTCTGGTTTCTCCCATTTTGGTTTATAGGCTAGCAAAGTAGCTCACTTGTAAGAATGCATGTTGATTTGTGCAGGATGCAAGATCTTGTGACAGCTGTGGCTCGGTTGTTCCATTAAAAACTATGAAGAAAATGAAGAAATCTGCTGAGCTTTTGTGCAAACATTGTTATAAGGTTAATGAAAAGACTCTTCCTTTTGAGGATGTTGTGTTTGAATTTGAGCTTCAATACACCTTTAGTTCTTAAAATGTTTACATTTCTTTGCAGCTGCGGAAATCAAAGCAGTATTGTGGCATATGCAAGAAGATTTGGCACCATTCAGATGGTGGCAATTGGGTAAGATATTTGCAGCTGCTGTAACTAGTTTGAGTATTTTCTTTGATAGAACATTTGTGTATTTTAAGATTGGTTTAACCCTGTGGATTAGGTATGTTGTGATGGATGTAATGTGTGGGTTCATGCTGAATGTGACAACATTAGCAGTAAAGTTTTCAAGGTTTGCTTATCATGCTCAACTTGCCCCTTTTTATGTTTATGTTTCTCTCTTATGTTACTTTGTGCTTGAAGTCATTAGAACTGCATTGGTCATTGTTTGAAGGATATGGAGAACATTGATTATTACTGCCCCGAATGTAAAGCAAAGTCCAAGTTAGAATCATGCTTAGCAAAAAGAGAGCCAAAAATCAAGTATGTTGGTCCAATGTGTCTTTCCTTTATGTTGGTCCAATGTGTCTTTCCTTTGAATTTTACTTATGTGCATTAAAGGAACCCTCTATTTTGTTTCTACCTAATAATGTGATGAAAAACTGAAACAGATCTAGAGAAAAAAGTGGGGAAAGTGTTCCTCCTGACAAGTTGACTGTAGTCTGCAATGGCATGGAAGGATCATATATTCCAAATCTTCATTTGTAAGTCCTGAAAATCTTTGAATTATTTGGAGTGTGTTAAAGTAGGTTGTAAACTATTGTACTTCCATCTACCATTTGTTCTAATGTGAACTTTTCCTTCATGTTCTAGAGTTGTATGTGAGTGTGGTGCATGCGGGTCAAAGAAGTATACACTAAGTGAATGGGAGCGGCATACAGGCTGTAGAGCCAAAAAATGGAAGTATAGTGTGAAAGTCAAGGACACAATGACAACTCTGGAAAAATGGGTCTGTTCTGGTGTTTTTTATTTTGGAAGCTTTGTTTATTCATTCATTTATTTAGTTATGTTGCTTTAAAACCTTCTTTGATTTTGCCCCAAAGAAACAAGGTTTATTTCTTTTTATCATTTTGCTTCTTTTCCTGCTGAATGGTTATCATTCATGGCCATTCTTGAATTCTTCACTCTTTTTGTTATTATTCATTCCTCTAATGTATGCTAACATGCAGTATATACATTTGGTATATGTGTGCAGATTGTTGATTACAATGCCTATGGTGTTCATACTCTAAAGCTAGATAAGCAGAAGCTAATTGGTTTTTTGCAAGGTAAATCCTGTTTCTTAAGGACCGTTTTTCTTCAAGTTCCTTTTTAATCCTCTTTTTGTCCTTATTTGGAGAAGTTAATCACTTTCAAAAGTGTGAAACTTAATTAACCATCTTTTTCAGAAAAATATGAGCCTGTTGATGCAAAGTGGACAACAGAAAGATGTGCTGTATGTAGATGGGTCGAAGACTGGGATTATAACAAAATTATAATCTGCAACAGGTATTTTAATCACGCACCAGTTCTTGATATTGACTTGCATATCATTTTATGGCTCAGATTTATGGAAAGAGAATTTTCTTTTTCAGGTGTCAAATAGCTGTTCATCAAGAATGCTATGGGGCAAGTAATGTTCAAGATTTGACATCTTGGGTTTGTAGGGCTTGCGAAACACCTGATATTGAGAGGGAGTGTTGCCTTTGCCCTGTGAAAGGCATGTTATGTAAAATTAGTTTTTGCTCTCCTTCTTTGTTAAGATTCATCATCCTACATGTGTAGTTATGTAGATTGTGAAGATCTTTACAGAATATATCCGGGAAAGAATAGGTGGCAGGGGCGTGGATATCTGCATAAGAATATATCTGGACATTTACTTAGTTGCAAATATGAATGGCACTTCAGTTGTTAACTCATTTGACTTCTTGCATCAAGTCATTTTTGTGATTTACTTTTGTCACTTTAATAGCTCTTTGTGGAGTTTAATAATTTCTTTTAAAGTTTGTTCTTAAAATATGTAAATATGATTTTCTAGGGGGTGCTTTGAAGCCAACTGATGTGGAGTCACTATGGGTTCATGTCACATGTGCCTGGTTTCGGCCTGAAGTTGGTTTCTTGGATCATGAGAAGATGGAACCTGCTGTTGGAGTCCTCAGAATTCCACCCACTTCTTTCTTGAAGGTGCCTTCCTAATCAAATTATCTTTGTAAACCATCATGTTTCAAGAAATCTGTTTTAAGATTTTTTTTGCTAAATGTGAGGACCTGAAATATCATCGTTTTCTACAGTTTGTTTTGCAGTTATTTATGGTTTCATCACATTGTTCAATAGATTTCATCTAAGTATGTTTTAATTGTGTGGATGACAGAGTTGCGTGATTTGTAAGCAAACTCATGGTTCCTGCACTCAATGTTGCAAGTGTTCGACTTATTTTCATGTGATGTGTGCATCAAGAGCAGGGTACATCATGGAAGTAAGTGTTTAATCCTTTTATGTTTATCTTAAAGGAAAATGGTGATCCCAGATTTCTCAGTTGAAGAGTGTTTGTATGAACTCCAATTGCTGCCGAAATGCTCATGACTGAACTTTACAAAACATGTTCCTTCATGGTTAACTCATATTTGAGTCTTTCTTATTAATTTACAGCTACACTGCTCGGAGAAGAATGGGATGCAAATGACGAAAAAGTTCGTGTACTGCACTGATCACAGGTTTGATAGTCCCTTTTCTTTTTTCATTTGCTATTGTACATATCTTCTTAATAAAGAAGATAGAAGATACTTTTGGTTATGCTTCTATATGTGTCACTCATATTTTGGTCTTTGTTGCAGGAGCCCAAATCCAGATGCAGTTGTTGTCATGCATACTCCTTCAGGGGTTTTTGCTGCCAGAAATGTTCTTCAGAATGTAAACGATTGTCCTAGAGGTTCGAGGCTAATTTCATCCAAGAATGCTGAGCTCCCTGAATCCCCAGCTCTGGATACCAATGACTTTGATGCATGCTCTGCTGCTAGATGCCGCATTTTTACAAGGTCAAAATTTAAGGTAGGTTTCCAGGGGTCTTGTGATTTGCTGTCATTTTATTTTTTTTATATCAGTAACATTCTCCAATTTTCTCTGCATATATTTTTATACTTCCTGCAACCTTTTCATATTCTGCTTGACAAAAGTGAAGCCATTGGTTTTATGTGATTATTTATTTTCCAATTAAGCATGCACTTTTTATTAGTGGTGAGCAAAACTCTATTTGATTCGAAAAAATTAAAAAAAAATTCGAATTTCGAGTTAATTTAATCTAGTTATTCAAGTCGACTCGAATAAGTAATTTGAGTTCCAAGTTCAAATCGAGTTGAATTTTATAATTTGAATAACTCGAACAATTCAAATAATTTGAATAACAGATTGGTGCAAATACTTTTTTGGTCCTTGTCAATTTTGAAAATGAGTAAATTGGTCTTTCTCTCAACAAAAATTACAAAATAACTATAAAAATTCTAAAGAATATATAAAAGCAAGTTAAAAAATTTAAAAAATTTCTAAAATAATAATTTTGGAGACCTAAATAAGTTAATTAATGATAAGTTTATCATGATAAGTTTATCATACTAAAGTCTCTTATTTTATTATTATTTTGTTTTGAAAAAGTTTCAAATATATATGTTTTCAAATTTATGTATTCCAACATTGAATTGATTATACTGTAATAAGAGTTTCAAATTTAATTTTTTAATTTAACTTGATTCGATTTGACTCTAATTTCATTTTACTCAACTCGATTCGAAAAAATTTTAAATCGAGTTAGGATGATAAAATAGGATTCGTCAACTTGATCAACTTGAAAATTTTTCATTTGATTTGACTTGATTCAATTGAACTCTCACCTGAACTCTCACCCCTACTTTCTATTGAAGTTAAAGCTGTCTGCTGGTGCCACTAACTTTGTATGTTGTAAACTGCTAGCATGATGCAATTATTTGTGTTGGTTTTATCTTTGCTTATACTATTCTTGTTATTTGCCAGGGAGCTGAAACGGAGCCAATATTCCACAGTCCGAGTGGGCCAAGTCATCATCATATAGATGCATTAAGAGCATTAAGCACATATAAAGTACCATTCTTCTCTTTGTTGTAGTAGATATCTTATCTTTTGAACATTAACTTTTTAATTTGAGAATAGCTATCAATTAATTTTGCCTTCTGGTCCTTTTGGATTAGTCAATGAGTTCATAATACCATTGTCTTGTAACAGGAAGTAGATGATTCTACTGTTTTCTCGTCATTCAAGGATCGACTGTACCAGTTGCAGGTAAGCTATGATCCTTGATTATGTCCCATTGGTTATTTCTTAGTTTGATGTAGTTTTCTAATTCAATCTTTGTACGTGTCTTTAGAGGACTGAGAACCACCGAGTTTGTTTTGGCAAATCTGGTATTCATGGATGGGGCCTCTTTGCACGTAGAAACATTCAGGAAGGAGAAATGGTAATTACTTTGTCCTGCAATACCTATTGCTGTCCATTTTCATAGCATTAACATCAATTTGGTTTTAAGTTGTATTTCCTCAAGTAAAGCATTATTATGTTTGGTGTGTTGATAGTCAACATGTGTATTCCAGGTTGTTGAGTATCGTGGTGAGCAGGTTAGGCGTAGTGTTGCAGATCTCAGGGAGGCACAGTACCGTTCTGAAGGAAAAGATTGCTATGTAAGATTCTTATAATCCCCGTCCTTAATTTATGAATGTGCTGCATCTGGTATTAAAAGGGTTTTAGATTTGACCATCTATCTATCTCCGATCCCGCTTGACCGAGTAGTTTGACCTTCTTGATGTACTTTCTGTAGTTTGGATAAACCTCTAGAATTCTCGGAAAAAGATTCCATGCCAATGGTTGCGTGTTGGTTAAGTTAAATGTCCCTATATGTTAAACATTTGAGGTTTTTCTGTTTACCGTATTGACTTGAAAACACTCTCTGGTTAGGTCCATTTTCATTGTTGCTGACCTCCTTATGGTGTTAAATGCTGATTCTTGATTATTCAAAATGTAATGCAGCTGTTCAAAATCAGCGAGGAAGTAGTGATTGATGCCACCAATAAGGGGAATATTGCACGCTTAATCAATCATTCGGTACGGGCTTATAATCGGGTTGATGCCCCCTCCCATTTAAAAAAAAAAAAAGGATGCCCCTATAATTACTTGAGTAGTGCTAGTGTTGCTTGTTTAGCATCATGAATTCTTTTTTGTAATCTGAAAATACCACCCATTTTGCAGTGCACGCCTAATTGCTACGCAAGGATCATGAGTGTTGGCGATGAAGAGAGCCGGATAGTTCTTATTGCTAAGACCGATGTCTCTGCTGGTGATGAGCTAACGTAAGATCTCTAGATTCCTTTTTTCTCACTATTTCCATTTCCATCCGTGTTTATTCATCCTAGTTGGTATCCTTGTAGCCATTCATTACAATATATATGATTTGTTTGACAGATATGATTATTTGTTTGATCCGGACGAGCACGATGAGCTTAAAGTTCCTTGCCTATGTAAAGCTCCTAATTGTCGAAAATATATGAATTAAGGTTGGCTATACTTACCATTCTTTTTTCTCTGGTATAAAGGCATTAAAGAGCTTCTAATTGATGGGATATTTTTGCATTTGATATAATTCAGAACTGAAACAAATGAGGAACCTCATTATTTTTTGTCCCCATTTACCCAGTGAGCTTGTAATTCTTTTTTTGTTTGTAATTCTTTTTCAATAATTTGTAAATTTTATCAGCTACTTAGCTGGTGCCTCTTACAGTAGTATAAAATATTGGTACACTTACAATACTCTTTTCAATTGTTCATAAATTTTCTTGCAAAGCAATTTGGTTTAGACTTGTTTTTTCAGTTTAATGTAGAAACCTTTTTTTGATCTCATTATGATGTTTAATATATCATTTTTGTCTCAAAAAGTAAATGTCCAATAAGAATGTGATGTGTTACATTTCTATAAGCTAATTTTTATCTTTTTAGATAAATTAAGATGAAAATGATAATTCATGTATTATAATGATTGAAAGGGATTGGTTTGATTATAGGTGTAAACTTGGTCGACTTAGTTGATTTTTATTTTTTAATTGTCTAAATGAGACATCAATTTGGTTTCAAAATCATATAAGATAAAAATTAAATTTAAAAATCAAATCATGAATATAAGCTGACTTTTGATGGATTTGACTTAGAAGGGAAAGAACGCAAATGTATATACACGTAAGCAAAATGTTGATTATAGCAGAAACTCCTAAATTTATTTAATTGATTGGTATTTTTTTTTTTAAATTTTGAGTTAAACGAATTGAGTTTTTAAAATTTTGAGTTTAATTTTTGAATTCGAATAACTCGAATAATTTAAATAAACTGAATGCCATTTTGACTTAAAATTCCTAAATCTTTTTACTTTTTTCCAAAACTTTTATTTCCTTTACATCCTACCTTCTTCTACTCTAAGTCCATTTTCCTTTTAAAAGTTTCTTCCCCCAATTGTTAAAATTTTTTATTTTCCCTCTGAATTTTTACTTCTCACCCTTTATCCCTAAATAAAAAATTATCCAAAAAAACCCTAAATTTAAATAGTAATATTTTTATATATATCTACTATTTATATTATTAAATTAAATTTCACATTTCATACTATTTATATTATTTAATTGTTTAATCATATTAAATCTTTATAAATTTATGTTAAAATTGAATTATTAATGATGCCATAAAATATTCATGTTAAAATTTTATGTTGGTATTAATTCCACATTTTATCTTTAAGATAACTTTTATTAAAAAAATCACATTTTTTACATTTAATATATTTTTTAATTTCAAAATACACAGTGACAAGAATCAGAATATAATTGAAGCAACTGAGCAATCAAAGAAGCTAATCCGTATATAAAAGATTAATAAATAAATTATGAGGGGATAAAAGTTAATAACAAATTTGATTACGGTGGATGACAGTGGTTACAAGGACCTAAAATTATTATTTTTAATTTAACTCGAATAAGTATATTCGATTCAAATTCCATTTCACTCGACTCAATTCGAAAAAATTTCAAATCGAATTAGGATGATAAAATATGATTCGTCAACTCGATTAACTCAAAAATTTTCCATTTATTTCGATCAAACACTCACCTTTACTTAAATGTCAAAAGGTACACTTATAAAGTTCTATATGGAGTTACCTATTCTCTATACGAGGCCTTGCTATCCAAATGACATGCCCCACGTATGCTTGTAAAAGTGCAATACATCGTCACAAAAAGGCATAAATGTTAAGTATGCTTCTAAAAATATACTAATGCATTTAACCCTAATCGTTTGTTAAAAATTAAAATTTCAAATTTTAAGAAATTAAATCCACATCTTATTATATAAAGATAAATAGCAGAATTTGACATAATGAAATTATGATGTAATATAAAACATTTGGACCACAATTTTTTTTTTATGATCAACATACCATTCATATTCATTTTACGATTTATAAAAATTAATTTTTTTGTGATTTGTGATTACGTCTTTTAATAATTTTACCTCTAAAATCTTAACTTAAATTTTATTTGTGAGAGTGCAATCTTTTTATCTTTGGTCCCAAGGCAACATTTACATGTGCCGTTTCCATTAGTCTTATAGAATTCATGCTAATTACCGATCATAAACAAGCAGCTGATGATTATGTAAAAATTTAAAATTGATCCATTTAAAAAGGATTAATTTGATTCAATTCCTATAATACAGGACCTCCTAAATATTTTAACCTAAAATAAAAAAAATCTTTTATTTAATTTTTAAGTAGTTGACTTTCTAATGTAATAAAACTATTTTAATATAAAGTCTTGCAATGAATTCCTCCCTTAAATTTATCCACCCTTATGAACATTCCTCATTAAACATGAATATCTTCATCATCTTCTTCACTTTTCTCTTCCCTCTCTTACATACATCAACAACAGCACAACCATGTCCCATCACCAGATGTGCCCAAAACCAAGTCCCCATACGTTTCCCTTTCTACCAACAAACCACTAAACACCCCCAAAACTGCGGCTACCGCGGCTTTAACCTCAGTTGCAAAACCCAAAGCACAACTTACCTCAGCCTCCCATATTCCGGCGACTTCTATATACGCGATATCAACTATCTCGATCAACTAATAACACTTTACGACCCCAACAATTGCCTTCCCAATCGGCTTCTTACATTCAATATATCAGGAACTCCTTTTGTTATTCCTTTCCGTGAAAACTATACGTTCCTTACTTGTCCTAGTGAAGTCATCAAGTCTCGGTTTGATATTATTGAATGTATGAGTAATTCGACGCATTCGGCTTTGGCTACTTCTTCGATGAGACTTGTGAGTTCGTTGGTGTCGTCGTATTCGTGCCGTGTTGTCGTGGCGGCATTGCCGGTTCCGGTTTCGTGGCCGGTTAAGGAGGATGAAGAGTTCACGGCTGAACTTGGTGGTGATATTCAATTGACTTGGTATGTACCTCAATGTGGGGATTGTGAAGCACAAGGTGGGATTTGTGGGTTTAAAAGCAATAATAGTGACGAAATTGATTGTTTTCGTCGTCTTCCTGAATCAAGTAAGTATCTTTGTTTCGAGCTTTGATCAATGATCATATCATTTTTGCATGTGGTCTAATTTTGTTTTTAGTCCCTCTGTTATGTTGGAATTTAGTTTTTAATCCTTCTATTCTTTTTTTAATACAAGGTACGTAGAGTTTTTATTTCCTCCGTTATGTTCTATTTTTCTTTTTAATAAAAGGGTAGAAGGTAGGCGTCAAGTGATGGAGTTTAGGATTCAATGTTAATAAAAAAAGTTGAAGGGAAGTTGACTCTCTTTAGAAAAGTTTATGAAGTATTGTCTGTTCGGAATTAGTATATCCTCAACGTGTTAATATTATTGTCGGATCAGGTCAGGTTATTCAAAGATCAAATTAGGATCGAAATATAAGAGTAGCTAAAGAAGGCCTTCCCCCCTAAAAAACTCTAGGCACTTCAATTTTTTTTTAAATTCACTAAAACCCTTAAAATTTTTAAAAATTCTCATTAATTTTTTTTTTAAATTTTTAAAATTTTAATTAAACCCCAAAATTTAATGCCATGTATTCCACTAGATTAAAACCAAGATCTAATTTCTAGAAAGACTTCATTAAAATGAAGTCATTTGTCATTACACGGTAAGCTCAGTTGGCATTTAATCCCTTTACTTTACTCTAACATAATTTAGTCATTTAATTTTAAAGATAAATATTAAAATTATACATAAACTATGGTTTAATGTGTAATTTTATACATGAACTTTGATTTTGTGCAATTTTATACATAAAATTTTGATTTGATCCGATTCTTATAAATTATTAACACAATTATTGATATAACATCATTTTATGTTTATATATTGCATACATAAATTCTATTTATCTAATATAAAAATAAATTGATGTATTTATTTCTTTAAATGTGTATGATTAAATCAAAATTAAAGTTTCAAATATACATTCGAATCACAATTAGATTTTCACATGTATAATTACACCAAATTAAAGTTTATGTATATAATTACACATTAAATCAAAATTCATGTATAATTTTGAGATTTTTCCCTTATTTTTATAATGTTATTAGCATTTCCAAATTGATAACACGGTTAGTTGTTGATATTTTTTAGTTAGCCTTAAGTATTCAATTGACATTTAAATTTACTTAAACACGGTTAATTATATTTTCACGCGAGCCTGACTCTGTGATTGAATAACAGTAATAAAACCTACATCACCACTTTAAAAACAACTATTAGTCCGACATGTAAATTTATCATTGGTTGAATATGGTTAGCTTCTAGTTATCACTTTAACAACAACTAAGAACCTTATTAGAGATTAAATCCCATATTTCGATATAATAGGAGGACTAAAATCTGAATTAGACATTTTTACATTTCCACTAACATCACATATCCTTTTTCATGATTAATTCAACATCCTTAGGCTAGAATTAATGTTTCAATCAACTCATTTAATAATAAAATTGAGAAAGCCGTGAGAATGAAGATATTTGGAATTACTTCAACCCATTATGGATTTTATTTTGGACATAATTAAAATAATGAGTGGCTTTTACGAAAGGAGTAGATTTCTAGTGTTATTTGACTTTAAGTTTTTTATTTTTTGAAGTTTGACTTTAATATTTTTATTTTTGAGGTTTGACTTTAGAGTTTTTATTTTTAGAGTTTATTGAACTTTACTATAAGATGATGTAATTGCATTATTTTATGTTATCGTTGTTAAGACTATAGAGATTGACCCATTTATTCTAATGTCAACTACAATGAGAGGCTTAATTTTTATATTTATATATATAAGTATGACGTCATTTCTCTCATATAGTACGGCTAAAACAAGATAATGTGTTGTATATTAAATTAGTAATGCAATGAAAAGTCAGAAATTATCTACGAGTTGGGTAGGTTATTGGTTCATATGTTTTGAATAAAAAAAAATTAAAAAATTAGTAAAAATAACTAATCAATTCAATTAAGTTTTTAGTTTGATTTAGCTGATTTATATGAATTTATGGGTCAATTGATCTAATGCTTCTATTCAAATCAATGCCTGGATCGGTTCGGTCCGATTCAAATAACTATGTTGCATTTTGCTTTTGGGAATAGTCCATTAACCATTTCCATTAATAGAAGAAAGCTTACTAGGTTCCAAGTTTAGATGACAAAATTCGAATAGCTTATTTACTTACCCTGCCATTTTACTTCTATATATTTAAGTGAAATATTCATAAAATATTCTTAAAGCAAAATGAATATGAATATACTCAATATTTATGAAAATAACCATAAAATTTTAAGGGAGATG